>CM060194.1:61310546-61957641 GCA_030549335.1 Pontederia crassipes | reverse complement strand
TTATATATATATATATGAAAAAAATTAGGGTGAGATCAAAGAACCCTCAAATCAATAGATCTTGGCAGTTATAATGATCTTAAATGTGCATCAACAATCCAAGTCCCATCTCCCTGAATCAGTCATTTTAGAAAAAAATCAACCGAGACGACAATATGCGACTGCTCCATCTCCCTCTTGACATCGTCCGCTCCACATCGCCCACGGTGATCTCCCTCTCGACATGCCCAAAGATTGACGTTCGACTCTCGACGTCAAATCTATGCTACGGATGACCCCATCTCCCCTTCTCGACATTGCCTGATTGAAACACTCGAAGCCCCTCTCTCCAGGTGAAAGGAGAGGCGATGATCTCCCTCGAAAACCTCACTCAAGTCCTGGCAACATTGCCCCTTCGACTGACGCCTGATGACATCGCCGATCAACACCTGATGCCCTTGCAACATCGCCCGTGATCGACGATCGATGCCTTAAGATCAACTCCCTGCGACATCACCCTGTGACTGATGTCTGACGCCTCGAGATCGACCATCCATGAAAGGAGGGAGATCGGTGAGAGTCCCCCAAGAGAGAAAGAAAAAAATGAATGCTGATTTCCCAATTTGTGACGACCTCACTCAAGTTCGCCCGACTCTCAACAACATACCCCTCGACTCTCGACGACATTGCCCCCTCGAGACACCCAACACTCGACGTCCTATAACATCTCTCGCAACCGACACCCTACAACATCGCATGCGATCAACGTCCGACATCCAACATCCGATGCCCCAAGATCGACGCCCCATGACCAACTGTCGATGCCCAAAGATCGCAGTCGATAGATGGTGTCTCGCTAGGGCAGATCAGCGTTGACAGATGGTGTCTGTAGATCGGTAGATGGGGAGATGAAGTTGAACCGATGGATTTTTTCAAATGTCCGGTTCAACTTATAAGTAGATGTTGTGATCCCGACCATTGTACCAAGATGAAAGAGTCCTAACGGTTAGAATTCATTGATTTGATGGCATTGATCTCACTCTAAGTTTCCTCAAATAATAATAATAATAATAATAATAATAATAATAATAATAATAATAATAATAATAATAATAATTGTTGTTGTTGTGTTGGGTAGCTAGGATTGGGTCAAGTTCAAAATTTTACACAAGATATTGATGTAATAATACCTCACCTAGTGACAGTTGTTATTGATGTAATAACACTTTGACTTAAAACTTAATTTTCAAAGCTGCGGAAGATTGACATGGGGACTATTACCTAATAATTTATATTACTTGATATAAATATTACCACTTATTAAATTATGTATTACTTTACTATGTACAAGTAATCTTTCAAAAATTCAAATAACATTATTTACTTATAATAAAATATTATTAAGTAATGTATAATTTTTACTAAAATACCTTTATTACTAATGTCAAGTTAAAGTTTATATAATTCGACAAAAAAACTTAAATAAAAATTCATAAAAATTTTAAATTAAATAAATATAGTTATATATATTTTATGCATTTTCAAATAGAAATATGGTAATAAATATATGCATATTCAAATAATAACTAATAATATCATATTCATGTGAATAATAATAATAATGTAAGTAAATTAATATTGTTAATTATGATAATAATGATTGTAATAATATTTTTTGTTGTTATCGTTATGTAATTTTTTTATATTATTTTATATTTTATTTGTTTGAGATTAGAAATGATAGAAATGAAAAAAAAGATAAAAATGAGATTGCTGCTTGGCAACCTCCACCTAATTGAATTGCCACTTCACATACAATATGCATTGCTAGCCAATCTAGTTTCCCTACAAATTAAAACAAAATAAATAAGATATATAATATGGTGAGCCCAAATAGTTTGACTTCACCTCACCACCAATGTAGAAAGATTACTTGTAGAAAAATTCCCCCTAAGTTTATTAAAATTTTTGAAATAAACTTAGTCTAAGTATCAAAGAGAATTATGACAAAAGTTTTTATAAATCCTTAAATCTTGATCAAGTTTGGAAGGAAGTAGACAATAGAGAAAAGGAATAAACTAGGCTCATTCATGTATAACATAATCATCACCAGCAATCACAATTTCTCTTATCAATTCATCAATTATTTATTTATCTATGTGATTAATAAAGGAGGAGCAATTTTTTTGAACTTTGCAGTACAATAAGTGAATAAAAGATCGATAGAATAATTATTAGTAATGGACTACCTACGCATGAGATTGGAAAATATAACAATGCATTATATAACAATGTATTAGTTAAACATGTGCCCTTTGCAATGAACAATGCAATAAATTTCAATCAATCAATAGTTCTCATGTTCGCTCATCTAGGACATTGATAATTACTATGCAATGATAATCATAAGGTGTTAAGACCTTCAACATGATTAAATGTTTAAACCTCAAGTTTAATCAACATACAAAGTATATATCAATTAAGTTTAACAAGGTTCATATTTAAAATTAGAGCTTAGAGCAAATTGGGATCAAACAAGTTTCAAACGTCTGGGTAAAACTTTGAACATCCAATCAAGATTTTCAATCTTTAATGAAGTTTCATACATTTGGACGTCCAATAAGAGTTCTACCCATCTCAACTTATATTTTTGAAATCCCTAAATAGGAACTTTAGGATGACTTATGGCAAGTTTGGAGTGTTTGCTAATTTTTTCAGAAAAATAATAATTAATTTAGAAATTTTATTTTGGATATTCTGAATGGTGATGCTATTGTTCGGACAATCATCAGAGCTTGATGCCCTAGGTTTTGGGCATTCGCTCGCATGAGTCTGATCATCCGAATCTGTATCGATTGTATCAAAGAAAATTAAAGGACATGTCATTAAAATTTATAAATTTGAAGAGGAAGATAACTTCTAACCACATGACCCTAGTCTTACTTGAATATTATACATCATACACCAATGATAAAAAGGATGGTAACATAGCTCCTTATGATATTATTCTCCTAGATCAAATCATATATAGATCATCACTTAAGGAGGTCAACACATGACCATACTTCATTTATAAACAAAAATGGCACACAATTATTAACCCTTGATTTCCTTTGCATTTTAATTTATAATAGGGCATGAATTTGATCAATTCATTCAATTTTATCATGATTTCAAGGTAATCATAAAACTAGCCACCTCCAACACTTAAATCATACATAACAATCATGGGCAATAATGATATATTTAATAAACTTCTTAAGAAAAACTCCTATCATTATTTTCATATTGATGTTCAACACCAAGCTTTATATGACTAATCATATTCATTTAGTTAGGGCATATAACATGACATGTGCATGAGAACAACATCAAAGCTGCTCTAATCAGAATAATAAGGATTGCAAATAAAATATGATAAATCATATACTATATGAACTGCACAAAATTCACAATTCATGGACAGCAAGATGATGATAGGTCATATTAGTAGAATGAAATCAACATTTTGTCCTACGGTTGAAATATGTATCACAACCTGCCTTGTTAGTTTGCTTCAATATTTTTGTTGTTCTATTCAATATTTTTGTTGCTTCTTCCTTACTTGAGGGCCCTACTGAATATGAGGTCTGACTATCCAACCCTCAGGGTGTGTTTGGATGGAAGGTTTAGAAGGGATGAATTAGGTTTAATTAGAATGAGGTGGATTTAAAAATTTGATATCTTGTTTGGATACAAACTTTTATTAATTTAACTAAGGATAGGTTGGTGTTCCTAAACTCATTATTTTACTTAAAATTAAACCCTCAAAATTAATAATTTTGGAGAGATTAGAAATAGTGATTCTCGTTCCATTCTTATTTCTTCTCATCAAATAAAAAAATAACTTTCTTTTTAGAATAATAAAGACAATTATCTTTAACATTTCCTAACTCGTACATTAAATTTTGTATCTAAACAAAAAATAAGGATTAAATTAACTTAACTTATCTCATTAATTTATATCCAAACATAATTTAATTAAATACTCATCACACTTAACCTTACCATCACTCACTTCATCATCCTAACTCATCGCTCTCGAACTAAATTACCAATTAAAAATGTCAATGGGTGAGGAGAAAGAAAGAGGACAAAGCAGGCATCAGAAGAGAGGAGAAGATATGTGAGGAGCTTTGTCCCGCTCCCCCGCTCTGATGCATCCTACTCGAAGTTGGCCACCAGCAACATTCCTATGCTCCAAACGCCCTGCAAATTGAGTGGAAAGAGGGGAACCAAGGGAAAAAGGTCACGTAGAGGGCAAGAAAAAAAAGTGTCGATTATGAGGGAAGCTAATAAAGAAAATAATTACAAGATAATGAGTAATTAATACCAATTAATGACCCTTTGGTTTATTAATTAATGTTTGGAAATTATGTCCCTTAATTTTTCAGCTCCAGGGTTTAAATTTCATTCGGATTTGAATCCCATCTGTTATGAAAATTGAAGGTTCGGACGTCCAATTATTGATGGTGGACATCCGAAATCTATTTAATTTTGTTTCCTCGGGTGTCATATTCTTCTCCAAGAAATTAATTGTTCTATCGAATTAAATTAATTTTATGTGATCGATTATTGTTCCTTTCTGTGGTGAGGGAAAAAAAAGCATCGACTTTTCAAAGAAATTTTACGTCAAACTTTAAAAACGGTACTCTTTTATTTGGATTAAATCATGTACAAGTTAAAAGGTCCCTTTTTTTTATCCATACCCTACTATCTATACTAATAGATACTGGTAATAATTATAAATCTTATAATTTTGAGCACAAAGTCGTCCTCTGTTTTATGTGAAGTTTTAAATTTATAATTTTTAAGTTGTTATCTTAATCTCTCGTTAATTTGTTATATTATTTAGTTCTTTGCATTCATACTGCACTTGTTAATTAATTATTACATGCTTTTAATGCTTGTGCTCGCTATAGATACGTATAAAAATAAAATTCCATATTTAAGTGAAGTAGAGGTTTATACTTTATAGAGAGAGTATTAAATAGGTGTCGGCAATATAAAAAAAGGAACAACATTTGCAAATAATGTCCTTATAAAATTCTTGCATGATGTCACGTGATAATCAAGGACATAAAGAAATGCAACTTAAAGATTTGTTTATATAACCAATACAAATGCTAACCCAGTGGAACGATTGGAATCTTAATCTTTCTAGTAAATGACAGAAATTCGAATTTCAGAGTGAGACAAAATTTATTTCTTATTTCTTATATTGCGCCAATGACCTGTTGCAATCCGAAAAAATAAAAAAATACTGAATGCAAATTTAAGATTATCATATGGATTTGTGCAAAAATTTGGTCCAAGGTAGTGGGTGAAAGATTATATGTTGAGAATATCAATGACTGAGAAGATATTAGATGAAGGACTAAGTATGCATGCCTGCGCATTTTTATAATATTAGAATTTTTAATAAAGTGGATTATTACAAACGGTCCTTTGCTCTCTAAAAAAATCATATGGATTGATGCAGTTTTTGAAGCAAAAGGAGTACTAAGACTCCGTTTGTTTGCGAAATCGGATGGAAACCGTATTCTTGTTCAGTTCGATTCCGTCAAATATCGTTCCGGAATTAGATTTTGAACGGGAACAATTATGGTGGAACCAAGCTTACCTCCACACTCCGGGTTCCGGAATTAGATTTTGAACGGGAACAATTATGGTGGAACCAAGCTTACCTCCACACTCCGGATTCTACCATTTTTTATGTAACTGGGAGCCGCACAATTTTTTTTCCCTTTTGACTTTGACGTGATATTTTTTTTTTCAAAATTTATTTTCTTTTTTCTCTCACACAATATTTTTTTCTAAAATACATTATTTAATAAATATAAAATAACTTTAATAAGCAGTTAATATAATATTGTTTATTACCTATTTTTTCATTAAGAAATTTTAATATTTTATTAAATATAATTAATTTTAAAAATGATTTTTTGTATTTAAATATTATATTTTTAACAAAAATTTTTCCATAAAAATTTTTATTTTATAATTTTATTTTAATTAATAATAAAATTATACTTTACAATTATAATTATTATTTTTAATTTAAAATTCACTAAAAATTCATTCATCACATCTATTTTTTTTCTATTGTGTCAACCACCTTATTTCTCATCATCAAATTTTACTCTAACTAAACACAATTCAATTATACACCTAGAACTTAAAAAGATCAGTTTCTAATAGTCTAAGCAAAATGTTCTGTTCTACTTTCATAAATTACATGTGCCTAGTGGATTACTACAATGAAGTACGAACCAAATGGACAAAGCACTCAAATAATACATATGCGAAGTGAGAAATGTATGAGGTCTACAATGGAGATTCATGTTAACAGCACACCATTATTTTATAATTGTTGCATGATTTAATATGTTTACTCTAAACAATGTTTTATGTGAAGATCTAGAATGAACAACAAATGCAAGAATGGAAACCAAGTCATCGATATATGGACCTTGGAACATTCAAAAAATTCGTCTTGTCATGTGCCAATCGCTAGAATGCTGCAGTAAGCCTCAGTGGCAGGAACTTGGGACAATACATAAAGCAGTGTAACAATAAACACGATGAATCCTGATTATATTCACAATGTAGAGTGATTAGGGTTCATATCCAATTCACAAAATAATAACATTTTCTAATTGCACAATTGGGCCAAATCAGGCAACAGAGAGTAGTTCCGGAAGCTACTCATTCTTCTTCGACTTAAGGTTTCCCTTTGGTATCTTACTTAGAACACTCTCATCCAGCTTTTGGTAATGTTTTTGCAGCTGGCCGAAGAGTTTGTACGCGAAGTCGTCAACTTGATCTTCATACTTCTCATAAAACACTGGCAGCGTATGGGCAGAAATAAATCCTGCAGTGAAGTTTATCGAATCACCATAAGTATCAACAGTCTTTTTTCTCGGTTCAAATACAATGGTCGACAGAGTAATGCCAATATTTTACAAATATAACACTGATGAAATAATACACTTAATCAGATCTGGTTCCCTCTTCTGTACTTGTCAGCTTATGCATCAATTCTGAATTATGATAATGACATTGTTACCAGACAAATATCATTCTCAACTTCTGAATGACCAAATAGTTTGGGTTAAAATATATTTTTGAGGCAGATTTATGGAAAGATTCTATGATGTTTTTTTCTTTCTTTTTGTTCTTTTTTGTTTTTTGAGGGATTGATGTCTTTTCTCTGAGTAAAGGATGAAGAATTAAGAAAGGAACAAGTTACAGAAAGCAACTAAGTAAGATCCAAGTAATCACCTATATACAGGACAGTTAGAAAATTGCACCAGCTCCCTATAACAGCAGCAGCCCACAAGCTTATAACAACCTGAAAAGAAAAGATACGTTTTTCTTCATTTTGAAGTCTTTTCAGCTCAGAAATGTCTAGTTGCCAAGTTATAGAGCATCTTGACAATAAAATCATACTATCCCAATCATGACTTTGCCATAGAGTTATGACTACTCTGGAAGAAAATTAAATCCATGATCCACCTCAATTTCTTGCATGATTAGAATACTACACATTTGGAATTCTATGGTCATGTAACTTATATGTTTCTGGCGTGAGCTATGGCCAACATTTTTCATTTATTGCCTATGTTTCACTTTTATGTCCTAGGCTTACGCCAAGTTAATATTAAGGTTTTCATAAAACGAAAAGTTACTAATAAAACTTTCATAAAACCAGTTGCAGCCTGTGATGCTTGGTCTCGATGCTGAAAGAGTCATTCACAGATAAAGGTGACAACATATTCAATACAGAAATGACAGGTAATATGCTTTTGAGGTAAAACGATGAGAACATTTTCATTTTTACATTGAGCTTCATATTTTTTGTTAAAATCCTTCTTAGCTTAAACTTCAAACGACGGAACGGTCAGATTAAAAAGCACAACTTCAATATACAAGGAAGCAAAATGGCAATTCAAGGTAACAACATACCACAAGAAATTGTTTTAAGTTTCTTCCACATGCAACATCTTGAATGAACACCAAAAATTGATTGATTTGTGCTCCAAGAGAAACAGCAATATTCACAAATAGTTCTTCAGGAATAACAAGACGAGGTACTTCGGATTGAGATCTGTCAGAATTAAACGAGTCAACAGTTAAACTCCAAGATAATTCACATTTGATCATATAGAAAAATATGACCGATACCTGCTCAAGAAACCAGAAGCGTTTGACCAAACGAACTGACCAATCATCCCAATAACAAGAATGAAAGCAACCAGAGTTAAAAAGTGGTAATTAAGCCATTCAAAGAGCACCCAAATTGCAGTTGCTCCTGTTATAACGCTTGATGAAATCTTCTTGTTTCTCCACAGTAAAACATCAGCAGCTGCAAGGCCAATGAGAAAATTATAATATTTATCAACATTAAGTCAAAATTGATGTATGGCTTACATTTTCCACCACCCAAAACTTTATGAATGGTATTTTGACGGCCAAAGAGTTTCTTCATCTGAGAAGATACTGTATTTTCTTCTTCGAAAAATTTAACAGATTTCTGCTTTGGAAGATTATCAGATATTGCTTCCTTTATGTTGTTCAAGATATTTTCAGCCACATGTTCCAGATTCTCAGGCATTTTTCTTTTGTTCTGTAACAAAACAATTGAGTAAACCCAATATGCTTAACAATACTATTACTCAGTTAGACAAGCATAAGAACTCAATTCAATCACAAGAAAATATCAGTTTCAAATGTTTAAGGACAAAACAAACATAATGGCATCCTCCAACTTATATACCAAACACAGCATAGAAAAAAAACAAAAAAATTGAAGAGGAAATGCTATGTAAAATGTACTTGCAAATCAAGAGCACTTTAAAAATTCTTAGGTTTAATCCTCACAGGTAGGATTTTCCATTTCCTTTGTGAACCGAGGCCCTAAGATCAGTAGAGTTCCTTAAACCTTTTTTTTTTCTTGTAGTGTTCCCAAGATGCAATTGTTTGCCTTCACAAGTTCCACAACTATGTGTGAAATTGCAGAAATATTTTTCCAAGAATATTGATTGAAAAAGAAAGCATAAAATCCACCAACATCACGCAGTTCTGGCATCTGACAACGCCAATCCTAATCTTGACACTGGGGATGGGTCGCCTGTAGGAACGTGTTGCTTCCTGCATTGTTCTGAGCAAAACAGGAAAATATATGAAAAAAATAAAAATAAAATGGAAATGGAACCCCAAAGTGAAGACAGAAGTAAAATTCCAAACTTTGCAGTAATGATCGCTAAAAGAACACATTTCACAAGCACATGCACATACGGTTCCTCTTTTCTATCTTCCTTCCAATGAATAAAAAAAACACCAAAATTTCAAGCAGACATCTTGAAGCAAAACGGAGCCGGCAGGCATCTAAAAATCACGGACTAAAACTTAGAAGAGCAACGGAATCAATCATATTTGCAACCACATATTAAATGTCAAAAAAAAATTGCACTGTGAGACTTGAAGAACAGCAAGACGATTACTTCAGAACAAGATAAAGACACTTTTGGATACACATCAAAAGATCTCCAAGTAAAAAGGTTGAGAAAATCACCAGAAATTGAACAGGGAACGGCAGATGAGCAGAAGAGTACTGACGAGTCTTCTTGTGAGTTGTGACTTGTGAGAGTGGATGTGCAGAGAGAGAGAGAGAGAGAGAGAGAGAGAGAGAGAGACTACTTGTGTGTGGTGGTCTGGGGAGGGAGAGAGTTGATGTTAGGTCGGAGGAGCCTATCAGATGTGGACAGACATACGGCGTCTGCAAAATGTTTAATATTTATTTTATTATTTAATCATTTCATGCAATTTAAATATGGAGAATTTCAATCGTCCATTCATTAAACAATAGATCTATTTATAAATAATTAAATTTTATTATTTAAAAATACTATTTATTTAAATCGTTAATTGGTGAATTTCGTCAATCGATAATACTCCAATATATTTTTGTGGCCATTTGAACTAAATGCTGTTTGATTTCATTTTTGTAGTTTAATTTCTTGTGTTAAAAAATATTTAATTTTAGTGATGTGCGCAACAGCGCATGTCATATCATTGATCAATATTTTCAATGCATAATTATCAATTTCATACTTTTATGCAGGTGAGGACATTTATTTAACCATATGATATTAACATGTCAACATATTTATGTATTTTATTAGATCAAGTAATTAGTTTTGATTGTTTAAAAAAGGATTGAACAAAATATTTGAACATTAAAGTTGAATAAATTAAATAATATTTTTTTTCAAAAAAATGACTTGTAACATTCAAAACCAAGTTTCCTTTTCCCATTTTCGGATTAATTTACGTGACAAATGGCTTGCTTATCGTTGTCACTTATTTTTTTCTTTTTTTTATTCAATGATGTATACCTACCGCGTATTTATATTTTCTGATTAATCAAGTTTAATAATTAAAATAAAAAATGGTACCGTCATATATATTAAATATTTTATTTAATGGAACCCTCGGCAACTAAGGGATGGAATCGCACCTTCATTAAAGTTGTCTATTTTAAATCGGACGACTCGTGGGTATGAAGTAGTGGCGCATATCATTGTAAATTTTACAATTTTATTGTCCTTTATCGATTTTGATCTTATCTTCAGAATCTAAGATTTTAATACGATTTAATTTTAATCACGTGATCTTTTAATATATTCATTTGAATATTAATTAAAAATATATTTATGATAATAAAAACTAATTTAGATGAATTTTAATATATTTTCTTTATTTTTAATATGTTTTGATATAATTTTTCTTAAGAATAGATAACAAATGATTTGTTGAAGTATAATTTAATATTTAAATGAGGTAAAATTATAAAATAATATATATGTTATATTTAAATATATATTTTTATTAATAAATAGGATCTTACGATTCTCGATCCGATCTTATGATCCATCTGATCTTATGTAAAATTTTGATTTTGACTACCTTCGTATATATATCACACGTCTATCAGGCATCCTAATCCATTCAATAATTGAAAAATTGATGGCCGCATCGCCGTTTATTAAACCATCATAACAAAAGACACTTATATTAGGGTTTCATGTACTTAGCATTCTTACTTTTGTAAGAGAGAGTGCTTTTTAATTATCGATTCGTTCGTCAACAATTTAGTTCTCGAATCATTGCCACGTACTCGTTCCTAGTTTGGCCTACTTCTTAATTAGGCACTTAATCATTGCATCATTTGGAATTCGGCCTTTCAATTGCAAAATTGCAAACCTAATTGGACCTTCGTCCTCTTTTCCTTCACTAGCTTTTGTTTGACGATTTTAGCAGTTCAAACTTCAGCATCCGATTTGACCATCGATAATATGTTGATCAGTGAATAAATATTATTATTTAGAGGTTCAATTAAAGGATTGATAAATTTAGCGGTTGAATAAATTCATCTATATAAAATAACAAGATTGTTCATAAGACAATATATTTTTTAGTCGTGAATATTATACAAAGTTAAAATAACTTCTTATTTGTAATGCAGTAGTTTTCCTGAACTTTTTTTGTTAAAACCCTCTTATTTTCTCTCTCCCATCTCTCTCTTCGTCTCAGACTCTCACGACCTCTCCCTCCCATCTCTCTCGCCATCTCCCTCTCTCTCTCCCGACGACGGCGGCAGCGGCAGCGAGCTAGCGACGACGACTCCGACCGACCTCCCTCTCTCTCTCTACTCGATCGCCACGAACTTTGCGATCCAGCCCCTGACGGCAGGGCGGCCGGATTTGGCCGCCAAGCGTCAGATCTGTCACCTGACGGCCGAATCCGAATGTCATGTGCCGGATCTGGCACCTGGCGGTCGGATTCGGCTGCTTGGCGGTTGGATCCGGCTGCCAGGCGCCGGATCTAGCGCTTGGCGGCCGGATCCGGCTGCTAGGCGCTGAATTTGGCGTGGCACCTGGCGGCCGAATTCGGCCGCCAAGCGTCGGATCTGTCGTCCGATCTTCGGTGTTCGTCCTACAATTTTCGGCCGCAAACCCGGTGACATTCCCGGATTGTCGGGTCTGACCCGAAATCGGATCCGGCCGAGTTCGGGTCCGGTACCGGGTCGAAAAATTTTTGACCCGGCATAATCCGCTCATCCCTAAATTTTAATGTTGAAGAAAAAATAACTAATTATTACAAGACTTCTGAATTTATTTATAGTTCATTTGTATACTGCATATAATTTGTTCGTAAAAGGACAAAATTGGATAAAAGTTAAACCTCTACCCTTTTTTCCTCTGAACACTAATTAAATTAGCCTATTGAAAACATCTACTTAACCGTGCACCATTATTATCATAGCATGCCAAATTTGCCGTATGGTAATTAAATCAAAGCTGTTGTAATTTGATATACCCAAACGAGTGAAATTTTCAAATATAAAATAAATGATGTTGCTTATTTAAATTAAAAGAATTAGTTAGCACGATCAATTTTAATAAAAGCTCAATTTTTCGCTTAGCAATTAAAATGGTGCCATTTCCCATGGCTGGTAAATGACATCCCTGTTGAATCTTACGGTGGTCGCTTGAACATTACGACAAATGAAGTGATGAATACAAAGGTTTTGTTTGGCAACTGAATTTTTAATCGATTTCGTCAATGTAATGTTTGATGGAATTAAAAAATAAATGGAATTTCAAAAAAATGAAACACGTGACTCCTTCTTTACTTCTCCTGGTTCAGTGTATTATAGCAACTTTTTTTTTAGTTTACGCGTTAGACTAATTTTTTTAATTTCGTTTATTCATTTTTTTTCTCTTTATTTTCCTTCTCATACACATGTATCTTATAAAATAATTTATTTATTAATATAAATGATTTTTTATAACATGTTAATATAATATTATTTCTTACTTGTTATTTCATTAAAAAATTTAATATTTCACTACATATAATTTATTAAAAACTTGATTTCTTATATTTAAATAATATATTTTTTAACAAAATTCTTTTGAACAAAATTTTTATTTTTTACTTTTAATCTTATTTATTAACAATATTTTATTTTATATTTATAATATCAATTTTTATTTCAAAACCTACTAAAAATTAATCCATCACATCTATTTTTTCCTATTACATCAACTATCTTATTCCTCATCATCAAATTTCACTCCATCCAAATACAACGATTCCACTCTATCCAAACATAATTAAAATATAGAAACTTGATGGAACTCTAGTTCCCATAGGTCCGATTGATTAGCACAAAAGGATGAGTGGAATGTGAATGAGAAATCTTCAAGGAGGATAGAAGGGCATTAGTTTGTTGTAGGAGCATTCGACTCCAATGGGATGACTAAAGGGAACATTTTTCCATAGGTAATTTTTATAGATTACTAAATAATATTGTATTAAATTATTTAGGCTCATCACATTATTTTGTTCACTTATGACAGATAATGAGTAATATGCATTACTCAAGCAATCAACGTTGTTTATGAAGTGAATTACTTATGCGAAGGAAAACAATCCAGGTTACTACTTGATTTGCAATCTTTTTAATTTCATTTCTCGCATTCATCCTTTACCTTTTTATTTAAAAAATTCTAAAATACATTGAATATATTATAATAAAATAAATTATAATATTAATAATATTAATTATTTTATAAATTTTAATTTTATGGGTGAGAATATATTTTTGTGATTTATGTTTACGAAGTTTAAAAAATTTATATATCTAAACATAATTCTTTTGATTATGAGTATATTGGTAAAAATTGTATACTAACTCGTAAATTTTTATTTTCTTATAAATAACTAATATGAATTGCCAGATAGATTACTTAATAAGATAATATACATTATTGTCAATTTAACAAGTGACAATCTTTCCGAGAAGTAATATATATTATTAGGTAATATTAAATAACAATGTAGTGAACGCACCCTAAAAACAATGTGCCGTGTTGCTTCTTGAATTTCAATAAGATCCCTTTAATCATAGAAATAGGCACTAGTGGATTATATTTTGGGATTGTATTGAATAGGCACTAGTTAGATTGGATTGAATTCCCCACAGTTTCAAAAAAAAGGGAGATGAAGGGAAAGGGGCACCAGCCGAACCCCTTCTCTTCCCCTTCCTCTCCCCTCTTCATTGCACAATCAAGGGGTGTAACTCTTCCTCCCTACTCATAGATTGGGAGACCAAGAGACAAAATCCAACTATTAGAACTCCATATCCTTCCTCCCTTTTCCATTTTCCTCCATTCTTTCTCTCCCTGTTCGTGTACCTGTCGCTGATCGCTACCAGAGGACGAAAGGAAGGAGTCGGCAACTCCATCCGTTGTAGACAACGCAGGAGGACGGCGGGAAGCAGACTAAGGATGAATCGCTACGCGACGAACCAAGAAACATAGGCCAAGAGATGTGTTTTCGAGATCTTCTTCATAGATTGGCTTCTGGACGATGTACTCATGCCCTTGAAACGAACCATGAGTAGGATTCATGATTCGGAAGAGTAGAGAACTTGCCGTATGATTTTCATAGCATTATGAATCTGTTCTTCATTAATCTTTATGCTACAATCAAATGTTATCATAATTGTCGAAATCCAATCGTATGACGTGAATGTATGTCGAACTCATTTAGATGATGCATGCTTCGATCTATCATTTATGACTTAGATGAATCATGAAATGCTTCATTTGTATTAATCGAGCCTATAAACCATGATGCTTGATACATGTAATCACCAAGGGAAAGAAACGATCAAACTAGATACCTCACGCAATTTTCTATGAATGAAGAACCCAGCCCGGATCAAATCAACCCGGATCGAATTCTTCCCAACTCGAACTGGATTCGCCATTAATGCGAAGCTCCGAGCTTTGTGTGCTCCAGTATCCGACCAAGGCTCTGCCTAATTCGACTCGGGTATTGACAGAAGAAGACGATCCGGCGGATCAACCCTCTCGACCCGATCTTGACCTAGCTCAGCCTAGGTATGTCCCTTGACCCGGCCCGGGTTCCCATTCGAAATTCCTGAGTTTGATTTCGTAAAAAATTTGGCCCGGGTTCTACCCTTGCTCGGCCCAAGTTCTGAGTCTTATGACCAACAGAACGATGATCTTATGATTTACGAACCATCATTTACGTACTTGATATCTGATTTGTCCATGAAATTAATTATGCTCAATAGAGCTGTGTTTACTCTTCTTATGTCCATAGAACGATAATGACAATTACTCTTATGAATTGCAAGAAGAATAATGATGAACCATTATGAAATGATAAATAGTCGTCCGCTCCCTCTTCGGAGAATCGCTAAAAAGATCTAAAGACGAACGACAACTTGACTTCCGGACGTCCGGTATGTGGACAGAAGGAATTTGACCATAATCGAACCCTATGATTTATTAAGCCTCTGTCCACCTGATTCGTTATCGAATAAAATGAACAAAAAAATGAATAGGGAGAAGGAAGTTGATGACTTATGTTATTATGAAATACATGCCAAGTTATTAGAATTATGATAAGAAGAAGTTAGTTAATACCATGATATATTACCAAGATTATATGTTATTAAATTATGCATCGATTAGATGATTTCTAAGTTGAGAAATTGCTGCCAGGTAGATTACTTAATCCATTTTGTCTATCTAGATGAGAGTTTCTCCCTCACTTATGTTATGGCCTAGTGCGAGGTTTATCCTCACTTATGTTATGGCCTAGTGCGAGGTCGTCTCTTCCAAGTTTGTTTTCGCCTAGTGCGAGGTTAATCTCACCTTTACGGATGTTTTCACCTTGTACGAAATTATTTTGCCCGACAGGACTGGCCGTAACACTGATCTGGTCCATGATGATCTAGATACGCACATTTATGTGCCAGCAATGAAAATCCCTGAAAGGAAAGAACTCTTCTAGAGTATGTAAGGATGGAAATATACAAGTATGAAAGGATGGAAGCATGAAAGTACGAAAGATAATGAATGACTAAAAGATGAATGAAAGGACTTTGTCCTTACGAACATGAAAAGAAGTCGAAATGAATGAATACTAACCATGATCTCTTCATTAATCCTTCGTGATCGATCCATTCTATTATATGATTTATATGTTGCCTTTTCCGTATGAACAATGGATAAGAACAAAGAATAGGAACATGAATGAGTTGAACTATGATCATGCCCTCTTTATTGATTTCTCATTATGATTTTCTCTCATAACTAATTTTAAATATTTATCTCATGCTTATTCTGACAAAATTAATATATGATTTATATGAACTTATACTAAGCTTTATGCTAATGATTAAGCTTACTCTCATGTGTGATCCCCATAGGTCCTTGATGATGAATGTGAGCCATGAATATGTGTGCGACGACTACAGTTCGGTGGCGTATGCACATGATTATCTAGAATTTAAATGGGACATATAAAGTTGTACTTACCGCATGGACTTGTACATGCCTTGTGGATGTATCATTGTTTATTTAGCTTCCGCATTTCTTTTTATTACTGTATTATTCTATTTATTAAGTCTTTCGCTTACGTTTCATTTTTTTCAACCATTTGGATCAATAAAAGAGTCAAAGAAAGACCGAAGAAAGTAATGAACGGGAGAAAATTTCGCCACGCGGCAGAGTCAAATTTCGGAGCATACATTTACATTAGGATGCAAACGTCATTATGGGTTTGAGATCATATGAATTAAAGGTTTACCAATGTTTGGAATGAGCACGGGCTCCGATTAGCCAGTCATCTCAATCCGATTTTTCCAAATATTCGAGGCTGAGTTGAAGATCCAAATTCATTCTCTCACCTGGCTATTTAATATTATATTTTTAATATTATTTTTAGAGTTAAATTAGCATGCAACTTAAAACTATGATTGTACCGAGCAATGACAGATTTTTTGTCTTTGGATCAACATTATTTTAATTTGACAGTTCAAAAATAAATAACTTATATCCTCGGATTAAAATGATGCTAATATAAAGTCCAAAAAGTTATTATTGCACGGTGTAATAATAGTTTATGATTGTACCTAATATCCTTCTTATTTATATATCATATTATAATTGTCTTTAACTATACGATTATATAAAATGATCTTATTTCTAATAAATAAGAAAGTAAGAACTTCTAAATTAATTTTAAAGTTTTTAATATAAAATTTAAATTAAATGCGAAATATCTGCTCGTTGATATTTAACTATTGATCAATTCGATATGACTCGTTGCTGGATGGGAACGAGATTCCAATATTCGAGATCCAATCAAAATCGGATCTAGTGTTCATAAACAAGGCATAAAAAAATCTGATTTAAATGCAGGGCCTCTGATATTATTCATCAATAATTAATGCAGAGGGATGCCTTGGAAGTGTTTGATCCTTTTCTGGACAAAAAACAGAGCACCATTTGGACACTTTCCAGTGTTCATTACTAGGGAAAGGGTATGGGAATACCATGACAGCTAGGGCCCAAAGCATCATAATAAGTTATTAAATCACACTCTATTGGGATAACAAAAGTTATGTAACTTCCCTTATAACTGAAAACATAATTGTTTTTCCTGAAAAACAAAGGCAAGAGGTTAATGGTTTATCTCCACCAGAGCATCACCAAATTGCATTCTTCCACTCACAGAAAGGGGAGTTATCTGCAAGCCAAATGAGAAAAAAGATCAATTGACAGAGATGCTTTGAATCAGAGTGCATGCTTGGCACCAACAACATGATCTGAAAAGCTGCAAATTGGCAAAAGTGTGTTGTACAGGCTCTCCAAATTGCAAAATAAGCTCCTATTCTTTTTTTATTTTGTCAAATTAACATAGTTATTCATCCAAAAAGTGAAAGGGTACACTTGTTATTTTTAAAAATGTTAACCTGATAAATAGAAATTTTTTACATATTAAATTTATTCCATAAAAAAGCTGAAATAGTGTTATTCTCAGCTCAAATTTTAAAAATTATTAATCCACTAAAATAACTACCTTTATTCTTTTAATAATTATTCTACAAGCAAACAATGCCTATAGCATTATTGTACTGTGATAATGAATAGGCAAAAGGAATGGACCACACATTTAAAGGATCTGACTTGTTTTAAAGCCTATATATTATTTTGGATTTTCACTTTCCTTTCCCCCAAACTTTCAATTTCGAAATTTTCTTGTCCTTCCGAATAACAATTATTCTCAATATTTGTTTTTTTGGAATCAAAATCAAAATTATTTATTATTTTATTTTATAGATATTTTTAACTTAAAAAATTCTAATTTCTAATTCCTTCTGAATCCGAGATCAATCCTACATCAAATTTCATCCTTAATACTCTTTTAATTATCTTTTAATTAATCTATCTCTCTTAGACATGATTCTTTCTTAATATTCATAATTAAATAATTTATTATTATTCTAATCTTTATTTTTTAGAATAAAATATTGTAACAATATTTTATTTTCTAGATATTTTTAACATAAAACTTTTATTTTTAACTCTCATTGGGAGTTCTTTATATCATTCAAATTTAAATTTAAATCTTTAATCTTATTATAATTCCAACTCATAACTAATTAGAATTATCTTTTTTCTCTCTCTCTTATATAATTATACTTCTATTCACTTTCAAACTTCCATTTCTTATATTTTTCTCTTCTCTCATCCCTCATCTAACTATATTTTTATTTCCTTTCAATCTTTCTTCACAAATCTTAAATTTTGGATTTATTTTAATTATAAAAATTCGTTATTAATTTGATAAATTATTAGTATTTATGAAAATATGATATTTATTCGTATATAAACAAGAAATCGTATTATTTTGTAATAATTGAAATTCAATAACTAAATCATTAAAGTGTCACTCCACACTTCTAAATTAGACCCTGATACCTCATTTTGTCAAGGTTTAATTAACCAAATTTGATTATGCTTAAAAACTTGTTAATAGTTACTCTAAAAACTTTTGCAATTAACTTTGTTTCCTATGGGAGGGAGAGAAGATCTTAGTCCGCAGTCCATTTAGGCAACTACCCCACAAGGACTTCAACCCCATCCAGTCCAAAATGAGAGAGAGAAAGAGAGAGACCAATGGAGGAAGGAAGGAGATGGGAGGACATGGACGCCGACTGCCTGGCCAACATATTCAAGAGACTGCGCATGGAGGACTTGACGCTAGGCGTGCCGTTCGTCTGCAGGTCGTGGCGCATGGCCTCCCTCGACCCTTTTTGCTGGAGATCCCTCGACTTCAGGGACATGGACTTCATGCCCTGGAGCGCCTTTGTCATGAGCTTCACGTCCCGCTACTTCGTCCGGCGCTTTTCCTTCTCGGGCCTCCTCAAGCTTGCCGTGGCCAGGAGCCACGGCTCCACAGCCCACCTCCGGTTCCCCCTTCTCTTCGGCGCTTCGCTGCAGGACCTCCTCTACGCCTCCAACGAGTATATAATATATCTGTCTACACCATCCTATTTCTCCTTTCTCTCTCCTAATGATTTCAATCATGTGCACGCATGCACAGATGCCCGAGGTTGAAGACGGTTGCACTTCCAAACTTGCTCTCAGCGGACGAGCCGCACGTCCCAGAGATCGTGGGGAGGTGGAAGGATCTGGAGCAGCTCGAGATGGAAGGGATGTCGTGTTCTTTCTTGGACGTGCTCGCGACGATACAAGCGAGCTGTGGCAGGTTCTCGGGGCTCACGGTGCTGTCCGGCGCCATCAGGAAGCAGGACGCCGCCGCCATCGTCGCCCGCCTCCCGAAGCTCAAACGCCTGTGCCTCAGCAGGTCGTACGTGCCCGCGGAGCAGCTGCTGGGAATAGTGGACGGTTGCAGGGAGCTGGAGACGCTGGTGGCGAGCGGCTGCGTGGGATTCGACGGCGCCGACGAGGAGGTGCGCAGAATTGCTTCGCGCGTCAAGAGGTTCGAATGCGAGGGTTCGAAGGTATTGGACGAATCTGGTTATGATACGGACGAGTGCGATCCACCGTATGTACATACGGTTTGACTGATGTATTAATTTTTTTCTGACGTGATTATGACAAATGAAAGATCCAATGTAATTTTTTTCCCATAAAAATAGATGAAACTTGATATCAAAATCTTACGGAACTGGTAATAGATTTCATGTCACATGAATTATATATAGAGAGAGCAACATAATAATCTAGTGACAGTTTTATGGCATGATTTCCTTGCTCTTATTTTAAACTATTGGATTAGTTCTAAGTTTTGCATCGGCATACGTATACCCATATATGTGGACTAGTATTCCGTAGGTTTCTTTAGTTGTCCATTCCCAATCGTCGGAGTTACTCTCATAACCATCAGATTATTCCATGATTTTGTTGATCATTTATGAGTATATAATTAAGTAGTGGAATGCACTCCATACCTCACTTCTTTTGTTCATATACTTGATTGATTATTTTTTTTCCAACACTTGTCCAACAATTGGGGGAAAAAAATACAAGTGTTTATTGATGTATACGTGCATGGGCCAACATCTTTTTTCCAAAGTTAAGTCATTACTCTTGGGGTGCCAAAATTGACTCGTATTGTTTCAAGTTCAAGCATGCATGTCTATTGGTCCTTGTTCGGTAGTAGTAGAGAAAATAATGATATATGATCTCATCAAATGACTTCATTAGTTCAATTAGTAGCGAACTCCAATCATTACCGAAGTAGAGTTGATTAATATCAATATTATTAAAAGTAAAGAAGACGAACAACTAACTTAACTTTTGCACCGTTTCAGTTTGACCTTAAAATAAGAAATATATAGCTTTGGACCCGGTGAAAACCGGCCAAGCAAAAAGAAAAACAGAGGTCACCTTTGAAAAAAGTGAAAAAGAAAACAAAAGTTCACTATCTAAAAAAAGTTGAAAGAATGAAAATAAAAAAAAATGGATCCACTTGAACGGTCTCACGATATCGAGAGCGAGACCTGACCGAAACAAAATAGTTTCTCATCGCGACTTCCCCAAGAACGAGAGGTGTAATGACCCAGATTTTTCAGGTTTAACAAATAGATATTTTATTATTTTATTTTATTTTGAAGAAATATTATTATTGTTATATTTAATAATTCCGAAAATAAAAATAAAAAAATAATTGAGAGGAGTTTGATTAGGGATAGGATTATTCAATTAATTTCATAATTTATCTAATTAACTATTAAAATAAAATAGGGAGTGGTTAAAAGGATAAATTAGAGGATTTAATTTGATTGAGATTAGATAATATGGTTAGAGAATAATTAAAAATCTATAAACACTATAAATAAGAGTAGGGGGGGTACGAACGACTCCGTCTGCGTGATTTTCGGCTTCGTCTTCGGCGACCTCAGAGGACAAGGCTCGCAGGTACGTAGAGGGGATCCGTAGGTTTATTAGATTATGTTAATTTTTGTAAAGCCTATTCAGATCGACTTTGTCGAAAAAAATATATATATATAATGTTACGGCCGAAGAGTTAGGTTTCGGCCGTAATGAAATAGAAAAGATAGAGAGAAGATGTCGACCGTAACAGATGATTTTTACGGTCGAGAATGAGCGTTTACGCCCGTAAAAGAAAAAAAAATAATGTTACGGCCGAAGAGTTAGGTTTCGGCCGTAATGAAATAGAAAAGAATAGAGAGAGGAGAGTAGAGTTTTTACGGCCGAAGAGTTAGGGTTTTCGGCCGTAATGGAATAGGGGTAAAAGAATTTCGGCCGTAATAGAATAGAAAAAGGAGATGGATTGGTCGTAATGGAATTAAAAGAAAAAAAAATTTGGAGATGAGGTTTTACGGCCGAGAAGTTGGGAGAGAGAGAGAAAAGAAGAGAGGGAAAAGGGGAGATAGATTGGCCGTAAAGGAAATAAAAAAAAATGTTACGGCCGAAGAGTAGAGTTTTACGGCCGTAACAGGATAGGCCGTAACGGGATAGGCCGTAACAGGATGGCTGTAACATAAAAAAAGGGTGTAAAAATTTGATGGCCGTAACGGAAAGGGTGTAAAAATTTGATGGCCGTAACGGAAAGGGTGTAAAAAATTTGATGGCCGTAACGGAAAGGGTGTAAAAAGTTGATGGCCGTAACAGAAAGGGGGTAATAGAATAGGGTGTAAAAGTTGATGGCCGTAACAGAAAGGGGGTAATAGAATAGGGTGTAAAAGTTGATGGCCGTAACAGAAAGGGGGTAATAGGATAGGGTGTAAAAGTTGATGGCCGTAACAGAAAGGGGATAATAGAATAGGGTGTAAAAGTTGATGGCCGTAACAGAAAGGGGGTAATAGAATAGGGTGTAAAAAGTTGATGGCCGTAACAGAAAGGGGGTAATAGAATAGGGTGTAAAAGTTGATGGCCGTAACAGAAAGGGGGTAATAGAATAGGGTGTAAAAGTTGATGGCCGTAACAGAAAGGGGGTAATAGAATAGGGTGTAAAAGTTTATGGCAGTAATGAAATAGGGGGTAAAAATTTGGAGAGAGAATTTACGGCCGTAAAAATCAGAGAAGATGGAGAGAAAGAAAAATGATGTTACGGCCGTAATGAACAGAGAGTACTACCTAGAGTTATTATTTATTTTTGAGTAATTTTAATTACTGATTATTATTGTTGTTATTAATTAATTTGATGTATTAATGATATTGTTGGTGATTGATTTGTTTATACTATGATGAACTTTGATTTTGATTGTATTGTTGACCTACTTAGTTTGGAGTTCAGAATTTTATTTCATTGATAATTTATTTAAAGATAGACATTTTAGGTAAACAAGATAAAAGCTGAAAGCTACTGGGCCCATGTTCACTGATTGCCACTAAGCCGGGACCAATTGAATTGAATTGAATTGAATGGGGCAGATAGTGTAAAAACTATGATTGTCCTGTGTATGGTCACTCGTCCCCCACCATACACGAACCCATTGAATCGTATTGGGCTTGCCGTGGCACTGATCCCCCACTGGCCTGCATGAAAGTGGCATGGTGTCCCTTAATTGACTGAGCGCTCCTCATTGAATTGGATAACTCCGAACATTGAAAATCGAATCGAATTGAATTGAATTGAAATTGGAATTGCAGTAAATAGAATTAAATCATGGTCATTTGGATATATTGGCATGGAGTTGGCAATTACTATTGCCCTATTGAATTGAATCGTTATTGGCCAATGACCATTGATTATTGAATTGGAAATTGTTAATTGAATATTGATTTATTAATCAGGCAATTGATAATTATTAATTGGAACAATTGTTATTGATTTACATTGGTCTATTGACCATAGCCTGATATATTGTTCATATTGATAAATTGTTAATTGATTATTGTATTGACTGCTCAATCGACTCATTATTGATTTTATCTTATTTTCGATTGAGCATATTGATTGTCTTTTAGACCCTACGTACTGAGTATTTTTATACTCATGGATATTTCCCTGTACCTGGATCCGTGCAGGTGAGAGTACTTCGATAGAGGATGATCCTGCAGATGGCTATGCTCAGTGATAGACGGATGTTGCACATGTTCTAGATTGAGTTGTCTAGTTTTTATTATTTCCGCATTTATTAGAATTGTGAACTTATTAATATTTTAATTATTTTGAATATAATGGATTATTAGTTGTTATTATTGAAAAAGTCTTCCGCAATTATTGTTTATATTCCGCAAAAATGTTTTATAGAAAATTGAGTAGCGCCTCTGGGACGATTCTGAGTACGTGAAAGTCACATGGGTCTCGGGGCGTTACAGAAGGTATCAGAGCCTAAGGAGAGGCACTTCTTAGCTGTCTCTAATAGATAGAATTGAGTCCATGTGCAACTGTCACGAGCAACCACTGCAGCCATCCAGTAGGGTTAAGTAAGTATTGAATTGTGCTACGTATTATTGAGCTCACACTTATGAATTTTATTGTTATTGTTGTGTGAGAACAGACTCCTCCAAAGATGGTATTTCCGAATCAGATACCACGAGCCCCCAGAAGTGGGCTACAGCGGGCCGGTCAGGAGGCCCAAGGTTCTCAACCTAATAATCAACGTGCCCTGAACCAAGAAATGAGTAGACAACAAGTACATGGCTTCCAAGTGGATCAGGCCCAGGCTAATGGGTACCGAGAGGAACAACTGAGACAGGGACTACTACAATCGGAGTTCCACTCTGTGCACACTGAGTACTCGAGTCCCAATGTGCCACCACATCATGATCGTAAAGACACTATTGAGCGGTTCCTCAGATTGCAGCCCCCTCGGTTCAGCGGGAAGGGTGACTTCGAGAATGCAGAGGAATGGATTGAGGAGATAGAACAGATATTCCTTGAGATGGATTGCGGCGAGGATCGCAAGATAATTTACGCCACCAGAAAATTGATGGCAGATGCCAGAGATTGGTGGAAGGCCACCAAGCTCACTACGTTCTCCGGCCAGGACAACATCACCTGGGGAGAATTCAAGAAGGCATTCGAGAATCGCTACATACCAGCTTATGAAAGGGGCAGGAAGCAGAAGGAGTACCTGACACTCCAACAGGGTACTATGACTATAAAGTAGTACCTTTCCAAGTTTCTAAGCCTAGAGAAGTACTCCACCTTACAGCAGTCGGAACTTGATCGAGTGAAGCGTTGGGTGGATGGCCTGAAACCCAACCTCAGAGAAAGGGTAAAGGGGGGTAACTGCCAGACCCTCCAATTTGCTGAAGAATTTGCCATTTATCTAGAAGATGGTGATAAGACAGTCGACAAGCAACAAAGCCAAGCACCGGCCAATCAGTATCAGAACAGATATGGAAACAAAGGTAGAAGACAGGCTAGGCGAGATCCCCGCCGCAGAGATGATCGCAATCGGGGAAGACCATATCCAGCAAGGAATGAGCCTCAACCGCCTAGAGCACCGTGCAACTACTGCAACAGAATGCATCCCGGTGAGTGCTACCGGAGAACTGGAGCGTGCCTGAACTGTGGTAAGATGGGCCATTTCGCTAGAGACTGCAAAGAGCCAAGGCGTGCTGGACCTCCGCCGCAACGTAACGACGGACCACCTAGAATGGTGCAAGGTCGAGTATACAACATGAAGCCTGCAGACGAGCAAAGGGCGAATGACACCATCCAAGGTACGCTAAAAATTGATGGTGTTCATGCTAATATTCTCTTTGATTCAGGTGCTACACATTCGTTCATTTCGGAGCAATTCGCTCCGTTATTGAGCATAAAGCCACAAGCGACTAGTTTTCCACTCGACATCGGCACACCTCTGGGGTCCATCGTTACCCAGAAGTACATCCCCATGGTGCCGGTCGAAGTGGAAGGCAAGAACTTCTCCGCAGACCTTATCATCATTCCGATTAGGGACTACGATGCGGTGTTGGGTATGGACTGGTTGTCATACCATGACGCCTACCTACATTGTCGAGCAAAGAAGATACTGATCGGAACGCCAGGAGGACCTCAGACTGTTGTCAGAGGTACACCACTAGAGAGGGGCAAGATCCTAGTGTCAGCTTTAAAGGCACAAAAGATGCTGAAGAAAGGATGCCGGGGTTTCCTGGCAAGTGTGATCAAGACAGACGGAGTTGAAGTAGATCGAGATAGCATTGCTGTGGTGAAGGAGTTTCCAGACGTCTTTCCAGATGACGTTTCAGGATTGCCACCACGACGGGAGATTGACTTCCGCATTGACTTGGTGCCGGGCACGGCACCTATATCAAAGGCTCCTTATCGAATGGCTCCAGCGGAAATGCTAGAATTGAAGACCCAAATTCAGGAGTTGCTGGATAAGGGATTCATTCGACCGAGCGTTTCTCCATGGGGCGCTCCGGTATTGTTTGTAAAGAAGAAGGACGGGTCGATGAGGCTGTGCATAGACTATCGAATGTTGAACAAGGTCACGATCAAGAACAAGTATCCACTACCAAGAATCGACGACCTGTTCGACCAATTGTCTTCGGCAAAGGTATTCTCGAAGATTGATCTGAGAAGTGGCTATCATCAACTACGAATCACTGATGATGATGTGCCGAAGACCGCTTTCAGAACAAGATACGGGCATTATGAGTTCTTAGTGATGCCATTTGGGCTGACCAATGCCCCCGCAGCCTTCATGGACTTGATGAATAGAGTATTCAGGCCGTACTTGGACAAGTTCGTAATCGTCTTCGTCGACGACATTCTTATATATTCGTCGAGCCCAGAAGAACATGAGGAACATCTAAGAGTTGTGCTACAAACCTTACGGGAGCACAAATTGTACGCCAAATTCTCGAAATGTGAGTTCTGGTTGAAAGAGATTATGTTCCTCGGGCATATTATCAGTGAAAATGGAATATCGGTAGATCCTGCAAAGGTGGAAGCAGTTGCCAACTGGGCACAACCGAAAAATGCGTCAGAGATTAGAAGCTTCCTTGGACTTGCTGGATATTACAGGAGATTCATTCAGGACTTTTCCAAAATTGCATCGCCACTAACAAATCTCACTAAAAAGGGCATCAAGTATGAATGGTCACAGAGGTGTGAAGATAGTTTTCAAGAGTTAAAGAAGAGACTGACAACGGCGCCCATTCTGACCATACCTTCAGGCCAAGGAGGTTATGTCATATATAGCGACGCATGCGGCACGGGTTTAGGATGCGTCTTGATGCAACACGGGAAGGTAATTGCATATGCATCAAGACAATTAAAGAAGCATGAGAAGAATTATCCGACGCATGATCTCGAATTAGCAGCTGTGGTCTTCGCCCTCAAAATTTGGCGACACTATTTATATGGCGAAGAGTTCGAAATCTTCACAGACCACAAGAGCTTGAAATACATTTTCTCTCAAAAAGACTTGAATATGCGTCAGAGGAGGTGGATTGAGTTTCTAAAGGATTATGAGTTCGCTATCAGCTATCATCCAGGGAAGGCAAACTCAGTTGCTGACGCACTTAGTAGAAAATGGGGAGGATCACTCGCATGCCTGAGAGTGAGTCGTTGGAACATGATTGACTGCATTATCCAGGTCAGTCCAGTGACCAGCAGCGACGGTATACGAATTATGGCACACCTCGGCATGCAACCCGAGCTACTATTGAAGATAGGCAAAGCACAACCAAACGATAACGAGTACAACCACCTACTCAAGTTGTGCGAAAAGATTCCTACAGATTTTACGGTCACAGGTGGAGTGATCAGATATAGGGGACGATTGTGGGTCCCTGAGTATGAAGCATTGAGAAGACAAGTGTTGGATGAGTGCCACAAGTCGGAGTTCGCCATTCATCCTGAAAGCACGAAGATGTTCAAAGACTTGCAATGGACCTTCTGGTGGAATAATATGAAGAAGGATGTGGCTGAGTACGTTGCAAGATGTCTAGTATGCCAACAAGTGAAAGTGGAACATCAGAGACCTTACGGTGTACTACAAGAACTTGGAATCCCACAATGGAAATGGGAAAAGGTGACTATGGATTTCGTCACTGGGCTTCCAAGAACTCAACAAGGCCATGATGCGATATGGGTGGTGGTGGACCGGTTTAGCAAGGCAGCCCATTTCATCCCCATCAAATGGAAACAGTCTGTCGAAAGTCTGATGGACGTTTATATTAAGGAGGTTATCCGACTACATGGAGTGCCAGTCTCCATTGTGTCGGATAGAGATCCACGGTTTACAGCCAAATTTTGGCGGAGCATCCAAAGTGCTTTTGGAACAAAATTAAATTTCAGTACTGCGTTCCATCCTCAGACAGACGGGCAATCTGAACGAACGATTCAGACATTAGAAGACATGCTCCGTGCATGTGCGTTGGACTGGAGTGGCAGTTGGGACACGCACCTCCCACTGATCGAGTTCGCATACAATAACAGTTACCACTCCAGCATAGGCATGGCACCATTTGCAGCAATGTACGGAAGGCCTTGTCGCTCCCCCATCTGTTGGAGTGAGGTGGGAGGACGGCAAATAATTGAGTAGACACATTCCATAAAATTAAAAATGATATATTTTTTGTAAATTCTCATTACCTATAAAATAATTTGTGGCTAATAATTAAAAATAATTAAACATTTTTAATTTCATATTACAAAAAATTTTGGCTACATATTATGAAAGTTTTACTCATAATTGTTACATATTGTTTGTGGAAATAAAATTTACTAATAGCCACAAATATAATTAGCCATGAAAGTCAATCAATAATGCCCATGAAACTTTCGTTATCAATATCAAGGTATTTACCAATAATGATATTATTATCCACATTTGTTAATATTTAATGCTTACATAAATATTTTGTGGTTACTATGATATTTATATCCATAAAAATAACCTTTGTGTTAAAGGACGAATAACAAATTTGAAATACAAATAAGAGTCTCAACACGTTTGTTTTAAATCACAGTCACAATTAAGAGTATTACTATATTAGTACTAGTATCCCACTAATAAAAGAGATATAGAAGCAGGAAAGGGGGAAGAATATAGCAGTCTTTAGGTTTTTACTGCGTGCTTTGAAATTTGCAAATGAGTCACTCATTTTGTAATGATATGAGGTTTAAAGATCATGGTTTAATTGAATAGTCCCACATGAGCAAAATACGAAGGTGATCATGAATTTATATATAGCTACTCCCTTTACCTATCAAGACACGTTTTAAATTTGTGTTGACCAAAAGCCCAAAGAGAATAATATCTTAATTGGGCAACAGATGTTCTAAAATTATATCAGAGCCAATCTTGCGTGCTCACTTGAGCCATATGAAAAACAATAGCCATGAGCTAACACAGACCACACAACGAGAATATTAAACAAAATACGAAGGTGATAATGAACTTACAATAATTCATTCTTGAACGTGACATTCCTAGCCTTGAAGAACATTCAAAATGCTCTCAACGAAGCAGGGTCGGCGACACCATTAAGGCCATGATTAGCAGCCAACCAAGGCACACCCCTCTGACCCAACCAATACATAGAAGTCTACTTGTTCAGCCTGATAGATGAAGATGGCAAAAGCACAACTCTAGGAAACTTTGAAAGGTACTGGGCCTAAAGTATGATGGGCTGCCAAAGTACCTGATTGATCTCACTGGTCAAGGACAGAATACCATAACAAAGAATGTGAAGTATTTGCCTCAGAGATGGTGTGTATCCAATCCTCAAACATAGGAAAACTTGAGCACCCTAAGGGACAACATAAATTTTGCCTGCACTTTCTCCAACTACACTGCCCTCAGCATCGGTTCGACTTGCAATGGCTTGGATTCTAATGGCAATGCCTCGTATGCTTTCAACATGTACTTCCAAGTCCAAAACCAACAAGAAATGAGTTGCAATTTCAATGGTTTGACAATTGAGACTATGTAGAACCCTTCTATAGTAGGCTGCAATTTCATTGTCCAGCTTGATTTATTAGATTCACCTTCCACCTCTACGCCATTGTTGATAATGTTTCTATTCACATTTTTTGTTCTTATGTTCTGAAAGTATTGTACAGATTTGTGGTTGCAAAGGTGGCGAGTATATTTTAAACCTACTTGTAATCCTAAATGAGCCCCTACGTTAACTAGGCACTTCAGCAATGGGGCGACGAAGCCATGTGTCCCATACGGGCTTGAGTGGGAGGGGTGGGGGAATTCCCCCTTGTATTTTGTATCCTTGTTATCATTAATATTTCATAACAAAAGGGAGCTTCCGTCGCTCGAGGGCGTAGACTATTTTAGAATGAACCTTGTAAATCTCGTGTGTACTTCTATGTTTACGTGATATCTCTCCCTCTTTTCGTGACATCTTTGTGTTATATTTTTTATAAAGTTTAAGTATCGAGTATTATGTAAATAATATTAAATTTGATAATTTAGTTACGATTTGGAAAAAATATTAAAAGATAATCATCATAGTTGATTACTAACTAATATTTGTTTATTAAAATTTGATTTTTTAACAAACTATTTGTTAGATTAATTTAGTTATGATTAAGAGATATATCAAATGGTATTAATTATCTAGTATTAATTAATATTTGTTTATCTAATTTATTTTTTAACAAACTATTTGTTAGGTTGAAATTTTTTTAAAGAAAAAACAACCAGATGAGACATGTGTCTCATGGATAAGTCATGGTAATTGTTAATAAAATGTTATTCTTAGCAAAGATTTGAATTTATTCCAACAGACAATTTTATGATGGTATAATTTTTTACTAACATGAGTATAGTAACTACTTTTTTGTCCATTGGAGATGATAAAAAAAATTATGCCAACATAAATTATCACCTCTACTAACGATTTTTGTTCGTTGTCATATGAAACTTTTTTTGTAGTGAGCGAGGCAGAAGATTAGCATATCCATATATAACATTTGGTAATGTCAAATGAGAAATTCTCTAAGGTGAGTGAACTTTATGCATTCTCAAAGGTACTGTAATATTTGATTGACTAAATAAGATTATATCAGTGGATCCATGCTCTAGGACAGTGTGGCAAAATTCGGAAACCATCAATCATTCACTAAAAAAATTTCCGGCCCTCTCGCATTGTGGTAGCATCTCTTGAAGAGAGGAGTACCTGCTGTGAAATATCTACCTTGGACTTGTAGCGGAGAGGAACACACATAGAATGTTGGGAAGATCAATCCATTAGGGGGGAAACTATTGGGGCGATCGCTCTAGAGAGGAGAAATCACAAGAGGGAATACAATGTTTTCTACCTAAACCAACCGAACTTAATTGTTTTGAACTTGAACCAACTTTTAATCCTATCCAACCACTACAAATAAAAGTCTTATGATGAGATGAACAAAACTCAATTGTAATATGATTTATCCATTTATGTAACAAAGAACTTGCTTCACTTGAATGTAAAGCATTGACAGGTTGTTGAGCTTACATAAGTTTGACATTTAGCTCAAAAAAATACACTTGATTATAATTATGCCCAAAATTTATGACTAATATCTCCAATATGTGAACTAAGAAATAAATTTTTAGTTCTACATATCCGCTCAAGATCAAACCAAGAAATGTTGAGAGTTTAATATTTGCGAGTTGATGATAGATATGGCATAACGCTCCTCCTCCATTTTAATAGAACCATTAGGGGGTGTTTGGCACGAGATCAATAGCGAGAACAAAAGGTTTATTCTTATTTTTATATCCAAACACTCCTAGAATAATTTGTTTCGATCAAACTTTTTAAAATTATAAAACTATCTCAAAAAATACAAAACATTATAACAAAAGTGTTCCTATTGTAAAACTACCAATGGCACGAACAAATATTTTGTTCTTATTTTTTTTATCCCTATTGTATTCAAACACTATTTATCTTTTGTTGTTAGAACATTTTTCCTTTTGTTCAACTCACAAGAACAAAAAAGGAATATTCTTTCTAATTCTTATTCATCTTCTTCTTGTACCAAGCACCTCCTTAGATAACAAGTTATTAATGATACAAAACCATCTTATTGCAAAATACCTGTTCTCTAATAGATTGTGATGTGGACAAAATAACTGTACATTGACATATGGTGAAGAGAAATGAAAATATTTTTTTTTAAAAAAATAGAAAATTAAAAAAGGAAATATGTAATCATCCAATCAAGTTAAACTCAATAAATTCCAAAATTTGTAACATGCAATATGATTGTTTGAATTGCTTTTGTTCAGCTAGCAAATGAGCACCAACTACACTGAGTTGCTAGCATCCAAGAGTCTAGCAAGCAAAGAAGAAGATCGCCAACTCCAGGAACAAAGATCATCACAAAAAATGAAACAGAAGTTGAATAGTTGTATAATGCAAATAGATAAAATAGTGCAGTTGAATTACAATTTCTCGATGAATATATCTCTATTACATTAAATTTTAATTATTCGTCTGTAAGGGAAATATTAAAATAATTGAATAGCAGCAAATTTTCTTGTGTGCTTTATTTTGCAATAGTAATACAAAATATCTATTAAATAGAGTTCAGGAAGTAATCGTGTGGTAGTTGATAACCTAAGGTGGCGATGGAGATGAGATGCCAATGGTTGAAGTAGAAAAACACTAGAGCACAATTGCAAAAATACAAATATTATACATTGTCTTATATAGAATATATGTAAATGTACTTGAAATTTAAAATGAAGAAAAATGACAACATTTATGGATAGAATAAATCATGACTTTAATGTAAGAAATGAAAGAGCAAAACATTACCTGCACTAACCAATTTCGTAATGATAGTTGATTAATATGGCTGAGAGTGGTCCTATGAAGATACCCTAACAATGGATGTTATATGTTTGAATTCAAGGTTCATATCATCCAATTACTCACAATTTTTAAATACTCAAAGTAGGGACATGAAATTTTGAGCATGATCACCAATATCATTACTGAATTTATAATCATCTTCAATCACCAACATTTGCATATGAGTGTTGCGAGAAAGGTTCCTATAAAATCCATGACAATTAGATAATTTTAAAAAAAATAATAAAGAAGATGAGTCCCTTATAGAATGTTTTGTATTAACCCATCAACCAATTCCATCGAACAAATACTCAAATCTTTGAGCGACTGCCATGAGACTTCCCTCAGAGTGTAAAATGACAAATATTGGTGCTTAATTTAACGAAATAAGAGTTACTATATAAGAATTGAGACAAACGATTGTCACGACCCCGAATTAAACCTTAGTTTAATCCGAGTTCGCGACTCATTACGGACGATCAAATAAAATTGAGAGAGATTGCAGAAACATAATGTAAATATTTTTTTTTTGGTATCAAAAGAAAGGAAAATATATTATTAAATAAATTACACAATTTTATGATGATCATTTCAGAGCAAACTGATAATCCTTAGGTTTTACATTTCATAAAATGATGTTGCCTTCTTACAACATATAAAATATTACATATGCATTACACATAACCAAACCTCTCGACATCCTAATAAAAGAACTCGAGAGACACACTTCTTCTTAATGTCTTACCACCAAGGTCGTTATAGAACCCGTCTAAGACTACCATCTTCCATGATCATCAACATCTATATTAATCTAAAAAATATTAGAAACAACATTATGAGCAAAATAGCTCAATAAGTTGATAACTCATAAGCTATGTGTTATCACCTAATTAATTCGGAAGGACACGCAAAGATACGAAGTAATTATAATATCACAATCGATGTTTTCATATATTTGAAAATAATATATACAATTTTCTAATCAAAATCATCACACTCCAATTGCATCAACATCACTCAAATCATATCAAACAGATGTATGCAAATGCAACACTCTCATATGAATGCACGGATCACCAACTGACCAGTGGTCGGTAGGTGGACTCTAGAGGTGGCTCCCATCGTGATAAGCGATATAGCACTTAGCTCAATTCTACCTCATCCCTTTCGGAGAACAAATTGATGGATTAGATTCTAGAGGTGGCTCCCATCGTGATAAGTAATGTAGCACTTAGCTCCAACCATCATACAGATCAGAAAGCGATAGATGACTTCCAGAGGTGGCCCATACGGATTCTAGAGGTGGCTCCCACCCTCACGGTGTAGCACTTAGGTCCGCACGGTACTTAGCTCCATCATATCTCATCCCATTTCAGGGGAACAAAATGATGCATTGGATTCTAGAGGTGGCTCCCATTGTGATCAGCGATGTAGCACTTAGCTCCAACCATCATACGATGCAATGCAAGCAGATGTCGATGCATGATTCATCACATAACAATTATACTTAATTAGTTGTATACTTAAATTAATTAGCAAATTGGTAAATATTATGATATTACATTCTACCCTCCTTAAAAAAATTTGGTCCTCAAAATTTACCGTATCTCAATGTTCATAGAAATATGGATAATGATCACACATATTTGGTTGGATTTCCTAAGTTTTCTTAATATCATAATGCTACCACAAAACTTTACAATAATTATTATGTGGCATCAAATAACTTAATCTATTTGATTGAGGATATGAATATTTTTATTTGTATATACCTTTAGTACAAGAAGATGATGATAATACAGATATAGATAGCACCAGTACACGCTAACTATTTAATTATTTTAATAAATAAATAATCATATTAATGCTAGCTTTATATTAATCCAATAATATTAAATTTGACTTGATGATATGACATTTTATGGAGTTTGTCACTATAGCTCATTAATAATTTACTTTTAAAAAAATCACCATTAAATTGACTTAGTTAAAGAAATATTTAACTTGGGATATTACATTCTTTTCCCATTAAATAAAATCCATCCTCAAATTTTGATACTGTCCAACTTACTAAAAATAAAATTTAAAATTTTGTTCATTGACATTATAATTTGTAATTATCTCCTTGTCCTTGTGATTTTTTTTCCTCAACCCTAGTGATGCTTTTATTATATTAGCATCAGTAATCTCTATTCTCTACTATAGTTCAATGTGTAGGAATTATTAGTACTTTATAACTCCATAAGAAGTCAATCCAATGTTAGAAGTGCTCATTTTATTGTAATATTTTCAACCAATGTTGACATATCATAAATAAGGAAATCTAAATTTCCATTTGACTACCTGATGTGGATGTATAACATTCTACCAAAAAATAATTCTTTCTTCAAGTCTCAATACCCATGCTTGATTCTGTACGACTAAATGCACATAAACATTGATTTTCAGACATTTTTGTGGGGCTCATGCACAACACTAGTAATGGGTAAAATACCCATGCTCAGATGAGTTGATCATGACACTTGAAAAAGATTGACATATTGGATAAAAAGAACAGACTCTGATATGCATTCAACAATTTTTTTTAAAAAAAAATATCACTTATCATCTATAGGAATAAAGGTTAGTGTCTGAACGATTTGTAAATCTGACTTTTTCTTTCTTATTAGTTTACGATAGTGAAATATTGGTTCGAGTTCACGATCGAGGATAAAAAAGGCGTCCCCTTTCAATCATTCTTTCGCTAAGCTCTTCACCAATACATCACAGAAAAACTCTATGGTTTCACCCAAGCTTTCGAACGATGACCAGAAGAGGCATCACTCCAATACAACTTTCGAAAAGCTTTTCTAAACCACTCTTCGAACTTTCAGGGAAGTCAGTAATGACAAATCATTTATCACCCAAAGAAGAGTTGCAATGGTGTGATTTAATCAATTGTGATGAGTGAGTTGAAACAAGCAAAGACGAACTAAAGATCAACTATGAAATGATGCTCAAAGATGATAACTTCAAATGGATAATGATTATATTCAATCATTCAGATAATGTGAGATGTGAGAAACATATGTAAGCTAAAATTTCATATTCAAATATTGAATTGCGATCGGTAATGATCATTCGAGGATCATCAGACATTTTAAAATCTATAATGATGAGTGGGGAGTTACCAATGATTCTAATATCAAAGATTCACAATATTCTGAAAATTATTAATAATGATTCACATCTACTAATGATAATTTATTACACATCAAATGATTTGAACCCTACTAAGTAAGTATTACTTTTCAACATTAAACAAATTCGAAAGTTGGTTTTTCAACATTTTATACTTATCTTACTGGATTTTTTTCATAAATATTTATAATTCCCTAAAATATAGACACCACATATTGTCACAATAAAATTATAATATATTCCCCTTAAGAATTGTTCCCACAAAATTTTCATTATGACATATAATCTTATTCATCTTTAATGTTCTCCAAGTTGGAGATGACAACTCACAATTCTTATACACACATATCTAATTCAAATAGTCCAAACATGTATTAAACTAGTATTTTATATATCTATAAGATTTTCATAAAAACCATACTGAAGTTTTACTTGCATTACCTTACACATTTTGTACATTGATTTTTATACTATTTAGAATAACATAACTATATCCATCTTTTCTTTCTATCTTCTTATTTATGCATATGGTTGGAATGCATCTCAACTTAGTAAAATATGGATTCCAAGGTCTATTCATGTGAAGGTCATTCAAAATTTTGGATAGCATATATATATATATATATATATATTAAGATCGATGTTTGCAAATACATGTTGTTCGTCTTTTTTGTTTTCAATTAGAATATCATTGATATAAGACAAACTCACACTTTGACTCTCATACATGGAGGTTCTGTTTCATTTGGATGGATTATAGATATTTCTTCATCTTATTGTTTAAAAGTATTTACCCCAAAATATAATGTCTTATAACTTTAAAAGTTTTGTGACTTGACATTTTAGGGTACAACTTTTCTTACTTTATCTAGGTCTCTTGTAATCCAAGATATGAACTAGTTATTTATTTATTTTTTTACACGATGTATTTCATTCAAATTGATAGGTTTGGACATACTCGATCATATATAAATGATTTGATTTAAATTTCCTTAAATATATACTAGAAACACATTGGATCCGTTTGGGGCTAGATGATAATTATTTGTTATGAATCACTCAAGTATCTCAAATGGTTTTGTATATGCATGATTTATCTTTCTTATGATCATCATACCCATCATATATGGTTGGGCCAAAATGCACCCTAATTTTGACACCCGCCTTTGTTCTATAAGGGTTTTGCAAAATAGGATTCCAAGCTTACATGAGTCTATGAACGAATTAGGGCGACGTTAATAAAATTAACTACAATTCAATCAAAGAATGATTTGAAAATTTGATTCAATCCATAATCCAGTGACACTGCCAAGAACTCATAATGATCGTGTCATGTTCCAAATTTACTCTTTGAAGTATATAACTTTCTTTTTGATCAATGGTACTCAGATTTTAAGTCATGCTTCAGAAATACAAGGACACATTGTAGTTAACCAAACAAATAACTTACTTCCCGCAAGGTATCCCTTGTAGTTAGTTGATTCATATGTCTATAATTGAACTTGTGAACTCATCTTTATTCATGATGAATAAGATTGGAGTTCATGGTTATGGGTCAACAAATCTCCCTAAGACTCTTATACTTCTTTTTGTGATGATTGACAAGGAGTATTAGCAGTAGGAATAATTATATGAAGAGGGTTAATAAAGAATTTCCTCTATCAATGTCAAGTCAAAAAACTACTATAAAATAGACTTAGAACTCCTTAAGCATAGTAGCATTGTTTGAAAATAAATATTTTCCTTTCTAGCACAAATAATCCAAGAATCTATGACATGGTTTCGGAAACAACTTATTGACATTCCACTAATAAATCAGAGAACATGAAAATACTCGACTATCTCTCATAAAATATCAAGAATGATATATTTGGGAACAAAAGCTAAACAATTTAAACATGCATGCCACACAATTATTGGATATGTAAAATTATTTAAATCCATACAAATACCAAACAATCATGTCAACAACTAAGTCCTTGTCGTATATCCAGCTACGCATTTTTAGTATTGTGAATACACGATGGTTCTCTCTCTTTTTTTTTCAAATAGCATGCCAAGTTCACAAATACAAATCAATGTATAGGGTTGCAATGCATAGAATCATAATTGATCAAAAGCAAATATCACAATCACATTTCAAAATATCGTACATTAATACTTATATAGCCGCACACTATAATCCCCAACATCGCACAACCCAAGCTTAATACCGATAGACCCACTAGAAACATAACTATGCCATCCTAGGCATAGCTATGCAAACATTGACCAAGGGAAGGACCTATTGTTCTGATACCATAACTATCACGATCCCGAATTAAACCTTAGTTTAATTCGAGTTCGCGACTCATTACGGGCGATCAAATAAAATTGAGAGAGATTGCGAAAACATAATGTAAATATTTTTTTTTGGTATCAAAAGAAAGGAAAATATATCATTAAATAAATTACACAATTTTATGATGATCATTTCATAGCAAACTGATAATCCTTAGGTTTTACATTTCATAAAATGATGTTGCCTTCTTACAACATATAAAATATTACATATGCATTACACATAACCAAACCTCTCGACATCCTAATAAAAGAACTCGAGAGACACACTTCTTCTTAATGTCTTACCACCAAGGTCGTTATAGAACCCGTCTAAGACTACCATCTTCCATGATCATCAACATCTATATTAATCTGAAAAATATTAGAAATAACATTATGAGCAAAATAGCTCAGTAAGTTGATAACTCATAAGCTATGTGTTACCATCTAATTAATTCGGAAGGATACGCAAAGATACGAAGTAATTATAATATCACAATCGATGTTTTCATATATTTGAAAATAATATATACAATTTTCTAATCAAAATCATCACATTCCAATTGCATAAACATCACTCAAATCATATCAAAAACAACACTCTCATATGAATGCACGGATCACCAACTGACCAGTGGTCGGTAGGTGGACTCTAGAGGTGGCTCCCATCGTGATCAGCGATGTAGCACTTAGCTCCATTCTACCTCATCCCTTTCGGGGAACAAATTGATGGACTGGATTCTAGAGGTGGCTCCCATCGTAATAAGTGATGTAGCACTTAGCTCCAACCATCATACATATCAGAAAGCAATAGATGGCTTCCAGAGGTGGCTCATACGGATTCTAGAGGTGGCTCCCACCCTCACGGTGTAGCAGTTAGGTCCGCACGGTACTTAGCTCCATCATATCTCATCTCATTTCAGGAGAACAAAATGATGCATTAGATTCTAGATGTGGCTCCCATCGTGATCAGCGATGTAGCACTTAGCTCCAACCATCATACGATGCAATGCAAGCAGATGTCGATGCATGATTCATCACATAACAATTATATCTCAATATCAGAAGATGAATCATATCAAATATTATTTAAAATCGAACAAGATTCCACTTCTCGTATCCATTCATATCCTATCGCATATGCTTTTCAAATGTGCAATCATACAATCATTCAGATATACTTTTCATAATTGCATTTCTCGAAATCAATTCATAACATATCCAAAACATATTCAATACATATAATAATCGATGTCACACCGAATTCAAAAGAGGTGAATACATAGAGTAGGAGAAACCAACTTACCTTATATGGACGATAACAAAAGACTTTCCTTCTTTTTCTTACATTAATCTTCTTTCCTATAACAATAATATATGTTCATATTATTATTATTATTATAAAATTAATACCAATCTAGCATACATAGAACATGACAAATATATATATGATTCATGTGTTCAAATCTTTTTTTTTACCCATCAAAAGTGTATTATGATATCTTGGGCATTTGGTAAAAGAAAATTCATATCTTTTAAATTAAACGATCAATTTTCGTGATTCCAATTTTCCTTAACTATGAACTACATTATTATTAAGTAGTCGACGTTTTAGATTTTACCTCACAAGGATAGCTTTTCAAGAAAGTCAACATCCAACACACATTTCATGCTCATTCTATCTTCTGACAGACTAAATAACATGAAACTTTTGATTCAAAGGTAAAAATAATTGCAATATAATTTTATTTGATAGCAAACCTCCTAAAGTACAACATTGCATAAACTTCAGATTTCTGTTCATTATAATAATTTTACAGAAATTTTCATGGTCAAAGACATCTCATTATTACTTATAAAAATTCATACCACTCATTATCTTCATAACTTTCTCTACGAAAATTATTTTGAATTGACTCAAATTATTTTAGAACCATTATTTACACAAGGTCCTTAGTCTTGAATTTCATTTTTTTCCCTGAATATATAATTTTTAACACAATTTTCCAATCTACTGATTTGGTAGGATAACAAGACAACACACAAAATCTCTAATAACTCTTTCCTAAACTAAACTTCTAAATAATTATTTTCTATAGGTTTCGTAACCTTTATAATCATTATAATATATTTTAACAATGAATTGAACATTCGGGTACTAAACTTGGAATCAAAGAATTGATTTTCCTAACTTTGATTCTTCTGATATCTAAATCATTAGTCAAATTTCTTTATTAATTCAATCAATCTGGCATGCATGACTTTAAATTTAAAATTTCAGATGTTTAAATTACCATATAATCGGACAAATCAATTACCTCATACATACCTTGTAACTTTCTATTTTGTTTTTCTTTCCTTCTTTTTTTTCTGTGCCTTGTTGATGTTGCCTTTCCTTCTTTGGTTCGGCCACTTCAATTTGCATATCTTATGCATCTTCTAAATCAGAACCTTTTCTTTTAACCCTCTTTCTTTCCTTTTTCTTCTTTTTTTTTCTATTCCTCCTTCTCGCCGACCACAATGAAATAAAACCTCTTATTTTCTTCCTTATGTTTCTCTTTGTCCACGCTCGGCCACACTAGGTAAGTCGGCATATTTTCATTTCCTTTTTTTCTTTTTGCACCAATTAAATAACTTCTATATTTTCTCTAAATTTGCATGACTGCCAACTCATGGTAAGGTGGCAACTCACCAATTAATCTAGATTATTGTGAGGTGAGTTGTCCTGCTACTAAGTGTCTCTTTCTTTCCTTTTTTTTAGTAAGTCGGTATATGAAATCATCATATTTATATATTAGTTTAGGTGACTAATTATGTTGTTTTAAGTAACCATGATGGTTAATAATACCCAACATATAAAATGAAAAAAGATATCAGGATACTAGCTACTCAATTAACTAATAAATTGAGAAGAAACCATAATGTCCAATCATTTTAAATTAAGTAACGCAATTATCTCAGTTTTTGCTAGTATTAATATTTTCTAATGCTAATGGAAAATGGTGATCAACAATTTCAATATACTAATTCTACGCATACCAGCCCGTGAATATATTGTGTTGCTAATTAATCAATTCAGCAACCTATTTAGTAATTAATTAGGTCCATTGATTCACAATACTTAGTAGCATTAAAATCATATTATAATTTAAATATTAATATTAAAATACTTACAATATCAATTAATAAGTCGAATAATTCCTATACAATTTAATTACAATCAAGTTACGCTTATATCAAAGAGACTAATTAACTTAATTAGTTGTATACTTAAATTAATTAGCAAATTGGTAAATATTAGGATATTACAACGATAACCAAAATGATAATCGTCAAGAGTAAGAGCAAGGTCCTTCACTTCTCTTTTCGCAACAGATAAAAGCCAAGAGTCAAAGCATAACAATTCCTACAAGTCATCTTCTGTAGGATCCCAAAAGGCACCAAGAGGGGGGGAGGGGTGAATTAGTGTTTAACCGAAAATATCGATTTCACAAAATTCGTTGCGAAAACACAAAACCGATTCTTAAAACATTTCCAATTCAGATTATTAACACAATATTATAGGGAGAGAGAGTGAGAGAAATCAAACACAAATAGACGCGGGTGGTTGTTGACGAGGTTCGGCCACATCTTGGCCTACGTCCCCGCTCCGACTTCTCGACCTCAAGACCGTCGGAGATTTCACTAGTCCCTTCCTTTGTTCCAAATGGGACAAGGAAGAAAGCCCTTTATACAATCACATTTTTCTCCGCTTCGAGAGGCAAGGCAACATCTCTTTCTATGAAGCTAATCTTTTCTCTCGCTCAAGAGGTAAGATTTGGAACATCTTTTACACAGGAGCTCTCACAATCTTTCTGAAGAATAGTTTCTCTCTTTTACAATAGAACACTCACAAGAAGGGAAGAGAGAAAGAAAGAATGCTCTAAAATGATAACTTCAAGAGAAATAATCTCCTTTTGATTTCTTGAAGTTTTGCTTCAATGCTTGGATTTGTTGCATTTGCTTCTGGCCTTGGTATGTGGAAAACTCGTCCAGAATTAATTTCACATTTTCCTCCTCAAAATATAGCCCTTATTGTTCATTTCAGTAATGGACCGGTCGACCGGACTGTATGACCATTGCGCTAATTTTTCCAGTTACCGCAGCTGGTCGGTCGATCGAACCATCGATCGGTGTCTCAACCGGTATAGTATCGCAGTTTTGATTTGTAACACATTGAGCTGATCGGTCGCCCGTTGCTTCGATCGGACTGTCGACCGGTGTGGTCTCAACGTGAATTTGGCAGCTCATGCATTGATCGATCGACCGGTGTCTCAGATCAGTCGACCAGACTATCTCGACTGGCCTTCATAACTTCGACTGACAGGTTGACCGCCCTACACTATTTTGAACATAACTTTCTGCACAGTTATCCAAATTAGATGATCTTGGAGTTTATGGAAAGCTAACAGAATTTTCTACAACTTTGACTTTGACGTTTCACATTCATCCAAAATTAATGAGATCAGTGATAATTATTTAATCAAAGCGTAGTGCATAAAGTTATCTATTTTTCTTTAAATTTTTTTAGCATTTTATTTTTAATCATTCGAGATTTGTATCATCAAAATATAATTTAATATGTTATTAAAATTTAGATCCAACATCTTCAAATTCGAGGAAGAGTTTCTCAAGTTTGAGAGGAGAGTGAAGACTTCGAGACATGATACGATGTCCTTCGAAGGATCCTAATGAGATCAACTTATGGAAAAATGAGTTTAGAAACATGAGTCCAAACAAGCTTCCATCTTTTCGACAAAACAAAAGTTCTAATAGCATCTTTAGTTGAAGACAAGAGAGAGGATAATGGTGAAGTAGTTCATCACATAGGCCATTAGTGCAATCTTTCTTCTTCCCCTTTGCCTTCGCTTTGTGTTTAGGCATGACTTTCTTTTTTTTGCGTTCAGAATCATCAATTTCTGCGTTCACAATCATCAATACAATCACGTGACAAATATTTTTTTAAGGAATTTGATGCGAATAAAAAATAGTAAGAAGCATTCAAGCAAACTAAAAAGAATCAAATATCAGAGCAAATTAAAACTCATATCCGGTAGGAATACAACAAAAAAAAGATTGAAAAAAACGAGTCTTATTTTTTTCTTTGATTGAAGATAAAAATTTAACTTGAATACTGAACAAGCTAATCTTTCGTTCCAAAAAGATGCATCAAATCCCTAAACTTTTTACTTGTGCACGCTCCTCTCCGTGTACCCTTATCGCTTCCCAAAGGCGCTTCCTTTTCATTTATTTAAATTTAGATGTAATTAAAATTTAGATAAGTTCGGAGATTAAATTTTATAATTTTATAGTTTAAGATTAAATGCAAAAAAGTTATAGTTCAGAGGTGTTAAAAGAATAAATGTTATTTTTTTATTAAAATTTTTTTCATCTACACTTTTCTTTAGCACAAAAAGATAAATAAATAAGTCGGGAGGAAAGAGCGAACGCCGTTTCTGGGTTCAGATTGGGCTGTTTGGGCCCTTCGGACTGTATGAACGTTAAGTTTCATTTATTTATTATATTATGCTTAATTGGAATTGTTCATTTTCGTGTATGCCGCCGCAATTGATCGACCAGCGTGCGGCACCCCCGAAGCGGATGGAGCCATGGAGGCACTATCGCCGCAGCAGGTCAAGCTGGTGGCATGTCTCCGACGGCGCACAGAGGATGCGAGGGCCGTCCACGGCCTCTCCCTCAAACTCGGCTTTTCTTGTGCTCCACTTTCCTCTGCAACAACCTCCTCGAGGCTTACTCGTCGCGCGCGACGGTCGGCGACGCCTGCAGGCTGTTCGACGAAATCTCTCAGCCGAATGAAGTCACTTGGTCGACGATGATTTCTTGCAACGCGCGAGTCGGACACCTCGGCCACGCTGTAACTTTGCTAAAAAAGGTCCTGCGCTCAAATGTTCCTTGTGGAGATGGGGAGGGTTCCGTGCGCCTTAACACGTTTACTCTTGGCAGCGTCATTACGGGGTGCGCTCACGTCAAAGAACTGGATGTAGGTTTGCAGATGCATTGCGGTGCGATCAAGTTTGGATTCGAGCATGATGGTTTTGTAGGTGGCACGCTGATTAACATGTACGGGAAGTGCGAGAAGCTCGCCGAAGCATGGAGAGTCTTTGAGGAGACGCCAAATAAGGGTACGGTTGCCTGGACTACAATGGTGACTTGCTTGGCAAATAGCAGTGATTTCAAGCTGCAGAATGGTGCCTTCCACGTCTTCAAGGATATGTTATGCAAGGGAATTCAACCAGTTGGTAAGACATTTGTCAGTGTCATCAAAGTTTTCGCCGACCCAGGAAGACTTCGCCAAGCAAAGCAGGTGCATGGGTGTTTGGTGAAGCATGGAGTCGAAGTCGACGACCTGCTCGGGAGTGCTTTGATTGCTGTGTACGGAAGGTGTGGAGGCCTGGATGAAGCATTCAGGCTATCTGGTAGGGTGAACATGGATGTTGTGTCATGGACTGCGTTGCTTGTTGCTTGCATGCAGAATGGCCATAACTTAGAAGCAATCAATGTGTTGAGGAAGATGCTAAAAGAAAATGTAATAGTTGATGCGTTTGTGTTGACAAGTGCAATAGGAGCATGTTCAGACTTGATTGGATTCAGAACTGGAGAGGAGATCCACTGTTACTCCTTGAGGAATAATTTGACTGATTTAGCAGTTGGTAATGCTCTGATCACGCTATATGGAAAATGTAGCCAAATCACAAAGGCGGAGAGGGTGTTTGAGCTGAGTAAGAACAAGGACATCATATCTTGGACTGCACTTTTGACTTGTTATGTTCAAAATGGTTGCGCAGTAAAAGCTATCCTCTTTTTTCGACATATGCTCAGGGAAGAAATTAGCCCACCGATATACTGCATATCAGGTGCCATTTGTGCATGTTCTACCATGGCAAACCTCTCAGTCGGGCAGCAAATTCACTCGAGATCTGTAAAGATGGGCATAGATGATGATGTATCTGTTCAGAATTCCCTCATCACAATGTATGCCAGATGCGGGCAGATAGAAGTTGCACGGTTAATCTTTAACTCCATGATCAAAAGAGATATTGTCTCTTGGAATGCTATCATAACAGGTTGCTCGCATTGCAGCCATGAAAGAGAAGCTCTAGAATTATTTAAGCAAATGCAAGAAGGAAGCATCCAACCAGATGATTACACTTTCACTGGAGTCCTAGTGTCCTGCAGTAGGTTGGGGCTTATTGCAGATGGATGCAACTATTTCAAGTTGATGAGTGCAGATTATGGTATTAAGCCAAAGTTAGAGCATTATGCTTGTATAGTTGATTTGTTTGGTCGTTCTGGAAGCATAAACGATGCCATGGAGTTCATCAATGGTATGCCATGTGAGCCAGACCAATTGGTTTGGGAAGCTCTGCTTGCAGCTTGCAAGCTCCATGGACATGTAGAGCTTGGGAAGGCTGTGGCAGCAAAAATACTTGGGATAGGGCTAGAGGAACCTTCCCCATATATCACACTTTCCAATATGTATGCTTCAATTGGCATGTGGGACAGCAAATCTTCTGTTCAAGCTTTAATGAAAGATGTAGGAGTTGTGAAAGATCTTGGAAGAAGTTGGATTGAAGGTCACAACAGCCAGGAGGATGCAGTTAGTGCAATGCAAAGTGGAGGAGCTTAGTATTACTAACCAAGGACAAAAAGTCCCTCTTATACTCGAGGTGTCTTTGGGCACCTTTGGAAGGACGATCAAGGACACTTGACCCCTTGACACCGTGGACTTCACTACAACTTTGGGCACTTTCGGAACAACAATCAAGGACACTTGACTCCGTGACACCTTAAACTTCAATGCAATTAACAAGGTAATGTATTTTCTTGACAATATGCTAAATTGACATAAGACGGAAAGCTAGTGAAATTTCTTATAGATGAGGACGTATGTTCAGATAGTGGTTCATTCTACAAGATTTAATTCAGTACATCTCACCAAACATTATATTTTAATTGATCACCATTTTGATCTGTTGCAGGACCAAGTGCATCTTAAAGATGTTAATCCTCAAGACATTGTCCATGAAAAGGAAACGTATGAATATTATGGCTCTACACTTCTCGAGTGACAACCTTGAAAGACTGCATCTTGTGCATTTAGCACACTCGAAATGATTTTTTTTAAATGATGAGGATGCGGTACCGGCAGTCCAATTCGTGGTAAAAACTATCCTTAAGTTAGAGGCCGGTCCATCGTCCACTATCGAGTAAAAATAATCCGATTAGATCATGGTAGGTGAAATTTCTAACAGAAATTTTTTACATTCACAAAAAAAAAAAACTCGAGACCTTACTTAAAAAGTCACTTATTACTCCGCCTCAATTTGTGTTGGTGTTAGTAAGAGGCAGGGCTTTCATGCATTGTGTACCCTGGCTGATTGTTCTCATTTGCATGCAACTGAAGTTAAAGACTGTACGCACTTGTCTCTTTATCATAAGTTGCTCGATCTGCGTTATGGTTAGCAATCCTATGATTATGAGAACTCGTCCCTCTCCCAACTCATGTTTTACATCTTCAGAATGAAATCAATTGCAATTGCTTTTTTTTATCAAGCACATGAAATATGGGTAATCTTTATAGTGGAGTGCATAAAAAAGTAATTCCCAAGCTCAAGATATCGAGTTTTAGGCGACTCAAAAATTCTTACTCTGGCCTTTTGACCCTGATGATGATGGATTGAAGAATCAACTATCAATGCCACTGACTTGCATCTCTAGTTCGTCAATATGTCAAGAATATATGTACCGATTGAGGACTAATTCCCTGCAAGAAGATGTTTGAAAATTAACTTTACGGAATTGATATTGACACGCATTACATGCAGTCAACCATACATACATTTTGGAAAAAAAATATTTTAGATGTGACTTAATAATGAATTAAGTAATTCATATTCATGAATGTCGATTTGTTTTTACGCTACTTTTTAACAAATGTATGGCACGCGTTCTTCTGAAGTTATTTATTAAAAGGTACATAATTTATTTTATTTTTTAATAGATCCAATTTCTGTATGTAAAACAAGAGGTCCAATTGACCATCTTTCATCAAACTGCATAGTTTCTTTAGAAATGGATTTAAAATTAATTTTAAATCAGTTCTGATAAAGTTAAAAGTAGTATTGAATTTATTTCAGGAACGAGTAGTATATTTATTGCTCACTGTATGACACTATCAAAATTAAAAGAGTTAAAATTACAATTACAAAACTATTGAAAAAAATCTATTAAGATTATCTTTGGCAATATTAAAATTAACGTTTCAAGTAGAGTTTAACGTTTCAAACGCTAATTTTTTTATTTAGTAAATGATAAAAATAAGTATTGTTTCGTATGAAAATTTTGAAAAGTTACTTCTACTAACGTTTAGCGATTAGAGGTTAGCGTTTTATAATTTTTTTCAATTTTACCCTTATTCAAATATATTATTTCTTTCTAACTTATCTTATTATTTTCTCAATTTTATTTTATAATCATTTAACTATATTTCTTTTCATATTCATACTTAATTAATTACAAATTATTTATATGTTAACAATGAATAAAAAATACTTTCACAATTAGTGTTTTTTATATCATGGGTGCACTATATAAAATTTATTGTCAATATAAATCTATATATTTTAACAAATTATATTTTTATTTAATTGTGATATAAATAATTTATTTATTATATTATAATAGAATTTGTATAGTGCTTGATTGAATAATTTGTCATATATCTAATTATGTCATTTTATATTCATCAGCTAATTGTACCACTAAATTTGTTAAACATTTATTTGTTATAACCTCTGACCTTTAATCATAATTCATTATTTGCTATCCGCTAGTTGAACCCTATCCGCTATTAAATTGCTATCTACTTATTAAATCACTAATATCAAACAGAGCCTAAATCAAGTGTCTCTTCACTTCATGCACTATTATGTACTATATTAAGGAGAGAATTCTTATTAAGAAAAGAATGACATTTGACACATGAAGGAAGTGCCACATGCCTTTTAATTAACATGTTATAATTAATAATTAATTAAAATATGGATTTACATGTTCATATTGTAACTCTTCCTTTAATTATTAGTTACAAAGTTTGTTACAAGATATCACAATTATACAATTTTATTAGAGTAGTGGGTGAAAATTATGTTACAAATATAATCTTATCAAATATTTAACTATGTTCAACCGCCCAATTGATTATATTCATTACAAAGTTTCGATGTCTATATTATATTAAACCCAATAAATACACTTCACACGGAAAACACTTGACACTTATATTAAACCCTAAAAAAGAATAACACTTGTGGCATGCAATTAAATTAAATATTACTATATACTCTATTGAACATTTCATGATGTTCACTTCCCAATTAATTATATTTATTATTAAAAAATCTAGACTACATTAAAATATAATAGAATATATAATTTGGAAAGTATAATAAAATATATCTCACGTGATTAAGTGTATTATGAAATTTGGAAAAAAATATTAATCGGCATGTACCCATCTAATTAAAATATAATCTATATTAGATGGTACTTAGTAAAAAAATTGATGGTTAAGTATGGGGAGGTTACAATATATCATAAAAAGTTGGATGGTTAATCGTTCTACTTACAATTAACTAATTAATTAGATAATTGGATTTATAAATCACTTACTAACCTATCGAGAATCAGTTTTTTTTTATCAAAGATAATGACTACTTTCACATCCGGTCACCAAAAGAGTGTTATTAACAGCATATCTAACTGAAACTTTAGTTATAGATACATGATTAAAAACAAACTTCGCAACAATTCACATGCCAAGATATACTTTGCCAATATTGTGATAATTGATTGTGAAAATTTTATCCTGTGATATTGTAAGCTAGGAAGTAAGATTTGATGTATGTATATACATAATATTGGTGTCTAAATATTTGAATTTTTCATTCACTCCATGTACTGTCATTATTAGCTTTAATGCTTAGATAATAGCCACCAGCTAAGAAAACAATTTGATTCACAAGAATGCTTGATGGTGGAATTATTTATGTCATTCTCCATATTCTTATTGTTTCTTTTACTATATTGTTTGACTACAATTTTTTTTAATTTTTTATCGGAAATTTTTTTGGGAATGTTTTAATTGTTCCTCGAGCATGTAAATGATTAATTAGGATTTATTTGATAAATAACTAATGGATTGGTGAGGTGGAGTGACGTGATGAGTGACGGGGTGATAAAGTATGGTGTCATTAGAAAATTCATGTTTGAATAATAAATTATATAAGATGTGGGGTGAGGTAATAATAATATTATTTGTGTAAAAATTATTTTTATTCTTCATTATATATTTAAATTATTATAATGGTTACCAATTCAAAAATATTTATCATATAGTTCTTTATTATTTATTTTATTTTTCTCTTTTATTTTTTGTTTGACATATTTTTTTTATTTTTTATTACATTATTTGCTATATAATGTTTTCATTCATGCATCTATTTTAAAAAGGTAAAAATGAGTGACAAATATTGAAACAAGATTATTCTCCTAACTAATATAAAATTATATTCGGAACAAGATTTATACTTTCATATATCACCCGACCCTTTTTAAATACTCGATCCAAACAAGTCCTTGGTGTCCAAAGAAAAAAAACAAATTCTTTGAAACATTTAAGAGTATCATGTTTCTGTCAATAATGGGATTCATTTTTTGAGATTAATAATATTTATGAATTTTTCATCTTTTGATGAAATAATAAATCTGAACTATTACTAACATGGTCTGAAGTAAATTATCCATTATTGTATGTTGCTTTTAAAGTTATGCTAAAACAGTGAAAAATTGAGTAAAAAAAATGGCATTGATTATATATATTTTATTCTTAAACAAATTGAAAAAAAAAATTGAAACTAATCAAAGGACATGGAATTCTACTTGACAACCTTGACCATATGCCAATCCTAGAGTGCTCATTTTGTACCAAGATAGATGGATGATTTACAATATAACATTGACTATATAATATTTTGTTTGTAAACTAACTATGTGCTTTTAAGGTTACTTAAAATATATCATTAATTATTGGATATAATGGGAGTGTGCAGAGGTTCCTACTAGTCAATCACGTGACATCGGATGGACGCCGAATGACATATGCAATTGGGCATATTTTACAACATTTGAAACAAAAGAAATAGTGATTCAATTCTCCGATTCGGACCGGTTCACATAGTAAAATAGTAGAGTTCACCTATGAAACAACTTAGACATTCATAGTCTTAGGTGTTGATCCACTCAACTCACCACTTTCTACCCCTACATTGTTGTACGGACAATTATTCCAATTTTTGTTCCTGGGTGAGAAATTATATAGAATATTCTAGATATTCAATCATTATTAGAACTAAAGTATTCTTATTGTTCTTATCAAACCCACCCTAATTTTATAAATAAAAAAGTAAGTGGACATGACCCATTGAATGGTGGCTATGTCAACAATTATGATATTTAAATTCAATACATATTAAATTGTACAAGCGAATTTTTTTATTTCCTTAAATCACACAAGTACAAAATTTGTCGATATTTTTTATTTCATCTTCCATTTATTTTACTGCACTAGATGGAATAAATCAGTATTTTTCCGCTACATCTATACATATAGAGAATGTTTTGAAACCCCTGCTCGATCTCGTCACTGCTCAACCTCGGGAAGCTTGCCTCTTGTAGTGAACATTCGACTTTGTCGTCTGTTTTGTATGGTGTATGCCCTAGCCTTGCCAATCCCTTGTTTGACATTCCCTACCTTGGATCTCCTGTCAATACTTGACATTCCCTATAGATCTCGTCCCTGTTCGACACTCGCCGCAAATCTTACCCTTGTTCAACCTTGCCATCATTCATCCTTGTTGATATTGTCGCTGATAGTTGCCATTCGGTTTTTGCCCTAACCATTGAAAAGCTCCATTCAATCACAATGAATTTGCCCCCCCCCCCCCCCACTTGCTGTCCCCGACTTGCCATCTTAACCAAGTTACATTGACGTCATCTATCCAACTCCACATATGCTTGAGTTTCGCCACTATAGGTAGAGGCAATTAACATTATTTTTTTAAATATGGTTCAATTTACTAAGCCTAATTATTATTTTTGGATTTTTATTTTATTATGAATTATTTGTGAACACTAACAAAAAAAGAAATAGCTGAAATAAAAAAGATAGTCGAATTTCTATAGATCGTATTAATTTGATGTTTTAAGCCCATTAATTATAGACACAAGTTGTAACATAAAAATGATAACATAAGTAATTGAATATGCACAAAATTGTTCAATGCAAGTATTACCTCCAACATTTTATTTTTTTACTTTATGCACTTTCCACAACTCCATATTTTAGGGTCCTTTTGGGACATTATAATTTTGATATTTAATCCTTCCAAAATGTCTCGGTATGTTCTTAGACTTCATGCAAAGTAGATCACATACAACAAATTGTGAATCTCATTTGATAGAGGTTGATTGACTTAGAAGGTCCTTATTTGAATGAATTTCAGTAGCACTTGCTTCACTAGCATTCACAACTACATTTCTACATGGAAAGCCCTCATCTTTTTTATAACATAATTTATAATTGAATCTACTAATTGCAAATGCTTAGCTGAAATCGAATTCAACTCTTTTACTTTTCATAGATTACTTTGTCCAGTTACTTTTTGAATTGGGTTATCAAATCATTACAAGAGGATGAATTATCATAAATCATATATGCATTTAGATATTTTGCATTTATTAGTAATATCCCTCAAGTAAGCACCGCACTTCTTTTTTATGGAGAACACTTAAAATATGACAACAAAAGAATCCTTCTTTTTCAATTTGTTTTGCAATAACACTTTATAATAAGTTTTTCAAGGTAACTAAACTCTACTATATTCTTACCTTCATCAACACTTTTCATAGGATATACCGAGTACAAAAGTTTCTTATCACCTTTGAAAATTATGTGTGCATATAAGTTGAAGGATAGTACATACTTCTCTTGAAACTTGCAAAATATGGATTGTGTATAAACATTGCATGCATGGATCTCTAATATTTTTTTATAATATATGCAGGAAAGGAGTTCATAGTTTGAAAATATTCTTTGTCTTTAAGTCCTCGATGAATTTGAACCCTATCATATTGGTATACAAAATTTGAAAGCGATACGTTCGAATTAACAAATATATCAAAAAATGCATTAATACTTCTGCCCTTTTAGTGGTGCACATACTTGTGGCATAAAACATGTTGACAACATAAAAAAACTTATTATTCACACTTATTATACATTATCTCTAACCATTGTCCATCGAAGATATCAAAATTTTATTTTATATAAAACTAACCTTCTTCGAATTCATCTATATTTGATGATCCATAAAGTCACTTATTATATTTTTCTTTAAATGTGTCTTATGTGTATAAATATTGTAAAAAATATGGCATTATCCATCATAATATCTTGATCTATAATAATGCAAATCGAATGATTTTCATTCATACATTCATATCATATTTTAAATAACCAAATGAATGTCTCTTCTTTTTTTTTTTGCAAATAAAGTATATCCAAATAAACATGACCTACTTTGATAATTGATTCTAGTGATGAGAGAAAATGCGATTTTCAAATTATTTGTTTGATATGTCATATCAAATGCATCATCACCAAAGGTTAAATATCATACCAAAAGAAATTAAGAACAATGTCATCTCCATCCATCTATAAAAGAAACATGGATAAACACTTTACCTTATTTTCAAAACCAACTATGATATTAGACATTCATTTCTAAAATTGTCTTTCCCAATAGCTTCTTTCGATCTTGTTTTGAATTCTTTTTGTGAGCACAGATTATTTTTTTTTAGGGAGTTGCTAGAGGGTGATTGTGTCTTTAATAAAAAAATTTTACCTCTCAGAGTCAATATTTTCTTAGACCAACATATAAATGGGCAAGACAATCATCTCTAACTTTCCTACTTTGTTTAAACCCCTTTTCAATACCTTAGCTTCACTTTATTATGCTCTTCTTTAAACCAAAAAAACTATTAATAATATTTTTTGTAACTTATGTAAAGCTTGTTTTGAAATGGAAAAGTCTATTAATTTAGCATATATATTATAGTATTTGTATGCTTCATCATCCGTGTCAAAAAGTCATGCCAACAAATGGTCTATGTACCTCATAACATTTCACAAGTTCACTTTAGATTTCAGTATTCTTTCGCAATATATTCAACATTCAATCTCTCACTATTATCAACTCCGACGATAATCATGTATAATGAAACAACCATTACCAAAGAATCATGTATAATGTGTAGTTAGATGAATATTATAACAATATTGCTTTTACAAGAACAATAACTAATCTGCAACTTGAAGAGGACATATACAAGAAGACATTGATCTAATATATGTTCTTACCTGTACAATAGAAGGCAAGTTCTAGTACTTACCTAACAAGCTCTATGAAAATCCGTCTATCTTTTTTATTTTAGCTATTTTTTTTGTTAATGTTCACAAACAATTCACTATAAAATAAAATCAAAATAAAAAATAATTAGGCTTAATTAGTAAATTGAACTATTAAAAACATAATGTTAACTAACCTCCATTTCTAGAGGCAAAATTCAGGCATCCATGGAGTTGACCTCAGGTGACGTGATGTCAATGGAACTTGTCCGAGACTACAAGTCGGGGGCAAAGTCGATGAAGTTGAGCGGAGCTTTTGAGCAGCAAATGTCAAACGCTAGAACCCACAAGGGCTAGGGAAGAAAGCGAATGTCAACTACCAGTGGCAACATCGACGAGGTTGAACGATGGCAAGGTCGGGGCAGGGGCAAGGAATGTCGGGCACAAGAGATCCAACAATAGGGAATGTCAAACAGGACAAGACAGGCGAGCCAAGGGCACACACCATATAAAGCAAGTGGCAAAGTTGAATGGTGATTACAAAAGAAAACCTCTAAGAGGTCAAGCAACGACAAGCTCGAGCAGGGACGAATGTGGAGAGTCGAGTGGATGAGTGCATCTATTGTTTCATAGGTGAACCAGAGTCTAATATTTCACAATGTGAATTAGTCCGAATCGAAGAATTGAATCATTATTTTTTAAATGTTGTAAATCACACCCAATTGCATTTGCCATGGACGCTGACGGTCGCACAATTGGGTGAGTAGGAAGTCCCTTATATCCTTATAACACAACTGTCCTTCATCTTTTAATACATTTTACCTGATGTCCTCTTTACCTAGGACAGCCAGTTTTTTTTATTTTTATCGACGTGGTGTTCACGTAACCATCTCCTCTCTCTTCCATGCAAATAATCGTCCAACGTGGCATACTCCGACGTGGCACATAAAATTATATCAAATGCCCTCCAACTTTAAGGTTTGCTCTGCGATATTCTCCAACTTCACTTTGTAACACAAATGCCATTCATCTTTTAACGTATTTCATCAAAAAAATTACACCAAATGTCCTCTAACTTAAAGTTTGCTCAGCGATGCCCTCTAACTTCACTTTGTAACATAAATGTCATTTATCTTTTAATGCGTCTCACCCGATGCCCTCTTTACCTGAGATAGTCGGTTTCCCAGTTTTTTCATCCACGTGGTCATCTCCTCTCTCCTCCACGCAAATAGTCATCCGACGTGGCATGCTCCGACGTGACACATAAAATTACACCAAATGCCCTCCAACTTTAAGATTTGCTCAGCGATACCCTCCAACTTCACTTATAACATAAATGCATTTCATCTTTTAACTCATTTCACTCAATGCCCTCTTTATGAGAGATGGGTGATCTCCCGATTTCTCATCGATGTGGCATCCACATGGTCATCTCCTCTCTCCTTCACGCAAATAGTCGTCTGACGTGACATGCTCCGACGTGGCACCACATATTAAACCATCTTAATTACTTTAAGTTAGCACACTCACTGTTAAATTATTTTATTATTTCTCCTTTTACCGTCATTCGCGTGAAACCTCCTTCGTCCTTCGCCTCTTTCATCGTTCACCTTTCGCGTTCGTCGACCACCGTCTTCGCTCAAGCATTGTTGTCCGTTTGCGTTCGCCCAAGCTCTCCTATCGAACGCTTGAGCGAAGACGACGGTCGACGAACGCGAATTGTGAATGATGAAGGAGATGAACGACGAAGGAAAACGAACGGCGAAGGATGTTACACGCGAACGACGGCAAAAGGGGAAATAACAAAATAATTTAACAGGGAGTGTGTCAACATATGGTAACTAAGATGGTTTAATATGTGATGCCACGTCGAAGCATGCCACGTCAGACGATTATTTGCATGGAGGAGAGAGGAGATGTCCACGTGGATGTCACATCGATGAGAAATTGGGAGACCGCCCGTCTCTCGTAAAGAGGGCATTGAGTGAAACGAGTTAAAAGATGAAGGGCATTTGTATTATAAGTGAAGTTGGAGGGTATCGCTGAGCAAATCTTAAAGTTGGAGGGCATTTGGTGTAATTTTATGTGTCACGTCGGAGCATGCCACGTCGGATGACTATTTGCATGGAGGAGAGAGGAGATGGCCACGTGAACGCCATGTGGACGAAAAATCGGGAAACCGCTATCCCAAGTAAAAAGGGCATCGGGTGAAACGCGTTAAAAGATGAAGGGTATTTGTGTTAGTGAAGTTGGAGGGTATCGCTGAACAAACTTTAAAGTTTGAGGGCATTTGGTGTCCATGTGGCCATCTCCTCTCTCTTCAACGTAAATAGTCGTCCGACGTGACATGCTCCAACGCGGCACATAAAATTATATCAAATGTCCTCCAACTTTAAGGTTTGCTCAGCGATATCCTCCAACTTTGTAATACAAATGCCCTTCATCTTTTAACGTGTTTCACCCGATCACCCAGGACACACTACTAGAAAAACGCTGATTACCGACGGTCCGGACCGTCGGTAATCAGCACGAAAACCATCGATAATGTAATTACCGACGGTTTTTCAGTCAGAATCGATCCGTCGGAAAAATGCTCATCGCAAATGAATTTGCGACGGTTGAAAAAAATTCGTCGAAAATATCAACGGTTCTGACCGTCGGAACAGTCCCCGGCGGTTCGAACCGTCGAAATTTCCGACGGTTGCAACCGTCGGAAAAGGCCGACGGTCCGAACCGTCAAAATTTCCAACGGTTGCAACCGCCGAAAAAGGCCGGCGGTCCGAACCGTCGAAATTTCTGACGGTTGCAACCGCTAGAAAAGGTCGGCGATTCGAGCGGTCGCAACTTTTCGACGGTCGCAACTGTCCAAACTTTGGACGGGCATCACAATCGTCGATCTTTTGACGGTCACAACCGTCGCAAATAATTTTTTAAATATAAAAAAAATTAGCGGTCGGATCGGGCCGCGGCCAGCTCCGGCCGCGGACCGCGGGAGGCCGGATCCGAATGCCCGGCGGCCGATCCGACCGCTGGAGGCCGGATCCGGCAGCCTAGAGGCCGGATCCGAACGCCCGGCGGCCGATCCGGCCGCTGGAGGTCGGATCTGGCCGCCTGGCAGCCGCTGGAGGCCGGATCCGAACGCTGGAGGCCGGATCCGGCCGCCAGTCGGCCGATCGGCTGCTGGGGGCCGGATCTGAACGGCCACGGCCGGATCTGGCCGATCGGCCGCTGGGGGCCGGATCCGAACAGCCACGGCCGGATCCGGCCGACAGCGGCCTTTGGCCGGAGAGAGATGCCGGCGCGGAGCGGGAGAGAGAAAGAGAGAGAGACGCCGGCGCGGGAGAGGGTCGCCGGCGTCCGACGCGGGAGAGGGTCGCCGGTGCAGGAGAGGGTCGCCGATGTCCGGCGCGGGAGGGTCGCCGGCGTCCGGCGCGGGAGAGGGTGCTCGCGGCCGGGAGAGAGAGAGGAGAGGAGGGAGAGAGAGAGGAGTGGAGGGAGGAGGGAGGAGGGAGAGAGAGAAGAGGGAGGAGGAGGAATATATATAAAGGGAAAAAGTGGAAAGAAAGCGGGAAAAGGGAAAAAAGCGGGATAACGAAATTTTAATTACCGACGATTTCGGCCGTCGAAAATGTAAATATTAAATATTTTTATAATTACCGACGGTTGTGTCTGTCGAAAATATATTTAGTTATATATAATATCTATTTTTTATTTTACCGACGGTTTGAACCGTCGGTAATCGTTACCGACGGTTTGAACCGTCGGTAATCGTTACCGACGGTCAAAACCGTCGGTAATTGCGACGGTTTGGACCGTCGCTAGTTATATTAATAAAATACTCTTTATATGATATTATTATACATTTATCGACGGTTACGACCTTCGGAAATTGCGACGGATGGATATCCGTCGGAAATATCGACGTTCCTAATCGTCGAAAAATTAAATAATAATATAATTAATTATATAATTAATTTTTTTTATTTTTGACGGAAAATCCGTCAAAAAAATTAATAATAATATAAAAATACATAATTTAATTTTTTTATTTACGATGATCGTAATCGTCGGAAAAGTCGTTGCGACGGATGGATATCCGTCGGAAATATCGACGTTCCTAATCATCGAAAAATTAAATAATAATATAAATTATTTTCGACGGTCATAACCGTCGAAATTTACGACGGATTTAGAACCGTCGAAAATTATCCGTCGGAAAATCGCGATTTTCTTGTAGTGATGGTCGGTTTTTCGGTTTTTCGTCCATGTGGCGTCCGCGTGGCCATCTCCTCTCTCCTCCATGCAAACGGACAGCGATGCTTGGGCGAAGATGGCGGCCGGCGAATGCGAACGGCGAACGATGAAGGAGGTTTCACACGATGGCTATTTGCGTGAAGGAAAGAGGAGATGGCCACGTGGATGCCACGCCGATGAAAAATCGAGAAACTGACTGTCCCAGGTAAAGAGGGCATCGGATGAAACGCGTTAAAAGATGAAGGGCATTTGTGTTATAAAGTAAAGTTCGAGGGTATCGCTGAGCAAACCTTAAAGTTGGAGATCATTTGATGTAATTTTATATGGTGCCACGTCGAACGACTATTTGCATGGAGGAGAGAGGAGATGGCTACGTGGACTCCACATTGACAAAAAATTGAAAAATCGACTGTCCCAAGTAAATAGGGCATTGGGTGAAACACGTTAAAAGATAAAGGGCATTTATGTTTTAAAGTAAAGTTGGAAGGTATCGCTGATCAAACTTTAAAGTTTGAGGGCATTTGGTGTTTTTCCATTAATTTTGTGAAGAATATACTAGTATTATTTATTACAAAGAAGGATAGAATATTATTATATATTTTACTATGGAAAATTAAATAGATTTACTATTAGGAACAAATATATTTGTCATAAATACATCATCTTTTTATCAATCATAAAGTGTAATAATATTTTTTTAAAAAAAATAGCCTAATGAATGGGTTATCACCAATTGGTAATTAGATATTTTTACATTGCCAAGACCATTTTTAGAAATTAGTACGAGCATTGATTTTTTTCTATGATGTCATTTAACTTAACCAATGTTCTTATCATTCTTATGAACCTATTGAATCCGCGAGAGGGAATGAGAGTACGAAAATGATGTGAACTCTATACGCTTTGAGTTGAAAACTTTCTAAGTCCGACTCCGACTAATTGGAATATTGCGACTGCGAAGCGATAGGGAATGATTCGCCAACGAAAATGGAAAGCTTTTCTGTGATTGCAATCCAAGAGAGGTTGGGGCCAAAGAAGGCAAATACTGCTCTTTTAGGGCCTGAATTTTCTTGAAAGGTTGAAAGACAAAGAAATATTGAATTTAGCTGGACAAAGAAATTTAAACATAGTTTTGAAAAATTGAAGAGAAGATGAAGATTATGTTGTGTACAATGATACTTCTAGACAAGAGTTGGATTGCATCCTGATGTCACATAAAAAGATTATTGCACATGATTCTCAACAATTCAAATCACATGATCTAATCATTTTTTACTTTTAGAAGAATGCTTATGAAATTTTTAACTTTACAAAAAAACAATTACCATTTTATATTAAACTTTTATTATGTATATTAGATTGATTTTGATGTATATTTTGAAAGTAAGGATAATTGGCACATATATATTAAGCTTTGAGTAAGGCAATGATATTTTTAGTGACATGGTTCAATGCGGATCAATTCATCTTTTAGAAAGGCATTAGATTTTTGCTTAAATTCGTGTTGTTAATTGCTGCGTTTGGCTATTTTCATAAAATATTTATATTGTTTTATGCAAATATATTTCACTATAAATATATTTATTTTTATATTACAGATTTTGTAAGCTAATATTTGTTGTAATGAATAAATTAATTTGTTATGGTTTTTATATTATATTATGCAGAATGCTAAAAAGCTTGATTAACAATAAATTAGGTTTTTTTTTAATTATACAAATAAAATTTAATTTGATTAATAACGGGTGACGTTTAAATTTTCCCTAATTAACTTGAGTTTAACCTTTCTATCTAAAGCTTACTCAAGATTGATAATAGCTTGAGACAAACATATAAGCTTAACCTTAATTGTAATAATGCACACATAATAATACCACGTATGGATAAACTTTATTAACAATGGAAAACATTTCAATCTTACCCGATTTGTGACGTGGATGACTTTTCTAAAAATATTTAACAAAAGTGTTAACAAAATTGATAGAACATAAACTACATGGACATGGATTTTCAAATCCAGAGAAAATAATAGTATTATAAAATACCATAGGTGAAAATTTAATATAAAAGTTATCCAAATTGATATATATTATATATAAACATAAATCTTATTATTTAACATTCATAATTAGATTCTTTATAAATAAATTATTTTAACCATTACATATGTGATAAATATATATATATATATTTTCGCCAGCTCATGGGTTACGTACTAGTAAACTCTTATTAGAAAACAAAATAGGAATCCCCAATATACAATGAATTTTGGCATGAGTCTTAAAGAATAACCACAGCTGAAGGAGACGCCCTTTGTAAGCGTAATAATTTTCTAGCCACAAAAAGCATTTCACTAGGGTTTTTTGTCAAGTCACGTAGGACCATACTCTCTAGCACCTTTGCTTTGGCCAGCAAAAACTTGATAAAAACATATAGGCAGTTATTGTAACTGTAACCTGCATTTTTCTTGAAGCCGGTTATCAAAATGTTCTTCAGATGGAACTCCAGACAATTGAAATCTTCATCGTCATCTGGTGACCAAAATTCTTCTGCAGGACTTGTATGACTCTTTGGGGCAGGTGAATGACTCCAATACTGTAAACAATGGTTTCATTAGGAAGTGAAGATGCTCAATTGTAATGTCAATTTAACCACGTATTGTATGAAACAAATAGGAAAAGGAATGGACAAGGAATGAGTTGAAGTGATTACTAAAACATGTGTAGATTACAGCAACTAGGATAAATTATCTATAGAATTTTTTAAAAAAAAAAAGAAAGAAAGGAACGAGGAACTATTAAGTTTATATAATTTCAACATCCAGTTTGAAGAGATATACCTCATAATAGCCCAAAGTTATGACTAATTTCTCCAGCTCATGTGAACTAAGAAGTAGCTTTTTGATTCCACGCATCGACTCAAGATCAAAAGTACGAATGTTCAGGATTAATGATTTACGACTGGATGGCAGAGCATCCATGAGGCCTTGATTCCATTTTGATAGAACCTTTCAACAAGAAAATATCAGAAATAATACAATAAGGTGGGCCTAGTATCATAATGCAAAACCTTGTCATCTGATGGAAATTCTTTTTTTGAGAGCAAAGGATGATTACCATTTGTAATCATTCATTTTATTAAAGGTTGTTATATGACAAAAATTTACAGATACTCCCTCATCCACTCGCAACCATTTTCTCAACCATTGCTACAATATTCTCACCCTGAAAAAAACATCCATTATGTTGGATCCAAATAGTCCATAAGAAAGCAAGAGAGGTCACCCGACGCCTTCTTTGTACTGTACACTAGGATTCCATTTTGATTCCCACATCTTGTTTGAAAGGAGCTCCAAAACTAGGCTAATGATCAAGGGACAGCCCCCGAGGATTCAAAACTTTGCCATACCTCTTGTCGTCAAGCATTTAAAGAAAAGGTGGTCAATGTCCTCATCCAATGCACCACAAAACATAGGTTGTATACACCTCGGGAACCCATCTGTCAATAGCACCGTGTTGGAAGTCTTCCATGTCGGAGCAGCCTCACAAAAATTCTTATTCGTTGAGGAACCCGTAGCATCAAAATCATGGTGCAGTCAATAATGCCATTAATGAGAGGTGTGTATACTTTAGTGACAAAAAACTGACTAGATCACCAAATTCATGAGTCGCGTCGAGAACTGCAAGGTGATATGCCTTCTAAGTACCCCATGAGAGTGAGGAGTTCCTCGACCCCGAAAGAGTAGCATTGAATTGTGGAGTCCACACGCCATTAGATAGCAGATTTCCTAATGCAACCCTAGCATTTTTATCTTGGCTGATACCATATAGTCACGGGTTGCCCAGGAATCTTCCCAAAATTTGAAATCATTACCAAGTCCCAATGAAGCTTCAAAAAATGGGCGTAGCCTTGACATCACTTACACAACACTCATCCAAATTGCAAAAGAATCATGCTGAACTGCCCCTCTTTCCTCTCAATTTAGTGCGACCATGGCAAGCAATTATTAAAGAAAACCAAAGGTCATCAGCATGACCCATGGACTGAGTCATCCACTTTGCAAGTAGTGCATCATTTATTTCTTTCATTGCTTTGATCCTAGTCCACCCTCAGAATATGGTCTAAATACATCAGACCATGCCACCAAGTGAAGGCCTCTACCATTATGCCCGTTTTTCGCCATAAGAACTTTCGACGAAGTGCATCTATTCATTGAATCACCTCACAAGGCATCATGAAAATTGACATAAATATATTGGAACAGATGACAAGACTGATTTTATCAAGACCAATCTTCCACCTCTTGAAAGAAGCCTCGAGCTCCAACCCTTTTTTTTAGGAGAAAAAAGGATGAGCACTAGAGTTGTGGTTGCCATCCGACTATATATATCAAGTGTGGGCTCTCAAAGGGAGAGCAGCAATAAGATGGAAAGTGAGTCGTCAAGCCAAAACCCTACTCCCAAAACAAAAAGGGAAAGATGAGTACAACACTCTCAAAGACATCCCTCCCACCAAAAAGTGGCCCGGCTGCACTGGAGCTACAACGGCCTTAGACATCGGTCGAAAAGGTCGCCGGTGGCTCTCCACCAGTCTCCAACGCGTCACGGACCCCAAATCAGATGTGAAACAAGCTCACAATGCTTGTTCGCTGTCAAATTCCTTGAGGTGTGACGTCTCTGGGCCATCAAGCAGGCACCAGGCGTCCGAAAAATGGTCACGCGCATCTCGAAACTCCTCCCATGGATGACCAGCTTGGTTTCCTATGCGAGGAAAACATCCACTCCACTTGACCGTGGTCGCCGGCCAACAGCTTCCGCAACTAGGCGAACCTCCTCATTCGCCCACTTGGCGAGTAGGTGTTCCCCAACCGCACTATCATCGACAACAAACGAGTCTAGCATGGTCTGCGGGGCACCCCCCACCACTAGCTGTTGGTGCGATGGAGAAAATGACAGTGCAGGTGGCCACTGTCTAGCCAACGGCAACAGCTGTGCAGGCGGCTGCTGCCCTGCTGGTGGTGGCGGTTTCGGGTCTCTTATGGCTGCTCCTGGCATGGGTGGGCAGGCGCTGTAGTGGTCGATGTAAGGCCACTCCTCTTGCACTTGGCCGCCGGCGTGTATGGCGAAGGCTGATGGCTTCCGCACCTAGGCAAACCTCCCGATCCGCCCTCCCGGCGAGGAGGTGCACTCCATCTACTCAGAGGCGATCAGTGAGTCCTCCATGGGCTGCAGTGCATCCCCCACCATGTGCTGCTGGGGTGACAGCAGCGATGACAGCGCGGGTGACCGCTGTCTCGCTAACGAGACAGCAACGACAGCTGCTGATGCGCTGGCGGAGATGGCATGACAGCCTGGGCAGTCCGGTAGCAGAGGGGAGGAGCTACCTGATCGTCGCTTGTGGGTGTGGCAGTCATCGGGATGACCACAAGAATGACGGTGAGCGCGGGCGGTGTGAACCCTACATGTAGTGATGCTGGAGGTGTCTGGCTTATGGCGAGGGAATGAGGCGAAACTGGCAGCGACAGAGTTGTGGGCGTGGAGGTAGTGGTCAATTGCCGGAGGACAAGGGGGAAGGAAAGGGATGGGTCGGCTGGTTCTCGGTGCGGAAGTGATGGGGCATTTCACGAGCAATTTGGGTCATGTTCGCTTGGGCTCAAAGTTGGGTTCACAGTCTTGCTTTGCGGGCAGGTTTTGACTGGGCGCAAACACAATGGGAATCAGGTGCATTGAGTGATGGGATTGGGTCCGAGGGATTTTGGTTGTCGGGTTCGGGATGGGAGGTGGTTGAATCAACCTGCGAGTGTGTGTGGAGCTCGGGAGGGAGTGGGTTAAGCGGTTGGATTGAGTTCAGCTCGGATGGGATTGGATTCAAGGTAAGGACGGGATTTTGAATTTGGGTACTGCTCAAGCACGCGCCCTGCGCTTGCGGTGACCTGCAACCTTGAGCTCCAACCTTGGGAGACCCAAATATGTGAGAGGGAGTTGACAATTGGCTATTTGCAATTTCATTGAAACTCTTTGCACCATCGTATATGCCAAATGGAACAAAGGATGATTTAAAAATGTTAATGTGTAGTCCCGAAAAGTCACCAAAGATATCAATGATCATGGAGATCCTCCTTGCTGCTTCTTCAGATCCCTCTATAAAAAATATAGTGCCATCAACGTATTGTAGTAGAGGAACCATGGTCCCTATCAGGAGAGAACCTTGAAATAATTCCAGCTTCACATGCTGAGAAAGCGCATCTAGTGAGTGCGTGCATGACAAGAACAAATAGCATGGGTGCAAAGGACATCACTGACACCACGTTGGGGTTGGACCCATCCACCTATTGCTCCACCGTTAATTAGAACCGAGAAAGAAAAAGTGCATATGCACCGCTTCATCCAAGAAAACCACAATGGAGAGAAACCACGATGCTGAAGGGAGCTCCATAAGAATGCCCAATCCAAGAAATCATAAGCCTTTGAAAAGTCAACCTTCCAAAGAAAATTACATCTACGAGACCTCCAGAAAGAAGCAATCTCAGAAGCCATAGTGAAACTGTCAATGATTTTTTTTTTTTGAGAAGGAAAAGGATGAGTACCGAGTTTGATTGTCATTCTTCTCAAAAAAAAAGTTTGATTGTCATCCGAGTATATATATATCATTGAAAGAAATGTCATATACATGTGGTACACTCTCCACAGGAGAGCAGCAAAAGCAAGGGAGTACAAGTACTAGGTAAAACTCCACTCCCGAAAAAGAAAAAAAATATGATGTACAATATTATCCACCTAACATCTCTCCCCACAAAAAATAATTCGGTTGCAATATAGCCAAATGGCCCAGGCACCGGCCAAAAAGGTCGCCAATAGAACTCTCCAACACTGTCTCTATTTGCCCAATCCCCTCAAAATCTGCCATAAATCCTCAGGTGCCAAAGATGTAATATCATCAATGCTTGTCCGAGACTAGACCTCTCGGGACACCCTACAATCCAAAAAAAGGTGGGTGACATCCTCCTCCATCTCCCCACATAGGGCACAAGAAGTATCCGCGTGGGTCGCCCACCACGCCCTGTATACTCTGGTGAGGACCCTCTCGCGTCGAAGAAGCCAAACAAAGATTTTGACTTTCAGCGGCGCCTGAGAGCGCCAAATGAGCTTGCAATCTGCTCTGAAGTCCTATGAAACTGTGATGGGTGGAAGAAGACTAAGACTGAGAATGTGTTAGAAACCCAGATCCAACCATCTGCCTACGTCGGATCCGGGCGGAGGGGAGCAATCCTCTGGTGAAGAAGTAACAACTCAGAAAACGCTGATCGGAGAGTGAAGAGCCAAACAAGGGAGTCTAAAAACCAGTGCCCGGGCCACCTCTTTCAGACCAACACTCAGTCACAAGATGTACCGTCAAGGCCCACAGCCAGGGAAAAAACTCCGCTAGCGAACCTCTAGGTAGCCAGTCGTGTCACCAAAATGAGAACCTCCCCGAAGCCAAGTGATCGAAGTCATAAATGGGCGCACCAGGGAGAAGAGTGCTGCCACACCCCGCCAAAAAGAAGACGCACCTCTAGGTAGGATAGGTCTGGTGCTCAAAGAGAGGTCTTGACTGTAGCAAGTGAAGAAAACTTGCCTTCATAGATTGTCCGCGGAACCCATGATCCGTCCCACCCACCGAGCAAGGAGTGCCCAGTTGGTGGTGTGCAAGTCCCGGACTCCCAATCCCCCCAAGGAGATGGGCCTACATATGCACTGCCAAGCAACCAGATGGACCCTACGAGTAGAGTTGTATCCCTGCCAAAAAAACTTGCTCCTCAATGAGTCAATCCGAGTCAACACTTGGGCAGGCATCCGGAGAACAAACATGAAATATATCGGGAGTGATGAGAGAATAGATCTGAGCAGAACAAGACGACACCACTCGACAAAAGCCGTGAACTCCACCTTGAAGTCTATGCTCCAATCTCTCAATAATCGGGGTCCACATCCGAGATCCAATATGATGATCTGAGTGGGAGGCCAAGATACGTGATCGATAAGGCGCCGACCGGTGTGCGGAGTGCCGCCGCGCAGCCTAAAGTGTTCTCAGGGACCATGCCAAAAGAGATAAAAGAGGATTCGGCATGATTGATCTCGAGGCCTGAAGTTGCGCCAAAAAGCTCCACCCGAATGGCCACACGTTTGGCCTCCTGCTCCGATCCCTCCACAAGGAAAAGAGTGTTGTCGGAATACTGAAGCAACGGTACCAGCCCACCGGCAAAACCATTGAAAAGGCCAACCTGGCAAGCTTGCTGAGTGCATCTGACGATGAATAACATGGGCGCGAGGGGACACCCCTGTTGGACAACCCTCTATGGTTGCACCCAGTCCCCCCGCCATCGCCTCATTGACCAGGGTTGGGAATGAAGTAATGCATCGCTTCATCCAAGAGATCCAAGTCGCTGGGAAGCCCCTAACTTGTAGGGAGTGCCAAAGAAAAGCCCATGAGAGGGAGTCATATGCCTTAGAGAAGTCAACCTTCCAGAGGAAGGCCCGTCGATCGATGATCTCAGAAGCCATGGTGTAACTATCAATGATGGACCGACCCTGGATGGAAGTTGACTAGGACGAGTGAATGAGGTCGGGGAGCACTTCCAGGAACCGATTGGCCAATACCCGAGCCACCAAGAGGTAGATGGTGTTGGATAAGGTGATCGGCCTTCCTCCACTCTTTCCGCCGGCGCGCGCATGGGGAGCATGATCAGCAGAAATCGGTTCAGGCGCTCAAAACCCCGATTCCCACTCGAAAACTCCTGGATAACCGTCATGACGTCCTCACGCACCATGGACTAGAACTCCTTATAAAAGAAGACCGGGATACCATCTATCCAGGAGACCCGCATCTGTGAGCTCGTCCTCGGTGATGGTTTGCGCTAACATGGAAGACTGATCTGTAAGGCAAGAGATACCCCGGGAGACCACCTCCACGTCGATGGGGGTCGCTGTCTCGAAAAGTACCAGTGTAAGTATGCGATGGCAGCTCCAACCGCCCGATGGCCGGTGATCCTCTGTCCCATCACTTCCAACTGGTCAATCCGATTTGCTTGTCGGCGCGAGCTCGCGTACAGGTGAAAGAACCTAGTATTGGCATCTCCCTCCTGAAGCTAGGTCTGCCGAGAGCGCTGCCTCCACTGGATCTCCACCTTCCTATCCTCCAACTGGATGGTGCCCTGGGCCTGACTACGCTGCACCACCTCGGCCTCCGTGAGGTGGTGGGAGTCCTCCCTGTCAAGTTGGGCAATCACCTTTAATGCCTCGGTCCTCCACGCCGCACGGGCTGTCCGGATCAGCCGCCGATGATTATGAAGGAAGCCCCTCAAGCTGTGAAGCTTGGAGGCAAGAGTCTGCGCCGCAGAGTCGGAGGTCGCAATGCTTTGCCAGTGCACCGCCACCATCTATCTGAAGCCATCCTCCAAGAGCCAAGAACGCTCAAAGCAAAAAATAGAGCGCAAGTGATGACAGTTATTAGACCTCCACAGAAGGGGCATGTGGTTTGAAAACAATCGGTTCATGGCTCATACATCAGCAAGCTGGTGCGCCTCAACCAGCTCCAGCGAGCTGAGAAATCTGTCTAGCCTCGATTTGGAGGAAGGCGTCGCAATGCTCCGCCAAGTGAATCTACAATTCGTTGCCGGAAAGTCGAACAACGACTGAGCGTCGATGAAATCTTTAAACTCCTCGGCTCCTGTGTCTCTCCCAACCATCTGTTGGGACGATCTTCGATGTCAAGTGTGACATTGAAATCGCCCCCAATCAGCCACCGGGCGTTGCACGCGACTGAGAGCTCCTCCCACATGGCGGCTCTAAGGGATCCCGAACAGGGTCCATATACATAGAAAAGAAGGTAAGAGGATCCATCCATGATATGTCACAGGTGAGCTGTCATCGAAAAGCGGTCTATCAATGAGTCCTCCAAGGTGAACCGATCGACCCTCCAGCCTATGATACAACCGCCTGAGCGATCCACCGCATCAAGTGAAATGTGTTGGGTGAGCCGAGAACCTCCCACCTGCCCCCACATCCTCGAACTACACTCCATGAGTTTGGTTTCCTGCAGCAGTACCACGTCAGCTTCCCATTCTTGTATATAGCGACCAAGAGTTCGGCGCCTCCCCTCGTCGCTGAGGCCACGAACATCCATGTTAGTACCTTCATAGGGAAACAGTAACCGCCCCCCGTGTGGGTGAGCTGCTGCCCACCAATGTCTTCCTCCTTTTGCCCCCTCGTGAGAGTAAGTAGAAACGGTGGCCGGTGAACAGCTAGGAGCCATCGTGGTGCGCCCGGCCGTGGGCAGGGAGGTCGGCGCACCAGCCGGAAGCCTGCCAGGTCAGCAACCTCCTGGACCTCCATGTCAGATCGACCAAGAAGGAGGGCCGGCTCTCAGCCTGCCCCTCGGCAGGGGTAGACGCAGACGCTTGCGTCCCCCCAGCTGGGACGTTGAGCTCACAATTGGCTGGGACGCGGCGTCTCCACTTGGCCGCCTGCGCATGTAGACACGGGGCTGAGCCCCCATCGTGGTCGCCCGGCGACCAGATATAAAAGTTGATCGTACGGGGTGAACAAGAGAGCTCAAAACTTCTCGTAGTTGGTTCCCAACATTCTCACCACTAGCAGATATATGGCATTAGATAATGTTATTGGTCCGAAATGAAAACTTGTTCAACCTCTCAAAACTTTGATTGGAATTGGCAAACTCCTGAATTGTGGCCATTACATCTTGGCCCACCACCTGCCACAATTCATGGAAGAAAAATATAGGTAACTCGTCTGGTCATGGGGCACCCTCATATTTAAGATCTTTCAATGCAGGAAAGACATCTATTTCAGACAAAAGGTCCCACCAGGTTTATTGCGTGGTCAGCTGTCTTGTGTCCACAGCCATTCCCTCTCCAGCCATCGATGGGTGAAGGACCGAAAATAATCAGCCACAGCCTTGCCAACCCTCATTTTGCCAGAATGTTCCTCATCGTTCACTCTAAGTTGATAAATGAAGTTTGTTCTCCAACGAGCGCTCGCAAACAAATGAAAAATCGGGTATTAGCATCCCTGTCTTCTAACTAGATTTCACGAGATCTCTAACGCCAATGAACCTCTATTTTTTTATCCTCAGTTGCTACAACTTCTTGAAATTTCCTTCTACCTCTTAACTCCTCTATAGCTAGGTCTGTTCATCTCCTAGGCAATCCAACTGTGTTATGCTATTCAAGGCCTCACTCCTCCGCGCCTCCCGTTCAACTTTGATTTATTTTTTGTATTCTCGTAGCCAGGTTCTAAGTTTGTTTGACTTATCATACAAAGTCTGTGTAGCTGAGTTAGACCTTGGAATGTGCCTCCATTGTGTTGCCACTTTTTCTTTGAATCCCTCCTCCATGAGCCCTGCGTTTTCAAATTTGAAATATGATCCAAAGTCTTAAGTATTGGTATCCTGTCAAATAAGTGGAGTATCATCTGAAAAAGGTCTTTCCAAAGCCTTGACTCTTGTCAATCGAAAAGACTCCAAGAGTTCAACAGATCCAAGGAACCTAACCAGTTTGGATTTACCACTTGAAACTTCCGTCCCACTTTTCGAAAAACCTTCAGTCCCACTGTCCCTTTCTTCCTTTCAATGGGTTTGTCATTCAGCTCCAAGGTGACATTAAAATCACCTTCAATCAGCCAAGGGATGTCACTGAAATCAGAATGCATTCGTCTCAACTCCTGCCACATTTCTTGTCTTTTCATCTCAGATTGAGCGCCATACACGCATGAGACACAAGGTCTCAAAGTCTCATGCCATCTGTTTTCCATGAAAGAACAAAGGTCAGTGAAAATGAATCCACCGTCTTCAAACTTTTCGAAGACGTCCTCCCTCCAGCCAATTAAGTAGCCTCCAGAACGACCGACCGCATCTAAGGCCAAGATGTTGTTCCGGACAGAGCCACCTACTTGTTGCCAGAGTTGCTGATCACACGTTATTAATTTGGTCTCTTGTATACAAACCACCTCTGTGTCCCAAGAGATAGGATATCTACCAAGTGATGCCCTCTTGGTCATGTCACCCAATCCTCGCACATTCCAAGAGATCACTTTCATTTGGATGCTGTTGCAATACCTGACGCCCAAGTTCTTGTGAGAACACCCAGCGGTTCCTGCACCTTCGTATTTGCACAGCCTATATTTTCCGTACATATATTGACAAGGCCACTAGTTGGTTAGCTCTTGTGTCCTCTGGTTTGCATTTCCCCCCTTGTCTGTCCACCTCCTGTAAAGCTGTCGAAGACGATTTCACTTGTGTTGCTATGACCAAATTAGGAGCTGATGTAAGCCCATTGATTGGAGATTCAGGAACAACTGTGGAAGTCATCACAGCTTGGATGTTGTTGCTTTCAACTGACCAACATTGTGTATGTTTGTAATCAAATGAGCCCCATTGGCCACTCTAGCATCGTGTCTTTAATCATAAGATGGAGTCCACATAGGCCCAACTCTTCTAATCTGGGTGCACTTGCATATGTATGCCGGCATGAATTTGACCCACCGATCCTATTTGATTCATCATTTTCCACTGCTATTAATATTTCTTTCTCTTTCCTTCCTTTTCATTTCCTTGCATGTTGGCACCCCATTAACGAAAACTCAACATCTGGTTGCAAAAGGGCACCCTTTTCTTTCCTTTTGTGTTCCGTCTCCACAATGGGAAGTCCAAGAGTTAGCTGCAGCATAGCACTCTCCTCTTTCATCTTGTGTTCGCTCTACACATTGGGAAATATGACAGCTGGCTGCAATAGAGCATGTGGGCTATTAGGATCATCTCTTCTCAAACATCCTTGCAGAATCCTTGACAGGTGGCCACGCAATCAAACAGATTATGATGACATTTTTAATTAGCGGTGGAATCAGTGGTATGCAAACCCGCCAAAACGGCCCCAAGATTGTGGCAAAACTTTTTGGCACCATTGCTGGTTCATCAACACCAGCAGCAACCACAGGCTTCCGGCGACCACCTCGCTCCATGATTGCTGTATGGGCTTGCTTTCAATAGGCTCAAACAAAATTGTGTATGAATACCCATCAACACCAAACATAATTGCTTTTTGCAGCATGGTATGATAAGGTAAACCTCAGCATAAACTCCCTGATGTCCCCAGAGTCTAGTGCTGGGAATGTGGCATCAGACAAATTGGAAAATGGCGAGACAACATTCGCTGTGGTTTCCATACACCAAAAATGAAGAAGAACGTCGGTGATGGAGACGTTGGTGGCCTTCTCTGCAATAGGTTTGCCTCCGACAACTGACGACCATTTAATCCATCTCATGCTTCCTCCATTTTAGAATTGAAACGTTGAATTTATCAGTTCTCCCAAGGCAGCCATACATGGTATCCATAAAAAAAAGGATGACTCAGATAAGCGAGAGATGTTGATGGTGGATGGATTCTCCATCTCATCCAAGATATTTTGTAATAAATGGTGTCAAAGCCGGGCAGAGAACCCTTCTCCATTCTTCCAACTGCACAACCTCGGAGGATGCTTAAATTGTGATGAATCATTGAGCACCACACAGCTCTAATCTCCTTGGTCTCTACCGATGAAATTGGCTTCCCGATCTGTCCTGCATTCTTCAGGACTTGTGTCCTTCCTGCCTTCTCCAGTTCTGTCAACCAGAGGGGTATCTTGCCCGAACGTGGTCCACGCCTCCACACTCTAGGCATTTGACGTTGCATATGTCCCTAGTTCCTACATCTGTAACATTGGATTTGCCTACTCATCCAAGAGAATTGTTTCCTCATCGTAGGATGGTTTCGGTGATAAGATGATCGATGGTGTCTTACCACCTGCCATTCGCCGTTGGTCTCCCCGTCTGTGTGGTGGTGCCAGCGGAAGGGACTCTCCACTGACATGTTTTGGTGGCGTCGACCATAGGGAATCTCTCGTCGGCATAGTCTCTCAGCAGCGTCCTGTTCACTCATCAGTTCCTCCCCAGTGCTCCAAACATGATGTTAAGGGGATTGAAACCTCCTCACCAGTAATTATCTGATGGATTATGAGGTAGGTAGAATAAATGGAAGCAAATTAAAATCTGAAAGATGTAAGGTCCAGTTAGGTCAAACTCAAAGACAAAATATTCGAAATTTATAGTGGTTAATCAAACTCTTTGAAGTTTTTTTTTATCAGGTAGCAAATGAAAACATTAATCAATCTAGCAGGTTTGCGTTATCCATTAATCGCGTTAGTTCTAAAAGAGAAATATCTTGATTCCCATATGAAACAACTCAAAATATAGTGAGGCAGCCTTTACACCTACTATATTAAGTGCTTTTAATATTTCACATCGAATTAGGAAGCAAGAAAATTCTAACAAAGGAAAGATGTTGGTGCCAACTCCATGAACAACAAACAACTACTTAATGTACATAATAACCTATCAATGAAACCAATGTTGCCCGATTACTTTAATTTCTTATTTTGCGACCTTAAAGGCAATAGGTAACATAATTTCATGACGACGTTTTTCCCTGTGTATGTTTCTTCAGCAACGGTAAAACTGGAATAAATATGACATAATAGTTTTGTAATCGAACAACAAAAGAAACACCACTTTGTCGTTTCAAAAAAAAAAAAGAAACACCACTTTGTATGCCATAGAGTATAGATGTAATTGCAATTTGATATTTGAAACGCAAAAATGAAAACAGAAGTAAAAGATAACATTCACCAATCACACAAGTCTCATGGGAATTTAAATGGAAGAAATTGAACATTGGAGAAAATCACCTGCACACACCAATTCCCTAATGTCAGTTGCTCAATGTGACTAACATTCCGAAGAAGTCTCCAGGCAACTTCTTGATAATGGTCATCGTCGTAGTTGTGGTATTCTATCACATCAAAGTTTAGTACAATCTTAACAACAGATGATATGTTTATAAGTTCAAGGTTCACGATGTTCCAACTACCCACAATCTCTAAATCCTCAAGGTAAGGACCTGAAATTTGGAGCAGTGGGTCTGCACCATCATTAGAACAATTACGATCTTCATCTTTTGTCATGACCAGTTTTTTCAGATGAGCATTGCGAGAGAGGTCAAGCCTATGAAATCCGCTGCAATCATGTAATTCCAAGGAATGCAAAAGAGGAGCTCCATGTAGAATATTGTCAATTAATTCAGTGGTCAATTTCGCAAATTCCATTCTTAAATCTCTGAGTGATTCCCATGAGACTCTCCCATTAGGTGTAAATTGACAAAACTCAGTGCTCAATTTAATCAAAGAAGGGCACTGGTACAAGAACTGAGGCAAATAGTAATTATCAACCTCATAATAAAGTCCTTCACACGTCATCTTCAAGGTAAGGTCTTTTACTTCTTTTTGCACAGCAAATAAAAGCCAAGAATCGAGTGGAGAAGACATCAGCTCTTCAAAGTCATAATTTTCATGTTCGAAGTGGAATTTCTCAACCTTAGGGGAAGAGTGAAGGCTCAATGTTTTGTGAATACAAGGTACGACGTATTCACTTATTGTGTCCAAATTTCTGCTTGAACAGTTTATGAAATCTCCTTGAAGGAAAATAAGTTTGGGGACGTGGGTCCAAACAAGTTGCCACCTTTTAGAAAGAACAGAGGTTCTAATAGCTTCTTTGGTTGAGGGCAGCAAAGAGAGGATATGAGAAAGGAGTTCAACAGGTAGGTTACTAATCCTATCCATTTTATCGTTCTTGCCTTCAAAAAATATTTTCTTCCTCATGGCTTCTTTGTCTTATTCTGTCTGCAGGAGAACTATTACTGTTGTTCTTCATCAGACATGGAATTGCATTTCCATTTCAGAGAAGCTGATATAGAAGATTCACCAGATGATAGAAACCATGCAACGGTTGAGCAGATTGGCCCCCTCCGTCAGAGCACTGAGAAGTATAAGAAAGTAAAGCAAATTTGAACACATTTATGCAGATGAAAGCAACCAAGTAAAGCTGAAATCAGAACAACGCAAGTTCTCAACAAGATGAGTGTTGTTCTTTACACCATCTTCCCTCCGAACCTCTCCTCATACATCAATCACACAATTAAACTGATGCTAAAATCAAACGTTGAAGTCGTGCTGGAAGAGGGAGGAACTCACACGCCAAAGGCGGTTTACTTTTCTTCCAAGTCTTATTTATTTTGCACAAGTTCAATTTACTTCTTATGTCAACAATTTTTTTAAAAATAAAAATATATTTGTCAACACAACCAACCAACAATAAAAATCATTCGCATGTTACCAACATTCTGATGCCTATAATTCAATTAACAATGTTAAAATTTAGAACCGACTTGGTGAGGTTAGGAACATAGTCCAAGCAAGTTGCCATTCTTTTGATAGACAAAAGGTCTGATAACTTCTTTAGTTTTTTTTTGAGGAGGATAACTTCTTTAGTTGATGGCGAGAAAGAGAGGATATGATGGAATTCATATGGTAAGTTACTGATATAGTCTTTGTTCCTCTTGTCTTCAAGCATAGCTACCTTTTCTTTTTTGTGTTCATTACTATAGTGTCTGTCAATACCCAGAATCATTTTCCTCAATAAACCAGAAACAAAAGTACACCAAAAACAATCCAGAAAGTAAATTGGACGCTTTTTTTCCTCAATCATGAGATTGCATGTCAGATTCAGGAAAGCTCATGAGAAAAGTCAGAAAACAAAACAAAAAAAGATTACCAGTGATTGAAACCAACATAAATGCTTAGCAAATTGGAGCTGTGGCCCATAGATTAAAGCAACTTGAACACATCTCTAAGTGCAAGATAAAAAAGAGGTCGTTTTGGCTATGTGAAATTAAGAACCCTAATATGAGCAATCAACCAAATTCCTCACTTCAACGTTGAATTGATTTACAAATAATAAAGATAACCAACACCCTTAATTTACTGCCTCCGTCATGTAAGTAGACAGAATGAGTATCTGATGCCAAGACAATGACATTTTATGTAGCTATTTCGTGATCCTAAAATAAATTTAGAATTTGGAGATTAAATGAAGGTTAGTGTGGCATGCTTTGGTGAGGGTGCCACTGAGTGTACAAGTACTCCAAATTAGCATGAAATCCATCAGGAAGGGCTGACCAACCTCTATACAAAAGCTGGGTGGACATATGTGTCAAGGACCAGAGAACTGATCAGTGGACCACACTCATCCATTCCCTCTGGAACTGTGCAGGCAGAAGCTACAAATCATGTCTAGGAGCGCAGGAAGCTCAACTACATGCTCATCACTAGACATATACAAGGCCACTTTGGCAACCTCAATTTGTCTCCACGGGAGAATGTTAGTGCCACAGATCCACTCATGCTCCCATAAGAAAACTTCCGTGTCAAACCCCAGGACCACAGAAAAGAAATGCCTCACTGGTGCCCTGACGGCCAGTACACAGTGCTAAAATGTTGAGGCACTCTGAATGACCCATGCTCTAGTCACCCGTTCAGAGTCCCATCAATTTTTTTTAAAGTATATGATCAAGTAACAAGCCAAGAAACTTATCTACTTTCCCTCTCGAGAAAAAAAGAAACTGATCTACTAAGGTCCATCCATATGTGGGTTTCCTGATGTCGCCAACCAATGGTGTAAGGACTTGTTAGTTCATGGTGTGACTTGTTCCTCCGGAAAAGACGAATTTGATCACTTACTCAGCTTTGTCTTCATTGAATTGACTGTTACAATACTAATGCAATGTATAAAAAATGGAAAACAATATGAACCATAAAATGAAAGAGTTGACAAAGAGGATATAATAGAAAAACGACCCCAATTCCTAGGTGCAAAATAAAAGGATGTGGAGACATGCAGAGACATCTTTAGAGCTAGATAAACCACACATCCCAAAACTAAAAGAAGTCTAGAAAAACAATCTAGGGATTAATATTTGAAAAGACAGATCATATTATTGCTCATGTGAAACTTGAGGAGGGAATAAATTTCTGTCCTGTTTTATGTTGTCATCAACATAGAATGGTATTGGGAAGCAGGCATCTTTATGTCCATGCATAGGCAATTCTCCTATACCAGGCATCTTTATGTTCATGCATAGGTATTTTCCTATACTTGACGACAACATTTCTGCGCAAGAGATTAAACCACCCTCGTGAAGATGCTTCGTCTTTCAGGCTTCAAGAAGACTGGCGTTGCTATGGTGTGGTTTATAGAGATAGCACATAAAAATTTTCGCAATTTATTTTCGAAGTAGAAAGCGAAAAGAAAAGGACTGACTTTGTTGATTTAGACGCGTCGTCGTCAGATCGGAACGGGAGGTGCGGCAGCGTCGTGGCCGGAGTGGGAGAGGTCCGGCAGCGATGTCGCGTTGGGGGGAGGGACCGAGAGGTCGCTAGGGTTAGAAATGAAGGGAAGAGGAGGAACGAGGCGAGGAAGCGACTTCACGCTGGCGGACGGCGTCGTCGCCGGCGTGGGAGGGAGAGGCGTCGTCGCCGGCGTGGGAGGGGTAAATAGGAAGGAAGCATCTGATGGTACCGTCAGGTCAGGTTTCGAAATAAAACTCGACCGTCGGATCATTCACAACAATTTTGCGCATACAACAAATTAAACAGTCCAAAACTTAATTTTAATTAGGATAAAGAGGCCTGCTTAGCGCGCTGATTAGGGCCCCTTTTGAGTGAACGATTGGATTAAATAACGCTCTTAGTCTTTCTATTATGTTCCTAATTTTAATTTATAATTAAAACGTCTATCATTTTTTTATTTTCTTGCCCGATTAATCCTCTTGATCGATGATAGAAGATTTTCGATTGCCTTGCGTATGTGACCGTCACGTGGGTCGTTTCTCTTTCATCCACGTTATTTACGTAATTTAATGTTACTAAACCGGATAAATTACACGGATCATCATTCAATTTTGAATCAATTTCTAGATGGTCCTTCAATTTCAATTTGTAACTAGAACTCCCCAACTTTGATTTCATTGTACGATTCATTCACTTGACGGCAGTCTCTCGTTTACCTTACTGACATGGCGTAATAAAATATAATAAAAAATTAACTTAATGATATGGCACAATAAAAAATAATATAATAATAAAAAATATAAAAATTAATAATAATAAATTATAGAGGACGTCGACGAGCTCGCGAGAGGGCGGTGCCCCTTGTGCGAGCTCGGAGAGGGGGGCGCCAATCCCCTTTCGCTCCTCGATGAACGCAAGGATGAAAAGGGGACTTGACTGTAATATCCATGATCTAATTCATATTAGATTCTATATTATATGGCTATAATCAATTGAATATATGTGGTATAGTATATGTTGTCATATCACGTTGTGATATAATAAGAATTCATAAAATTTAACTAATACTAAAGTATGATTAATAATCATATTATGATAAAGCATATTCTCTTATGGTTAACTATACATGTGATTTGTTAAGATTGGATTTAAGTCTAGTGGACCAATCAAATGTCGCCAAGTGGCATATGAAAACATATATGTGTGTGTAACAAAAATTAATATATAAGTATGTGAATAAATTACATGAATTATATTATATTAATTAATATCAATTAAGGATGAAATTAATAATTTTTAAATGTTGAATTTTAATTGGATAAGAATTTCAACTCTTGACATGCAAGCTTGCAGCTTGCCACCGCATGCTTAAACTATTTTTTCAATCGACCTATTAAAGTGATAAAAATCTGAAAAAATTCGTATGATCTTATCATTCTCTCTAGACGACATACAAAAAATTTCAGATGATGACTCCTTTCATGAACGTTGAAGGAAATTCGAGAAGGAAGACATTAAAGGTGAAAATTCTAACCCTAGACTGATGATGTTCTTCCTAAGATTTTCTTTCATATCAATTCGTCTTTAAAAATTATGAAATTTAACATGTAGAATAATCTCTGAGTCTAGTTTACATGAGATTTGGAATCATGTTAATAGGAGTTATGAAACGAAAGTTATGTCATCAGGATTAAAGTACTATCACTCTGTCCGCCGAAATTGCTATCCGAATTTGTAAATTATGTATTAAATCCAATATGTCGTGGAATTATTTGATAATTTAGGGTGTTATCGATATTGACGTTAGTCTCATTGACAATTGGAATTACTAGAAAATGATATGTGTAGCGAAAGTTATAAATATTTTACCGAGTCTTACTCAGTCTGTCAGGATGGAGCTTAGGACAGATTATGCTAGTATTTGTTAAATTTATTGTGCTTAGTATAAATAGATATAAATTCAAGTAATTTTACAAGTTGTACCCTAGGATGTCTACTATTTGAGAAAATTAAAAGTATCAGAATAGATAATGTTTATTATTTTATATAAATAATAAAAGTAAGGTTACTCAACCTGTCAGAACATAAAAATAACATAAAAGTTAGGTTGAATGTTGATTTTCATGAGAGCAAACCATAATAAAATAGGATATGAAACTTTTACAGATTATAATATAAAAGTAAATAAAATTAGAATGATGTCATTTGATTATGTATACCAGAAGATATGAATTTTTCTTTACTATATGTACAATCTGTCACAATATTAGATCAATCCTTATGTTTAATAGTTAAAAGAGTAAATGTTTAAGGTTCATATATCATTTCAATTAGTTGTGTTTCATGTGTGATAGGCTTCTGTTCTGAGCATAGAAGTGATGTGTTTATTATTATTATTGTATAGGAGTAGAAGAGTAAAGTAGTAAAAAAGGAAAGGAAAAATCTTTTGGTAGCTCTTATAGGTAAGTTGGTTTCTCATACTCTATGTTTTCACCTCTTTAAATTCGGGGTGACATCGATTATTATATATATTGAATATGTTTTCGATATACTATGAATTGGTTTCGAAAAATTCAATGATAAAAAGTATATCTAAATGATTGTATAATTGCACATTTGAAAAGCATATGTGATATGACATGAATGGATTAGTGCAATCTTATTTCGTTTGAAATGGTATTTGATATGATTCATCTTCTGATATTTGAGATACAATTGTTATATGTATTAAATTCATATATCATCAAGTTTATATGAAAATTATGGTTTGAATGATTGATCAATTGATGGTTCATTGGTAAAGCATATGTGAAATGTTATGGAGCCATCTTATGGGATGTAATCCTATTCCGTTTGAATGAATTTGATTCATCTTCTGATATTCGAGATGTTTGTTATATGATGAATCATGCATCTGCATATGCCTGCATTGCATGTATGATGGTTGGAGCTAAGTGCTACATCGCTGATCATGATAGGAGTCACCTCTAGAATCTAATGCATCATTTATGTTCCCCAGATATAGGATGTGATAGACTGGAGCTAAGTGCCATGCGGAGCTAAGTGCCACATCATGAGTAGTCGCGATGGGGGCCACCTTTAGAATCCACCTGCCGATCATTGGCCAGTTGGTGATCCGTGCATTCATATGAGAGTGTTGCATTTGCATACATATGTTTGATGTGATTATATGATTTGATTGCAAGTTGAGTGCGATGTTTCTGATTAGTATATTTATATGTAATTATCAAATATATAAAAATGTCTATTTTGCTATTATGATTATTGCATGTTTTTCTATGTCCCTACAAATTGATGAGTTGGTAACACATAGGTTATGAATTATCAACTTACTGAGCTATTTTTGCTCATAATATTGTTTCTAATATTTTTTCAGATCAGTATAGCTTCTTGGATTGAGCGAGCTCATAATCTTAGCAGGGATAACTCTTTCGATATAAAGGTATTGAGGGGAGTTGTTATTCTCGTGTCCTTTTGTTAGGATGTCGATAGAGTTGGTCGAGTTTATTATTTTTGTCAAAATAAGTTGTAACGAAAATAAATTCATTTATAAAATGTACAACTCAAGGAGTATCAGTTTGCTCTGAAATGATCACATATTGTGTAATCTATTTAATGATATATACTTTTACTCTTATATTGTAAAAGGAAGAGTAAATTACATCACGTTTCCGCATTTCTTCATAATTTTATTTGATCGTCCGTAATGAGTCGCGAACTCTAGTTTAACTCGCGGATTAAATTAGGGTCGTGATAGTTATACAGAAAGGATGCATGGGGCATGTCTTGGATTAATCCCACATGCATAAGTTACGGGAGAGATGCTGGGTATATATGGGAGTATGTCCTTCACTAGGTGTGACGCATTTTGAGAAAACCGTGCGGGCCGAGGTCCATAGCGGACAATATCACACGCTGATGGGGAATGTTACATATGGTATCAGAGCCACTCCGCGTGAACCTCTGTGCATGGTGGGATGCGATCACTCAACGAGGACGTTGAGTCCTTAAGATGGGAAGGATGCATGGGGCATGCCTTGAATTAGTCCCACATGCATAAGTCACGGGAGAGATGCTGGGTATATATGAGAGCATGTCCTTCATCAGGTGTGACGCGTTTTGAGAAAACCGTGCGGGCCGAGGTCCAGAGCGGATAATATCATACGCTGATAGGGAATGTTACATTGACGCCCCGTTTGTCGACTCGCCGACGCGAGAGCTGGCAAAGGGGACGTCATCCCCCCGTTTCGTCCTTGTGCGAGGCGAAGAGGAAAAGGGGGCTAACGGCCTTCTCTGCCAGCTCACGTGTTGGTGAGTTGGAAGAGGAGCAAAAAGGCGGGCAACGCCCCCCTCTGCTAACTCGCGCACCAGCGAGCTGACAGAGGGGGCATCGCCTCCTATTCTTCCTCGTGTGCGACGAGGAGCTAAAGGAGGCCGACTGCCCCCTCTACTAGTTCGCTCTTCGATGAGCATGCTAAGGAGGCACCGAGGCCCTTGTTGTTTTTTTATTTTTTATTAATTTTTATAATATTATTTATTGTGCCATGTTGGTAAATTAAATTTTTTTATTATATTTTATTACACCACGTCAACAAAGTAATCAAGAGATTGTCTATTACTGGTCACGTGGATAAATTGTGCAATAAAATCAAAGTTGGGAACGTTTTAGTTACAAATTAAAGTTGGAGAACCATTTAAAAATCACTCAAAGTTAGGGGACGATCCGTATAATTTATCCGATTTAGTAATGTTAAATGACGTGGATGACTTGAATGACGTGGATGAAAGAGAAATGACTCGCGTGGCGGCCACATACGCAAGGCAGTCGAAAAATCCACTATCACAAGTCAAGGAGACTAATTGTGTAAGAAAATCAAAGATGGGGAATGTTCTAGTTACAAAATAAAGTTAAGGGACTGATTAGAAATGGACCAAAGTTTGGAGACTAATCTTGTAATTTACACCTCATAGGATTTTGACGGGGCACGACCTGCTTCTTTTTTTAGCCCATCACAGTCGCACGATGGAATCGGACGATGTACGATCAAGTCTCACACTTGATCACGCCTGTGTAGAACCCTAACTTTCTCTCACGGATCTCGTGTGAATGGCGTCAAGAACTGTGAGCTCCTGTAACTTGTAGGAGATTTGTTTGTGTCGTCGGAATAAAGAGGAGAGATATAAGGAGGATGGGAGATGTTTCACAGAGAGAAAAGGGGAAAGCTGTGATGTTTGATTCAAAATAAAAATGATTACGACAGACCAAGAGATTACATGAGCCTAACAATTGTATTTATACAAAAAAGAATTAAAACGATATCAAGCCAGATAACATATAACAGTGCCAATAGAGAAGCTTCAACGACTCATGCTTGAGTACCATGACGCTGCTATTGTTACCAATTTGCTGCATGGCGCTATTGTTGTTGTTACTAAACCCTTGTTGTCCTACAGGAACCCCAACATGCCCCCTCGCTGTCGAACAACTGGCAAGCACCTCGACAACGCGCCCCATTATTGGAAGACGACGAACAGCGAACTATCTTGCAAAACACCAACATTGGAAAAAGTGATCGAGCAACCCTTTTGTCGAACACTTGGAATAGACTGTGCGCAGTCTGTAACTCAGCGAGAGAGAAGCTTCATCCTATAAGATGACTGGATCAAGACAACATTGCAGATTCAGCATCTTCATTAATGTCAACTTGAACTCATCACTTAACAGCACCCTGAAATTGAGCAAAAAACTCGAATAACATCAATTGCCGGTCAATGCAGTGATGCTCGATGAAGAAGAGAATACCGTCAACAAGATAAGTTGCAGACGTCGGAAGAAGCTTCACGTCGATCATTGATGGAAAGAACCCCTAATCCATCAACAAATAAAGGCGACCTATGGAATACTTTGAACGCTATTCCATCGTCGGTGACCTGAGGATCACTTTAAGTGGAGCTTTCACTGAATACGTCGACAATGAATATCATAATCTGGACGCCATAATGGAGCACGCAGATGCCGAAGACAAAAAACACATGGATGATGTAAAAGATGAACACCGAAAAAGAGAAGTAGGACAAACTAAGTAGAACTAAAGGATGTGCCAAGGAAAAAAAATAGAGAAGGAAGAAGCCGAAACATGTACATTGTAGAAGTAACAGAGGAATTGAAACGAAAAGGAACACACAATGGAATTCGACAGCAAACTTGATCGGAGATGAAAGATAATGGCAAGGAATACACGTGACAACATTGCACATTTCAGAAGCACGATATGTATCTCATCGTTGTTGATCAAACACTTGACGAGCATTGGAAAGAGAGCAAGAGATGTGAGTACCTAAAGGAAAAAACTAAGACAATACAAGGAATTGATGACTCAAGGAATGATCCATCACCACCGGCAGCAAGCAGAGGAGTCAAGAGGAGTCAAGCTCCGAAACAAACTCCGGCAAGTCAAGCTCGACCAACAACAAACCAAAAATACAAAGATAACTACGATCGTCGATGAGGAGGATCGGGAAACTCGATCGCCAAGAATCAAGAATGGAAAAATGCAAATCATGATAAGATGAAACTCATATGAAGAAAACAAGAAAAAACACTAAAAAACATAGAGAAATGGAAAAGGAGAACGAAAAAAGAGATCGAAAACAAATAAAGAACAAATAGAAAAATAAATTTCGAAGAAAGTTTCGATCCACCTCCGATCATGATGTGCCTAGGCTCTAGGGTGCCATTATGGCTATAGGCATACGATGATGAGAGCTTGAAGACGCTGACGACGAAGAAGACGACTACAACATCCGACGACGATCTCTCACAGCAAGTTGGGAGCTCGAGAGGACCTTCAACGATGACGACGAGTCTCTGATACCATGTCGATAACTGTGAGCTCCTCTAACTAGCTTGTAGATCTGTTTGTGTCGCTAGAATAAAGAGAAGAGAGAGAGATAAGGAAGATGCGAGATGTCTCAGAGGAAGAGAGAAAAGGGGAAAGCCGTGAATTTGTGATGTCTGATTCAAAGTAAAAAATGATTACATCAAACCAAGAGATTACATGAGCCTAACAATCATATTTATACTAATTCTTAACTGTTACAAAAAAGAATTAAACCGGTATCAAGTCAGATAACTGTGCCAATAGAGAAGCTTCAACAACTCATGCCTGAGTACCATGACGTTGTTGTTACCAAACCATTGCATGACACTGCTATTGTTGTTACCAAACCGTTGTCCTGTCGGAACTCCAACAAGTGGCAACTCGTACAGCACAAGTGGCAAGCTCCCACACCACCGAGCGATGGATCTTGTGCGAGTGGCGAGTGGCGAGCGGTGACATAGGACGACCAAATGGGACCCAACGGTGATTGAGCAGCGATTGAGAGTGGCAACTCCCACAGCACGAGCGACAGACCCCCGCACCACCGAGCGACGATGTGCGGCGACATCCCACCGAGGGGCGACCCAACAATGCTCAAGCAACCTTCAATGTCGAAGTCTACAAACTATTGGAGTTCGAGGCGTTGACCATTGAACACCGCTGGCGACGTGATGGAGACTTTTGAAGGTCTGGTTTTTTTCTTCATTTTTTTTTGAAAATTACAAACTTGCTTGTAAATCTTTTTTAAAACAAATAATCAAATAAAGAATATCACTAGCTGAATAATTCATCGGGCACAACTAGGGACAAAAATTGATGATATGAAATACTTGGAATATTGTTAGCTAAGTGTTATTGATTAGACTAGAATGGTAGAACAAGACTAACAAGAGTGATGACCTTCCAATTTTCAATTCATTTGCTTAGTGGTAGAGCATGATTTTTAGTAAATGTCTGCTGGAAAATATTTGTATGAGACCATTTTAATTAATTAGTCATAGTACACTTGACTATTATATCTATACCGGAATGATTATACGAGATGGCATTCGAGTTCTCCTACATCACTTTATTTTGAAAAAAGTAATTCACACATTGCACATCAACTACATATAAAAGGACCATGACACGACTTGACTTTTTAAATTAATTATTTCTTAAGTTCTAGGCATAAAAATTGATTCACGATATGTGAATGTGGAGAAGTGACGTGTATAAAGACTTCATCAACCAATAAAAATTTTGAATGATGATTTTATGGTTGTAATAACTATGGGGTTAGTTTACTTGTACATAACTTTTCTTTTAATCTATTCAAATAAGATTTGACATGATTCAATAACTACCTATGTGTTTTAATTTTTGCAAGAAAGTAAGTTCATGTAATTATTTTCATTGCTTGATTTCACCACTAGAGTCACGATACATGACAACATTTAATAAGTTGGTCGAGAAACTTGAAGCGAAAAATCAATGAAATCGAAGAATGTTCTATCTTTTATGTATTTTTCTAATTTTTGTATTATTTTCAAATAGGGTAATAAAGAGGCCCTGTCTAGTGTAAGCTCCATAAAACGATATCGTTTAGTATGAAGACAAATATGTCAAATACAAGATTTATGTTGTGAATTATGAAATATTTTGCGAATAGCATTACTCATTGCAATGTCGGTGATAATAGTCAGAATGCTTCACACACATGCACTTAAGGAATGCTTCAAATAGCCAAACAATTTACTCATGGGAAACAATTTCTTCTATCTCGTCGGCTAATAATGCACATTCAAACAATTTACTCCTATGAATGGTGCAAATGACATGCGAAATTTGTTAGTTTTGTAAGTTGTATCAACGACATCATCAAAAGTTATATAAGAATCTCTTGCTCTAGAGTCAGCACAAAAGAAATTTCTTGCAGTGTAAGCTCCATCCAATTTCCAACTAGAAAAGAATGCCTTTTTATGAGTTGAATTTGTAATAAAAATTTACGAACAAATGCACTAGTCGTATCAAGTAATAAAATAGAGAGTACAGTGTTAAACTCACGATGAACTAACTAAATCTAATTTACCTCAATAGTCTAATAGGAGAAGAAAAATGTTTTATGATGAAATTAGAAAATTAAAGGTGCAAAAAATAAATGATAATAAAATAAAATAAGTTATTGTTCAGTCTTGAGAATTATGAATGATTAATGTAAAGAAACACGTATATGATTCTCTATAATAATTGAATTATTATTTGACATAAACGATGAGTTACCGAACACACGTTATGTAATAAAACACTAATTATCAAAACAATAATAATTTCTAAAACTAATCACTCATCTTACAACTTTGGAATCTAATTTCACAAAATCAAATCACTCATGAAAAAATAATGAACTCAACGTGCATAATTAAAAAAACTAAAAAGTTTAGTTAACTCAATTAATAATAAGGTCAAACAATTTTTTTGTTGAAAATAATATAAAATCTTTATTACAAAACTAATAAACTATAAGAACTAGGTAAAAGAGCATCCAAACATATGATAGAAGAATAATTTGTAACCTTCAGAATTTCTGGACGACCGCGTAGAGACGACTGCGTAGCCCAATCGACGAGTTACTGGACAATATTTCTCCTTCGGGTGATCTTAGGCCTTCAAAAAAATTTCTCTGCAATAATGCATGAATTTCCAGGTCTCGGCATCATAAGCACAAGTTTTTTATCCTCAAATGATTCTATTTATAGCCTCTAGGTGTCCAATGATTTTGATAAAGTTTCAATTTGATTGGAAGTTTTTTATGTCAAAATAACAAAAATTCAAAATAGACTTTAATTGAACATTGAAACCACCTAAAACTTCTTTAAATCTGAGTAAATATGTTTCTTAATGACCCCTAAGATTTAGGATAAAATTTGACATTGATCTACAATTAAAATCTCCAAGAAAAGTAAAAAAAAAATCTCAATATCAACCTTCATAATGTCTCATAAGAGTTTCGTAACAGTCTGAATATGACTTTTCATGACTTGTAGGGTCCAAATCAGAGTAAAAGTGTGATTTTAACAGTCTGTAACATTCTTATCATAATTCGTAACTCAAGCAAGTTTTTGGGCAAATCTAAGCATTTTAACGAGTCGTTACATGCCGCTGCCATTACAGTCGTTACAACTTCATCACAACTCGTTATATTCGATTTCGATTTTGACAACCTCTATTGATTTTCACTTTCTGACTCTGTTTTAACTTCGATTTGAATGTGATTTTCTCCAATAGTTTTGTAATTCAATTTTCTTCTTTTTTTTGCAATAAAATATAGAATTTTGGTATACTTCTATTTTCATAAAATTAAAACAAATAATATTAGAAAATGATGCATGTTATATGAAAAAAAATTGAAATGTGATTAAGTGCATGACTAATTATATGTTATATTTTGCATACATCACTCTTCTTCCTCATACTTCTTTTGAAAGCATGAAATCACATTCGTGCATTCTCAATCCATATTGTTTCAAATAGTCCTTGAACAATGCTATGCTATGATAAATGAATCATCGTAAAAGTTTAGAACCTTTACTACTATCGATGGATCAAATTCATGTTGATGTAATCTTTCCATGTATGCCTTTGAAGAAGCGATAAGGATTGGTGAGAATGCAACATACGAACTTTCAATGGAGCAGCTAAAGAATATATGTTCTTCAACAAAATTTCACCTCACTTAGCACCACTATTTAATCCAACTATCAAGTGTGTTTTACAACCTTCTCTAACATCACTTTTTCTCTTCACCTTTCTTCCTACGTTTCATTTGTCATTGGGATCCTTATAACCCCATTTCGAACAAACAAATCTTCTTTTTATGACAGTTGTTTTTCCTTAATTGCTACTTTTGCATAAAGATTATAATATTCATATGCATTATCAAAGTCATTCTCATACATGGTTTATTAATTTCATGTCTTTAGATGTACTTCCCCATTGGCTTGTGTAGGTTCATTCACAATTTCCTGTAACACTGAGCATCTTCTCATTCACAACTTTTCATCTTGTGTCCATCCAAATTCTTCAATGTCTCGACATTCATGTATTATTTGCACTTTCATCCATGTCTTACTATTAATCATCTTTGAAACCAAATATTTCATACATTCAACAATAAAAATTAACAATGAAAAGAACTAAAAAATTTCAAACTTTGATTTTATTCTCAACATTGAGTTCGTTCACAAATCTAGCCTAATTTTTATTTTTGCATAAAAAAATCATGAACTTTAATTTAACTTTTAAATCTAGCCATTATAAAAATAAACCTTAAATGGTTTATTCAACTTTGAGTATTTTAGATTTAATTTTTATTTAACTTTTCATTCTAGCCTAAACCTCTATTTTAACAACAACAACAACAAAGCTTTATCCCACTAGGTGGGGTCGGCTACATGGATCATACGACGCCATTCCGCTCTATCTATTTTAACAATCTTAATTTAATTATAAAAATAAATTATTATTATATATTTATTAGAAATGATAATTCAGCAATCATTACATAAACAAGTTGTGAAAAATAAAAGAATAAAATTTAAAATATATTTTACAACTTTGATAGTAAATTATTTGAAATTTCAACATATTTTGTAATTAAATAAAATAAGATCATAATGACATAAAAATATAATAATTTAAACGAATCTAATATCAAATTGTAAAACATATTTTAAATTTTATCCTTTTATTTTTTTACAACTTGTCTATGCAATGATGGTTGAGTTATTAATTTATAATAACAATATAATAATAAGTTATATGTGTAACCATTTTAAAATTTTTAAAATAAATATCTAAATTAAATTTGATAATTGAATTAAAGATGATGACTTTTACACAAAAATAAAAGTTTAAACAAGATTTGAGAACAAATTGCAAAAATAAAAATTCGGATTAAATTTGAGAATAAAATCAAAGTTGAAAATGTTTTATGCATTTTTTAATTTTTTTCCTATGGGGGTTGCACGGTTCTCGAGAGTGAAAGGTTGCGTTGTTCACTGACAGAGACACCTCGCTAGCAGCGTTTGGCGGCAAAAAAATTGGTGAATCACGGTTGGATTTAAGCAGTATCTTTAAAATCGAATCGGACGAATCGGCATTGATTTGATAAAAAGATCGGCTTAAAAAAAAATCGGAAGTAATGTTGATTTAAAGATTAGGTAAGTTCAACTGTCCAAGCGAATGTAAGTTTTTGTGGTTTATAAAGATTTCACATAAAAAAATTGGCATTTTTCCTAAGCAATGATATAAAAGAACAAATTAAAAGAGGAAAAAATAACCAATAGGAGTTGAGTAAAATTTGGAATTTAAATTTTTGTGAAGGTAGAATATTTTCGATGCGAGTAATTGATAAAAAGAGTAAAAGAGAAAAATGACTTGACTTTATTGATTTAAAAGCCTTGTCTTCCTCAAATCAGAATGGGAGATACATGTTGTCGCTGGCGGCAATAATATTGTCGTCGGAGAGGGTCAGAGGGATTGTTAGGTGAAAAGGGAAGATGAGCGATGAAACGAGACGAGGAAGTCATCTCACGCTCGTGACGGCGTCGGAGAGACTCTGTCGAATGGGAGCTCCTCCTTCGGAGGTGGACCAAACTCAATTCTGATGGATCATTTGTTGGGTCACTGGTGGGTTTGGGGCAGGATTCCTCATTCGCTCTTCTGATGGAAACTTCTTGGCTGTTGGTGCTTGTAGGCATAAGGCTGAGGGGATGTTGGAATTTGAAGCTGGGGACTACTTATGGGTCTTCAGCACTGTGTTCGGTGTGGCATCCGAAAGCTGAAGATGGAAACTGACTCTGAGGTGCTGGAGAGGATCATCAATTCAAAGTCCGATGGCCTTTGGCGTGCTCGGCACATCATCGACGACATTTACCTGCATGGCTGCATTTACATTGACTTGAGGCCTGGGAGCTTGTACATGTGTATGTGAATGTAACAGATCTGTTAATTTCTTAGCTGTATATGGTTGTTCACTCGATAGTGATATTTTATGAGAGCAGACTCCCCCTCCGAGTCTCCTGCAATTTTTGTACCAAGACTATTTTGGTATCTATATTAATCATTAACATGCTTTTAAAAAAGAGATTGCGGGAAGTTCTGGGGGTCGCGACTCCTAAGGAGAGGGAGTGAAAGGTCGTCACTAGTCGGGGGCTTGGGAGTTGGGAACCGTCAAATAGGGGTAAAAGTGATTCGGCTCGGATGATTTTTATGTTGAAAAAAAATTGACTTTTAAATTTCGAATGATGTTTTAGAACATAAAAGATCATCCTAAATTTTTTTCGAAGAAAAAAACTGATCTAGGCGGTCTCAATTTTTTAGGTCGGGGACATCCTTAAAATAGTATTTTTAAAAAAAATAATAATTATTATTAAATATATCACAAACTATATTTTAAAAAATTAATATTTAACTCTAAATTCATAAAGAAACTAAACTATCATCACATTATAATTTTAAATATTATGGACAATTTTATACAAATTTTATTAAAATAGATTAATAACTTGATGATATTTAAGTTTAACTAGAACATAATAAGTCAACAATATACTTAATCTAATAAATATGGGTAAAAAAATGTAAACCTTTGAAATATTATTTGAAAGTTGAGATAATATTTTAATTATAATATTTTCTAAAATATATTTTTAGTTCAAGTCAGGCTCCTCCGATTTTTTTGATTAGGAGTCATAATTTAAACGGGTGATTTTAATTATTTAAAAAATCAACCTAATTTTTAATTGAAGTATGAGTTTACGATTTTATTGAATTTGTTTTTTCTGTTTAGTTAGGTTTTTTAGGTGGGTAGATTTTTTCTTACACCCCTACCGGCTGGAAATAAAACTACCATCGGATCATTCACTCTATTAAAAGGCAAGAATAATTTTTTTCTAAGATCAACTTTACAAACATAATACGGATATAATATTAATAAATGTATCTTAGTGCTACCTCTTAAAAAGAATAACACAAATATTAAAATAAAAATAAAATATTAGTTCGTCGACGGTGAATTAAAAAATTGATCAATTAATTAAACATTTGATGGAGCTACTTTGGAAATGGTACAATTTTTTGAATTGATACAACCGCCAATATTTTGGATTATCCAAGGGGCTTTGTTTTTACATTTTAATAATGATGTGAAATATTTATGTTACCTAATACGGATTCAGATATGTTAAACTTTCAATTAGGTAACTCACCATTTTAGAGTAAATTTCAGCATGATCCGATCCTTCAATTGTAATGATAAAATAAAAGATATAAAATTAAAAAAAAAAGAAACAATCATAATTTTTTAGGAGGATCATTCATATTGTTTATCTCGTATTTAACTCCCTTTTATAAAAACAATTATTTTAAACTCTTAAAGGTTGGTGTATATTTCAAAAGTTACTCCATTCAAAACAATGTCTTCAATTTTTAATGCAAAACTAATAGCACCCAACTTGAAATTATGTGTGAGATAATTCTGCTCATAATTTTTTAAAATTCTTGGATGCACACGTCACTGATTCGAATATTTTGTATTAAAACATAACTCATGTCCTTTCTAAATGCATCACTATATATAACCGATCAATTAGTACTAAATAAAATTGTTAAAACAAGGTCGCTTGCTAATATTTTTCTCGAGTTCCTAAAATTTTCTTTCATATTCAGTACATCATATGAGTTCGTACGGGGACAAGTTCAGCTCCTGCCTCCGCGACGGCCACGCCTGCGGCGCATGGCACGCTATGCCGGGGAAAGGAAATGGAGCGCGTGCTGGCGAGGCTCGTGGGTGGCTCAGACATGCCCATTGTGTTCATCGGCGGGAAGCTCATCGGCACCATGGAAGAGGAAGAGGAAAGGAGATATAGAAGAGAAAGGAAATGCGCTGGCAAAAAGATGCAACGGAAAGAAAATGAAACGGAGCCTGACCCTAATATTTTTTTTCCACCGGATGGATGCTTCTTCTGAGGGATATGAGACGGCGTTTTTGTATCCACACAATAAAAAACTAAGGGGGTGTTTGATAAAAGAATATAACAAGAATTAAGAATTTATTCTCAATGTTGCAGTATTTAAACTAAGTCGTGGGTTCACATGCATTAATTATAAGAATAAAAAAAAGTAAGAGCATTTGTGTTCTTGCCCTCACCGAGAACAGTCTTGCTCTCACCCTCACCGAATTAGTTGATGGAGATAACGTCTGATCATCTTAATTTTATTTTGAAATTAAAAGTTTACATCCAAACCGCTCCTAAAAGTTCTCTACAGAAGAAAAGTAAACAATAGTTTTAGCCTCTTCCACCGGAAACACAGTCTCCCAAACAGGCCCTTATACTTCGATTCGTCACGAGCGTTTCATAATATATATAAGCATTTTCAAATAAAAAAATCCTCTCCCTCTCCTCCGCACATAACGCGCAGAGGAGAGTGAGAGAGTCGAGGCATGCCCCTTCGATCATAGAAGGGGAAAGGGGGCTACCTTTTATTTTATAATTTTTTTGTGTTACGTTATTATTATTTATTTTTTCATGTCGGTAAAATAATTAGAAAACCAACTATCTAAATAAAAAATATAATAAGAGCCCATTTGATTAAGCTTATAAGTCAGTCAAAATAATCTATAAAAAATTTTGAAATTTTTTCCATATTTAATATTAAAAAATGATAAACACTTATTTACCTACTTATAAGTCAGAATTTGTATGAGAAAAAAAGATGATTAATTTGAATAATAAATATAAAATTTTATCATTAGAATATACATAATTTTTTTCACGTATTTCTTTTATTATAATATCAAGATCTTTTTAGTCATTTAACTAAAATAATAATTTATAAGTTTTTTTATTACCAAATACGTAACTTTTTATTTTTAAAATTAACTTCGATCATTAAATTACTTATCAACTATTTTATATCAGATAAGTCAAACGAACCTAACTAAACAAACTAATAGTTGGAGAATCATTTAGTAACAAACATTTGATTACTGTTGCTGAAATTTACACCATTTTTAATGTCATATTCATTTTACATATGTAGAACAGTTCCACATACTCTTTGTTCTCGAGTAAATTTTGTTAACAATGATTAAACAAAGGAACTTTTATATTGTGATAATTTGTTTAGGTAGTTTTTTATTATTTCATTGCACCTAAACAATCTATATATAATATAAAGCTATGCTCATGGGCATTTTAGGAAAAAGAATTGGAGCATTCTCCTTTATCATTCATCTATTATTTTTTATGGCTTTTTCTAATTTCTAAATATTTTAACTGACATATTTACAATCCCAACTTACTTTCTCGTTGAAGTCTTTAGTCATAACTTATTTTAACATTTAATTTGTGTAACTATTATCTCAATCATTTATGCTAATAATTATTTGAAATATGAAATATAAAACTTGAATATCAATATTTATTTTAATTTTCTAATTTCTTATATTTATATAAAGCTGAACTTAAGTTACAGCTTCAAATGGCTCTCCACTCACCTTTCATAGTTATCTTTTTTCTTATTTTTTTTGTGCTTCTATTTTTTTTCCTCATTTTTTTAGCTTTTTGGAATACCAAAGGGTTTTTTTTATTTCCTTCCAAATCACTCCAACACTAGTTTTGTCAAGTGGAATAAACATGTTGCCTTTAAACCTGCTTTCATTAATGTTGAGATGCTCTCTACGCTTCATTATGTCTCTGATCTCATTAATGATAATATATGGAGCATTAATATGATTCATTCTTGCTTTGGTCCGTTCGCTAAAATTATCTCCATATACTTGTCTGCTTCTAATGCTAATGATGAATCATGGGTGTGGACTTCGGATGTGCATGGTTATGCAAATGCTAAAAGTGTCTACAAATTCCTTTTTAGCGATGGCTGCTCGGGCTCAGCATATGGAGGGCTTTCTTGAAACTCTGTAGGGTAGATCAAAGTCACCCATAAAATTTTTATTTTCTTGTGGAAGCTTATGTACAATCGTCCGCCAACCAAAGATTATTTTCTGCGTTTTGATAGCTTGATTAATACCGATTGCTCTTTTTGTGGTTTAAATATTGAATCGAATGTCCATTTATTTTTTAATGTCCGATTTCGCATCAACTATGATCAATTTTTCAGCAAAAAACAAACTACGCTTTTGATTATATGTATTTTTGGCATATTGGTGATTGGATCAGGAAAAGTCAGAGGCTCGATCGGAGATCGAAACGTTTTCTTCTTTCCTCTTTTGCTTTTTGTTTATGAGGGCTCTGGACAGCTCGTAATGATCACCATTTTAGTTCCAAGCAAGCAAGGTGCCGCACATAGTGCATATACCTGAGGCAATTAACCCCCAAGACTTTAATCGGGTCCAGTGAGAGCTCCCGGCTGACCCTTGGGACAAGCTAAATATCGATGGATCCTTCGTGGATTCATCGGTACCGGAGGGAGCGGGCTACATTATTTATGCCCCTAACAATACTTTTGTGACTGCAGCTTGTAGCAGACAGGAAGCATCGGAGATCCTAGAGTTGGAAGCCATTGGTCTCTTGCTCGAGCTTGAGGAGTGCAGGCACAGGGACTCCCAAGAGTAATTGCAGAGGCAGACTTAGAAACATTGGTGCATATTAGCAATCGAAAATATCAATGTCCTTGAAAAACAGTCAACACTATGCAATCCATTTGGGATGTAATTGAAACTTTTGATGTTTATTCAGTAATGCACTGTGATAGGAAATGTAATAGGGGTGCAGATCTCTTAGCTAGTATAGGTAGATCATAGGGCAATACAATTTTTTATGAGGAGGATCTTTCTTGTGAATTCCTCAGTTTCTTGTATCAAGATGCACTTTGGCATGCAGCTTAATACTTAATCTCATTTTTCTTTAGAAAAAAAAGTGGAACAAACATAAAGACCCCTAAAAGAGTAGTGCTCCAAGGGACGGTCATTTTTTTAAAACCAAAGTTTAAAAGAGGTCGTACCAGAGCAGCATCCTCCAGCTCCACGGAAATGACTCATCATGCCTTTTCTTTATTTTATCTCCTTACACCCTCCATGATGACACAACCTTGTCAAGGAGTAAGCGGATGCAGTCTACCAAAAAAAGCTGGTGAGTTGGGTTGACTTGGAGGAGAGAGCTCGCTCTCGCTCACCATTAGACTTAGCAATCCCTTCTGCAGTTGCATCTTCCAGGACTGATGCTTCCAACATTGACACTGCACCCCTCCTCCTCTCCTTATGCTCTCTATTTTCCGCATTGCTGCCGCCACCTCCCCACCTTCATCCCTCCTCACCAAGCTCATCATCGGATACAGCTATGTGGTCCCTTCTGTAGTTGCAGTGGTAGTTGTAGTATTGCTTCTCTCATACTTCTTCCAGCACTGATGCTTCCAACATTGACACTGCACCTCTCCTCCTCTCCTTATGCTCTCTATTTTCCGCATTGCCGCTGCCACCTCCCCACCTTCATCCCTCCTCACCAAGCTCATCGACGAATACAACATTGTCGTCAACGGTAGTGGTGCTCCTTCTTCTTTGATCCTTAGCCATAGCTCCCTCATCCTCCTCTTGACGTTGCATCGACTCTCCTCATGCTCTCCATCTTTGAAAACCACACTTGATCTCTCCACTGCCTTTGATTCCATTCCTCACTTCTCTTGCACTTCTCGTCTGCTCCTAACTTGGCGCAAGCCTCACTGCGCCAGCCAATGTCTGCGGACCCTGCGGCAGCACAAAGTCCTAGTAGTAGTCCTTCCGAAGACCCTCTACAAATATCCCTCTCAATAGTGTGTCGAGGTACCCAAGATTGTCAAGATCGAGATCTTATATAAGATCGGAGGAGGGTCATAAGATCGAAGATCGTAATATCGGATAAAGGATCGTAAGATCCTACATATTAATAAAATAATATATTTTTAAAATAATAAATATATTTTTGACAAATTTTTCGCATTAAAATCTTAAATGATACCCTACTAAGATATTTTTTTTTATCGATTCTTAGGTCAAATTATATCAAAACATATTAAAAATAAAAAAATATATTTAACTTCATATAAATTGATTTTTATTATCATAATTATATTTTAAATTAATATTTAAATGATTATATTAATCTTATAGATCGTATAAGATCGGATAAGATCGTGAGATTGTGTGACCAAAATTAAGATCGTGTTAAGATCTTACACATAAGATCCTCAAGATAAGATCAAGATCGGAAGGGATTCGTAAGATCATAAAATCGTAAGATCTTAAGATCTAGATCGAGATCTTGACAACTTTGGAGGTACCTATGATCAGGCCACTTCTTCAGAATCCATTGCATCAGAGGTGGCAGTTGTAACATTGTGCACTAAAAAAAAGGTTATTTCCATAAAACTCTCCTAAACTATCACGATTTTTTTGCATCAAACCTCAAACTACGAACTTATTTTTTTATATCCCTAAACTATCATAATTTTTTCACTTTACTCCTTTCGTCTACTGCTATTATGTTTTTCGTTACTTTTGATTTTTTTTCATTTATGAAAAGACTAAATTACCCCTCCTTCCATAACATATCAAATAATAAATATAAAAAATAAAAAATCAGGGGGAATGTAATCTAGTCTTTTTCATAAATGACCATTTTTTTTACCACTTTAATTCTTCCAACAATTTTTTTTATTTTTTTATTTGTTATTTCATATTTTCTATAAGGAGGGGTAATTTAGTCTTTTCATAAATGAAAAAAAGTAAAACTAACGGAAGATGTAACAGAAGTGACGAGAGGACTAAAATGGAAAAGTTGTGATAGTTTAAGCATCCAAAAAAATAAGTTCGTAGTTTGAGGTTAAATGTGGAAAATCATAATAGTTTAGGGGAGGCTTATGAAAATAACTCTAAAAAAAGAAAATGTAAATACTTTTAAAAGGAGGGGCAATTTGGTCTCTTGGCAAAAATAAAAAAATAAAAAAGATATATATACATGAAAAGGTGGAGAGAGAAGACATTGTCTTCCTCTCCCCACCTCCACAGTTCACGCCGTCCACCTTGCGCACGGACGAGCCCAGCCATTGTCGCTTCCGGCGCTCCGATCTCCGTCATTTGACCTCTGTTTTATGTATGTGAAGTACTATTGGAAAGAGCGTGATAAGACGAACATTTTGATGTATATTAGCAGAAGATCAGTCCACTATAGATGACATAGTGAGTACCGAAGTGAGAAATAGGGGGAGTTCGTCGGCGACCTTTTCTGGCTCCGATTCGCGTCGATCTTCCTTCCATTGAGTTGTACATCATTCTCAGGTCGATTAAATTCAATTTGAGGAGTTTTGGAATGTATTTTACTCCCACTCTTGTAGTTGGCCGAGATCGGGGCATTTCCGACAACCTTTCCAGCGACTTTCCGACGAGTTCAACGAGGGGTTTCGACCGAGTTCACCACGACCTTCTGGTAGGTGTACACACGAGGGAGAGACATATTGGGTTGTTGTCCATCCAAAATTTAATCACAAATTACTTCTAGGTTCATCGATTTTGAGTTTCAATCATCGGTGATATTTCGATGACTCATCCTCATAGTGTATTGGTAAGCGAATGTAAATGCACAATAAAATTAATTTCATATATGAACTGATTTTTAATTAATTGTATTATGCTACTAATGAAGAAGGTGACCAATAGTGTTCAACGTGATTTCGGTTTTCGAGAGTGGGGGACTTCATTCATTGTGGTAAGAATATGGTCGATGGCTGAAACTATTCATAAGACTTAATTTTATAAATTGATAAGAATTAATTATAGTGTCTAACTGAATTATTATATGCTTAATTTGGATATGATAAGTGGTTGTACGTTGGAGGTTTGAGTAGGATGCTATTAGTTGGCGATGCATACTAAAAGCTCATAGTGTTGATCATTTAAGAAATTAGTTATACGGGTGCTATAATGCATTACTTATGAACTTAAATAAAAAAATTATAAATTATAACTCTAGGTACTAAGATGTCGTTAAAAAAGATTATTATGAAGTGATTAATGAACTAATAAGATAAATGATAGAAGTTATAAATGTCTTAAATGATAAAGTTACGTTCCTAAATAAAGTTTAAATGGATGTAATAAGTATTTCTCTCCTTTTAACGGATTTGGACGAAAGGTAATTGAGACTTGAGGAATCTAAGGTGAGAAAACTTACCTTAAATGATATTAATTACTTAATTCTTCGGAGTGGTGACATTGTCTCATCCGATGTGGGGCGGACTTTCGAGATTTTTTTTCTTCATGCAAAATCATACTTATTTGTGTGCTTCATATGTGTGCCATCATATGAACTGTGATGTTTTATTATGAATTTTGGAAGCATATCGATTTTGATAAAAGTTTCTATTGTTCTCGTGAATAAAAGATTTGATTTTGAAATGAAATATTTTAGCATGATGACTTCAACCTCCAAATCTTCATCTTGAATATGCATTCATGCATCATGTGCACTTCATGTAAAAACCCGTATTTTCACCTCAGAGGATTGACCAACTCCGGGTAGATTGATTGGGGTTCGGTTTGCTCTGTGTTAAAACAGTGACATGAGAAACATGTTCAACACCCTGTATCAATACATTGATACGAAGTGTGGAATTAGAACAATAATCCTGCGACGATATAGTGATACGAGAGATGGAATAGAAAAGAAAAAATAATAAGCTCTGTGTCAATGGGATATGAGGAGTGTAATTGAGTACTCCATTGAGGATATTGGATATCCATATTTTATGATGATTCTCCAACTTATATATATATATATATATATATATATATATATGATTTCATTCTGCATGTGCACACATGACATTCATTTTACATGATCATTATGTGAATGAGTTCCTTTTGAATAAGAGTGAATTTTAAATATTTCTTAAAAATAAAAAGGTGGATTGTCACAATGATTTTAATACTTGAGGTAGTCGTTTTAACTCACTGAGTTTAATCCATGTTCATCCTTTTTTTCTTTTAATGTTTACAGGAAAGGAATACATATATTGCACGTATGATTTGGATTGATTCAAAAAGAATATGTGTGAGATTCCACGAGGAGCGTATTTGACTTAGTATTCTTCCTTTCGATACTTATCATTTTTTTAAACTGACTACTATGATTTTATCTATCTTGACACTACATGGTTTTGGGTTGTGGCCCATGCTTTAATGTGGATATAAATTGATTGATGTGACTTGAGGTTCTATAATTTATGGATGAAATGATACAGGCAAGACCCTATCATGAAATTGGATAAGGGCTTGAGATCCTTAATGAATTTTGGTAGGTATTCGATATATTTTATTTGTGTAATAGTTTTGAGGCGAAACTCATATGTTCATATAATTCAGAATTTTGGACTTGAGTCCTATATTATTTGGTAATTATAAATCGCTAATGATGCTCATTAAAATTTTATAAATTAATTGTGAATTGAAGAGTATGGATAAATATTATATTTGATGCATGAACGAATATACGCCTACATCATGTCAAAATTTTTAAAAATTTCGAGAGCTAATTTATTTTCGAACATTAAAATTTTCATAGAATATTTAAATTCGAATTTAATCGAATGATTTCACGATCTCACCTTGTGGCACCAAAACGAATAGCTGGGCGTCATGCCCTCGCCCTCCATCCGTCGGATGGATATGAGCTCGGCGCGCGCATGGTTGGTCAGGTCGGGCCACACGAAGGCCTCGAGGAACGCCGTCTGGATGGCATCCCACGACATCGGGGGCTGTCGGGGCTCGACGGATAGGTCGTACGAGAGGGCGTCGTCACCGTCGAGTGTGACGGAGAAGATGCGGAGGAGAGTCTCGACAATTGTGGCGTTGTTGGCGTGGCAGACGCGATCGATCCTGGAGAGGTGCATGACTAGGCACTCGGACGGCTGTCCGCAGAAGACCGGCAGCGAAGGTAGGTTGATGTAGGCAGTGGGAAGAGGAGGCGGCGGTTGGGTGGTAAGAGAGTTCTGATTTGGTGTTCGGCTCGAAGGCGGCCTCAGCCCGTCTATCCATCGCCGAAAATTGAGTGGGGCAGGGAGGAGGACTGGTCCCGGCGACCTTTTGAGGTTGCAGAAAGGGAGGTGTGGCATCGATGTTTCCGGCGAGAGGAAGCGGTGGGGTCGCCGCAGCGAGTTGGACAACTCTCGGGAAGAGAATCTTATGGCTGACAATTATACGACAAAAGCATAAGATTATGATGCGCAAAATAACGAAGTAGCATTATTAATTTATTTATATGAATCATAATATAATATATTTGTAGATAAATACTTTTCTAAATGAATGAAAAGTGTAAAAGGATAATAACTAAAGCTTTAAAGGTAAGAATGAAACTCTTTTTTAAAAAAATATTGTACTTATAATCTTATTTATTTTGTTAGGCTTGTTTCTTACAGGTATGTTGCTTATGATTCACTATCCGATTAAAAAAAATCTTTCTGCTTTGGTTTGATAAGATCCCAGAAAATTGACAAGTGTTATGAGTTATAACATCCGTTAAAGAATCTAATAAATGAAGGGTGAGACTTCACATTTCTATCGGAAGGCATTTTAATGGAGCCACAAGGTGATAGATGATACCGTTCAATCACCTTGAAGTTGACCATCTTCTTTTTCCCCTGGATTTATATTATGCGGACTTGATCGCTCAAAGCATAATTGGGTAGGACACGTGAAATTCTTAATATCCAACAAATGATGGATGAATTGCTCAATAATAGCACAAAGTATGGTTATCTAAATAGTAGCAATTTGTGATAAAAGTTGAGAGCAATTTTGTTTTTATGAAGAAATGAGGACCGGGGGATTAACTAAAAAGGCATGAGGTCTAACTTTTGAAGGAATAGAATCAATGAAAGGGAAGAAGTTGCTGCGAGCCTGTGATCAATCAAATGCACGCAGATAAAATGCACAAAAGTGACATGAATATGGAAAGCATAAATAATCTCGCGCATAATGCATACCATATGCCATTTTCCAATGTTCGATCCAGCATATATTACAATGTGAACCAGGAAGAAGAGACAATTAAATACTAAAGTACGCATATATCATTCAGCCAGAAGTCTGAAAATTAGACTGACATCCAAGTTCAAGCATGGAAGCATACGCTTTTTCTGCAAAAGCGAAAGAAAAAGACAACAAGAAATTAGCAACAATGTAATTTTTAAGATAAGTCGTTCAATCTGCAAATTATGATCACATTGAATTCAATTTAGCGCAGCACGACCTGAAAAGAAAGTAAGACATGAACATGTCATGGTTTATCCTACAAAGAGTTCCAGGGACTTATCCTAATTCTTACAGACAAAAGAACATGAACATGTGTGTGTTATCATTTCATCTTGGCTTAAAATTGACTCATCGCCGAGAAAATCATACAAAGAGTTCCAGGGACTTATCCTAATTCTTACAGACAAAAGAAAAGATTCCAATAATATAACCTGTACAAGTTTTGTCCCCCCGCTATGGTCGTGAGTTCCAGTATGGAGCATCAAAATCAAGCTGCTTCAGATCAAAACTCCCCACCAATCCCAAGAAGCGCCAACTTTTGTAGTGTACTTCACAACAGAATGAAATCACCAAGTAGAAAGGAGACAAGAGAGTCATTAGCATATAAAAATATCCAACACACTCAGTTCTTATGTTCAAGATAAGCCGCATGCATATTTTGGTTAACCAAGGATCCAACATATGTTTCATGGGGGAAAGAAATTAAATATCATGTTGACCGTAGCCATCCAGAAACATCAACTAGGAACTGACTCGGAAGTCACAGGTCCACTTCCATGAGCACTAAAACCAGGGACAGGCATTGCCCTCTGCGCAAATTCAACAAGCATTTTGCGCTGGTGCTCATTTGTATGAGGAAGGCTTGCACGTAATAACTCAACAGGCATCTCTCTGCTAATAGCTCTAGTTGCATCAGATCCCGCAATTGAAATATTTGGTGACTGCATAATCAGCATCTGCATAATGCTTTCATATTTGTTCAGGCAATACTTGGTAAGAAGCCCAAAAAAAGCATCAAATGATGCCTGCCACAGGGTTCGGTTATTGACACTATAATTGCTTGCAGTATGAGGTTTTGTCAAAAGATCTGTTGCTCGGTCAAGAACAGACTTTATAATTATACTGGCACCATCACCAGCTGAACTACCAAGTGGGCGAAGAGGAGGTTGTTCAGATGAACAAACAACAGCAGCAAGACAAGCACTAAGGGCACTTAGTTCCATATTATGCACACATAGTGAGACAGTTTCTGCAAGTTTGTTTGTTGTCCCTGCAGCACTTGAGTCAGAAGATATACCACCAAACAAGAACCTTAGATGGCGGAAAATGGCCATGCAAACCACGCGAGCAAGCTCGCTTCCAGGAATGAGAAGGCGAAGGAAGCGAGACAACAGTTTGCGGCCTTTTGAAAGAGAGACTATGCGTAGGAAAACAAGGTCATCCTTGGGAGTGAGCCCAACAGAATGCCCAGGTTTACCAGGACCCAGTGGATCGACAAGCTCAAGTGATGCTGCAAGAACTTCCAGGAGAATCTGCCTTCTGCGCCTTAGTTGTGAACCACCGTCTTGTGGTGGATTAACGTCCAAAAACCTATCAATATCATCTATATCCAGCAGAACACAAATACCATCCTCAATAGTGATTCTGGCGGCCAGCATCGTCTCTTGCTCAAGGGACTTCACCGAGGACTTCTGTTCATGGGTGCCATCACCAGATGCAGATGGAGTTTCGACCTCAAGAAGAGGACGAGGCCTTCTCACGGAGGAGAATGGCAGCCTTCCAAGTGCGTCAACCTGAAGATATGCATGTTGTTCATTACTGCCACGAGATCGAGAAGGGAGGTCCTTTATAGCTGCTGGACAGAAATGGTGATTTAACCCTGAACTAGCTGACTTTTTGGAAATGCATGCTTGGTGGTAATAGTCATCCATATATGGATCGCTGGAGTGGGTAGCAGCATTCTGCATCCGCAGAATGCTTTCTATCTCGTCAGCTGACATGTACTTTGATCTAAACTGTGACAAACTATTCTCACTTCTTAGGCTGCTGGTTTCTGAAGATTGCTGAGAGAATCGTGTGTTCTGCCTTCCTCTCTGTGATGCTTTTGGCCTCTGATCTCTCAAATCAGTTATACCAATAACTCCATCAAACTTGTTCATATGGTGGGTGAACATATTAGGATGCAAGTGAGTCAAATTGGAAAAAGATGGCCGTTGTAGTCTCTGTTGTTGCTGCTGTGACAATAGTTGAGAAGGGAATAAATGGTTTGGGAGAGCTAAATGTTGTTGTACAAAGTTGGGCAAGAGATTTTGATATTCCATGGGAAATAGGCTACCCTGGTTTGGCAGATAATCTCTTGGTCTGCTACTTATTGAGAGACCAGGGGGTGTAAACTGAAGGGCATTTGCACCCAAGTGCAAACTTCGAAGAGATTCACCTAAATGATGCTGAGTACTGGGGTATAGGGAGAAATTAGAACCAGGCATCTGCAGCCCACCAGCAAGTGACGGAATGCTTGAATGGCGTGTGAGATTTGCTGAAGGTTGTGATTGTGCACCAGTTGGAGGATAAGAAGTAAAAGGTGAATTTGGTCCAAAGATAGGCTCATTGGAGAATTGTTGTTTTTGCTGCTGCTGAGGAGAGGAAGATGATCTATACAAAGGCTTGTTGGAATCTGTGAGCCAAGATGAAAGATGTGGCTGCGACCACCACCTTTTACCTTCTTGAACATTTTCAGCTTCTAATATTTGCTGATCATTCCAGTTCAGGAAGTCTGTCTCCTGGGTCCAATCTGCGGTTGAGGAACCTGAGAACATACATAAAGCTAAACAATAAGAAAGTGAAAGGTGAAAACAAACAATTTTACCTCTCAAAAAAACAACTATTGTTAGCCATTGATATTTAACTCAACCGAGATATAACAACACAATAATGCTACAGAACATGTGGCAACATTATGACGATTGTGAGGACGACACATCAAGAGATCATGCACAATTATCAGTGTATTTGCTTTAAATTACTTGTTTATCTTTAGTAAAAGGGCTAAATTCTCTCACTAGAAGTAGAAGTAGCTCGAGTACTTAATTACCTGTTTGTGCTCAGCTTATCTAAATGTTATGACCGTATCTGTATGGAGCAATATTATTATGGAAAATCTTTCTTAAGAACATTACTACAGAACAATGGAACACAAGCAGCCAGCAGAATAACTGGTGATCAGACACAATTGACTACATCTTTGTGAGTGAGAGAGAGAGAGAGTTAATGAAATTTAGAACTGACCCAAAAGACTCCACTATTTATGTTAGATTTACGCATGCCAACTAGCTCTTCACTAAATCATCATTACCAGTATAGCAATATAAGAAAAATGTTTCGTTGCTTCGCTGGAAAAGGAAATTCAGCTACCATAAGACTCGGGATATTTGAGTAGACTCGAATAATCATATTTGTTGAAGTATGTGCAAAGAGGCAATCGGAGATAGACATGTACATCAAGAAACGGAGCATATGACAATGATATATTTGAGTCAAAACACAGGTGAAGTAGCATCACTTACTTTCTCTGGAAAAGGATCCTCTATCACCAATAACTCCTGCAGTCCTTGGTTCATCGACAACTCTGTTCAACTGAGAAAGAAATACATGAGATTTCAGTTATACTGAAGAGAACAATGATAACAATGAGATTGTAACGATCAAACTATTATAATACAGCCATATAAAAAAGGCAGAAGCATCCTGATACATACTATGGGAGGAAATAAACATCATCCAGCATAACAAGCTAACATTATATAAGGTGTAAAAGATAGTGTCAACAAACAATTTGGCCCGGTAAGAACCATAAAAAGAGTAATTTTCATTGGTTACCTCAGCAACTAGCTCGCAAGAGAAAATCCTATGGATAGTCAACTTATACATGTGAATAGAACTCTTTTTTTTTTTGAGGAGGGGATTCGTATGGATAGCTATTTTCAATAACTGGACTATAGCATTCCTCTCTGCAACAGACACACTGCTGTCCAACATTTATAGTGCTACAATAACAAAAAAATCCTGGAGATGTTGAAGGATTAATTCTGAGGAGGGTTTCATCAAACAACACATAGCTAAGGGTCTTTATTCCATCAAGCATGTTGGGAATGTCCCTCATCTCTTTTAAAGTAATAAGTGGAACACATCTTGGAAAAGTTTATTCAATTTCAGGCGCAATAGAAGACAAATCCTTAAGTTACAAGCAATACTTGAACACAAATGCCAACTAATATTTGAAGACAATACAATCTATAAAGTTACAAGAAACCAGTAGGAGAACATGTGCATAGGAATTAAACAAAATATAAGAAAATAAGAACAAAGAGGTAAAATTAAAACAAAAGGGATCTTTACTGGCAACAGAACAAGGTTAGCAAAGAAGTAATTAAAACAAGTAAAATTTTCACAAAAAACCCAAGGATAGGAAAGAGTAAGAATCGGACGTAATAAAGAGTAAGACAAAAATATCAAAAGTTATCATAAGTCATACACTCATTGCAAAAGTGTGATCATAAACATCAACAGAATGAATTATTAAGAAGGGATGACATTCACGTGCCTTGTTCCTTTGTGTAGGCATACAATTTGTGTGCCTAATTGCACTGACAGGCCCATGTCTAAGGGCCTTGAATAGACATTTAATAATAGTGATTCACAAGTCTTGTGCCCATGAATCACCTCAGACTTTGTGAAATAACCTTATTATCAAATGAACATAAGCAAAAAAAATTATAAACCAACCTTTGCAAAGGTACTTGTTAGATCATCAATATCAGATAAAGACGCAAGGACATCAACCTGCAACCACAAGAACATCTATCATGATACTATCTATAGCACATTTAGAATACTTGTAACGGAGACTAGTAAAGTATTGGATGCTCTATGCTTCCTTCAAAATTATTTAAAAAATCAAGCAAAGAAAAAGGAATCAAAAGGAGAAAAAAAAGAGAGCATGACTATCATCCAAAAGACAAAGAGTTGGGAAACAGAAACTCATATAAGGATATTATCAGCCATGTATCCAAACTAGTACAGAGCCTGGTCAAAAAGTAAATAAGAAAGCACTGAGTAAAAAGAGATGGTATGGAACAATTACCAACAATTGTGTTGCAATATCAGTGAACCTTAAGGTGGAATGATCTTAGATCATTACCAGAAGAGGAAGGAATTGATTCAAAACTGTGACAACCCAAGTAAAGTAAAATTTCTTCAGTCTGTTAAATTGTTTTTGGCGGCATCTACGAGTTCATATATACCAAATCCTGAACTAAATACAAACAAATAACATAAAACATAATGAGAAGCGTTTCTTTTCCAAAATTTACTCTTCCAATATTCGCTGAAGTTGCATCCACATTATTTACACATTCTTCACGTATTTCCTAACCAAGCATGTGTACATATATGTTACAAAAAAAATGCAGGTTCCAATTGGAGTACTGACCGTTTAAAAAAAAATTGGAACAACGACACATTTCCTCATAACGATAAATTTGTACTCCTTGAATAAGTTTGGTGACAATAAATGTGAAATAGAAAAAAAATGTAAAAAAAAATTATGTGAAAATTCGAGGCATAATTTATCTCATGCAAGAGACAAAAAGCAAGTCACCTCCTCCCTATCTCCCACAGAAGAAAAATTATATTCCTTGGTGCCAAGGGCTGTGTCAATATAATCAATATCATCTTCTAGCCCCCCTAGTTCAACATCCTCCATGACATCCTTACCGAAGAATGCATATTGTGATGCATCAAATTGAGCGTTATCTGCAAAAGAAAATCAAAAGATAGGTTTATTAGAAAAGAGGCATACAACTCAAGAATTGTTACGGAACAATGAACTTCTGATGATGAAACAGAAAAAAACGGCTAACGGAAGCACTTAACAACCATTCGGAAATCACATTTTCCAGCATCAAAGACGTCAATCTCCAAAGCAAGAAGGAAAGAAAAAGAAAAAAAGAAATGGTCTTAAATTATCATCAGAACTTTGCCTCGAAGAACAATTAATCTCAGAATGACAAAGTTCACATACATGCACAGGTGAATTAGGCGTTCAAGCTCGACACAAAGTAATGATGATGACGATGACGACGATGATTGGTTAAGCTGAAGAGGAAGAAGATCGAGCTTCCCAAATCTCATAACCAAGTGGAACTTTCATACACTATTCACAAAATGCTCCAAACTCGCACGTAAAAATAGCAGATCCTGCTGCGAACTAAACAATATGGTCAACAAATCCCGGAGATAGGAGTTCATTCAGCATGCGAGATTAAAACACATCATTAATTCAAAGAACCAAGACGGAACCCGCTTAAAAAAACAACAATAGCCATCGTCCTACTTTAACTACCATCAGAAGCCCATTTTCTACGCTCAAATAAAATGGCAGGAATTCAACAAAAGTTTCAGCAAAGAAACAAATCGTCACCTGAAGCGCCAATATCTCCCAATTCCGCGACACCACCGCTGACAGAGTTAGGGTTCGAGGAAGAACCTCCACCTTCATCACCCAATCCCCTCATGGCGCCACACACCAACGAATCCACTACAAACACCCCCTTCCCTAGAAATCCGCCAAAAAGTTACGAACACTGCGCGAACCCGATTGCTGGACGAGGCGGAATTGGGAACCCCTGCAGGCCTTTCTTTCCAGCAGCGGGAGATCTGAAGTCCCAGTAGAGAGAGAGAGAGAGTACAAAAGATGGAGTGGTAATATCGTAATAAACAGACGAACTAAAAGGGATCAGCCAAGAATAAGAACAGGAGAGAGAACGAGAAGTTCGTTTTGGTCACCAGAAGTCTCTCTCTTTTTCTCTCTCTCTCACTTCCCTCTCCCTTTGTGCTTAAAATCTGGGGAAAAAAAGTTGGGAGAGAGAAAGGAGGAGCTCAGAGGGGTTTGGGAGGAAGTGCCCAATGTTGTCTTCATGTGAGAGGATCAATCGCTTTTTCATGTCCTAATTGCTAAGTTTTTGGGTTCCTTTTTGTGGTTAGCTTTTGTGCAAGTGGATTTTGATTCTTATTATAAAAAAATATCTATGAGGCAAGGGAAGAAGGATGGATGATTAGGTTGGAGGGAAAAGATATGTGAAAGATTTAAAGATTGATAAAGTTGGATATTTTTTTTTATGCTCCGCTAAGCGTACATATTAATATTAACATTTTGACTCATTCAAAATTATTAGAATAAAAAGTAAAACAACATCCTCTTAACAAAAGATAATAATAATTCAAATTCGCTATCTTTCTATCGGCTCTCAATCCTGAAATTTGGATGGTGCTTTTGTTGATTGTAAGGATTATGGAAAATGGTAAATGTTCCCCCCAACTGATGGTTAAAGAAGACTATATTTAACTTAATTTAAAGTTTAACTAGCATTACAATCCACACATCTAATATGTCAATGGGAGAACTAATTTTATGTTCCTTATATTGATTTTTTATTTAATTTTGATATAATTAAGATTACAAGTTTAAAATTGGCGTGATGTACGTGGATGCCAATATTTGTGGATGTGTAACCTTTTTTTTTGTAGAAAAAACCATTACAGAAAATGGTTTTTAAGACAGTAAAAATAAATATATCTGCAACGTTAACCAATTTGTTTTTTTTCTTTATTATTTTATTGATGTTAACAGATCTCTGGAATATAAACACCAAAATGCTTTCATTCTTGCCTTTTTTTTTTCATTTGTTTTGTTTCAATTCTTCCTCCTCCACCTTTTCCCTTGATTTTTCTCCTCTCCTCTCTTCACAATTATTCTCATTTCTTTATTAATTTTTTTTTTCATTTCTTCTTTTTCTTTATTTTCCTTTGCATTCTTTGTTGTCTCTCCTTATTTCACCCCTTTCAATTATCATGATCCAGTAGAGGGTATTATCTATAGATAATCCAATTTTACTTAAAATTATCATAGTCATGGAGCTTCAAAAACATTTTAGCAACAATTATCCCAATCCGTTATGGCTTATTTATTAGTAGATCATTGATGTTGACATCATGTCAACATTTTTATTTCGCATGCACAACATACTTTTGAAAAATAAAAAAAACATATCAGTAATTTCTTTTTCTTTTATTCAAATTCAAATTTTATATCTCTATAGTCATTTCACTTTTTAAACTTTCGTATACCATCATTCAACTTTTTAAATTTTTACTCACGTAATCATTAGAAACTTAAAATAATAAAAAATAAATAAATGAGGCAATTGGGCCCTCTTGACATGTTTGGGCACGACCTAGGATCTGACCACCTATTTTTTATGTGTATTAAATGATAACATAATAATAATAATAATAATAATAATAATAATAATAATAATAATTACTAATTATTAATTAGGAAAATAAAAAGATTTAGAAAATAAAATAATGATTACATTTTCTTATCCTAAAATTTGGACTAATAAAAATATTATAATATATGATATTATGTTTATTATATATATAATAAATATATAATATAATTAAAATGTATGATTAAATATTTTAATATATAAAAAATAAAAAACTTAATGCGACGTTCGGTCAGGTCAAGTCCGTGCTCGTCTAATCCGTGACGGCTCGTGTCCAACACCAGTTGGGCAGCCTAATACGTTTTGACTCAGGCCCGATGAAATTTCGCGCGGAGCCGGAGAGCACCCACAAAAGTCCTCTTGCAGAATCGTTACTCACTCACCTCCTCTCATGTCTACTTCTTTTTAATGTTTATTTATTTATCATTTTAAAGTTTAAATAGGAAAGGAGAAAATAATTGTGATAATATTTTTTCTTCAAAAGAATAAATGATTATAAACTTAAATGCTCTTTAAACACTTTTTTTATTTTTTATTTAGCTTTTAAAAAAATTAATTTACTTTAATTATAATCGTGACAGACTTTTTAAAAGTCAAGGACACTGTCCATATTAAAAAAGAACCATCGTCTAGTGTTGATAATTAGATTTTTATATTATTTATTTATTATTATTTCATTATATCTCTTTTTATTATTTTAATTTTTATTGATGTTCATACCTTAATTTTTAAAAAGTTGAATAATCATATCTGAAATTTTTTAAAATTTGACTGACCATACAAATGCAAAACTAAAATTGAACGGAGAAAAGAGAAAAATGCTTGCATGACATTTTATTTTTAACATAACATGGATGAGGGAGAAAAATGCTGATGTGGTGTCAAAATAAGCATTATCGTCACGCCAACAAATCTACTAGTTAATCAACATCATTTTATTCTTAATGACGACTATTATGCTACAAAGTGAAATTGAATGACTATATTAAAAATATCCCCTAAATCATATGACCGTCACCGAATTTTACTCTCCGGTTATCACTTATTCATCTTTGCATATGGACTATCATCTCTTTCTAAATAACCTGTTTGAATAAAGCTGAACGGTTCGACTAAGGTGGTTAAGTTCTTATGGTTAAACCGGACCAGTAAGGTGTGTTGTAATTGGTTTGCACGCTTGTAGAATTTTCTTTTTCTTTCTGTTTCTATGATTTGAGCTGTTCTGCAACGAATGCAAAAGGATAAGTACCTTGGTGAACATGCTTATTACACCAGTAGAAGAATAACATAAAAATGTGCATATCGAATATTTGGCTTCTTTGTACAATTCTTCCATTACCGACTTATTCGTTTTGATGCTCCATTTGCCACCTTCTCGTCTTGCGGATCCACTTTATTTAAGGTTATATTTTTTTCCATTGATAAGATAAAGCTTATGATCTAACGTGTCATCGAGGGAAACAAACGAGTGGGCGAGAATTTGAAGAAATAAAATTAGTTAAATTATATTTAATTATATTTTTTATTTAAATTAAGATGAACGAAATGAAATAATTAAGCTCTTCAAACATCACATTTTTTATTATAATAAATTAGCGGAATGAGAAAGAATAAATAATTTTAAATCAAATTAACTTCTTTCTATTTTTTATTATCAAATGAAATTAATTTTATTCTTACCAAATTAAATCACACTCTCTCTCCTCTTTCTCTTATTGATATATTATATTTTTCTAATGTGAATACATATTACATATTTATCTATCATTTTTTATTTAAAAGGATAAAAATGACTTTTAATAAATAAAACTTCTTACCATCATTTTTTATATCTTATTATTCAAACATAAAATACATCACACTCTACCATCTCATCCTTCACTACACTATCTCATTTCATTTCTTCATTAATTAATTATCAAACAGACCTTAAGAGAAATAAAAGATAAACTAAAAGAGACCATGATTTCCAATGATCCAGAATCGAATTTAAAGTTTTTTTAGGGGTTTATGGTCTAACATTACTACATCACATCATTTCATCACGTTAATTGCCAAAAAGATCGTAAGAGAAATAAAAGATAAACTAAAAGAGACCATGATTCCCAATGATCCAAAATTGAATTTAAAAGTTTTTTTTTGTTTGCTAGCCATTGACATCAGAGAAGTGATGCCAATGATTCAATCCGTGATAAATAAAAAGATAAACTAAAAGAGACTATGATTCTCAATGATCTAGAATCAAATTTAAAGATTTTTTTGGATTGCTAGTTCTCGGTAACTGGAAAGCGATGTCGAAGATCCACCTTGTGCGCGGCCCATCATCGAACCCAACTAATCCGGGAAGATCATCCCGCGTCGTGCCTAGTAATAATAGGTGAGACTCTCAACAAAATTTTTTTATATTTATAAAGATTCAAATTCGTGCCTTAGCGAGGATTAGCAACACCCACTCCAACCCAATTTTGTTGATAATTTAAAGATTTTTTATCCACCAAGTTCATGCCCTTTCATCACCCTTTTGTTAATGAAATTCATTGACTCCTGAATTTAAACTTGCCAATTAAATTTGTTTAAGTTGCAGCATCTCTTGGACAAATGGTTTTGTTTGTTGTCGGCACATAAAAAATAAAAAAAAGTGAGATTTTTAAATTCTCACCAATAGCAAGAACTTCCATCATATTTTACACCTGAGTAAGCAGAGTATGTTCCTTAACCAAACGGGGATGACATAAAACCGAAATTTAAAATTTGATAACTCCATTTTTATTTCGAATTGATCTCCCTTCTCAAAATTTCGGTTAAAGCAAAAAAAAATCAAAACAATATTTTGTATGCAAAATTAATTTGATGAAATCGAAAATACTTTTCTTACTAACTGTAGATTTGGCGGTCTAATTTGTCCCACGTCACGAGTGATGCACGATGGATTCTCCAAAGTTTCAGGCGACGAAAACAAAAGAAAAAAACAAGTCCATGGGAAAAAAAGAGAGCAGACCGATCGAGTCCTTCGTAGGGATTCTCGCAGCTCGGAATCATGTTGAAGCTCGCGGCGCCGTCGCTGCAAACGCCCACGATGATGACGATGAGACTGACTCTGACGCGAAGAGCATTCTTCTGCAGCTGCTCTGCATCTGGTGGTGGTGGTACCGGCAGTGTTTCCATGGTGCAAGGGGCTTCCAGAGGGATTGGCCTCGAGTTTGTAAGAAATGCATCTATTTTTCGCTTGATTTATCAGTCACCATTTCGATTTTGAATGTCCTGTAATGATGATTCAGATCATTGTGATGCTATGAACATGGGCACCCTCAACTCAATTGTTGATGAAAAAAGAGCTATACAGTGTTCAATTATTCGGTGTGATTGTTGATGTCCTGCTCGTGTATACGTTCCTAACATTCGAGTCTGCATCCCTGCTTTAGCAGCCGGACACGTGATACTGGTTTAATGTTTTCGTAGGGAATGTCTGCAAATGGGATATGGCTGTTCCCTAGTGTCTTGGTGAATGTGGGCATTGGTTTAAGACCGGTCATAATGCCCAGAATTTCTTATGTGATGGTCCATCTCACATTTGGACTTGGTAAAAAATAAAAAATAATCTGCACTGAAGTGCCAATAGCGTATTCGATGATATGCTTCGCGTAGGCTTGTTGGATTCTTGTTGCATGTAGAAAGGATATTTTCATTGGACAATAAAATCTATGCCTTAGTAAATTTTTGGACGACTTGTTCGTTCTGAATCAATAAAATATGTAGTAATGTGCACGAAGATGAAAGTTCTTGCGCTTCTGTTCCATGAAAGCCAAATCTTCTTAAATAAGCTAATTTGGTGAAACTCTTAAAAGGAAGAAGAAATATGTATTAGTTTAATCTATGATATCCTGTACTGCATCATTGTTAGGAACTTTTTGTGTAGCACTGAGCACTGAGCACTGAGGTCTATAGGTACTTTACAAATGTTCCAGATTGAAAATTTAATTCTAAAAAGACTTATTAAGATCTGAAAGATAAAGGGAAAGTACAAAACGTGACAATAATGGCAATTGAATATTCAAAATTTGCATCACTCGTTGTATGAATGGGCTTCAGTAAAAGGTAGAATCATGACTTAATTGGACTTCTTGCTCCAACTGGTTCAAATTTGCATGTGCATGGACATTATCCAATAGCTAATATGTTAGGATGCAGATCGCAGCGCCTTGGGGTTTCTGTGTTTTGGATGTGGTTGCATTCAATTTACAGGAACAATATGCACATTGCTTCAGCATCTTCATTTTCATTATCTTGATCCATTAAACATGACCTATATTATCATATAAACTTTATGTAGCATATGATGAATCTGTTTGGTCATGATGGAATTCTAAATTGAAAACAGTCAGATCTACTACTGAAATGTGCCGTATGGAACGTTGAACATTTCTTGGATCATCATATATCTGGTGAAAAACAAATGATGTCACATTTTAATCAGACTTGTGATTGTCACTTAATACAGGCTATGTTAAAAGTAGGACACAATGAATTTGTCCATAACAGATTCTTTCTTGTGGCACATGGTTAGGTCAAACAATTGTTGGAGAGGAACAACAAAGAGCATGTTGTTGCTACTTGTAGGAATCCTGAGGCAGCAACAGGCCTTCTTGAACTAAAAGGGAAATTTCCAGAGAGGCTTAACCTTTTGCCGCTGGATTTAACAGACGAAACCTCCATTGAGGTACCCAATGTTTTTCTTTTTTGACAGTGCCGTGTTTAATTTTCCTCTTGCACTCTTAATGTAAAAAATAATGACTTTCCATTTGCTTATGGGACTCCAATATGTTTCATGACAGGAAGCTGCAGTGTCTATAAAAGGAATTCATGGTGCACTTGGCCTCCTGATTAATGCTTCTGGCATCCTTTCCATACCGAAAGTACTCCAACCAGGTTCGTACATTTAACTCCGAGTCATTGGTCTAAAACATACCATGCTTTCAAGTTTCAAATACTATTTCTGATATTAGCTTCTTTTTTGGAAACATCTGTCATTGATGTTCTATTGTTTTTTTTAAAAAAAGTCAAAATAATTGCTTGTTTGATTTATTTTATAATTTTGAGCGTTCCAACTTCATCAGCAGTTGATAGAGCTTTTCTTTGTCTAACAACATATTAGTACAGAAACTACGTTGAGCAAAGTAGAGAAATCCTCTTTGCTTCTTGCATACGAAGTTAATGCAGTCGGACCAATTTTAGTCATAAAGGTATGTTTTGACTCACAAGAACTTTACGTAGTCTATTTATTTGGCAGGTGTAACAAAGTTTGTTATCGACTTGCTTGATAAGTTAGAAGTTTCTACTACGCTTGCTAGATAAAATATTCCTGTCCTCTGATGTAAAACTAATGTCAGCATATGTGGCCGCTTTTAAGAGCCGGAGGTGTGTCTGGTGAAGATAGAAGACAAGCTGTAGTTGCGAGTTTAAGTGCCAGAGTAGGCTCCATTGGTGATAATGGTTTGGGAGGATGGCATTCTTATCGAGCTTCTAAAACGGCACTAAATCAATGTATGTTGTATACTTCCGTTTTTTACTTCTTGATGCATTCACAGTTGCATGCATATGATTAGGATAGAATGGCTAATCGCAGCATATCGTTGCTGACTTCGAGCTGCCTACTTGTTTCTGCAAGGCGAAATCATTAAGAGAAAACTAAAATCCATTTAATAAAAGGCTTGTCCTATAAATTTAAGGCCACCATAAGCTGAAAAATACAGCATTCTACCTCTGAAAGAACTTCTTTACAATAACATAAAAAAAGGAAATGAATATACTATGCCCATAAAAGAACTATGTCAGCCAGTGGTGTGAATCCTATCATGATGATGCATGTATCTCTTATTCTTGATGTCTCCATGCTGAAGACATCAACATAATTTTGAGATAGTGAACTTAAAAGTTGCAAATCTTTTTGCTTGTTTGACCTTTGGTGCTTAATATCTGCAGTGACAAAAACTATATCTGTGGAATTTGCTCGCAAGAAAGATCCAATCATATCCATCTTGTTGCATCCTGGAACTGTGGACACAGACCTTTCACGTCCATTCCAGAGAAATGTCCCTGAGGGTAATCTGTTCACAAAAGAGTTTTCCGTACAAAAGTTACTGAACATCATCGACAATGCAAAAGCCAGCGATAATGGAAAATTCTTTGCTTGGGATGGCCAAGAAATCCCATGGTAGTTTCTGGTACACTTAATGGTTATGACATGAGATTTTCAACAATCTCCTTCTAAAAAAAAAATAAAAAAATAAAAAATAAATAATCAAAGAGTTATCCCTAGCCACACACGCTTGGCCGGCATTCTTCCATCGAAGCCACTTTTGATTATATTCAATTCAGGTCAAGTGTGAGCTGGTTCATATATATCAAGTTTATTCAAATAAAGATGGTTTGGAGAGCTATGTTAAGAGATGTTTTGTGTGTTCATCTGTAACCTGAGAGCTAGTTAAGAGAAGCCAAGTTAATTGCTTCCGGAGATTCCTTTTCGAAAAAGAATGTTGTCACAAGTTTTCAGCATGACTTCATGCCAAATCTGATATCTCCCTTGTGCTCCTGAGTGAATCGCTTTGGTTTTTTTTTCTTTTCTGCATCATATTTGTGCCTTGGTCTCTTACATGAAGTAGGAATGCGGCATATGTGTGATAATGTGAAAAAACTTTGACATTTGCTCAACGTTATATTTCAACTTTAATTTGTAATAAAAATATTCATCTTTTAACTCGTTGCATCGAATGTCCTTTTCATTGGTTATAGACCATTTTAAGTCGCACTATTGATGTGACACTAACGTGGCACGATCTCTCTCCTCCACACAACATTAGAAAATGAGGCTCCGGAGAGGGGGGCTCACCCCCCTTTGTGCCCTTCGATGCGCTGCTTTGTAGGGGGTGGGGTGAGGTGGGGGGCTCTGCAGCGAGGTCGCAGAAGGAGGGGGGGGGGGGGGGGGGCTCGTCGCCCCCTCCTCTTTCCTCGTAGACGAGCGGGAGGAGGGGGGACCTCTCCCCCCTGTGCGACCTAGGCGAGGCCCCTTCCCATTGGCACCGGAGAGGAGAGTGGTGAGGGCGGCTGCCCCTTCCTCTTCCCCCTCCGGCCGTCGATGCTTAAGAGACCCCACCCTCGTGTCGACACCTCTCTTGTTGGCGAGGATGCCGATGATCAGAGAGAGAGAGGAGGGGTGGCGCGCCTCCTCTTTTTTTTTAATTTATTATTATATTATTATTTTAATCTTACTTCATTATTTTATATTATTAATAATTTGTTAACATGACGGAGTGTGACAGTGCCACGTCGACGATCTCCTGCGTGGCAGAGAGAGAACGTTGCTATGTCAATTAAGCAATCGGAGAATGGGCTATCAACAGTGAAAATGAGTGGATTTCAACATTTCACGTTCCGCGTTTCCGTGAAATGAATTAAAAAATAAAGGATAATTTGATTATAAAGTAAAGTTAGAGGGTAGCATTGAAATTGAGAAAAAGATCAAAGTTGGAGAATATTTAGTGTAATTTATCCTAATCATAATGACTTATTTGTACTATATTTGTACATATATATTATGTGTGTGTGTTTAATTAAAATAATATTTTGTATTTGTAATTTCCTTTTTCTAAAAGATTTTTTTATTAAAACCTTGTATAAATACATAAGACTAAATTAAAAAGAAAATACCTAATATATGAGAAAATCAATTACAAATATAGGAAACTATGGGCCTAAACAAATCCTCCAAATCCAGCCTACTCACCATACATGAGGCCTGTTATAAAGTGGTGCTTCTGCACCCATTTTTCGGCGAAATTGTATTTAATTTCCCTCCGTTTGTCGGGGAAGGGAAAGAAAAAAAAACATCAGGAAACTCGACACAACGCACCCTCTCTAGACAATTCTTCGCATCAGATGGAGGCCGGCGGGACGGACTCCGACGGCAGAGAATTCTCCAGCGCTAGAGATATGTGGAGAGAAGAGATCGGCGGCCTCGCTGGAGGAGGAGAAGTAAGCGTCGGCGGCAGCTGCAGTCAGCAGGAGACCGAGCCCGGCAGCATCGCTAAGCGGGAGGATTGGTACCGCAAAGCCATCGCCTACTGGCAGGTAATGCACTCGAACAACAAGTTATCCAACTCCGGCCATCTTTCTTTGCTGTGAATAGCACTTCGAAATGCTCCCTTTAACATTATTTTTTCTTCTTCTTTTTGCCTGTATGAACTTTTAAGGGAGTGGACGCTTCGGTGGACGGGGTTCTGGGCGGCTATGGCTGCGTAAATGACACCGACGTGAAGGGCAGCGACGCCTTCCTCAAGCCCCTATTGGCAGAGCGATTTGGAGGAGCGAAACGGCACCTCGTGGCACTCGGTACTAACTATTTCGGTCCTTTCGAGCTATTAGCATTCAAGATGTTTGACGAAATATTTATGACCAAAAATTAGTAATTTGTTTTAAATCAGTTTGGAGAACATGGTGGATGCCCAAAGCTTCTATTTTTTGTTTACTGGATTCCCAAATTCGTTGTAATTCTTCTAAAAAAAATCGTTGTAATTGTTCCGTCTTCTTTATGTCATTGTTTTAGATTGCGGTTCTGGCATAGGAAGGGTCACCAAGAACCTTCTCCTTAGATTCTTCAATGAGGTCAGACACTTTAATTGTCTATGTGTATATTTTGCTTTTGATGTCATTCTCACATGGTTATTTAACGCGTTGAAAGGGAAATGTCCAAATTGGATATGCTTAACCCTACATGTTGACCTACTAACATACAGAAGTTTCTATAGTTCTTGCTTTCATCATATTTGCATACTGCGGTGTCCATGAATTCTTTGTCCAAAGTCAATCAGTTGAAAACCATGGTTGAGATTAGAGCCTAATGCAACAACAATACCAGTTATCGTATATGAACTGTGAAGTCATTGCTGTATAGAGTGCCACTGGGTCAGGTTTGAAAAACATATGCCCGACCCAAAAGTAGCCTGTCAGGTTAGGTTGACAGAAAGAAAAGGGTTTAGTTTGTGCTAGATCATTAGGGTTGAGTTTTCTTTTTCCTTTTCTATTTAGCCTTTTTTATATATGGTTATCACTGAGAATAGGCATTTAAGAACATACCAAGTTTAAAAGTTACTATTAACCGTTGAATAATAGAATACATGACATGAAATGGTATCAAGTACTAAAATTAACAAGTTTATTATTTTTATTAATATTGACATTTTGGGTTAACCAGACACATCATCAGGTCATTGGTTATAATTAATTATTAGAACCCAGTACCCTACCCAATGAAGGTTGGGTCAGGTCAAATTTTGCTCAAGCTAATTACAACAACAACAACAACCGCTCTCGTTGATCCATGTTCATGAGATTCGACAGGATTTTACGCTAGCTGTCGGGGCCTAACACAACCCTCCTCTTTTATTCGGGCTTGGGACCGGCTATAAAACATAGGCGGACCGTTGCTCAAGCTAATTATCCAAAACAAATTGACCGGGTAAAGTCAGGTTGAGGTGATCAAGTCGTCCTGAACCTGTTTCTCACCCCTAGTTCGATGCGAGGCCTACATTCCAATCACTTCTGACCTAATTATAACTTTCCTTGGGTTATTTAACGAATCAACCTGATTCGACCCATTCCGAACAAAATGCCAGATTTAGATTAATTCGCTGAGAAAGAAAGAAAGAGGGAAGATGTGAAAGAAAAGAAACAATTATGCAAAAGTGATAAAGAAAAATCTATTGTTGATTTTTTTGGATTTCCTAATCATCTTCTCATTGTATCCAAGTTGATTATTCTTTTTTTTTTTTCATTTTTTCAAGGTTGATCTTGTTGAGCCTGTGTCCCATTTCCTTGAGGCTGCTCGCGAGAAGTTTGCTTCCCATGTGGATCATGAAAACACTGCCAACAGAGCTGTGAACTTTTATTGTGTCCCTCTTCAAGTTATTCATAACTGATCATTTTCATTTTATATTTCACATTGTATGATGTTTTCTCGTTTCAAAAAAAAATAGTCTCTTCTTATAAAGGATACTCTCTTGGAAATTTGCAGGATTTCACACCAGAAGCTGGAAGATATGATGTCATATGGGTTCAATGGTGTATAGGTCAACTTCCAGATGATGATTTTGTCTCATTTTTCAAACGAGCAAAGGTAATTACTGTAAGCTATTCCTCTCTTCCTTTCTCCCTCGGGAAAGAAAAAGACATCATCTAAACCCCCAAAAGGCATAAGCTTTGTACTTCCATCGTTTTTTGTATGGTTGATATTGTACCAATATCTTCCCTATCTATTTGTGCATCTTTTTTAAAACTAATTCTTAGATCAGATTTGGATGTAATATGCAATGTGCTTGTAATATCAATTATGACCATAATCAAAGTGACGCATGAGCTTTTATTTTAAATAAGTTATTTTAATTAAATTTGGTGCTTTAGTCTATTAGTCATCATGTGATAGGCATGTGACCTTTTAATTAGTTATAATGGTCCTGATTAAAGTAGGTTAATCAAGGGTGGAGATTGATTATTAGTTTTAACCTCTTGCAATCCTAGTATTTAAGGCTACCAGTAGAGTTTTCAACCGTCATTAACTCTCTTTTATCAAAATTACATATTTTTGTGGTTTTCTCATAAACCCTAATTGTTCCTCTATCAATCCTTCTCATCTTCTAGCCTAATTTCTCATTATTCTTGCTAGTTTTCTCTCCTTACTGCATCAAATTCAGAGCAAAAGATCCTACAAAATATTAGGGTTTTCTTTATTTTTGAACCATGGTTGGACGTGGTAGAGGCCGATGATGTGGTAACTCTGGACGGCAAGCAGAGATTCGACGAATGATTGAAGATTTGTCGCGAAGTGTTCAAGCCCTACGACGACAAGAGCGTGTGGCAGCTCATATGGAAATTTCGGAAGGCGGCCACGATCTAACAGACATACCGAAAAGTAGTATGGAGGATGATACTGATCAAGGGTATTTTGATAACCCTTTTCATGAAGTCGGAGCCGATACAAATTTGGTGCGAGGTCGATTGAAGGATAAGTTAATTCATGTCCTCGATCTGCACAACGGTGGAATAGGATTGATGTTGTTGATTTATATGGAAAGATGCATGCTAAAGATTATTTAGATTGGAAAACAAGTTTGGAAAATTATTTTGAACGAAAACCTATGACAGAAAATAGAAAAGTGCTATTTGTGAAGCTGAAGTTAAAGGACACAACACTTTAATGGTGGAAGAGAGTTGAAGAGCAATGTAAACGGTAAGGTAAATTGAAAATTGGCACTTGGGAGCATATGAAGACGAAGCTGCGAAAATAATTCTTATCCGCTGATTATACAATGGATTTATATGAGAAGTTTCATTCTTTGAAACAACGAGGTATGAATGTTGAAGAGTATACTTCGAAGTTTTACAACTTATCAATTCGTGTCGGATTGGATGAAACAAATGAGCAAGTAGTTGCTCATTATCTTGCCGGGCTTAACCAATCTATTAGAAATGAGATGCCTATTGTGTGTGTACTCTTGAAGATGCCCTATTGGTTAAAAATTGAGTGTGGCAATACGGAGCATGTAGACCTTTAATGGAGCGCTGGTGCTTGTGGAAATACAAAAAAAAATTACATCTGCACAAGGAACCAGTCAAGAAACTCATGCAAACAAAAGTAAGGGGAAATTTGTTATGCGTTATGGTGGACAAAATAATTCTGCACCTACGATTTTTAATTGAAACAACAACACACAAATTCATTGTTTCAGGTGAAAAAGGTCATGGTTCTTATGCTTGTCCACAACGAAGAGTCAATTTAGTGAGCTGCAAGATGAAAAATATGAAGAGTCAGCGTCAATTTATGATCAGTGTGTGGATGAAAGTGAAGAAATAAATGTTCTCTCTGTTCAAGGAGAATACAACCATAGAAGAAAAAGATTGGAAAAGACAGTATCTTCAAAACATGTGTTCTTTGTGGTGGGAAGGTGTGTGATCTAGTTATAGACGGTGGTAGCATAGAAAATATCATTTCTAAAGATGCAATAGAGAAGCTGGGATTGGCTATTGAAAAACATTCACATCCTTACAAAATTTATTGGTTTAAGAAAGGTAATGAAATTCCTATCACTACTCGATGTTTGGTGCAATTTACTATGGGAGACAATCTACAAGATAAAACTTTATGTGATGTTGTGCTTATGGATGTTGGACATATTCTCGTGGGAAGACCGTGGTTGTATGATTATGACATGGAGCATCATACTAAACCAAATACATATTTTTTTCATATGGGTAACAAAAGGTACACCTTGCATCCAATGAATGAGGAAACACAAGATGCTTGTTCATTTAATGGTTTTTTTGTGTTGAGAAGTCTAATATAGTGTCAAGAAGCTAAAATTTTTGGAGAAAATCATATTAGAAAAATGTCTCACCGATTACACGAAGTTCAAGATATTTTGAAAGAATTTTCAAATTCGGCTTGTGATGTCTTCTCTCAACATGAATTCATGAAGAGGTAAAAGCTACTCTGAAATCAAATAATGAAACTTATGCCAATGATGCCAATTAACATCGACATCTTAAAAACTTTGAAGGAGACTTGTTCCTTGTACAATTGAGACAAGAGAGGTTTCCTAAAGGCACTTATCACAAACTCAAGTCAAGAAAGTTTGGACCTTACAAGATACTCAAGAAAATAAGTTCAAATACTTATTTCATTGAGCTTCCATCAAATTTGCAAATCAGTCATATCTTTAATGTCTCAGATTTGTATGCTTTTGAGAGCTTTGATATGGACATAAATGAAGTTTCAAATCACTTTGAACAACACCCCAAAGTTCTACTGATGTTATTGAAGATGTGTTGGATGTCAAAGAGGTCAGTTCTCGTAAAGGTAACAGATATAAAAGATTCTTGGTTAAATGATTGGGTAAATTTGCTACTGAATGCACTTGGCTCAATGAAGATGAGTTCAAGAAGATCGATGTCGTGATGTATGCTGATATTACTAAAAGCACTTATCACAAACTCAAGTCAAGAAAGTTTGGACCTTGCAAGATACTAAAGAAAATAAGTTCAAATACTTATTTCATTGAGCTTCCATCAAATTTGTAAATTAGTTCTATTTTTAATGTCTCAGATTTGTATGCTTTTGAGGGCTTTGATATGGACATGACTGAAATTTCAAATCACTTTAAACAACATCCCAAAGTTCTACTGATGTTATTGAAGATGTGTTGGATGTCAAAGAGGTCAGTTCTCGTAGAGGTAATAGATATAAAACATTCTTGGTTAAATGATTGGGTAAACTTGATACTGAAAGCACTTGGTTCAATGAAGATGAGCTCAAGAAGATCGATGCCGAGATGTATGGTGATATGGTGCAAGTTTTTTCCAAGGAGCCAAAATTTTCAAGCTGAGGAGATTGACAACAACAACAACAACAACAAAGCCTTATCCCACTAGGTGGGGTCGGCTACATGGATCATACGATGCCATTCCGCTCTATTAGTAACCAAACCTTTCGGTATATTATTCACCAATAGATCTTGCTCTATTAGTTCGCCAAGTGTCCGCCTTGGCCTCCCTCTCCCTCTTTTAATCGGACTCCAGATTATTTGATCTACTTTTCTTACTGGCGCATCTAATGGTCTTCTCTGAACATGACCAAACCATCTCAAACGATTCTCTACCATTTTCTCACTAATAGGAGCCACTCCGACTCGTTCACGTATATGGTCATTCCTAATCTTATCTAATCTTGTATGACCACACATCCATCTCAACATTCTCATTTCGGCTACCCCCACTTTACGTTCATGTTGTCCCTTCATAGCCCAACATTCACTACCATATAACACTGCTGGCCTTATAGCAGTACGATAGAATTTTCCTTTAACTTTATTGGGTACTTTTCTATCACAAAGAACTCCAGTGGCTTTCCTCCACTTACACCAACCAGCTTGAATTCTATGATTAACATCGTCATCAATCTCACCATCTTGTCTTACAATTGATCCTAAATATTTAAACTTTGCCACTTGAGAAATTATATCCTCCCCTAGCCTAACTTTCAAATCGTCTCTAAGTTGTTTATTTGTGAAATTGCTATGCATATATTCTGTTTTATTCATACTTAAACGAAAACTCTTTGACTCCAACGTATTTCTCCATATTTCCAATTTTGTATTAATCTCTTCTCTTGAATCCGCTAAAAGTACTATATCATCCGCAAATAGCATGCACTTAGGTACCTCCTCTGTGATACTCTCGGTTATAGCATCGATAACTAAGTTAAATAGATACGGGCTTAAAGCTGATCCTTGATGTAGGCCAATTCCTATAGGAAATTCATTTGTCTCACCTCCGGGTGTCCTAACCCTAGTCAATGCCCCATCGTACATATCTTGTATTACCTTAATGTAGGCAACATTCACCCTCTTCTTTTGCAAGGCTTTCCAAAGTACATCCCTTGGTACCCGATCATACGCCTTCTCTAAGTCAATGAAAGCCATATGTAAGTCTCTTTTCCTACTTCGATACTTCTCCATCATCCCCCTTAGTAAATAAATCGCCTCTGTAGTGGATCTTCCTGGCATGAACCCAAATTGTCTCTCAGAAATACTAGTCTTCATTCTCAATCTATGCTCAATCACTTTTTCCCATAATTTCATAGTGTGACTCATAAGTTTAATCCCTCTATAATTTGCACAATTCTGAATATCTCCTTTATTTTTGTAAATAAGAACTAATGTACTTAATCTCCAATCATCAGGCATCTTTTTCGACCGTAAAATCTCATTAAATAGTTTACATAACCACAACACACCTTTTTCTCCTAAACATTTCCAAACTTCAATCGGTATACCGTCCGGTCCAACGGCTTTACCATTCTCCATTTTCTTAAGAGCTTCGCTAACCTCCGAGACTCTAATTCTACGATAAAATGACCTATTAAGCTCACATTCGCTAACTGTCAAGTCCTCCAAATCACAACGGGAACCTTCACATCCATCATTAAATAGCTTATAGAAATACTCTTCCCATCTGTTCTTAATATCTCCTTCAGTAACTAAAACCTTGCCAACTTCATTTTTTATGCATCTTACTTGATCCAAATCTCTCGACTCCTCTTTATTCCTTGCAATCTTGTAAATCCTTTGTTCACCAGCCTTTGTCCCTAACTCCTTATAAAACCCCTCGTATGCTTTAGCACGAGCATCACTAACTGCCTTCTTAACCTCCCTTTTCGCCAAACGATACTTTTCCCAATTGTCAGAACTATTGTCCAAGTGTATCGCCTTGAAACAATTTTTCTTATTACGCACCTTTTCTTGGACCTCCTCATTCCACCACCAAGTCTCCTTATCTCGTGGTCCAAAACATTTTGATTCTCCTAAAATGGCTTTAGCAATCATTTCAACCTTTTTTGCCACATTCTTCCACATGATACTAGCATCTCCTTCTAACTCCCACACACTTTCCTCTAATAACTTACTTCTAAAAGTCTCTCGCTTCTCCCCCTTTAACTGCCACCACTTGATTTTTCGATCAAAAACTGTTCGGGATTTTGATTTTATACATTTCATTTGCATATCAAGAACTAACAATCTATGTTGTGTAGTCACCCCATGTCCAGGAATTACTTTGCAATTAGTACAGCGTCTTTTATCAGTATTTCTTGTCAAGAAAAAATCGATTTGAGACCTATGAGTTCCACTTTTGTATGTGATTAAATGTTCCTCTCTCTTCCTAAAACAAGTGTTGATAATCTTAAGGTCGTATGCTAAAGAAAAATTAATAATAGTTTGTCCTTCCTCATTCAACTCCCCAAAACCAAAACCACCATGAACCCTTGCATGTGGTCCTGCCTCTTTACCAACATGTCCATTAAGGTCTCCCCCAATATAAACTTTCTCGGTTGTTGGTATACTTTCAATCAAACCCTCCATATCTGCCCAAAACTTCTCCTTGAGATGTGATTCTGCTCCTACTTGGGGTGCATATGCACTAATAATGTTCATAGTCTCCTTTCCAACAATTACTTTCACGGATATGATTCGATCCTCAATCCTTTTAACTTCCACAACATTCTTCCTCCATTCTGCATCCGCGATAATACCAACACCATTCCTTCCATTTACCTTACCCGTGTACCAAAGTTTGGAACCATTTAACCTAATCTCTTTACTTCCCTCTTCTACCCATCTAGTTTCTTGCAAGTATAAGATACTAATCTTACGTTGGTCCATTACTTGTGCCACCTCGAGGCGCTTCCCATTCAACGTCCCAATGTTCCAAGAACCTAATCTGACCTTAGTCTCATGAACTAGCTTCTTTAACCGCCTCCGTCCATTAGAGTGCGGTAGCCCTTGCTCATTTAACACTGCATTCAGGCGAGGATGCAACGGCTCTTGCTCTCTTATCACTGTACCCGAGCTGTACAGCGCGTTACTTACGGGTAACGACCTAGCATTAACACCTCCTCAATATATTCGTTGATCCATGTTCATAAGATTCGACATGATTTTATGCTGGCTGTCGGGGCCTAACACAACCCTCCTCTTTATCCGGGCTTGGGACCGGCTATAAAATATAGGCGGAGTTCAAGCTGAGGAGATTGACATAGGAGCTTTTATTTTAAATCAGTTATTTTACATTAAATTTGGTGCTTTAGTCTATTAGTCATCATGTGATAGGTATGTGACCTTTTAATTAATTATAATGGTCCTGATTAAAGTAGGTTAATCAGCGGTGGAGATTGATTATTAGTTTTATCCTCTTGTAACCCTAGTATTTAAGACTACCAATAAAGTTTTCAGCCGTCATTATATCTCTTTTATCAAAATTATTAATTTTTGTGATTTTCTCATAAACCTTAATTGTTCCTTTATCAATCATTCTCATCTTCTAACCTGATTTCTCATTATTCTTGCTGGTTTTCTCTCCTTACTACATCACAAAGAGTAACAAATATGCAAATCCAAATATTTTTTTTCAAGAAATATAAATAGCTTAAAATGATAATTGTAATTTAAAATTCTTCATCTACCATTTAATTGTTTATTAATGTTTTAAATTAAGTTTTTTTTTAAAAAAAAGGTAAAAAAGAACAATTCTTTGTTATGTTGTTCATTCATGATCATGGTGCAGGTTGGCCTCAAGCCTAATGGGTTTTTTGTCCTCAAAGAGAATACTGCAAGAAGTGGTTTGTCCCTGCTTTTTTCCTCTGCTTATGTTCTAACACTATATTGATTTTACCCATTTGTATGAATACAATTTAAAAACTGAAACAAAGTATTGATAACAAAGGAAAGGTTCATGCAAAGTCGCAACCATAAGTTATGCACTCTACTCAACATACTATAATTGAGGATACAAGCCTAACAATTTTACCTATGTGCTTATAAAAGAGACCTACGGTTAATTGTTTCTCCTCTGACACATGTATCTGGTTGAATAAAAGAAGATTCAAGGAAATTTCTTGCATTGTTCTCAAAAAAAAAAAAAAAGAAAAAAAATTTCTTGCATTGTCAAAATTATAAGAAAACGTAGATGGACCTAGCAGCTTTTTTTTTTGGAGAGGAAGTCTAGATCTTTCTCCAGAAAAGAAGAGTGTTCTAGTTAATAATTTGAATTGTGAAAATGCAATTTATTCACCTATGTTTTGACCCATTATTATTCTTTCTACTTGCAGAAGAAAAATTTGGGGCATGATACTATCCTCTTCAATAGATCTTATGTCTAATCAGTGGCATGTTTATTCTAACTTAAATCCGGCGTATTATTTTGTTTTATTTTTGAAAGTTTCGGGAATAGGTCTGGATTCGTTACTTGGATAATTGAGTATTTACCATTAGGAAATGCATTAGGATGGCACCTGGTAAATATTCTGCTAAGTCTGCAGTTGATCAATCTAGATATGAGAATGTCACAAGATCTAATGTTATTGCTACCTATTTAGACAGTAAGTGTACAAGTGCATTCCATGCAGGGTTTGTATTGGATAAAGAGGATCACAGTATCACTAGATCTGATATGTACTTCAAAGAGCTTTTCAATCAGTGCGGACTCTACATCATTAGCTCAAAGGTTCAATCATATTGCATCAGACTTTTTTCTGCAATCAGCTTTCAGAAGATTGTTAGTTCTGTATGTATACATTGTTGTTGCCTAATTTCTAAGATTTGGTATCAGGAACAAAAAGGACTTCCCAAGGAGTTATTTCCTGTTAAGATGTATGCATTGGCGACTGAGAGGCCGAAAACTGCTAATGGAAGGTCCAAGATGAGACAGAATATGCCTGCTGTCATCAGATGACAGACCGAATAAGTTGCCAATTTTTGGATTCTGTATCTGCTTATAGGCAGTTCATTCTCAGCTTTCACTTATATGCGTTTGTGCTGCATGCCAAATGTTCCTTTTTTTTCGGCATTGTCACTTGAAAAGAAATCAGTTGTCATTTTACTTGAACTATTTTATCCTTATGAGTTATGATCTTTCTATTTCTATTTATTATTTCTTTTAACTTTTTTTCCATGCTTCCCTAGTTCTTATTATTGTATTTGAGGCATATTTTATAGTTCCGTGTGAAAAATTATTGGTATTTGTATTTCATTATTTTGCAATTATTTTAAAATTTTGAACCTTTGGTTGTCTATGTTCGAGTGAGGCAGGGGGCCCGAAATGAAATTGATGTGCAAGTTGCATGACTTGGGTGTAGAGGCAATTAAATGAACCAAGCCATCTTGCTTCGTCCGTGCTCGAGTAAATCACCTTTCCACTTTCTCTATGCTTGTAACTTGCTTCGGATCGTTGTCATCTTCCTCTTGGGTAAATTATACGAATGGTCTTTCAACTTTGAGTCGATTTTCAGTTAGTTCTCCAACTTTAATTTATAATTCCATCTTTCGATTTCTTTCACGCTCAGTCTCTTTGACCGATGATAGTGGGTTTTTCGGTTGTTTCGCTTACACGTACACGTGATCGGTTTTTCTGTCATCCATGTCATTTTTACTAATTCACGTCATTTGCGGACGTGAAAGGGGAAACCGTTTTCCCGCTATGATATTATATTATGAAATCTCTCTTAATATATTGTCCTTTCCCCCCAAAAGACGAAACCCTTCCCCCCATTCTCAGGCGGCGGTGAGCTCGATAAGTGGCGGCGAGTTTGACATGCGGCGGTGATCTCAGCAGCCGGCGTTCTGATTGGTGGCGAAGTTTGCATCCGTTGCCAGGATCGGTCGGAAGCTACGTCACGGCTGTCGCCAGGGTCGACATTCGAGTTTTTTTCATCGAGGAACGCTCGAAGCGCTGGGAGCAGTGCAGTGGTCGTCAGAGTCACAGGTAGGAAAACATAGGTTATGCTATGGTTTTCGTCGGCATTCGAGTTTTTTTATCCGTAACAAATATTGATTTGTCTTTGAAACTAGGGTTTTCTGTTGTTGTTGTGTTCGGTCTCGAGCGATGTCAACGGGCAAGTCCAAGAATCCTTTAAGAAGATGTGGATGTGGGGAGGAAGTAGTCATTAGGACTTCTTGGACCGGAATCAATCCTGGACGCATGTTTTACGGATGTCGAAACTATGGAGTTAGTACCATTGACTTTGTTGATCATCACCCAACATATTTTGTGAATTTCGTACTCTGATTACTTGTTCCTCTTTCTGTCACTAGCATAACAGAACATGTGACTACTTCGATTGGGTGGATCCTCCCGTGGACAAAGTAAACATCAATAGGCTTTTGAGTAGGATGGAAACTTTGGAGGCTGCAATCGATTTGGAGAAGGAAAAAAATGATCAACTGGAAGTTGAAATTGAATCACAGAGGAAGAACCACATGCAAGTTATTAGGAAGTTGATAGTATTATGTTTGGTGTTGTTCGTATTGTATCTCTTCAAATAATGGAAGTTGTATTTTACTAGTTGAAGTATCGCATTATGTAGCTGAACAAGAATGTTTTTAACAGTTAAAGTTGTTTGTCGTTGAAGTTTACCACTTCAAATGTTCGTCGTTGAATCCTTGCATTTTGCATTTTACCACTTGTATTTTGAAGACCCGAAGTTACTACTTAAGAAAGTCCGGGGACTAATAATGCAAGCGAACTAAAGTTAAGGGACGCTAAGGTTATCATCTTAAAGTTCGGGGACTAATGATGCAAGAGAAACCAAAATTGAGGGATGTTTAAAGTTATTATCTTGAAGTTGGGGGACTAACCCTGTTTGTGAAATTAAAGATGAGGGACGCTCTGGTTATTGTCTTGAAAATATTCATTTAACAAACATGTAAATTATCTAACGAACATTACTCCACAAGATAACATTCATTTAACAAACATGGCACTGAAAGATCTCATTGCAACTCATTTAACAAACATGGCACTGGAAGATCTCATTGCAACCCATTTAACATTACATTGCAATATATTATTCAGCTAGTAGGACCATGAGATTAGTTCGTACATCATAAATCCTGGATAACATACTACCAGACACACTTAGGGGCCAGCTAACGGTGTCTTCAAAATACAAGCCATGTTTTAGATGGTGCCAAAATAGAAGCCATGTTCTAGATGATAATACTTAGGTGGTGCCAAAATACAACAATTTACACAAGGTTGATAGTTGTCAACTCCTAGCATTCCTTTTCCTCTTTTTCACAGAGCGCGAAGTCGATGTTGTTGCCTGAGAAGACCTTTAGGAACTCGACATGCTGGGTTGAAATCATTTTGACCCTTCTTTTTGCAAATTGAAATCATTAGTAAAAGACTGATCATAGTAAAAAATAACCTAAACAGTAAAAAAGACACCTGTTTTGCAGAAGACCTTTGGGACACTGACATGCTGGGTTCAAATCCTTTTAACCCTTTTTTCTGCAAATTGAAATCATTAGTAAAAGAGTAATCATAGAAAAAATTGGCCTAAACAGTAAAAAAAGGTACCTGGTTTACCTGAGGAGACCCCTGGTGAAACCTCTTGTTATGGACAACCACACCACAGATTCTACACCTCATCGTGACCCTTCCCTTCTTAGTGAGTCTAACTTTGGCGGCTGCAGTAGACTTCTCAATTTCCTCGGATTCCTTTCTTCTTGCCTTCTGTTTCCTCCCCTTTTTTATCACATATGATGGAGGAGTAATAAGGTATGATTCATCTACCAATGACCATTGCTCTCTTCCTCTCAATAGCTCTATGATATGGTCATATATATTTAAATATATCTCTAGATGATAACATTGATCCACATAATTTACTGGATCCTCATTGTTCCCCAGAATAGATACCACTGCATGTGCACAAGGTATACCACATAACTGCCACCTCCTACAGCTACACTCTCTAACCTCCATGTCTACAACATACTGTGCACCTTGACTGCTAACTTGAACTCTTGGGCCACCTGAGTAAGTAGGTTCCCATGAATTTGCCCATTCTTTTACTGTTTCAAGTTTCTTGAAAATTTTGGGACACAAGACACCTTTTTGTTTCTTCGTTATTTCTTTTTTCTTCCACAATCTTGTCATCAACTTTGTTCGAATCATCCCAAGCATTGTTATAACTGGTTTGTCCCTTGCATCTAGAATATATTTGTTGAAACATTCTGACAAATTATTCAATAATATATCACACTTAGGGACTGTAGAGAAAGAAGCCCTAGACCAGCTATCAGTCGACCTTTGCCTAACCCATTCCCTGGCATCCTGTGATTTCTTCTCAAATTCTTGTAAATGAAAATCTAGTTTCTCAGAAGTTGTAGCCCTAGCAATACTCCACAAAAGATTCTTAAATTCCTTACTTTTAAAACTTGCATGTAACCAATATTTAGTTGTAAAAGATTTAATAGACAAATAATTAGTTGTAACAAATATTTACCTTTATCTCTAAAGTTTGCCCACAAGTGACTGATACACATTCGATGGTATGCTGACGGCAAAACAAGATTCACACTGTTGACTAAACCCTAGAATTAACAAACAAGTTTTATACATAAGTAAAGGTGATATAAATGAAGTTTTTAACAATACACAACTGTATAACAAAAATACCTTTTGTCTGTCACTCATAATGGTCCATCCCCTTTCATTGTTCATATCCAAATCTCCCTTTAGTCCCTTAATGAATCAAGTCCATGTAGCATTGCATTCGTTTTCCACAATAGCATATGCAATGGGGAAGATGCAATCATTTGCATCTATTCCTACAGCTGTGAGTAGTTGCCCTCCATATATTCTCTTAAAAAAATAGTCATTCAAACACATAATGGGCCTGCATCTACTCTTCATGCCATCAGATAGTGCCTTCAAACAAACATAAAACCCTTTCCACTGAAGGTCTTCAAACAGACCATTTACAGTGTTATCAGGATTGGCTCTCAGCAGCTCAGCCCTATATCTATAAAGCAACTTATATTGTTCAGCCCCATCACCATTGATAGTTTTTAAAGCCAAGTCCTTTGCTCTCCAGGCTTTCATCCTAGAGATTTTGTAGCTAAGCTCTCTCTTCACCTGATCAATTAGCCCTTGAAGTTCCCAGGTAGGTGCACTCCTAAAGTTGGGTTCATATAAGTTAGCCAGCTTCTTGTAAGTTAGATGGTTACTCTTAAAAACTTTAGGGCATGTGTGATTAGGTTGTAATTTTTTAATTTGCCAAGTGCTATCCATTGGGTCTTTATGATGCTCTGGAGATGCCATAATCCTTCAACCACACTCCTTATGGCATTCAGCTACCACTCTCCTCTTGTCATTCTTTTAAAACCTTATTAGATATTTATGTTTAATCCCATGGTTCCTGCAGGCCTCCATGAACTCTGATTTCTACTAAACCTCATGCCTACTTCAAATGTAGGGCCATCCATCATTTTCTCTGCATTAAAATAAGGGTCTTTTGACTTTTTTTCATTCTCCTCTGAATCAGTGTCAGATGGAGATACCAATTCCTCAGAGTCATACTCAACCTCTGAGTCCTGCAAGTCTTCACCAGCATCTTGGGCACTAACAAAAGAGTCATCCCACATCTTGTTTTCATGAGCCTTATTAATTGTTTCCTGTAGGTCTTCATCACCTTCCATGAAATTGTAATCCACATCATCTAATACATCTGCATCCTCATTTTCACTGTCAATTGCAGGACCCTCATGTTGCATCTGTGGTGTTATATTTTTCCTCTTGGCCATCCATTCTTGCAGTGCAGGGGCCTCTAGTTCATCCTCTACTACTTCTTCTATGACCACGGTTCTGGTTGGTGGGGGTGGTGACATGCATGAGTTGAACATTGCTTCCATGTCTGCTCTAGTCAGGTGCTAGAGATAAATGTCAATGCTGCCCAACTTAGTAGCTTTTTTGCACATGTCTAACACATCTGAGTCATTAGATAACGTTCTTAGGCCACTCTGCCAGTCTTTTCCTGGCTCAATCCATAAATATGAGACAGTACTTTGTACTCCAATGAATTTACACATACCATCTAGCTAAATCATTGACATTAAATCACCATCACAATTCCTATATATGTTTCCACTTCACCATCTTGGTATCCCCATTCACCCTTGTGTCCATTATAATGCACGTGCAAATCAAAAAGACCATCTACAGAAGAAGAAAGGTATACATTTAATAATCAAATTGACATTAAAATATAACCTAGAGAAGAATTAAATAAGTACAAAACGACAATAACTCACTCACCAGTATGACTACTGTCCATCTTCATATAACGACACTGAAGACAACTACAACCCTAGGGAAGAATTAAATACTTGTTCAGAAATACAACAGGATAGTAATCTATAAAAAATAAAGTGTTGTGGACCCTCATTCATAGTCAGGGGGACCACACAGAACGAATCTAGGGTTTTGGGGACCACGACACTTTTCAACACTAAAAGACGATTAAAAAATGTTCACGACAACAAACAGTCGCCGACAATAAAGCAAATGGAGACAAACATACGACATACTTGAATTTCGGGCGAAAAATTTACCTAAGGTTCATCGCGATTCGCACAAACGCGGTGATTCGCACAAACGCGACCGACACTGGAAAGATCTTCGCCGCCTGTCACCCACGGACTCTCGTCTTCGTCGAAGAGATCACCGGCGCTTGTCGAGATCGGCGATCGCTGAGATCGAAAGAGAACGCCCGAGAAGGGGGGGACTTTTGGGGGAAAGCAGAGTTACTTCGACCGAGACGGGAAGGGACCACAGGTTAAAGGGATTTAATATTATAGCGGGGAAACGGTTTCCCAGTTTACTGTAGTGCACGTAAAATGATGTGGATTAGTAAAAATGACGTGGATGATAGAGAAACCGATCACGTGTACGCCACATAAGCGAGGCAACCAGGAAATTCACTATCACCGATCAAGGGGTCTGAGCGTGAAAGAAATCGAAAGATGGAGGATGTTCTGGTTATAAATTGAAGTTGGGGGACTAATTGAAAATCGACTCAAAGTTGGGGGACCATTCGTGTAATTTACCCTTTTCCCCTTTGGCACTCACTCTTCCTTGCCCTCATCTGTTGCCACTCGTACCCCTTCCATCCTATGCAATCGTTGGTTGCCGGTTGTGATCGCTCGCCTTCCAAGTTCGTTGGTTCCAATCGCCCTTCGTCCTGCACTCGTTCAGTTGTGTCAGTTGATCGTAGTCGCTCTCACTCCTCACAGTTGGCCATACACACTCTTTTGTTAAACTGTATAAATTCCAAGTTCTATATCTTAGTAATGTCCTACAAATCTTACCATATGCATTACCCCTATGTAATCCATAATGTTTCATCAGGAATGTTGATAAAGGTGCACGGAGAAAAACAATAATGAGAACATTTCAGAGTGAGTTGAAATATGTATTCATTTATGCGTTCAGTTATATGTTGGTTAAACTAAATTTCTTAGTTTTGTAATTTTTTTGTAAGAGAATGAATCCTGCGACTATTTCGACTATTGACTCTAGAAGTATGATGGTGATTAAGGGGTTATTATAGAGAAAGTTGGATGCCAAAATTGATGATGATAAGGAATGGGAGAGATATATCAAGTTGAAATAGAAAATGTTAGAATTGAATGCCGAAATTTAAGAAGAGAGGAGAGAGAAATCTAGGTGATCCATAAAGATGTTAATAATTTTCTTATTATAATAGTTTTGTATTTGGAAAATTATGTAAGTATTTTAAACTGTGAGTGGTTAAGTAAATATGTTATGAACTATGGACACATTATCTTTGTTATGTTTACTATCTACGAATATACCTGTATCTTTGTTAAATCAATTATTTGAACGTTTCAAAGTTGATTTTGTGTTCTCCATTTATTTTTTAAAAAAAAATTAATTAAAAGTTATACTTATGTGTAAAACAACCTAACTGCAGAAAAGAGTCATCCAACTTTTACTTGAAAACCTTAAGGTCACTTGACTTTGGCTTGAGAAGCATATAACGTCATCCAACTTTACTTTTGAAAATACATCATCATCTTAAAAGCATGCAACTTTAGTTTTAAGATTCAAGGTCATATAACTTTAGGAAACATAATCTCATGGTCATTAAATGTTTACTTTTGGAAAATAAGGTCACCTATCTTCACGGAAAAAAATAAAAAAAAATAATACCATTTGTCTACAATGAATTGAACACCTGAAGTCAATCTTACTCCTGCACGCAATGACTTAACTACAACAAAAACAATAAAATAAAGTTATGGAACTTAACTCATGAATTAAAGAAAGTTTGCCTTTTTCCTTTAATTTTTTGTTAAAATAAATGTTATCCTTATAAAACAATTGTAAAATCCAAAATCACCAAGAAGGAAGGAAGATGAATCGATGTATAAAAATTGCAATCAAAACTTTAAATAATGTTCACACAGTCCAGGAAAAATAATAAGATAAGTAAGAAATGGAAAATAAAAGAAGCAAGTTGTGCTCACCAGTTCACTTTGATTTTTTGATCTCAAGACTATGGGTTCCACTATCTTTCCTATCTTTAAATAGGGTAAAGATGTCCTTTTACACCATGTCGCTCAAGAGCACATCTTTTACAAGTAGCTCCCAAATCACAAAAATAAAATACAAACTTGCTCTCAAGATTTTATTTTCACAATAATTGCTCACGTAACTAACATAAGATACATATAGAGAGTACATAGTTTACAAGGAAAAAAAATTAAAAGATGCTCAAACTTCAAAATGCTCTTAGATTATTCAACTTGTGTTTTTTACTTGGAGGCTTTGGAATGATTTTATAGGATTTTCCCTCAATTTGTGCATTGGACATATTTTTCAAGTTTAAGTCCAAAAACAAATTGCTAATGTAGTTGTTACACATAGATTGACCGCAAATCATCGACCGATTGATCACACTTTTCTTATCGATGAAACTAATAGTTGAGTTCTAATGTTGACTAGTCTCATTTATGTTGACTACTTGATTGTTGATATTGTTCATGTTTGCTTAATCATCAATTTGGCCCATCAAAGTTCTTTAAACACTTCTTTGACTTGTTTTGTCAATTTCTCTATTGGTATTGTTTGGTGGAGATAGCTTCGACCACTTCGTTGACCTAACACATATTTTTAACCATTTTTAGTTTTTCACTAATGCATCATTTAGATTCTTCTATCGACCACATGGACTGCTGAAATATTCATGACTGAAGTGGTTCGACTAACTATTCGACCAGTGTATGACCTTTGAATTGTTTATTTGAGTATGCTCCACTATTAATCTTGGGCCTCTCTAATTATCACTCAAACAATAGTCAATATTAATATCACCAATTTGATTTGTTATAATCAAACATGGGAATGATCCATCAGATTCAATAATGATCTAGTTGCATAAAGACCTCTCATTTAGTCTTAAGAAATGAAAGATAACCAAACTTCAGGTTTAAACATTAAGGCCATCCAACTCTTTACTTTAGAATCATAAGGTGATCTAACTTTTTACTTTAGAATCATAAAGTGATCCAACTTTTGACTTTAAAAATGTAGGGCCATCAAAGTTTCCTTTGAAAATGTAAGATCACATATATTTATGCTTGAGAAGATAAGGGCATTCAATTTATAAGGTAACATATCTTTTTTCCTATAATTTGATGGTCATCAAACTTTACATAAGAATTTTTCTAAGACATACTTTCTTTAGCACATGATAATGGCTGCCTTTTTTTAGTGAATGATTGTGGGTGGTCATCTATCTTTTACAACGTGAAGTAGAGAGGTCATTTACAAGTTGTAAACTCTTTGTGCACAACAAGAATATAAAGTTGACACAATATGCCAATATTCAAAATATTCACAAGGACATAAATTCATTGTTCACACATTCACAATTTGTTAGAAAAATTACAAAAAAATTACATCCATTATCCACTCATATTGCATGCAAGAATATGAAATTGACACAGCGTTATAATATTTGCACATATCTATAATATGATAGTCTATGCATATATCCACATAAATAATATACAACAAAAATACATATATCGATATAAATGTTACTCCACACATAATGACAATCGATGGTAGCCTTATTAATCTTTTTCTTCTATAAAAAGTGTTTTAAATGTTACACAACAAACTATTATAGCAATTCAATTTATGATCTAGCCTTCTTTGATAGGAATTTTCATTTTCTTAAAGGTTTTTTTGTTACTTATTTGGCGGGCAGATGTCATTTCTAATCTCCTATTTAATTGATATGATATTTCGTACAAATCCAAAGCTTATGAGTCCTTTGCCAAATGACAAGTTGTTGGTGCATATAATCTACCATAAGTTTGTAATAAAACACAACTAATGGTTCAAGCCAAACTAGTAAAACAAATTGAAAAGGAATCAAGAATCGCTTAACATATGGTTCCAACAAGTTTGATGTCTCTAAAAAGATGGATGTCTCGATAAAGAAACTTATCGTTGACTCACTTGATGGTTTAATAAAGATCTTTATGGAAACTCTCTTGAAGAAGATGGATGGGTTGTTGAATTTTTCCACCCATCGAGAGAAAGGGGATGCGAACAAGCCGACAACTCAAACGTCTAGGGCAGTATAAAAAGTTTTCTCTTTAGGTACGAAAAGCAGCAATCATTGATCAATATCCAATGACGGATATTGATTGTTACTCTTCTAAGTCATCATCATAAAAAGTTAAATTCATTATAAATTCAATCTGTATTCTCATCATCAGTATCCAAATTATTAACCGATGGAGTTACATCGCTCCCCCAAATCATTCATCCTTGCAAAGTTGAGGCATGGTATCATCCTTCCCTTATCCTCAAGATGTTCCAATATTTCTTTAATAACAACTCCAACTTTCAAACTCAACATTTTTTTTCATTTCTCTTATTACAAGGTACCAAACAACCACACATATATATCCATCTAATCAAGTAGGGATTCTTATGCACACATGTATAAATCTACATTATTGTCAAAATCGAGGCATGTATACCAATCATTTTTCCAATGCACTCAATTATAAGCCATGTGCCCTTTCATGTACAAAATTACCAATATCTTCGAGAGACTTCATATTTGGATCGATATTTTAATGATCTCCACATTGACATTGTGATAACTATATTTGCAATTTTCAAGTGATTAAATTCTACAAAAATTATTATCCTTCAAAACATATCAATTAATTAAAAAATTTATACAACTAGTAAATACTACCAAGTAAACAAGTCATTACTTAAAAAATATAAGAAACTTCAAAGTAATTACAAAAAGAAAAGAGTCTGTACAACTAAAACAAATTAGCAAATACTAATAAGTAGACAAGTCATGACTTAACAACTATTACAAATTAAAATTTACACAATTAAACAATTAACAAGAACCACATACTCAAAAATGGATAGTTGATTGGTCAAAATTATTATTGGTCATTAAATAAGTAGATAATTATCGAAAAAATAAATGGTAAAAAATACACGACTACTTAATAAGGTAAAAAATTAACAAGTAGACTAGTAAATAGTAATCAATGTTTATAAGAACACACACTCACCATCATTTAGATGCCACATTTTGATATATAGAGCAGTTAGTAGTGCAACAAAAAGAGTAAATAACTATTGGAAAACATATATGGTAACATATGTCCACATACCACAAATGTTATTTAGGGGGTATTTGGTAGAGGAGTAAGAGTGACAGAAATTATTAGGAATATTATTTTTTTATTCTTATAAAAAGAACAAAAGTGAATTGTTGTTGTGATGAAAAATTAAATTATGTTTGATTGCAATGGGAAGAAAAACAAAAGGTAAAGTCCTGAGAGAGAAAAATATATTCCTGCCATTAGCAAGGTGTTTGGATGCATATTTTGATGATTTTGTGAATTTTAAGATGGTTTTTAAAATGTTAAAAAAAATAATTTATTATCAAGGTGTTTGGATGCAGAAGTATAAACAAATATTTTGTTCCTTTATCAAATACCTCCTAAGTGAGTATCTAAAAGAATAAGATAAGTATCTTTTTCGGCAACATTATAAAAAATAAGGTAAATATCTTTTTAGTAAATTAAATGTAACAACTATAGAGAACAAAATATTTTAAAAACTTGTAACGTAAAGGAAAAAAAAAATATGATCGTCACAAATTAGGGTTTACGATTGACTAGAATGATCCGCAGCATGCCCAGTTGACATGAGCCATGTTCTACTGGATACCTGACATCTAAAGAAGAGGTGGTTTGTATTCTCGTCCGCATCCCCATATAAACTCAGAAATTATTGCTGATAAGAAAGGATGACTTCAATGTTGGGTACTTGGGTTGCAATAGCTGTCCTGCTAGTATTGATATCTTCATCATAGTCATTTATTCTTTCCACTTTTTTCTTTTTTCTTTGTTTTTCCTTTTTGAGAAGTATTCTTTCCACCTGTTTGATAACGTGCAGAGTTTTTTAGCAAATACTGCAGGATGAGCATAATATTGTTCTTGAGCTACATCAGACAACGTTATATGCTCAAACACGAATCTTGCCTCCCCGTTATCTCATCACATTGTCCTTGTAGGCATAATTGATTTATGAATGGCTGTACATGATCTTTCTGACTTTCATATAAATATACACACATATGGATGACTAGTTTTTTCTAGTCATACTTTTACCCTAGAAAAATTATTTTTATATGCTGGAAAACAAAAGTGTTTAGAAATCGGATTCGACAGTCATGCTAAATGCTGATAATTGTAAGACATCTCATGAACTAAGCGTGTGCCATGTTACTTGTCCGTTCCTGTTTTGTAAATTGTGCCTTTCTATATGTTTGTTAACGATCAAATCTATCAAATTTTGCAGGCATCATATTCAGGGGTATCCATCTATTCGGATTTTCAGGAAAGGAAGTGATGTTAGGTAATAATATCTGTACTATATAAACTGACATACGTCTCTAGAGAGGATACACAATTTCTTGTGTGAATTTTATCATGTTTTCTAAACAGCGGCTAGGGTTGTGTTATGCATTTTGTCAGCTACCATGTCATGTAGCTTATAATTTCTGTTAAGGCACCGCTTCCCACATAAATATAGATTTTAATTCATAAGCATGTTCGATCGCGTGGCCTAATGGATAAGGCGCTCGCCTCCGGAGCGGGAGATTGTGGGTTCGAGTCCCATCGCGAGCGTTTTTGTTATTTGATTCACTCTTTCTCCGAACTAATAAATGCTACTTTTTGGGCCGTAAACGACATTTTTGGGCTTCCGCCTTTACGAAGACGAATGCATATATCCATAAAAAAAATCCTTGAATTGACTTTGTTCACCAGTGGGATGCACTGTGGGAGAAATGCACACTGAAATAAATTTTTATTTGTTGGCTCCATAAAAAAATATCCATGTTGACCCAATTAATAATTTTGCATAACTAAGAATACAATTTAAACAAAATACTATTTTTCTTATTTATACTGAAAGGCTCACAATATTGTTTTGCTTTAGGTCAAATGCTTTGAGAGCGCGAGACGGCGCAAAGATCCAATAACATCGCGAGCGTTTTTGTTATTTGATTCACTCTTTCTCCGAACTAATAAATGCTACTTTTTGGGCCGTAAACGACATTTTTGGGCTTCCGCCTTTACGAAGACGAATGCATATATCCATAAAAAAAATCCTTGAATTGACTTTGTTCACCAGTGGGATGCACTGTGGGAGAAATGCACACTGAAATAAATTTTTATTTGTTGGCTCCATAAAAAAATATCCATGTTGACCCAATTAATAATTTTGCATAACTAAGAATACAATTTAAACAAAATACTATTTTTCTTATTTATACTGAAAGGCTCACAATATTGTTTTGCTTTAGGTCAAATGCTTTGAGAGCGCGAGACGGCGCAAAGATCCAATAACATCGTGAGAAATTTTATGAACGACAAGTTTGTATTATATATCAAACAATGTCTGCGTTGTGCCGTACAGTGAACCAGTAGCTCACGGATGCTGGCTTTTCTCGCACATGATAGCATAGATATAGGCTAATATTTAATAATACATATATAAATAATGCATATAGGCTTATATATAATGCATAAAAGAATATGTCAACTTTATCATTGAAGCAGACCTATTCCTCCTCACAGACTGCTCTGCTGGATCTCTGGGTTGTCTTGCTGCCTCTTCCTCATGTTGATGCTACGATTATTCGTGGCCATAGTTAAAATGATGAAACAAGGATTGCAAAGTTGTGTTATCTTCAGCAAGGCAACCACTTATTCAAGTGTAATGCAAATAAGATAGTGGTTAGATTTAAAGAAGGAATAGTATCCAGCTGTAGAACACCAGCTCTCACGCCTTCTGAAATTAAGAACAGATGTGGCTCCATATGAGTTGGAATTTTTGTAGAGAGGACAAAAAAATTCCACTTCAAAAGCGGCAGAGCAGCAGCATGATCATAGCTGTGTTCTAACCACAATCGTCGAAAGATGCATAACTACAATTTTTTCGTGCTCAAAATTAATCATGAGGGGAGAGTGGAGAAATTGTTTCCTTTCATTTCAGGTGCTTACTTGAGGCAGTGTTCTCAATTGCAAAGATAGCGATTATGACAGACACATATTTTAAAAGATATAATTCTAAATCAGAAAAGGAAGACCCTCACTAAGTTTTTCCTCTTTTTTTCTTTTTCACATTCATGCTACAAATGTTTATAAGTAAAGTCCAAGTTAATTAGATGTAATCCACCTACGATTTGGAATGCCTACGAGTTATTGAGATTGCTTAACAGTTGGATGATTAGCTACTGTCATGCATTATGCATATAAAGAACCATCATGAACCGAAGTTTGGAACTAAGGTGTGATAATAAGTTAATGAGAAAAAAACAAGATACCCTACTAACCCCTTTCATGACATGGTGAAGGCATTATTTTTAACGAATCATCATATTTTAGCATGCAAACAAGAATTTCATATTGCTTTGTTTAACCGTAGTTAAACAAAGAGCAAAGAGATGAAGCAAATGTTCTTAACTCAACAATATTAACAAGGTGCACAGAAACAAAAAGTTATGTAACATGGAGAACTAATAAATTTTTACATTAAGTTATTTCACCTGTTGTGGGAAATAGCATGTACAACTTCACTGATTCGAACGGCCAAAACAAGGTTAAAACTCTCACATCCGAAGTCCGGCGTAAAACTAGCAAGACTCCAACACTAGAGAGATGTAAAACCTTCTTCTTTCAAGTATTATACTATGTATCAAACAACCGAATCCATTTTTTTCTTCCACAGGGACTCCGTTGATTTGCCAAACAAAAACAAAATCACAGTTAGAACAAGAGCCAAGGTCTTCCCTCCCAAAAGGCCAAGAAGGATGACAGCTAAACATGCCAGATGCAGAGAGTTGATACACCTAGCTCGACACACTCTCTCCTGAACCACTTCCACATTCTCTACATCACAATTAGAAGCACTATCAGAGGCAATGAAACTCATAGCATCATCAATACTAGCTGTCGCAATTTCGCCGCCGTCTATTGCTTCCTCTTGCTGTTCTATGATGGAGTTAGAAATTTCTCTACTGCTCAAGTCCAATGCGAATACATTCACATCAGTGCCATTACTTTTCCTCTGATGCTTCTTTGGCAAAAGCTTCCCGAAAAGCTTTTTCGCCTTTGAGTTTTTGGAGCCCACTAATCGAGCTGCACAGACCTTGGCAAGCGCTCCAAGATCCCTCCTTTTCCATGATACTTTTTTTTCTTGATTCAGATCAACAGAATCAGCAGCTCTATGCGTTGATTCCTTTGACGAATCAGGACAGCTCTTGCCCCGTTCGGATTCCCCAATTAAATTAGAAGAGCTTTCGCTCTGCTCTGATGCCTGTGTTAAATCAGAAGAGCTTCCATCAGATGCGACTACTGAACATGAAAAGTTCCTGCCTTCATTTCCTACTTGTCTTATGGGAGAAACCAATCCCTCGTTCCCTAGTTCTCTTATCGGAGAAACCAATGCCGTCCTCTCCAAATCCATGCCGCCGGACGCCAACTCCGAACTCCTCGTCGCGTTGGCGCACGGAGGCAAGAACCGAAACACCCTAACTCCAATGTTGTCCAGAATCCACAAGCCCACGGCCGCGAGGGTGACCGCTGCAGCAAGCTTTCTCCTGCCTATCGGCGGAACCGCCAAAACGAACAGCTTCGCCATGAAAAGCCCCAACCAGAATAATCGAAGACCCCTCCTCTCCGTCGGCCCTGCAGCGGCCGGGGCATGAAAACGAACGCAATCCGCTCCCTGAAGAGCGTCGTTCACCGATACCGCCGGAGCACAAGGCCGGCAGCGGCGATCCTCTCGAGGGGACGGAGAAGGGCGGAAGTCCAACACCGGCGAGGCGGCAGCCGCGTCGCTGGCGGAAGAGCTGAGGTCGGAGGATCGCTTCTTCCGGCGGGACGGCTTCCTGAGGCGGTCGCGGTTCTTCACGACGAGGTCCGCGAGGGAGGTGGGGAAACCCGTCTGGACGACGAGCGACGAGCCGCCCACCCCGTCTTGGCGGAGGCCGGAGACGAGGCGCGAGAGGCCGGCGGAAGGCTGCGGTGGCTTCTTCCAGGGATTCGGCATCTTCGCCGGCCGCAGACGGCGGCGATCATACGGCGAGGAGGAGAAGGAGGAGGAGGAGGGGGAGGTCGGTTAAAAGTTGGCGCAGTCGCGGGGGTTTTCTTCTATTGATGGCGGTGGTTTTGGTTCGTGCGTTGGAGGCCGTTTCTAAATATTAGGCCACATGATCCAAATTTTGCTTATTATTATTTTTTACCATGATGATGATTATCCAAAAACATTAGTATTCATTCGGATGCTAATAATGATTACAGAATTCATTTTTTTAAATATATTTTTATTATCATTATTAAAAAAATATATAGTGAGCTTTTGGATAAGATCCAAATCATTGTTATAAGGTTTTAGTGTACTTGTATTTCTTTTGATTTGTAGATTATTATGAGCCTCTTGTCATATGAAAATATTGTTTATTGTTAGATAAACATTATTATTACCTAAATTACAATGAAGATGAACCACCCCACGACAACTAAATTAAAATATATGCTTTTTAAAAAAATATTTTAATAAATAATTTTTGGACTTGCTTTATGATGTATAATGAATATTGAGAAAAAATAGTAATTGATGTAGTATAAATGTATTTTTGATGAAAAAAAGACCAAAATAACCTTCTTGTCGCCAGTAAATTAAGAGATAAGTAATCAATTGAAGCTTACTGTGAAACTAACAAGGGTAAAGTGCCATTAGGAAAAGGGTAAGAAAATAGGGAAGAATATCTGCTAGGAACTAATGATGAATATATTTATAAGCAAAATCTCAGGAAATTCGAACATGATATGTATATTTTTTTATTTCCTTTCTCTTTCTACTTCTTAACATATTTATAAGAAATTATGGGAAGATCTAAAGAAAGACACTTGGGTAATTAAACAACAATGTTGAATAGATTAAAAGTTATGATTAGTAATTAAAAAGTGCAAAAGAAAAGCGCATGGATTTTAATTAATCTGCAGCCTTATTCGTACAATTTTCTGTTGTTGTTGTTCTCGTTCTTTTTTCCTTTTTTTTCTGCTGTTGCGTGCGCTTCTTTTGCTTGTACAACTAATAACTCAATGTCTCCAGCACAGTGGAAAAATAATGATGGTTCATCATCATAGCACAAGACCTTGTTTTTTTTACTCTTAATTATTTCTTATCCGCGTACGGATTTGTTCTGTTCTGTGTTATATATATTTTTTTCTCCTTTTTTTCGTGTGTCTCGGATAGAAACGTGATAGGAGCATAACATCCAAATCCATCATGCTTCCTACTGGATTCCATCTCTGCATAATTTTCGACAAGCAACACACGGCTTTGGTGCTTCGGTGGGCTCAATATAATTCCCACTGTCGACATGTCACTCATATTACTCGCCCTTTTTTGATCTTTTCCAGCCATGCGTTGGGTCTTTTGCTTGACCGAAACTCGCCTTTGATTTGTCACACAGAAATTTCACGTTCTTAATGCAGCATTCAGATGGCCAAAGCTAATGGGTCAATCAGTAAAGCGATGTTTTTGGAGTTGGGCGTTTGAAACCTTGCAGAGAGAGGGGGAGAGAGAGAAAGAGAGAGATGTCACGCTTGTGTTGTGTGCTTGCCGTGTCATGATCCAGAGAGGTGGAGGAGGTGGACATGCCTGTTTCCTTAGGGGATAGGGAAAGAGCAGCTAACTGTGACAGGGTCATGCCCATCTTGTGGACTGGCTTAAAGTTAATGGAAACTTGGAAATATTAAATGAGAGAGGAGTCGCCACTTGAGGTGTTGGTCCTCCTCAGCGTACCGGTTATTTATATCTATCCTTCTTTAATGCTCTGTCCATGTGACCTTAAAAATTGCATTCGAAGTGTTACTTTAGGAATCCTGCATCCATTAAGTCAAGGTGAGATGCATTTTCCGGAATCCAAAGTTGATTACCATTTGAATAAACCACTCTAATGACCTTTGATGTTTGCCTTAAGAAATGGGTCTGTGTTCTGTGAGCAAATTATATGACACTGTTCATGCAAGCACTGGTGGCCGATACATTTCATGGAAGGATCCAAGTAGTTATAGCGAAGTTATTATATATTGTATTCTCAGCGGTCTTGTTGCTGGTTTGCTGTCTGCACTACAATGAAACTGGTGCAGACAAAAGTGATGGCTGCCGTCTGCAACTGTAGGGAGATGCAACAAAGATCTACTTGCATTAAAGTAGCAGCAAGCAGTTCTTTTTTTTAACTAGAAATCTCTGAGAAAATTGCATTCATTTATTAAAGAATTTGATGATTATCAGAGCTGTCAAGGTGGACTGCTTAGCCCTTGTCGCCCGGCAGCTGCTGACAGCAGCCAAAAGAAAAAGTTATAATTCAGATGTTTGCAGTCACCTTTGCTTTCACAGGTCAGTTCTATGTTGCTCACAGCGTAAATAAAGAGATGGAATGGTGTGTTAATGCATACTATGAGACTGTCAAATTAACGACTTATCGCATCAGGTGACTAGATTTTTTTTATAATGTCAGTACCAGGATGACATATATCACATATATATATTTTTCATAATGTCGTGTTTTAATATAGAATGAGAGTAAGGGGTTAAAAGTTCATTAAGATCTTATTAAGAAAATATTGTTCTCCCCTTGTTATTCACATAGTGGATTGAACTAGATTAAAATTGTCAACAACCCAAATATAAGAGAAAGTGTTAAAAATATAAAATCAATCATATTGCTGAACTTAGCTTTTGGAAAAATTCACATATGTCTGCATTGCTACGGTTCGGTGGACTTGTTAATTCAAACAAACATAAACGTACAAAAGGAAGAATATATTAACCATGTTACTCCCAACTGCAGAAGCCATGGAGAATGGAGAAAGAAACAGGCTTCCTGTATCTTTCTTCTCAGTCATGTCAGCTAAACTTGATTACTTACCTCCCTGTCATTTGAACATATATTTTTTTTCTATACGTGCAGGGACGGAGCTAGAGATGTTTGGGGGCCAAAATTTTTAATTACCCTATATAGTAATATAAAAACTATCATAAAAAATAAAAATATATGTATACTACTATATGTTGGCCCCCCATAGAAATCCGTCCTGCCTCCGTCTCTGTATACGCGTACTCAACCCCACTATTGCCGAATAGTAGGGCATCGAACGATGAATACTTTAATGATGTATGATTGTATGTGTTACACAATGCTACACAAAAGTTAAACATATGATATGGTCGCACTTCTCATCAGCAGCATTGCTTGATTCAAGGGGGGAATCACATGGTAACAGCCAACCACAGGATCCACCCCTCCTTCGCATGTGAACTCCATGGCTCCATGCTAAAGAGCATCTTGCCAAAAGCTTGTCTCCGGCTCTGGAGTTAAATCTATCAGGGCGCAGCATTGTTCTTTACATGACAACTGAGCTTGAAGCCAAACCACTACATGATTAGTGTAGTGATGCAGATGTAAAACAAATTGTCTACAGTAACAACAACTCGAAAGAAGTGACCAAAGCATTGCACGACGCAACATTCATCCCGTACAAACCACAAACGCGGTAGACAAAGCATAAATCCACGAGCTTTAGACGTACACAAAGATCGCCTCACAAGCATTACAACACAAACATCATCCAGGACACGAAAGAAAAAAAAAAGGAAAAAAAAACTAGAAATATGTGCGGTCAAACACTTTCATGGGGCATCAACATCCTCCTCCCGTGCTCTTTCCTCTGCTGTTGCATCCTGATATTGCCAGTAGTCGGCCACCAAGTTAAGACACCACTTTATATTAATTAGTGGCTAGTTAATTAAGCAGTAGATAGAAGTTGTATGAGTTAGTGACCGATTAAGAAAGTAATGGATAGTTAATTATATTTATATTTGCTAGCATGCATGAATTTTAAATTTAAGAATAGCGTTTTGAAAATGTGTTGATTAATTATGTAATTAAAATTTAGTCCACTCCATACGGACTTGTGAAGATTTGTCATCTCGAATTGACAAATTATTAGTAATAATTGTGTTTAAGATTCTCGCATTTTTACTATTAATAATAGTTATTCTAGTTTTATTTTAATTATATTTTCAATTTGTATCAATTGATGTCAGAGTCTCATAAAGCCTCGTAGATCCAAGTAGCATCCATTCAGAAGAAATCGATTTTACAAATTATAAAGAAAAAACTCATTTCATAAAAAGAAAAGCTATTCAAAAATTTCTCTCTTGGTCCAAAAATAAAGTTAATCAAGTTTGGAGACTTCAACTGCACGTGTGAAATATTATTATTAATATTCTTTTCTCCGCCTGGTCCTAAGGCGAAATTGTAAGAGGAGTGTATACTAATTTGTATTAATTAATGGTTAGTTAATTAGGTAGTGGATAGTTAAAAGTTGTATGACTTAATAGCTGATTAAGAAAGTAGTGAGTAATTATTTATATTTGTATTTGCATATTATAAATACATACATGAGTTTTAAATTTAAGGATAACCTTTTGAAAATATGTTGCTCAGTTATGTAATTAGAGTTTAATCCACTCCATACGAACTTGTGGAGATTTATCATTCGAATTGATAAGTTATTAATAATAATTGTATTTAAAATTGTCACATTTTTATTATTAATAATAGTTATCCTAATTTTATTTCAATTGTATTTTACTCTCAACTTCCGCCAAACTCCATTTTCATCCATACCTACGCGGTCGCACCAGTGCAAGAAAGCCTTCCTCCTGAGGATAACAGTGAACTGCCCACTGACACGACGGAACATGTCTTCGATTCAGGTTGAGTTGCCGATCAATGTTTATGCCATGGAAGCCTTTTAGTGGGATATGGCACGCATTGGACTTCACTTTGTTTGGCATCCACTCCACAAAGTAGGCGGAATTCTCATTCTGAACACTGATAATCTGTTCATCCACTTCTTTTTTACTCATCTCTCCATGGAACATGGCATGGATCAGCAGCGCACAACGTATTCTTAGCATTCCACATTTGTTAGGTCAGCTCAGGTCCGGTGAGGGCACTATGTTGCTGTGAGCCTCTGGATGCCAATGGTGCAAATCCAAAAGTGCAGATGATGGAAACAGATTAAGTTGACTGCAAGCTCGCGGAGGTCAGAGTTCAGCTGACCAGGAAACCGTAAGCAACATGTAATTAACACCATTTTTGTGATGGTTGAGATCATCAAATTGCCAAATAAGGAAAACATCAAGTTCCTGATAAGATACCGGCATAAACAGGAAACCTTGGAAAAGCAGTATGCCAATTATTTCGGAGAACTCAGAAGGTTGGAATGTGCAATTAAAATGCATCTTTAGAATGGGAGGACAAACTCCGCCTATATTTTATAGCCGGTCCCAAGTTCGGATAAAGGAGAATGGTTGTGTTAGGCCCCGACAGCCAGCATAAAATCTTGTCGAATCTTATGAACATGGATCAACGAATATATTGTGTTAATGCTGAGCGAAATGACGTCGTATGACCTATGTAGCCGACCCCACCTAGTGGGATAAGGTTTTATTGTTGTTGTTTAGAATGGGATGACAACTCAGTTGGGAAACTGTTATCCTGGTTAATCTTTCATAAGAAAATGGAACCTCACTTCAAAAGATACCCCTAAAATTGCAATCTACACCAACACAAAATATTCCACTTACAGGTAGGAGTGGCAAGTTTGAGCGCGCGGAAGCAGATATCTTCACGAGCTGATGAACTAAAAGAGTAGCATTATACGGTTCCACAATCAGGATATTCCTCTCTGGTATTGGAAATAAGATGGGTTCAAATGGCGGACCCGGTTCCTCCTCCAAAATCCTGTAGGAAAACAAACCAAAAATAGATGAACTTTCTTTAGCAAGAGAATCTTCTTTTCTCAGAAAATATTGTCCAGGTGTACCAATGAATAGAAAAATGGACCAGATGAGAGGTATCGTAGATGGCACATTCCAGATCAACGATGCTCAACCTGGTTGCAATTCAATCCTTAAATCAAACTCTAATATGTTTATTCTGAGAATAAATGAGTGCCAAAACATTGAAATGTTCGAAAAATATGAACTACATGCACTCGTGTTAGCCATTTGGGCTCAACAATGTAACTCAACATTCTAATAATTTAAATTAGGATCATATTATATTACTATTTATTAGACAATATGACAGATTACCTTTTATAAAAAAATAGGATAAAAAATCCATTTTCGTTCGATCTTGACATATCACCTATTGCTCTTACCATTCATCTTAGTAATCTTATTTCAGCTCAGCCATTTTATAGAGTTCGCAATTTTTGCACTCTCCAACATTTATATCCATACATCACAGCCAGTTTAACTATCATCCTGTGTAAATTACTTTTCAGTATGCAGTATTTCATGATCACACAACACTGAGAAGTGTTTGTTAATATCCAGCTTACTTGGGTTCCATTTGTAACATCTTCTAAATTTTCTTCAGTTCTGGAATTCTTGACCAAAGGAACTTAAATCTGTTACTAGATATTACTACTATAATCCTCATAAGTCCCACAAAACTATCATAGGTGTTCTCTTTATAGGTTTCCTGAGTAATAATTCTACATTATTAGAAATATTTTTGTCATTAGACTGAAGCACTTCTTAAGGCACTTCATCATCGGTTTTTCAAAATAAAACAATATGCTATCCTCTTCTTAATTCATCATTTTTCTTAGTTTCTTTCATTATGAAACAAGTTTAATTTGGCCAAAAGTCTCTTACGTGATCAGGGAAGGAGGTACTATACATCAAGGAAAAAAAACTAAATAATTTTGCTTGAAGTACTTATGGATCACATCTTATCCATCAATATATAGTTTAAGTCAGCCCTCTCTATGAGTCAGTCATCTCTTCATGGACTTTGAATTGGATGAGTCATCTATTAGCACCGGAAACCTCTTGCTGGATTTTATGTGGGGTGACTTTTTTCACAAACTTAGCCTAGGCTGACTACCATAATTAAGCTATGCAACCTTACTAATACTAAAGGTTATATACAGATATTTGTCATCAACTCATTCAAAATGTTGGTCTCTAAGTATGGTGCAAGCATTTTTTTTGTTTTGAGATCCACCGGGTGTTTAGGGCTATTAGCACTCGACTAATCCGGTGTTCAGGCGACAATGATATGGATAAACCTTGGCTAAAGTGATGACTCTGAAAATCGAACCTGGGTGTCACCCAACGATTTTAAGACACAACCCCGCTATCCAGTTGTGCACTATCCTTGGTTTGGCGCAAGCATTTTTTTGTTAATGCGAGTTGGACATTTATGTTGACATTGAACGAATTAATGAATTAACATAATATCAGCACAAAGATGGTAAGAATTAAGAACAATGAAACTTCTTTGGACCCCATATTGATTCCCCATCTATGTTATATAGTGATCGATTTTTGTCACAGACGATTGCTGGAAGTAATCGTCCGCGAAGCGGTATGAACCTTCGTTGAAAATAGGCGCGGTTCAAGAGGGCGGACTAGGAGGGTGTAGGCGCCTATATATAGAAGAAGAGGCCATCCAAGGAGCCCAAATCGTCGATTGAACTCTTTCATTGATATCGGAGCAAGCGATTTCCCTGTGTTTCCTTCGCCTCCTGAACGAACGGCGAAAGTTTTTTTTTTGCAACCAGTGTCTACAAGCAATTCCATCAACGTTTTCTTTATCATCCAATGTTTTATGGTTCTTCGCGAACTCGCTAGGACGTTTTTCGGTCGACTCTAAGGTACCAATGGTAGAAGAAAATTCTATACAAGATATGAATCCTTTGGAAGAAGTGGGTGGACCCATAGAATCCACAAGTAAACCAAGAATAAGAAAGACATGACCTGCACATTTTTGTATGAGTGCGAGGCTTCGTATTACTCATAGAGGATTGTACAGATCCTGTTTTATATGATGAAGCGATGACTTTGGTTGAGTCAGAATCATAAATGGCCATCATGAGAGATGAAATAAACTCTATTAATCGATATGATTTGTCAGTCGTCAATGCATAAGGTGTAAATGGGTATCTAAGAAAAAGTACCACACTGATGGTACTATTGAGAAGCGCAAAGCCATATTAGTTGTCAAGGATTATACTCAACAAGCCAGTGTAGACTTTTAGGAAACATATTCTCTGATTGCTAAGTTTGCATCTATCAGGATCATCTTAACAATAGTTGCATATACGAATATGGAATTGTTCTAGATGGAGGTCAATGGAGAATTTAGTGAAGACATATATATGTGATAACCTTGTGGTTTACAAGTTTATAAGCTAAAAAAGTCATTATATGGCTCAAAACAATCATCGCGTCAATGGTACCGAAAGTTTCATATGACGGTCATCCAATTTAGTTTCGTAGCAAACAAATTGAATCATTGTGTGTACATTGAGAATAGTGAAAGAAAGTTTGTTATAATGTCATTATATGTAGATGATATTTTGCTTGTCGGGAATGATATCACATTGTTTAATGAAGTTAAAGAAAAGTTGAGTAAGAAATTTGAAATGAAGGACATGGGGAAAGCTTCATATATTCTTGGAATTCAAATTAAAATAGATAGAAGCTCAAGGACATTGAGCTTGAGTTAAGAACAACAAGATACTAAAGAGACTTGGAATGCAGAATAGCAATCCAACACCAACAGGTTTGGTCGTTAGGAAAAAACTCAGTAAGAGTTAATGTCCTAATTCAAGGCAAAAACTTTTAGAGGTCCCATACGCGCAAGTTGTGAATAGGGCTATGTTGTGTACAATGCCTGATTTGGCTTATTCAGTAAGTCTGGTTAGTAGATTTCAAAATAATCCCAAAATAGCACATTGCGAAGTCATAAAGAGGATTATGCAATATCTAAAGACATTACACAATTAAAGCTAACATATCAAGCTATACATTTGAGACTATAGGTTATTCGAATGCAAATTTCGATGGAGATATTAATGATCGAAAATTCATATCAGGTCATTTGTTTATGCTAGGTGTGCAGTTATTTCTTAAGGTAGCAAGAAACAAAGATGTGTGGCAAGACACACACAAGAAGCTAAATATAATGTATGTAATATGACAGTCACTCATGCGACATGGATCAAGTGTTTTTTATGAACTTGGGCTCAATTTATGCAGTGAACCACTATATAATCAAGCTACGATAAGTTTGATACACAGTGGAGCAAATACTTCCAAAGAAAAAGATAGTGAAATCGAATATCACTATATACATGATATAGTGGAAAAGAATGAAGTGACCGTAACTTATATGCCTACTAGTGATATGTTAGGTGATCCTCTTACCTAGGAAGAACATTCATTAAACATGTTGGTTTAATAACACTTAAGAATATTTGATTCAAAATGAAGTTTCTGAATAATGAGCTTCGAAATATCATCTCCATACCAATGTTATAAGACCCGGCCCGACGATCAACTCGGATTCATCAATGGGTCAGGTCGGACCGATTGGACCAGGTCGAATCAGAAGGTCAGATCGGATAATATGAACAAATAAAAGAATAAAATAAGATAAAGAGATTGTTATAATATTGTTAATATGTAATATCTTATTTATAAAAAAATATAAAATATAATATAATAAAGTAAAATAAAATAATTCAGATTAAATGATATAATAAAGTAACATAAATTCTCCTAAAAAAATAAAGTAACATAAATTAAGTCATCAACATAAATAAAAAAATCTTGTGAGGTAGTTATAAATAAAAAAAATATCGAAATTTTTTTACATATATGACAATAGGACATTGAAATATAAATTTCAAGCAAATATATATATAATATGTCTAAATATTTTAATAGGCTTTTTTATGTTTCAAATTTTTTTAATTTTAGAAATTGACCTGGTTGGGTCAGTAGTTTTGACCAGGTTAAAGAGGTTCAAACCTTTCCCCGAGTTTCAACCGACCTGCGAGCCACTTTAAGCCCCGGACACCGATCCGATGTGTCTGACAACACTGCTCCATACTCCATGGATAATGGGAGTATCAACAACAACAACAACAACAACAAAGCCTTATCCCACTAGGTGGGGTCGGCTACATGGATCATACGACGCCATTCCGCTCTATTAGTAACCAAACCTTTCGGTATATTATTCACCAATAGATCTTGCTCTATTAGTTCGCCAAGTGTCCGCCTTGGCCTCCCTCTCCCTCTTTTAATCGGACTCCAGATTATTTGATCTACTCTTCTTACTGGCGCATCTAATGGTCTTCTCTGAACATGACCAAACCATCTCAAACGATTCTCTACCATTTTCTCACTAATAGGAGCCACTCCGACTCGTTCACGTATATGGTCATTCCTAATCTTATCTAATCTTATATGACCACACATCCATCTCAACATCCTCATTTCGGCTACCCCCACTTTACGTTCATGTTGTCCCTTCATAGTCCAACATTCACTACCATATAACACTGCTGGCCTTATAGCAGTACGATAGAATTTTCCTTTAACTTTATTGGGTACTTTTCTATCACAAAGAACTCCAGTGGCTTTCCTCCACTTACACCAACCAGCTTGAATTCTATGATTAACATCGTCATCAATCTCACCATCTTGTCTTACAATTGATCCTAAATATTTAAACTTTGTCACTTGAGGAATTATATCCTCCCCTAACCTAACTTTCAAATCGTCTCTAAGTTGTTTATTTGTGAAATTGCTATGCATATATTCTGTTTTATTCCTACTTAAACGAAAACCCTTTGACTCCAACGTATTTCTCCATATTTCCAATTTTGTATTAATCTCTTCTCTTGAATCCGCTAAAAGTACTATATCATCCGCAAATAGCATGCACTTAGGTACCTCCTCTGTGATACTCTCGGTTATAGCATCGATAACTAAGTTAAATAGATACGGGCTTAAAGCTGATCCTTGATGTAGGCCAATTCATATAGGAAATTCATTTGTCTCACCTCCGGGTGTCCTAACCCTAGTCAATGCCACATCGTACATATCTTGTATTACCTTAATGTAGGCAACATTCACCCTCTTCTTTTGCAAGGCTTTCCAAAGTACATCCCTTGGTACCCGATCATACGCCTTCTCTAAGTCAATGAAAGCCATATGTAAGTCTCTTCTCCTACTTCGATACTTCTCCATCATCCCCCTTAGTAAATAAATCGCCTCTGTAGTGGATCTTCCTGGCATGAACCCAAATTGTCTCTCAGAAATACTAGTCTTCATTTTCAATCTATGCTCAATCACTTTTTCCCATAATTTCATAGTGTGACTCATAAGTTTAATCCCTCTATAATTTGCACAATTCTGAATATCCCCTTTATTTTTGTAAATAGGAACTAATGTACTTAATCTCCAATCATCAGGCATCTTTTTCGACCGTAAAATCTCATTAAATAGTTTACATAACCACAACACACCTTTTTCTCCTAAACATTTCCAAACTTCAATCGGTATACCATCCGGTCCAACGGCTTTACCATTCTCCATTTTCTTAAGAGCTTCGCTAACCTCCGAGACTCTAATTCTACGATAAAATGACCTATTAAGCTCACATTCGCTAACTGTCAAGTCCTCCAAATCACAACGGGAACCTTCACATCCATCATTAAATAGCTTATAGAAATACTCTTCCCATCTGTTCTTAATATCTCCTTCAGTAACTAAAACCTTGCCAACTTCATTTTTTATGCATCTTACTTGATCCAAATCTCTCGACTCCTTCTCTTTGTTCCTTGCAATCTTGTAAATCCTTTGTTCACCCGCCTTTGTCCCTAACTCCTTATAAAACCCCTCATATGCTTTAGCACGAGCATCACTAACTGCCTTCTTAGCCTCCCTTTTCGCCAAACGATACTTTTCCCAATTGTCAGAACTATTGTCCAAGTGTATCGCCTTGAAACAATTCTTCTTATTACGCACCTTTTCTTGGACCTCCTCATTCCACCACCAAGTCTCCTTATCTCGTGGTCCAAAACTTTTTGATTCTCCTAAAATGGCTTTAGCAACCATTTCAACCTTTTTTGCCACATTCTTCCACATGATACTAGCATCTCCTTCTAACTCCCACACACTTTCCTCTAACAACTTACTTCTAAAAGTCTCTCGCTTCTCCCCCTTTAACTGCCACCACTTGATCTTTCGATCAAAAACTGTTCGGGATTTTGGTTTTATACATTTTATTTGCATATCAAGAACTAACAATCTATGTTGTGTAGTCACCCCATGCCCAGGAATTACTTTGCAATTAGTGCAACGTCTTTTATCAGTATTTCTTATCAAGAAAAAATCGATTTGAGACCTATGAGTTCCACTTTTGTATGTGATTAAATGTTCCTCTCTCTTCCTAAAACAAGTGTTGATAATCTTAAGGTCGTATGCTAAAGAAAAATCAATAATAGTTTGTCCTTCCTCATTCAACTCCCCAAAACCAAAACCACCATGAACCCTTGCATGTGGTCCTGCCTCTTTACCAACATGTCCATTAAGGTCTCCCCCAATATAAACTTTCTCGGTTGTTGGTATACTTTCAATCAAACCCTCCATATCTGCCCAAAACTTCTCCTTGAGATGTGATTCTGCTCCTACTTGGGGTGCATATGCACTAATAATGTTCATAGTCTCCTTTCCAACAATTACTTTCACGGATATGATTCGATCCTCAATCCTTTTAACTTCCACAACATTCTTCCTCCATTCTGCATCCGCGATAATACCAACACCATTCCTTCCATTTACCTTACCTGTGTACCAAAGTTTGGAACCATTTAACCTAATCTCTTTACTTCCCTCTCCTACCCATCTAGTTTCTTGCAAGCATAAGATACTAATCTTACGCTGGTCCATTACTTGTGCCACCTCGAGGCGCTTCCCATTCAACGTCCCAATGTTCCAAGAACCTAATCTGACCTTAGTCTCATGAACTAGCTTCTTTAACCGCCTCCGTCCATTAGAGTGCGGTAGCCCTTGCTCATTTAACACTGCATTCAGGCGAGGATGCAGCGGCTCTTGCTCTCTTATCACTGTACCCGAGCTGTACAGCGCGTTACTTACGGGTAACGACCTAGCATTAACACAATATATTCGTTGATCCATGTTCATAAGATTCGACATGATTTTATGTTGGCTGTCGGGGCCTAACACAACCCTCAAAGTTGCAAATTGCGCTACAAGAATAGTGGGAGTAACAAAGTCGCAAATTGCACTTCACGAATAGTGGGAGTCTCGAAATTGTCTGACCAAAACGGTGAAGTTGGGAGATGCTATATAGTGAGGTAACTGCCAGCGATAAAGTGCTACCCTTGGCCAGCTACGGGTGCAGTTCAAGGGGGCGGATTAGAACGGTGCAGGCGCCTATACATAGAAGAAGAGGCCATACAAGGAGTCCCAATTGTGGCTTGAACTCTTCAATCGATGCATTTGTTAAAAGGAAATAACACCCGTAAAGCTAATGCGACTGAAATACACATCTTGCCCCGATATCAAGTTTGAGAAACAAAGCCAATCTGACTGCATAAAAAGTTAGATTCCCTAGCGATTTTCTTTAAATCGCTATGTAAATGTTAATGGAGCCAAAAGACAAATGCAAGTAATTATTTCCAAAAATAAATCAAGAGGTAAACACAAGTCATATGGCAGCAAGCGGAATGGAAACAACAAAGCAGAAAGGTAGCACATTTACCCACATCCTACCTAAAACAGGTTGCGGATATGTTCGACAAAATTCCGAAAAGAGGGAAGAGATGGAGAAAGCGCAAATCTTGGAGACAATCGCAGTTCTCGGCCTCCTTGCTGACGACGTCAAGAATGGAGTCTATGAGTTCGGCGCCCTCGGTGTAATGTCCCTTGGCCCAGTTATTCCCCTCTCCGGACGGGCAAAACATGAAGTTGCCCAGGCCGAAGACCTTGTCATGTGGCCCCGAGCGGAGCGTGGACGTGGAGGTCGGACGGCGCGTGGACGTAGCGCCGGCCGCTGGCCTCGTTGTAGTAGACATTGATGCGCTCGAGCTGGAGGTCGATCCCATGCTCGTCGCAGATCACCTCTCATAACTTGGTCCCGATGTGGTTGCAGCATTCACACACGCACCCCTGGATGTGAAGGATCTCCCCCATCGTCACGTCGTCAACAGTGATATCTCCGGCAACGCTCCGACGGGGACGGCGACTGACGAGAGGGATCGGAAGCTTGGAGGCAGCTGATGGGGTCACATCCCAGTAAAGTACGAGCAAATGGGTAGCTTCTGATGCCAGAAAGTGGGTGGTGCTGGGTACGCGGTGAGCGTGCAATTTTATATTTATTATAATATTTATTACTAAATAATTATAAAAAAATATATGTGATTTTTATGTAATTTTTTATTCTTTATATTAAATAAAGTTTTATAACTTCTATATTAAGTTAAAAAATATCAGTTAGATTGTATTTGATATATTGGCTATAATCTAGTTTTCACAAATATGTGTCGGGTTTAATTTTCATAAATGTATTTACAACAAAATTTATTCTAAGAGATACTGTTTAATGAAGAGCTGAAAGAAAATAAGATATTCACATTTAGCACAAAATTTGAAGGATGGAAAATATTTATTTTGTCAATTTTATTATTACGACATAACACGAGAGATAATAATAGCTAAATAATTACTTCATCAAATAACAATACCCTAATGCAAAAATTTTTGTACATAATAAAGGTAAAAATGAAAAAGTAAAGAGAAAAATAAAATAGATCATATGGATGAAGCATATGCAAGGTTAAAATAAATGAAAAGATAAAAAGGAAAGTAGCAGGAACCGTAATTCTGGGTTAGAAAAGAAGGAAGATAAATAAAAAATTCGAAAGTAAATAGGCGTGATCCCATAAATAATAAAATAAATAAAATTTTAAATTGAATACTTCAAATAGAAGGACAATATTGTAAAATCCGATTAGGACATCGATCCGAAAAAAAAACTTTCTAATTGAGTCGAACTGGATGTTAATAAATAATATAAAGATATATTCAACTAAAATATTGATTAACTTATATTTATTAATAATAAATATTATTACACATATCAAGGTATAATGATATTATAAACAAGTTTTAATAAATAAAGGAACATGACAATGATTCACAATTTTTTTAATTTCTGTCTTTAGTATATAAATTCATATATAAACTCATAATTTTAATTTAATTATTAATACTTATTTAAGATAAAGTGGTGAAAAAATAGTCTCATAAGGTAAAACGTAATATATTTGTAATAACAAATATTCACATGTCGTACATAGTCCATTTATTAGTGTTATCTTTACCGTTGAAAGGTATGGGTTCAAATCCTACCACCAACATCAAATGTTAAGCCAGTTCATCTAAAATAAATCTATCCGATTTAGCGGTTAACTTGAATTTGACTAGGTTTGATCGATTTAATTCGGTTTGATGGCTTAGTCGGTTCAATATCGACCCATGAGCCATTTACACACCTGAAGTAATCGAACTGGTTCAACCGATCCGTGGAAGATTGCAAGGATCAAAATATAATACCAAGAAATGACAAGTGAGACTAATCCAGTAAATTATCCAACATCACGTACCTAGCAACAACAAGTGAGACTACTACCAATAATTTTCTACATTCACGTCGATTCGAACTCGAGGCCTCTACTTAAAGTGAGATGTAGCCACATTCAATCCACCTCAACTCTTGGTGGTAATGGACCAGTTTAATGAGCTATTGCCGCCTAAAGATGTTTAATACTCTTTTTTGAAAAACAAGAATGGACATTCTTACGATATCGAGATCTTACATAAGATTAAGATTGAAAAAGATCATCGAAGTCATGACATCGGATTCCTCGTAAGATCCTAGTAATTAATAGAATAATATATTTCGAAGGATGATAAATAATTTTTTATAAATTTATCACACTCAAATATTAAATGACATCTTACTAAGTCATATTTTTGTCAATTCTTAAGTTAAATTATTTCAAAACATAATAAAAATAAATAATTTATATTAAACTTCATCTACATTAATTGTTAGTGTGATGTATATATTTTTTATTAGTATTTAAATGATCATATTTGTGAGATAATCATAAGATCGTGTGACCAAAATCCACGGGATCCTAGCCCCACAAACATTTTTCCCTCCCTTCAAAGGCGCAACTGTATCACTTGAAAGATTCCATTGATGAGGAAGTCCTTCATGTGATTGTTTTTGTGTCTGATTATACTTTCTATCCTAGTACCCCTACCATGATTAGAAATATACTCTAGCATGATCTTATTAAACTTAACACGGATAACCTATCATAGACAATCTTAAGGGACATGAACAATATTCTATACCCAGAGGATAAAAAAAGAGGGTGCTAACATTAGACTTAGAAATCTATCCGTAGTTTCAGAAACTTGATTTACCATCATGATCTTTTTGATATCACCTTAATTGGGAACCAATATATATGGTGTAATAACCACATAGGGGCGACTAGAATTCTATGCAAATTAGACAGATTTTTAGTCAATCAAAATTGGATTGTTAAATTCCCAAACATAACTCTTCATACTTTGCATCGTGGTACCTCTTATCATGTTCTTCTCCTATTCAACATACATCAAACTAGGCAGAAACTCAAGTTATTTGAATATGAGCACTTCTGGTATGATTACTCTTATACTAGAAGCATTCTAGAAAATGTATGGCAACATTGCAAACAACAAAACCCAAACATCAATATTAACAAGGCCCTAAATGATATCAAGTCAAAAGCATTACACTAGAATAGACATGATTTAGGAAGATTTGAAAACAAGGTACAACAGACCACATGGGATAATGCAAATCAAGGCTTAAGCCATAATGAACTCATCCACCTCAAAATACTTTACAACAAAAAACAAGCTTACCTTATACAAATAATTATGAAATGGTGAAGCAAATTTAAGATTAACTAGTTGAAAAATGAAGATAAAAACTTAAAGTTCTTCCACATTACTGCTCTAGTTAGACATAGAACTAATCTTTTTGTTCAACACTATAAAAGGCTCTTGATGCTTAAGCAAAACCTCCATCCAATCAACCTATGGCCCCCTTCCAACCTTGAACACATCATGGTCAAATCATTTGTCTGCCCTTATCTCAACTACTGAGATAAATGATTGCCTTAGATTCATGCCAATGGGTAAATCCTCTGATCATTATAGTTTTACTACTGAATTTCACAAGAACTACTATAATATTATGGGTCTTTGACATATCTAGTAAGATCCAACATACTTTTGAAACAAAGCAAATCCTCCCTGAATGGAATCATACATTTCTAATTTTCGTCCCTAATAGGAAGAACCCAAAATTGGTTACTGATTATAGGCCCATTGCTCTTTGTAATATTATATATAGACTTATTGCTAAAATTTTAGTTGATCGAATGAAACTAACACTACCTTCTCTAATTGATCAAGACTAAGATGCCTTTGTTGCCCAACAATCTATCAAAGACAATGACAAGACACTTCCACTCGGTACTTGTTGTTGAGTCTTGGACAATGAGACTTGGGATCATCAAAAGTGTGGAAATTAGCTATGACAACATCAAATTTGAAACTAATTCAACAAAACTTTTTAGCGTTTTTAACAAAATTGCAGTATGCCCCTGGAAAATCAAGAAATCATGATTGACATATGGAACTCCATCGACTTTTTTGTTCTTTTGAAGCCTGACATATATTTAAAGAAACTAATCAAGCAACTGACTACATATCAAAGAGTAGTAGATTAACTTTAAATGTATTTTGGATGGATGGGTCACCCACGGTCTCCATAATTTTTTGTATGAAGTTGGGTCTCTTTTCAGAAAAAGAAATACGATGTGTGATATTATCTCCATTGATATTTCTGAATTACAATATGAAACTATTGAGTTTTCTATCTTGTCATATGATGCTATTGAGATTTATAAATTCTAGACAATTGATTTTTTAGATGCAATATAACTCTCCTTGGTTCCATTTTATTAAACACTACATCAATGAAAAATAAAATTAATATTTTTACACAATAAAATAAATAAATTTCTATTCCTAAAAAAACTTTACTCTTGTATTATTTTTTTAGAAAGCACGCTTTGACAAAAGAAATATATATTTTTTCCTCTATGAGTTAGTTAATTCGTGTATAGAATATTAGGATTTAGGAGTAGGTAAACCTAAACAATTTTTTTTTTGTGTGGACTCCTATTAATTGATATGCCTAACGTTCGGATTGAGTCAAATGGCAAGATCCATCTATTGCTGAATCCCTATATATTTTTTCCTAGCCACCTCATCTTGATCTAACATCCCAAATCAAGTTAAATAAATAGAGTGTTCATGCATGCGACCACTCCGCCATCGCAGCCCACATGCAATCTTGTTGTTGTCATCATCTGCAACCTTGGTGTTGTCATCATTAGTAGTAGTACTACATGCCACCTTTGTCAATTCCCCTTTTCTTGATTCCACTTGATTTATCAACTCTCATTTGCCTCTATTTGCTTCGGTGCCACCACCAGATCCATACTAGTGTACATGTTATGCCTCGTTTCTGCCACGACGTTGTTTCCACTCGGTTTATCACATCGTGATATTACACAAACACATCTTTTGTTCCACCATGACATTCACTCTCCCACCTGAATACTGATCTGCTTCCTCTGCATGTGTCTTGCATGGTCAGGCGGATGCCTTACACTTGCTTCCATGAAGATTCTCACCTGGAACTACAGATCAAAAGTTAGAGATAGGATTAGGAACCTTATTTCCACACATTCCCTTGATATTGTAATTTTATTAAAAAGTCATGTTGGTTCTGTAAAGTCTAAACAGGTGATCCATCGTCTCGGCCATTCCTGGTCCGCACTTTTTATGACAGTGCTTCTAAAAGTATTATCCTTGCCTCGCATGGGCATGATACGCAGGTTACCTCTTTACTCTCCTCTGATTCTATTTTGTATGCTGCTATTTCCTATGACAACTTTCATTTCCTATTATCTTGCATCTATGCTATACCTTCGGATAGAAACCTTTTATGGAACATGTTAAACCAAAAAAATTCAAACGATTTCCCCTGGGTTTTAATTGGTGATTTCAACTACATTCTTTCTCCTGGTGACAACGGAGGGTAATCCCTTTGCACCAACCAAATCTACCGTGCTCCTTAACAACCTCATCCAAAGCCATTGACTTTTCGACATCAATCTCTCTAGGAACCCTATTTTCACTTGGTGAAACAACCGTGCGGGTCACGCAAGAATCTTGTGTTGGTTGGATCAAATGTTGGCCAGCCTCACTAGATTGACCTTTCCTGAGCCTAGATCTTTCCTCCCTCCCCTGTGCGTCGGACCATGCCCCTATTCTTTTCCAATCCAATATCCATCTTTCCCGACACTGAATCTTCAAATACGAACACTTTTGGCTCCTACACCCCAAAGCCAAGGAAATTGTTAAACAATAAAGGTCCTCCCCTTCTAACCAAAACCCCATCCAGAAGGCCCTTCACCGAATCCGCATAGACACTCTATGTTAAAATCAGGAGGTTCTCGGTAGATTAGAAACACGCGCTGAGAAAACGCTCACTCACATCTCCCTCTTAGAACACCTTGACTCTACCCAAGGGCCCTCGAAGGCTGACATCGCTTGCCTAAGGGCCTCCTATCACCTTCGGCCCTCCTATATCAAATTGGAATCAAATGGTGGAGTAAGGCACGTACCTCCTGGCTCCACCATGATAATAGCAATACAAAATTATTTCACCTTCAGATCATTGTTAGGCATAAACAAAACTTTATCCGCTTAGTCCAAACTGATTCTGACAATCGTCTTACGAGTCCTGCTCTTATCGCACAAGAATTAATCGTAGATCACTACCAAACCCTATGGGCCCCTCAAATGAGACCGACACCCCTCTAAACCTCTGGCCTTCCTTGCCTTCATGTGATTCCTCTTTTTTCCTTCCCTCACCAGACCCATCACCTCTGAGGAGGTCACCTTGGTAGTCTGGAGCATGCCATCGAACCGAGCCCCGACCCAGTTGGTTTCATCATCGATTTCTATCGCACTCACTAGGAGATAGTAGGTCCCCGTATCATCTCCACAATTCAACTGACTTTTCAAAACAACCAAATCCACAAGGATCGAGGGAAAACATCACTCATATTCATTCCCAAAAAAACGTCTCCCTTGTCTATCAAGGATTATCGCCACATCTTCCTCTGCAATATTCTGTACAGAGTCTTCGCTAAAATTATCACCAATAGGCTTTGGCCTACCTTGAACACATTCATCATCCCAATGCAAACTACCTTTATTCTAGGACGTAATATTCAAGACAATATTCTCATTGCTCAGGAACTCACGCATTCCCTATCTTCTGGCTGCATCAAGCATATGCTCATTAAAGCTGACATGGAGAAAACCTTTGATTGTGTATCCTGGAATGCAATTATAAGGTCTCTAACTCACATGAACTACCCTTCTGCCTTTATCACTTGGATAGAGATATGCATCCATTCCACCATGTTCTCCTATGTGATTAATGGAACTCTCTCTCCCTATTTCCAGCCCCACAAAGGCATTAGGCAAGCCACTCTCTCCCTATCTGTTCATCTTTACTTCGCAAGTTTTCACCTCACTTCTTGACCTCAGCATAACATCTGGCCATATCAAACCTTTCATCCAAATCAAATTCTCTATTAGCCGCCTCTCTTTGGAGATGATCTTCTAATTTGTATTAGGGCAACCCTCTCTAACTGTCGGCACCTAAAGAGCATTCTTCACTCCTATGAGATTCTTATAGGACAACAGATTAATCTCCTCAAATCTGTTATTTACTTCCCATCAAAACTCAGCCCATACATTCTCCTTCACTTATCTCGGAGCCCCCATATCTTCAAAACATATCCCTACAACACAACAAACTTTTCTTTTAAGAAAAATCATGACCAGGCTTACTGACTGGCGGCTACTTAGTCAGGCTGACCGTGCTACTCCCATTAAGACTACTCTCTCTTCCATACCTAATTACTTCCTCGGCATGGCATACTTATCCATGGGCACCCTCTCTACCCTGAAGAAACTTAGTAAATCTTTCCTTTGGGATTCAAGAAATGGCCACCATTCAACACATCTCATCAGTTGGCAAACCGTCCAGTGCCCCCGAGCTGGGGGTTGGGTATCAAAAATCTCCATCTCATTCGTGCCTCATTCTTGGCCCATCGAATTCTTAACCTCTTAAATGACTCATCATCGACCTCATTCATCCAAAATACGGTCCTTTCTGCCTCTGGGCGCCAATGGACTACCCCTGCCTTGCTTGGTCCTGGAGACTTATCCAAGAAGAAATCCCACACTTTCGTCTTGGCTTCATCAAAGCTATCAGGTTAGGATTGAACACCTCAGTTCTTCATGATCCGTGGATATCCCCTATCCTCTTCAGCAGATTGCCGACTTACATAAATATGAACATCAACAACTCCACTCTTAAAGTATCAGACGTCATCATCAATCACACCTAGAACATCCTGCTATTGTCTCAGGTTTTTGCTGCTTCGACTTGCAATATTATTTGTAATATTTATATCCCACATACTGCATGTGATGACTGATCACTAGCTGACCACTATAAGTTTCTAATCCATTTTAGATGCATTTCATACATATCGAGTCCCACTTTTGCCTATCTTTGGGTCAATTATACTTGGAATGCATACATTGTGATAACTAGTTGATATTCCTCATTTCATACTTAATTCCATGTGCATAGAGGTTCTGAAATGCCAAAATCCATTAATATTTAAATTCTATGCCAAGTTATCAATTTGAGGACAAGTTATCATTATTATATGTCAAGTTATCATTATTTTGAGTGAACTAATTTTCAATGATTTTCTTGCCCTAAATTCATTATTATCATATATAAATCATATTTGGATAGTCACATCTCAACTTGTGCAAAGTTTTAAGACCATTTGAACAAGTTATCGCTTTTCAAGTGCTAAGTTATCGTTAATGGGCAATTATGTCATTTCGACATGAAAAACTATTAATTCTGCACAAGGACTTTAAGCAATCATCTTATTATTGTTCTAACTCATTGTTGGTCAAATTTCATCACATTTGGATAATCACAACTCAAGTTATCACAAGTTATCATTTTTAAGTCATATAAGTTATCATTTTTGTAAACCCAAGTTATCACTTCTTAGAAATCTCATTCATATCTGATTTCTGATTGCACTCACTTGTTACCCTAGTCCATTTGATGCTTCTAATGCTTTGAATCACTTGCATTTGGATAATTTCCATGATTTGTTACAAGTTATCATTTCCGGGTCCAAAACCATCAAGTTTTCATATAGATTTTCAATCATGCACAACACAAAATCCCTTTTGATCACTGAGCTGAGTCTACTTGTGGTTCTTACCCTTATTTATTTAATTCTTATTAGAAGATATTGATACTTGCTGTTATGTGTCTTCTAGCATGTGGAATAGGACTGGAAAAGGGAGAAAAAGAAGGGGGGACCACTTGCTTTTTGGCTGTCCAAAAAGTTGTCACTGCAGATTCTTCCAGGACCAGGGACAGATGGATGCAATCAAAAGATAAAGAACATTTTGATGCTGATCCTAGGGTGGAGAGGAGTCATATAAAAGGTGGAATTTCTGGAGGAGGAAAGGGGGGTTGGACATTTAAGGGTTTGGAAGAGGAAAGGAGCTGCTGCTGCTGGACCTGTTGCTACTGGCCGGGAGTCTTCAAGCATCAATATGATTTGTATCTGTTTCTCCTTCCAATTGATGTCAAGCTTTGTAATTATGAGGAGCTAAACTCCATTTCTTCTAGGATAGGGTAGTAGTTAAGATTAGTTTTGGATGGATATGAACTGGTTTATAATCCTGCACTGAAATTAATCCTGATTTTAGATTTCAAAAATGTTCTACATTGATTTATGCTATGTTGTCATTAGATCCATGTGTAATTAATGACTGAGAAGTCTTATTTGATCTAAACATCTTTTAGGAATGAATTATGAGATAATATCATATTTCTGAATTTAATTTTATTGCAAACTTGATTTCTGAACTCTGATTTCCTAGTTTCCTGAATTTTATTTCTGTGGCTGTTGAATCTATTCTTCACTCACAATCTGATTGATTGAGTCCTTGGGAAGTTGCTATTGTTTCTATCTTGTTTAGGAATGAATCAAGATGCTTGGACAATCATTTGACTCAAATCAGATTGTTCCACTGATTTCTGAAATGAAAACCTGAATTCTGATTTTTCTGATTTCTTATTAAAATTTGTTTTACCAATTGAGTCCCCTGATTTCTTTCAATCACTGATAAGTGAACTTTAGGGATGTCTTGCAGTCCAGAGATGGGTCAAGAATAAGTTGGTAATTCAGATTTCCATTGATTTAAAATTCTAATTTCTGAAATATTGATTTCCTAGTTTCTGGTTTTCTGAATTTCCTGAACCTGAATTTTTTGAACTGTTGAATCTGTTTGTCATTAAGGATTGGATTAATTGAATAGCTGAGAGGCTAGTATTTACTCTAATCTTATTCGGAAATGTATTAAGATGTTTGACAACTTAAGGTTCAATTCTGTTTTTTTTCCAGAAACTGATTTATGAATTTATTCAGAAATCTGTTCTTCTGATTTTTCTTCTGGTTAGAATCTGATTTGCCAAGTGAGCATACTTATTTCATCAAATCATCGAGAGGTGTACTATGAGAATCTCTTGCAGTCCAGAGATAGATCAAGAGGCATTTGGCAAGCCTGAATTCTAAGGGTCTTGTTGCTGATTTTTCTGAATTGCAAAATCCTATTTTCTGATTTGTATTTAAATTCTGATTTCCATTGTTAAGCCTCAACTTAATCCACTACTGAGAAGTAGTCATTAGGTCATCTTTGAGATCTAGAGATAGACCAAGTAGTAATGGCAATTGTGAATTCCTGTAGTGATATGCTTTGCACTTCCAATTAAGTTGTGTTTGTGTGGATTTCATTTTATTTTACAACCGAGAGGTTGAATTTAAATCCCCCAAGAATTCAGAGATGAATCAAGGAGCACAAGCACCATAATTGAGTAGATTTCATCTTGGTTTGATTGATTGGAATGATTCCATCTTTTTATGAATGCAATTACAAGTTATCATTGCAGAATTCCTTTGAATTGTAAAAAATCAGCAATGAACTCCCCATTGAGCTGAATGATAACTTGATTTTCAGTGAGGACCCTCTATTGATTCAATCTACCTAACAACTATATGATAATATGTTGTTTAGTTAGATGCCAATTGAGCTGTGAGAACAGCCATTTTCATGATTGAATCAAAGTTGGACATTTAATGATAACTTGATCCATTCCCTCCTTAACTAATTTAGATGAACCCCAAATCCTAGAAGAACCTTCCTCATTGATAGTTAAACCTTTCTAGCCATTAATTTAGCATTTATAATTCAGTTTTGCAAAAGTTTTCAAAACCTCAAAATCTGTTATCATTCTGCACTTGTAAAAAAATTGTTTTCACTTCCAATTAAAAATTTGTTTTTGCTACCTTAATTAGGATTAATCTAAACTGTTTTAGGTAGTTTAGGACTTCAAATCTTTGTGGATACGACAATCTGAGTCTACTACAACTTACATGTGCACTTGCAGCTAGTGAGTTGGGAGACCAAAATTTAAAAATTTGACATTTTCTTTAATTTTAGCTAGTTATCACTACTCAATCCCAAATATCACTATGAATGACGCGTGGGTTTGGGTGACAAATGATTATGGGCTTCCCAATGCTAGTGTGGTTTACAAATTTCATGTATCAACAGGCTTTTTCGACCAACTTGGCTGGATAGCAGCCTTGGACAACAATTTGGAAGATTCAGGTTCCCCCTAAAATACATTTTTTTTCTTTTGGAAACTCTTTCACAACCATCTTCCTACAAAAGCCTATGTTCAATGCTTTGCCCCCACAGTTGATCCACTTTGCTCCCTCTGTGGTTTGGCCACAGAAAAGTACCCCACTTATTTTTCTCTTGTCCCACCGCGTTACAATTGTGGTCCCTCTTTGACGTAGCGGGGGATCGCAAAGTGGAGGAGATGATAACTTTCGGACGAATTTCAAAAGAGGTTGACAGTTCAAAGCACTATTAATAGCTTGATAATCTCGGGATCCATCGAGACTCAGAATCCACTGAGAAATAAAACCATACAGATTTATGAAATAATTGGATAATAATTGAACTACCAATAATAAAAGAGTTCATGCCTATTTATAGGCATTTTACAATTAAATTCAAACTAATTTAAAATTTAAAAAGATAAAATAACAATAAATAAGAATGCTAACTAAGAGAATTTAAGTAATCTAAAAGGATAAAGATAACAATAACAACTAATAAATTATATCTTATTTCCTACATCAGTCTCCCTTTCTTCAAAAAAGTTTGGCCTCGAACTCTAAAAATTTGAATATGGAGGTTCACGCTTGATATCCTGCAACGGTCTAATTTTCTTTCTTAACTTATCAAATAAGTCATTTAAATCAAGTATATTGTACAACAATACCAAATATATTATTATCAAAACTTGGCATGAAAATGCAATTTGCAAAAAGTTAAATTTTTTTGTGCTGACAAAAACTTCAACGCATCTCATATGAACTTGAGGAATTTGAAGCAAATCTTTCTTGTTAGTTGAATTTAATTCCAACTTTTCATTCACCTTCTGAATAAATTTGCCTTTTGTCTCAGAAAGAAAATCCAAAATAACCAACTATTTAGTATTTGGATAAATTTTGATATTTTGAATAGTTTCTTGTAATTCTTCAATTGAATTAGAGACAACTTTCAAAGATAATTGATCTTCACAAGATTGTACAGACTCAGCAAGAAAATCCAAAATAACCAACTCTTCAATATTTGGATAGATTTTGATATATTGAGTAGCTTCTTGTAATTCTTCAATTTGAGCATATATAACTTCCAAAGATAATTGATTTTCACAAGATTGAACTGAATCTGATGGAGTCTTAGGCACTTCATTGATTATGTTATCTAATCGTTGCTGAAGTTTCTTAATTGAATTTTTGATATTCTTCAAATGAATTTGAACTTCTTGTATTAAATTTGCCTATCTTGTTGAGACTTATTTGACTATTGAAAAATAAGATAATGATACGATGAAGGCAAAAAGTGTTAGATAAGTAATTTCTTCAACTTTTGCTATGTTCGGATAGGTGATTTTTCATGATAAGTTCGAATGCGCTTATTATTTTTTCACCATGATAAAGCCCTAAGACTACTAATTTGACTTGTTGAGATTCTAGAATATCCTAATAATCAAAGAAGTGATCAATTTTAGAAATCCAGTGTAAAAAATCATCAACGTGGAAATAACCATTAAATGATGGTGGTTATATCCTCATGTTGTTAGTTAAAATAACAAAATAAAATAAAATAAGATAAAAAAAATATAAACTAACAAATCATGAGAGAGAGAAAAAGAATGATAAGAATGTAATGAATTGGAGATAATAAAATGGAGAAAACAAAAATAAAGGATTAATCAGTTATAAATGATAAGAACAAAAATAAAAGAACAAACAATAATAAATGGATGATGGGGAGAAGATGAGTGCCAATAAATTTCCACGAAGGCTCTGATACCACTTGACGCAACAAGGGGGGTCGTAAAGTAGAGGAGATTATAACTTTCGGATGGATTCTAAAAGAGGTTGATAGTTCAAAGCATCATCACTAGCTTGATAATCTCGGAATTCACCGAAAAATAAAATCACACATATTTATGAAATAATTGAATTACCAATAACAAAAGAGTTCATGTCTATTTATAAGCATTTTACAATCAAATTTAAACTAATTTAAAATCTAAAAAGATAAAATAACAATAAATAAGAATGCTAACTAAGAGAATCTAAGTAATCTAAAATGATAAAGATAACAATAACAACTAATAAATTATATCTTATCTCCTACATCACTCTTCCAACAAAAACTAAATTTCAACTTTCAATTTTTCTCCTCATGGAACTCTGGTTCTTGGACCAAGAAGGAGCTACTTTGGGTCAGCCTTCAAAACAAAATATTCTTTCAATCTTCTCCTAATACTTGTGGGGAATCTGGAATCTCAGGAACGACATCCACTTTCGATCAAGGCATTCAATTGTTAGTGTGGTCTGGGAAAGAGATTTAGCCAATTCTCATGAATTTGTTACCTCTGCCACCCATGCACCTGAGGCACTCTCCCCTCATGATCCTCCACGGATCCAGTGGGAGGTCCCCTCCCCGAATTAGTTAATTCTCAATTCGAACGACTACTTCTGCTGGGCCAACAGGAAAATGGGCTATTGTTATATTCTACGGACTAACTCTAGTACTTTCATATTTGCAGCAGGTGATGTCCCTGCTGATGCGCCCCTCCATGCCTGGGCGCTTCTACTTGGTATCCGCACATGTGTCACTCGATAGATCACCCATGTAAAAATTTGCACTGATTCGAAGATCTTAGTTCACATCATCAGGCGTACTCATAGTTGTTCATGACGATTCGCAATATCATTGAACACATCTGGAACTATATTGGCAGCCTTATCCCATCATCACTTTTATTTTCCCAAGAACTACAAACTTTGCAGCTAACTTTCTAGCTAATTTTGACCGTCAAAACAGCCAGAGTTTTTTGGTCGATCCCCCCATAGCTTCAACAACATTTTGTACAATGACTATCTTTTCAAAAAAAAAAAAAAAGACATTCACTCCGCTGCCCTCTCCTTTTTGTTGATCGCCCATGCTTCCTGCCACCCTCACGTACATGCATTTACGGAACTAGAAATTATTTTCACTAGATGCATGCTATAGAATATTAAAACAAATATAAAAGTTGAACTTAAATATGATAAATAAATTTTTGCTTTATATATAATTTTTTAAATATCAATTAATAAGTACTGTTATAATTGTATTATTTTGTTATATTGGTTCTACTCTCTTTTTTTTGTGATCCTTTTGTCCATAATACATTTTCATAATTAGTGATACGATATGTAAAAAAAATATTATAAAGTATATAATGATATTTGGCAAATGAAGTGAAAATTTAGAATAAAAATGGATCATATTGAATATTATCATTAAATTTTATTACATCAAACCTTTGAATGACATAACTAGCTTAATAACAAAATTAACGTAAATAATAAACATATATGAATGATAAAATAAAAAAATGTTAAATTAGCAAAGTTGATGTATATGTTCATTAGGGTGCAATTATGAATATTGCATTTAAACAAGTGATGATAAAAAAGAAAAGAAAAGAAAAGAAAAGAAAAGAAAATGATAGTATCTAACTAAAATATTAAAATCAGGAATTAATTAATCAGGATACATAAAATAAAGGGAAAAAAATGAGCTTTTCAAATTTATAGTAGTATAAAGAAAAAATATTCTTATTATAAACAAGTTAGGAATTAATTAGGATACAAAAAATAAATAAGAAATGAAATTTCTAGTTTTATAATAGTATAATTTTTTTTTTGCCACGATCACTACTGCCGCTCCAAAATAATCTACACATGCATCGCTCGCTGTTGACCAACAATGTCGCCATGCCCCAACTTCCTCTACTTCACCAATCACCATCCCTCGACCTGCTCAACTCCTCCGCTTAGAACAGCTCTGCGATGTTCACAATTGAGGAGTTAACGTTCAACTCCTCAATTGTTATTGACCCTTGCTACCGTATTGACGAAGGCAATCCTATTCAACACCACATCATTGCCATACATCTTCTCGATGTGACCATCATTATCACATCCCCTCTTCTACGTACAATCTTTAATGAATTTAGCGATCATTATTTTCGTAAATCACTTTTAAATTATTACGATTTTTTAGGTTTAATATCAATATTTTTTCATTTTAATCTTTTCGTCCACTTTGATTATATTTTTATTAATTTTTTTCTCATTTATAAAAAAGACTAAATTACTTCTTCCTCCGTAATATATCAAATAATAAACATAAAAAAATATTGGAACACTTAATTTTTATGGTCGGATTGGAGGGGTGCGATCGCGCAAGGATCATTTTTCTTTTTTTTCTTTTTTTATTATTTGATGTGTTATGATGTGATGGATAATTTGCTTTTTTATAAATGAGAAAAAGTAAAATTAATATAAAATGTAAGTGAACTGAAGGATTAAAGTGAAAAAATTGTGATAATTTAGAGATCCAAAAAAATAAATTCATAGTTTGAACTTAAACGTGAAAAATTATTATAGTTTATGAGTGATTTATAAAAATAATCCTAAATAAAATAAATGATGTTGCTCTTTTTAACGACTTAAGTTTTTAGAAAAATTGATTAGCACGTTAAATTTAATTTAAGATCAAAATTAGAGGTCATGAATTAGAGGTCCTGAGTTCAAACCTCGTTAAAGTTTTCCTTTCTTTATTGTCCACGTGGTGAGTTGAGCAAGATCAAAATTGTTAGCAGTCCACACGTGAAGAGAAGTGTTAAAAATATAAAATAAATGATGTTATTCTTTTTAACTATTTAAGTTTTTTAAAACAATTAATTAGCACATCATATTTAATATTCTTCTGCTGTCACAATCCCTCTGGAAGAATATAAAGAAGAAATAATTTGGGAAAAAATAAATAGTTAAAAAAATAATTGTGAGAAAAGAGAGGAACAATTTCACTTCAATAGTAAAAAATATTAGGAAAAAAAAAAAAGAAAGAACAACAGCTAAAAAAAGTTGAAACCAATTTGTTGCTGTGTCGGGTTTGTCCTCCTCCTAGTCATAGTTCTCCATCCTATTTTATTTCTCATAATCTGCTCAAAGATTTAGAAAATTTTTTAATCATTATATATCATGACTTCATGAGCCATATTATATCCCACCTATCTACCCAAGTATTTACCAAGTATCTTACGATTATGCCCCTTACCAACATGCTCTTTTCCATGATATATTCTTTATACTTGCCAATTGGTTCTTCGCATGGTCCACTGCAAGCAGTCAAGTCTTTGGCAAAAGGTTGATGTTTCATCATTTGAAGATGATATCGATTCAACCCATTGCACCTAATATCTTGTGGATGTAATTCCTCTTGTCGAGTCAATCATTAAGGATATTATTAATGCTCGCTACAAGAAAATTGTCTGTTACAGACGTTCCGAGCCGTCTGTAAAATGGTCAGATCAGTCGGAAATAACGTTTTCCGACGGTTCTTTCGACGGATAGTGTCCGTGCGAAAATGAGACGTCGCAAACTATTTGCGACGGTTATTTTTGAACCGACGGTCTAGCTGGCGAGCGCGGCCGTCGAACGATGAGTATCGACGGCACGAACCGTCGATACTATCTACGGTTATGACCGTCGATATATATATCGATGATTTAAACCGTCGATAGTATCGACGATTCGTGCCGTCGATATCTTTCGGCAGCTTGAATCGTCGATAGATATCGGCGGCTTGAACCGTCGATATTATCGATGATTTAAACCGTCGACAAACTCATATCGACAGTTTCACCCGTCGACGTCACAGGTGATTTTCGACGGCTAAGACAGTCGATAATACTGCACGGACGGTTAGAACCATCGGTAAGTATTGAAAAAATTTGTTGTCGATAACCAATTTTCAGCTGTTTTCGATGATCAGAACCGTCGAAAACAAAAAAAAATTAAAAACAATGCTGAATTTTAAATATCCGAACAGATAATACAACATAATTTATCACATATTTCAACAGATAATAACCATCACAGATAACACAACATCACATAATTCAAACATCACATAACCATCAAAAAATACTATCCAAACATCACATAATTCAAACACCATTCCAAACAAATTGTCTTGGTCACATAATTCACATAATTGTCTTGGTCAAGATGAAGAGATGAAGTTCTGTAGTCTTGGTCGCAAAACAATTCGAACATCACTGCACAATAAATAGAAATTTGAGAAAGTTAGTACCCATATGAAAATGTAAAAAAAAACATGAATTCGGATTTGAAATCTAATGAAGAGTAAAATCTAAGTTAGTACCCATGTTGATGTCAAAGTGCATATGAATCTAATGAATCTAAAGATTAAAGCAAATTCCAAAAAAAAAATTCTCAAAGTGAACGCATTTGAGTGTTCCATGTAACATGGACAAGTTAATTTCCCTGCGGTCATCCAACCAGATAACATCCTGTAGGCAGGAAAGTCATTAATGGTCCACAATAAGGCAGTTTTCAAAGTAAAATTTTGTTTGGTCGACACATCATAAGCGATGACACCATCCCACAATTCTTTTAGCTCGTCTATTAAAGGCTGTAAATACATGTCTATTCTCTGTTTAGGACTCTGAGGAACATGAATAATGCATGTCAAAAATATATAAGGTGCGGACATACAAATCCCAGGTGGCAAATTATAAGATGTTATTATGACCTGCCAACATGAATAAGAAACTGAAGTATGACCATATTGTGTAAAACCATCCGCGCATAATCCGAGCCTTATGTTTCTTTCGTCCCTAGTAAAATCAGGATGCTTACGATCAAAATATTTCCACGCTTCACCATTCGATGGGTGAAGCATGACACATTCAGAAGTATTATGCTGTGCATGCCACTTCATTTGCGACGTTGACCTTATAGATGAGTATAGTCTTTTAAGCCTTAGAATAAGAGGCAAATAATGCATTCTTTTCACAGTCACTTGAGACTTGTTAGTCACTCTATACCGTTCGGTCCCATAAAATTTGCATTCATTTAGATTGATGTCGTCGTCGTAATATAACATACAACCATCACGACAACAATCTATTTTAGTTGAGCTAAGACCAAGTTTACTGACTAATCTTTTTGTCCTATAAAAAATTTCAGGAATGCGAGCCCCAGTTGGTGTGACCTCTTTTAAAATATCTAGAAATGTATCAAAACATGCTTGTGAAATATTGTGATCGGCTGTCAGATTCAACAATCTAACAGCAAGTGATAGTTCCGAATGACTTTCACACCCAGGCCATAAGGGTTGGCTCAATGTGTTTAATAAGTCATAAAAATCTCTTGCTTCTGGATTTGGTGCCTCTTCATTCTGCTCAAATTTAATATTGCCACACTCAGTTGCAGCTACGTCATAAACTAACTGTTCATATTGCGAAGTAAATGTTGGTACAGAATCGACAAAATGAAGACCTAGATTTGGGACGCTTGTGGAAGGCGCTCCTTCACCTAAATCATCACATTGCCAATAATTGGATTTGAAACCCTTTCTATATAAGTGAACTTTAACAGTTTCTATCGTCTATAACTTTGTGCTAGCACATTTCAAACAAGGACACCTAATTGTTCCCTCCCGCTGATATTGAAAAGATTGACAAGCCACACTAACATAATAGTCAACGCCATCTATGAATTCTTGTGTCAAGCTTCTACGATCAGGATTATTTCTATTGTACATCTATCGACGATCATTCAAGTATGACATAATGTTTGCATTATTTGCAAGTTATAGTAATTATAAAATGTATAATAAAATTGGCAAAAAATTATAAATCAATCCAATGGTTCACATATTTCGTCATTTAAAGAAAACACTAATTACAACTAATTACAACTAATCAAGATTCACGTAGCAATAACACAAGCAAAGCATAACAAATACAACAATAGATCAAATACAAGCATAACATAATAGTCTGTAACACAAGAATTTTTATTTACTTTAAACTAGATATGAACAAAACAATAGTTGTAGTAACGGATATGAACAAAACAATAGTTGTAGTAACGGATATATCTGTGAACAAATCTCTCTGAAATGCCAATATCACTAGTACTTTGGTGCTAACCCCTAATGAGTACATAAGGTCATTCAACATGTATCTAGCTTGATGAATCACAATAACTGATCTCTACAGATCACAATCCCAATTCAAGAGACCAAAGAAATGCCAATATCGTTGATGTTGCTAAAATTGTAACACTTAAATGCTAAAGAGAGTAATGTGTAAGTTTTTCCTTTATGAATTATTTAGTTAGATATTTTCTTTATGCGTCTATGCATGAAATATTCCATCATAAATGAAAAAACTCAAATAAATTTCATCATAGCCAATCTATGCATTAAATAATTTCCGAAAGAAAAACTAGAAGGAAAGAAACAAACAAATATTGATTATTTATTTGCAAATGAAGTATATAATGTCATCTCAATTGCTTGCTTATGGCCTTCTTTTTTACTAGAATTTCACAAACAACAGCAACCTACAGAAATAATATAATAGAAACTGTAGTATAATATAAAATGGCCAGTAGAGGGAATTATAGATCCTTATGCTTATAATTTACATGTCCAAGGATCCTTCACTTGTGAGTTTTGGATATGTTCGGTTGTAAATTATTACATGATATGAAAAATGCAAAACTAATTTTATGCACATCTTTTAGATGCTGAGGTACTCTCTAAAAAAGAGAAAAGAGAAAGGGCATGGCTCATGCATCAGCGTGAAAGAGGATTCATGATGAATGACATGGTTTTTTGTCAGAATAAATTCAAATTAATATAGAGCATAAGGAAAGACTGGATTCTGTTACCTCATGCCTCAACTAACTAGTGAAGTTAAGTCTGTGACATCAGATCAAGTCTTGCTCTTTGCAACATAATATTCAAAATAGCAGTCAGACATGAAACTAGACCAATTTTTCCTCTTTTTACATTTTCTTTAGGAATTTCTCTTGTAATATTGAAGTCAGGTATAAGTTCTACATTTCAGCAAGAATGCTTCAACAATCCACTTGTTCAAATTTTAAACCATGATCACTTAAATAAGTTTCACTGAATAATAACATAAGAGAAGTAAATCATAAGAAATCTCATGCCAATCATACTGATTATAATTGACTAAAATAAAATAAGTAACCCAATAAATTTTTTGTATGGATCACAAATTTAATTGACAGTGCAGAGGGCGGCTGGATCCGGCCGCCGCGCAGAGGGCCGCCACCCTCTGGCCGCCGCGCGGAAGGTGGCCGGGTCTGGCCGCCGCGCACGGAGGGCGGCCGGATCTGGCCGCCGCACGCGGAGGACGGCCGGATCTAGCCGCCGCGCACGGAGGGCGGCCTGAACTGGCCGCCGCGCGCGGAGGGCGGCCGTGTCTGGCCGCCGTGGGCAGAGCTCGGCCGGATCTGGGCGCTGCACACGGAGGGCGGCCGGATCTGGCATGGGAGGGCGGAGAGAGCTTCAGCCGGCGGGGATTGGAGAGTACTTGCGCCGGAGGTTGCAGTCGCGGCAGAGACCTGGCGGCGGACGACAACTTCAGGCGGCAGATGAGAGCTTCGGCCGGCGGACGAGAGCTTCGAGCGGCTGACAAGGAATTCAGGCGGCGAGGTTTCGGCAATGCAGGTACCGGAGAGCGCCGCAGGACGGAATGCGCATGAGCTTTCGACGGTAGAAGAGAGGGCGGCCGGGATCGAAACGGAAAAGTGATAGTGGGGTCGGGTATTTATATAGCCAGTTTCCGACGGTAATAACCATCAAAATTTAGGTAAATATAATATAATATTAATTTGAATTAAGACGATCAAACTCGCTAGTCAAACCGTCGAAACTTTCGACGGTTCTTCAAAACCGTCGAAATTTTTTACAGTTCTTCAAAACCGTCGAACATAATTAATGTAGAATATTGTAATCAATAAAAATCAGTTAATATTCCGACGGGTTTGATCGCCGAAATATCGACGATTCCGTGAAACGTCGCAACTTTTGGCGGTCTGAACCATCGAAAATTAAAATAATAATATACGTCCAACTTTAAAATATTTCAACAAAATATGGCTGCTTGAAGTTTCGACGGATCGGTGAATCGTCGAAACTTTCGACGGTCTAGACCGTCGAAAATATCATCGACGGTTACGATCATCGAAAATTTCGACAGAAAGTTTTGATGAATTCTGAACCGTCAAAGATGTAGACGGTCAGAACCGTCGAAAATTACCCGACGAAAATTTCGACGGTTTGTTTGATCCGCCGAAAAAGCCATCGGTATTTCAGACGAATTTCGACCCGTCGAAAATAAATCGTCGAAAATCAGGCTTTTTCTTGTAGTGACTTCTATTGATTCATCATTTGCTCACAAGAAAGTTAATCTTCTATTGGACTTTTCTGATACTAACATACATAATATATGGTATCACACTATCTAACCCATTCTTCAAAGGATATGGAACGAAAGCATAGAATTATACACCCCGACATTGATCATATGAGAGCCAATGTTTCATTGGTTCGCTAATTTTGAAGATTGCAAAGTTCTCGAATGAACCTGATTATTAGCACTTTGTGTCCCATTAGTTTTCAACATTCGTATCACTTTGAAATTTGACATAATAAAATTTTTCTGGATCAAAGAGTGGTGTAGAACAAGATTAATACATATTTTTATTTACATTTTAAAAATTAATAGAAATACTTAAATTATTTATTGACAAAATTATTATAATTATAACATTTAATTAATTAATTAACAGTAAAATTTATAAATAAAATCATTCTTTATTTTATTTTATTTCACTAAATATATTATAATTATTTTAAGTATTATTTATAATTTTATTTTTTTATTACATTCTGTTATAAAATATTATATTTCAAGTAGATGTTTAAAGAAAAATCAATTATCTTTTTTTATTCAACTAAATTTTTATCTACTTTAAAAAATATTTAACTTTTTCTTATCATATTCTTTTCAACCACCAAATCAATTTTGATCATTATATTTAGTTTCATTCAAAGGCTTTAAACTAATTGGTCAATTCACTTATTCATGGACAATATCAAGTAACTTGTAAAATGCTATCATGACGAACTAAAGAATGGTCATCTCCCATCCAATGGAGTTGTGTGCGCGATGATGTTTGCAAATTGCAAGGCCAAGATTGGTCCTAACTGTCAAATTCAAATTCAGGTTATATTATATAACTATTATTGAGCCTCGCATAATGTGAGGATAATATAAAAATAAAGTTTATATACAAATTTACAGATAAAGATTAATTCAATTTTGAATTTTATACCTTAAGCAAATTGCTGACTTTAGCTTTTTTTGAAAAAAAAATCAACTTTCTTAAATATCTATAACACTTTTAACTTTTAATTATTTCTTTAATTTTATTTGTATCTTAGAAAAATCTATTATCATGTGTTTTAATTACACATCTACCACATTTACACAATTATATATAGATAAAGGGTCATTTTCTCTGACCATTCTTAAACTATCGCGATTTACCATATCTAACTTCAAACTACGAATTTTATTTTTGAGTACCTAAACTATCGTGATTTTTTCAGTTTGGTCATTCTGTCCAATTCCGTCGACTTCTCCGTTATTTTTTATTTTTTACATTTGTGAAAAATCTATTATACCCCTACGCTAGTTCACTTTTACATAAAAAATATAATAATGAATATAAAAATAATTTAGAAAAAAAAAAGAAAAAACAAGAGAGGGAACGGCGAAACCCCCCCCCCTTCGTCGTCGACGTCGATGACGACGCAGAGAGGGGGGGGGGACCCCCCTCTCTCCGGCGCCGGGAAAGAGAGGGGGCTGCGTTGTCATCGATGATGACATAGGGGGCGGCGCCGACGCAGAGGGGGGCCAACGACCCCCCCCCCTTCTTTCTTGGCGCAGGGAAAGAGAAAAGGGGGTCACTGCCCCCTCGGTGTCGTCGTCGGGGGGCGGTGACCCCCCCCCCCCCCCCCCCCCCCCTTCTTATTTTTTCTTTTTTTAAAAATTATTTTTATGTTCATTATTATATTTTTATGTAAAAGTGGACTAAGGCAGGACTATAATGGACTTTTCACAAATACGAAAAATGAAAAATAACGGAGAGGTTGACAGAATTGAACGGAATGATCAAACTGGAAAAATCGTGATAGTTTAGGTACCCAAAAAATGAAGTTCGTAATTTAGAATTCGATGTGGTAAATCATGATAGTTTAGGGGTGGTCAGAGGAAATAACTCTATAGATAAATGAAAGGCCAATATATAGGATGAACACTATAAGTAAAATCGTTATTTCTAACGGATATTACTGAACTTCGCAATTTTCGAAGGTTTTTATGATGGCTAAAAATATCCTTGCGAAATAAAGGTGAAAATATTTTCCACATCTTAAACCGTCACAACTTCGGGGCTCCACAATAATTGAAAGTTTTGGAGGCTATGACCATTGAAACTTTCGAAGATTGTAAAGCTGTTGGAGGCTGCAGTCATGCGAAATATAAAATAATATTTTATATGATAACGTCCGTTCATTTTATAATGATGATGTTCCCATGGCCGCAGCCATCGGACCTTCCCACAACAGCAATCGTGGAAATTTTAAAATAATATTTTATATTATAATGCCCAATTATTTTAAAATGAAGGTGTTTCACGATCGCAACCAACAAAACTTTTCGTAGTTACGATCGTGGGAAATATAAAATTATGTTTTGTATTATAACGCTCATTCATTTTAAAATGATGGTGTTCCTACGATCGCAACCATCGAAACTTCCCACGACTGCAGTCGTGAGAAATATAAAATTATGTTTTATATTATAAGGCCCGTTCAGTAGTAAATGAAGGCGTTTCCACGGCTGTAGCCGATGGAACTTCCCACGACTGCAGTCATGGGAAATATAAAAATATGTTTAGTCTGGCACACCCCATTCTGTGACTAAATTCTAATCATAACTATTACCTTTCTTAATTATGGTTAGCAATTCTATAAATAAAATCCGCAAAATCTCCTCCCTTACTTATATTGTATTATTTGTCAATACACACAAAAGATGCATATATATTCATCAAAGTTAAATAAATAGTTATAAAACATGACATTCACATATTGTCACTATCGCCTCACAACCCATTTCACATGTAACACCCCATTGGATCAAGTTTTATACAACCTTACAAAAAGTTCTTCTCAAACTTAATTACAACATTTAGGATTATCTGTTACATGCATATTTCAAAAACAAAAGTGAAAGGAATAATAAAATTGCTCCAACGGCTTGACCTCTTCTATATGTATCAAAGGCAAGCTTCGAGTCGAATCAACTCGAGAACTTAGAATTATCTGAAAAATTCAATAAGGGTAATGTGAGAAATAATCATTTGCTTAGTGAGTGGAATAAAAGTACAATATAGGGGAACAATACGAGTGCATATAATATATAAATAATCAAGTTCTCCATGTGAGAAAACATTTAAAGCATAATCCATATAACATAAGATTCCAAGTCATATGAACTTTTACATAAACAAAAGTAATTCAAAATATCATCATATTCACAATTAAACTCGACACATGTATCATTGCACATACTTATCATGGGCCAATACGTATCTCTCTATGAATATGTGTCATACAATTAAACAGAGCTTCATAATAGAGAGTATCAGATACACAGAGCAAATCATGGATCAGTAAGTATCCCTCCATGATTGTATGTCATACAGTTACGCAGAGCTTCATAATCAATGAGTATTAGATACGCAGAGCAAATTATGGGTCAATACGTATCCCTTCATCTGAGATATGTAGAGTATATCATGGGTCAATACGTACACGCAGAGCAGCCCACAAAGGACAAAGACACCCGATATACGCCCCAAAGACTTCTTGTATATCGAATGCGGTCCCAAAGACCTTTTTCAAACAACATGGCTAATGAACACATTGAGTTTAACAATATCAAAATACACATGTAATAATCCCATATCATTATCAAATTAAAATTATTTTAACTTTACAAGCATTATTCCCTGAAAATATTTTTGTGTAAAAGGTTACTCCATCTCATATGATATTCTTGAAACATATCATAAGTATCTTTCATAACTCAATATATGTTTCAATAATAATAATAATAATTTTTGCTTGAGATAATATCATAAATAAAAGAACTAACATATGACATTTTGCTATGTTATAAATTTATCCACTCACCTTGTACTTTATGTTTTCAAATAGGTTTACTAAATTTTCCTCCTTTCACTTACAGCTTGTTGATTTCCTACAAGTAACGATGCTATTTCACTTTCCAATTACTAATAATAACAATATGCAATGCATGTTCATGCATGAATACTTGTTCACCTTAAAATGCATATAATCTCTTCTAATATTAATGTGTAATTTCAGGTGTTTATATTCATTACTTCACACTTGGAACTTCTCAATCTTTCATAGCTTAATTAAATGCTCTCTTAAGATTCCAGACTGAGTGTATATCAATAAATAGTTCATAACTTCTTAATGACATATGCAAATATCATGATTCAGGATAAATTAGAAACTCGGGACAGGATAAGCGACCCATGAAGATCGGTCCATAACTTTCTCTATAAATGTTACTTTTAGATGATTCTTGTGCTCATGGAAATTAATTTCAGAAGGATAAAGAATGTAAAATTTCAGGATTTATGAAGAATTAACCAGGAAGAAACCATCATATGAAATGGAAGGTCGGTTTCGGATCCGTAGATTCACCTTAACCTAGCAAACTTGTAGAATTTCTTCACGTTGTTCGGCTATAGATTTGATCTTTACTTTTGTAACGCTTATCAATTATCATTATGCTTTAATCCAAAAGTTAATTGCTATATACAACCATGATTATATAAGCATCTAAACTAACTTAATATGATAATTAAAAGCATTATTATATATAGATGATGTTTGTAGAGCACGTCCATGGCAATTCTTCCCTCCTTAAAAAATTCATCCTCGAAATTTAGATGCATGTTCCGAAGAATAAGAATAAATACTTCCTTCTTATTTGGTCATTCTCACTTCCAACTTTCTCTTCACTTGAATGATTTTTTTCCCTATCAAACTAACACTAAAGGAAATTTTCTTAGACTAGAATAGGTTGTATTTTTTTATATGCAGAAGGTTGCTCTGCAATTTATTGATGGTACAATATTTAATTCTCTATGAGAAAAAGATAATTGTATGTACTATTCTTTGTTGATGTTCTGCTTTCTATGGTTTTTGCTTTTACGCGTAGCACACTGGAATATCATATCCCAAAACAGATGAGGAAAGTTAATTATTGCATCAACCTAGATGAGTTAGTTAGCACCCATTTCACGTGGACATAATAACAAACGTTTGAAGACCAATGGAGGACTAGGTGGAATAACAAAGAAAATCTCAGTTTCACTTGATGATGACATAATGACAAACACAATATTTTGATTTTTTTTTCAACAAGTATGTCCAAAAACCACCAAGAAGCTCCAGGGTGCTTAATTAGGATGCTTTACAAGATTTGACATTGATCATTCTTATGATTTGAGTTTTGATATGTATAGTTGTTAAACTTGTAACTGAATATTAGCCAAAGGGCACATGCGATGGCTTAAGAATCTTACTTAGCATATTCATTATCATCATAGTTATAGCAACTAGTGACTCATTGCAATTTTAAAATGATGGCATTCCCATAGTCAAGGAAAATATAAAATTGTGTTTTATATTATAATGCCCGTTCATTTTAAAATCATGGTATTCACACGGCTGCGGTCGTCGAAACTTCCCATGGCTGCAATCATGGTAAATACAAGAATAAGTTTTATATTATAACGTTCATTTTAAAATGATGACATTCCCACGGTCGCAACCATATATTTTATATTATAACGTCCGTTCAGTTTAAAATGATGGCGTTCCCATGTTCGCAGTCGTCAGAACTTCCCAGTAATGCAGCGTGAGAAATATAAAATTATGTTTTATATTATAATGCCCGTTCATTTTAAAATGATGACATTCCCTCGTAGCCGTCGGAACTTCCAACGACCGCAGTCGTCGGAGCTTCCCATGGCTGCAGTCGTGGGAAATATAAAATTATGTTTTATATTATAACACATGTTCATTTTGAAATGATGGTGTTCCCACGGTCGCAGCCATCAGAACTTCCCACAGTCACAGCCGTCGGAACTTCCCACGGTCGCAGCCATGGGAAATATAAAATAATATTTTATATTATAACACCCGTTTATTTTAAAATGAAGGCAGCCATGGGAAATATAAAATAATATTTTATATACGCCTGTTCATTTTAAAATGAAGGCATTCCCATGACTGCAGTCGTCGGACCTTCCCACGACTATAGTCATGGAAAATATAAAATAATGTTATATATTATAACACACATTCATTTTAAAATGAAGGCATTCCCATGATCGCAACTAGAACTATCCATGGCTGTAGCAGTGGAAAATATAAAATTATGTTTTATATTATAACTCGTGACGACTTAAGCCATCGCTAAGTCTGCCGAAAGCTCTTCCATAAATTAACCTGGCCCTCCTCTTCTCTCATTCACTTCTCCCTAGTGCGATCCCTATGGACGATCGTCAAGCTCACTTCCATAAATTAATCGGTGACTGCTACCGCTCCCGCACGCTCTAGCCATCTGACCAGAGACGGTTGCTCCCGCTCACCTGCGTTGGCGATCGATGATCCCTGCTCCTGCTCCAATGATTGACCTTCGAAGGACGTGCGCACAACTCCGACGACCCTCTTCCCGCTTCGACAATTCCCTCGGTTAATCCCACCATCTACGATACACCTCGGCCTCTTGTGATTTCCCCCTCTCAACCCCGACAAGATCTGGCCGGAGACAGCCGTTGCAAGCCACATTCGAGTTGCCACGGCCGTCGCCGACTTTTTGCGGTCGTCATAGACACTCACGACCATGGACGGCTAATTCTGGCATATGGCAGCCGAATTTGATCATCACGGCCGTGAATGGCAGTTAACGGCCATGCACAACCATGAGCGGCTAGATCTGGCATATGACGGCCTGATATGATCATCATGGCCGTGAGGATAGTGAACTGTCGTCCACGGCCATTGCCATGAGCGGTGAGATCCGACTGTGACAGGCATGTTAATAATTTTATATTATTATTTGTCATCAATTGTATTAATTTAAATTAGTTCTTGTTGGATTACTTTAGTAATTTAAGTAATGTAATTGTTACAGACATGCGTTAATCGTCGATTGATTTACACAAGCATGAACTAATAACGTTCGTATAGGATTGACACATGTCAGTCAATACAATTTGAACCGGAAGGAGTTATTAGGTGTCCTTGTTTAAAATGTCAAAGCGCCATTTTGGTTATGATTTTTTGCTTTTCAAATTGTTTCAAATAATATTTACGATGTCTCCACACAAATCATCGGACCAACTTTTGCTTGACGAGAGTGAATCACATTTGTATTCTTTACCTTCTCGTGACTGTTTCTATTTTATTCAATAGATATCGAATTTCACAGGAATTTAGATTAATTTATTCTTTTTCAAAAGGGCCTTCGGATATTAGAATTTGGTTCTTGAGTTATACATACGATTTAATTTTTAAAGATGCGACAGAGGATGTGGCCGAATTTCAAGTTAATGTGATGTAATTATACTTTTATTGTGCAGTGACAACTTAATTTATTATGCAAATATTATTTCTTTGTAGATGTTTCATTTTGGTAAAGAAAAAAGTAAGGGGAAAGCGAAGGGACAAGACACTATAAGAAAACTGCCCAATAGCGACGATAATTAGCGTCGCAAAATGAGGTGACACAACGTTGGCGCAAATAACACCCCTATAGCGTCGACATTGCGTGTAACACCTGGTTAAAAAAATAAAATAAAATAAATAATAAATAAAAATAAAGTCAAGTTGTAAAACCAACCACCATAGCCCATTATTGAGCCCATTAGCATGATAGGCTTGAAATCTAGTCTATAAAAGCATTATTGCCCTAAAGCTCATCTTATCCTCTCATTACCTCTCCTTCACTTCACTCTCTTCTTCCCCAAGCACACTCCATCCAGCAAGAGCAAGGGAGCTCCAGCAGGGTTTCTCCAAGGTTCTTCTTCATTTTTGCACTTCCTTTGATTTTCAGCATCATCCCCTTACTTCTTTCTCCAATCGGAATGCTTCGTAGGTGGAGAATGACAAGGGGAGGGCGATTATCAATGATCGGAAAGGTAGAGAATGACAAGGGGAGGGCGATTATCGATTATCGAAAAGGTTTCAAGCAAGAATCAACCCCAGAAGAAGGTGGGTGAATCCGAAATTCCCCTGCATAACTTGATTAGCATTAGGGCAAAATTAGGGTTCTCATCTTGAAATGTGTTCTTGATTAATGAAAGAAAATGGAAAAGAAATGGATTGATTGTATTCTTGTGTTTCATCCCTGATTTATTATTCCCTATGACTATGGATTTGTTTTGTATCATTCCTTCATGTTTAGATGTCCATTTGTAAGCTATGATTGCATTTTGGATTGAAAATTGCTGAAAATCCGATTCTGTCCGATTCTGTTTTCACGACGACCGGTCGGCCGATTCAAAAATATCGGTCGATCGGTGATATGGAAATCGGTCGACCGACCAGTAGAGACCGGTCGACTGATCATTCCTTCTGAGTCTCTTCTTACGTCGGCCGACCGGCCGACCGAAGGCCATTGTACAGACCGAGCACCATCGGTCGACCGATCCAGAGATATCGGTCGATCGGTGCCCAAGACTTAGCCGACAGAGAACCATTGAATTAAATTAGACCGATCGATCGACCGATCCAAAGATATCGGTCGACTGGTGCTAAGAAATCGATCGACCAATCATAGAGAACCGGTCGACCGACCCTTATCCAAAATTCATTTTGATTGTTGATTGACCTACATTCATTCCATGATTGTGACATGCTATTCCCTACTGATTGAAGTGTTGTGTGACTGAATCATTTGTCTTGTTATTGATTTGTCCAATGATCCAATCCCCTTATAGAATGAAAGAATGATGAATTGATAAAGTGATTAAAAGTAAGAAAGATGAAGAGATAAAGAGAGGGTGGTCAGCCCATGCTAAGTGCTTATAGTGAAGGGTCGCTCCCTTAGCCATGACTTGATCACCCATTGGCTGCACAAGGCTGTATTATTTTGCTTGGCGTAAAATCCCCAAAAGTTAAAGGCACCTAAAGTCATGTAATGCTAAGAAAAGTACAAGGATAAAGAGTATGATGATGATAAGTGAAGCATGATTCTTAATTCAGTATGATTATGGTAACCCTTCATGATTATATGATTCATGATCTCTTCTACCTATTGATATTCCAATCAAATGATCTTATGCTCTCTACTTGCTATTGTTATAAATAAATACTGATTCTGACTATTGCTATTTATTGTTATGCATTGAGTACTTTATGGATCTCCACTAGGCTGTATAGCTTACGGGAGGACCCCCTCTCTTGTGTTGATTTTCATAGGGCCATGTCAGTGATGGTGTTGAGATCGTGTGCCACGACCAGCTCGAGCGATGATAAAGCACATGAACTGACAGAGGGCATAGTTATCTTTTCTCTATTTTCCGCATTTATGAATTTGGGATATAATCTAGATATTATAGTTATTATGGAGACTTTGTAGTACTTTGAGACTTCAATTACTATGATATTTTTATTTTCTCACTTTATTCTTATTATTGACATGTCATCATTTTTATCGAGATTTGGTCAATAGTTAGTCAAAGTCATAGTGTTTTCGTAGCGCCTTCGGAGAGATCCTCGACACGTGGCATTGGTCGATTTAGGGGCGTTACATTTATTGATATCAGAGCCGATGTTCGGACTCTTTTGATGTCTTATTGTATAGTATGATATAAGAGGGGTTCATGTGTTATCGCCGATCTGTCGCCACACTCACCACCAAAAGAGACTGTAAGTCAAATTCATATTTATTACATGGTATTAGTTTTTAATGTAATATTTTTTCATGATTAAATGATAAAGATGTTTAGACGATCAGAGAGGATCCAGGAGCGGGAGGCAGGGTCGGCCCGCATTGCTCCTGAAGCACTAAAAGGCCCAGAGGACCCAATTGATGAGTCGTAGACCTTAGCCCAGCAAGGTCGGGGACGGGGGCCGTGGTCGAGGCCGCACTACCAGCCGCGGCCGAGGACGAGGCCGCAATGTGAGGGCGCAGACGCAGGATGAGCTCATTGACGAGACTGACCCATTGGAAGGCAGTCAAACTGGAGGCGGCCAGCCTGCGACCAGATGCCGCACACGAGGACCCCGACAGGAGGTTTCTGAGGATACCATTCAAGCGCTTCTGAGGCTAAATCCGCCACAGTTCGAGGGCAAGACAGATTTCTTTAAAGCAGAGCAATGGATAGAGACCTTGGATCGCATATTCAAGCTGGTGAGGTGTGCTGAAGAGCGAAAGGTGATGTATGCTATTCACATTATTACAGACACTGCCATAGGATGGTGGAAGACCACCAGAGCCACCAGATTCAGAGGGCTGGAGGAAGAGGAGATACCATAAGCCGAGTTTAAGGAGGCATTTGCTGACCGTTACACCCCTGAGCACGACCGGGTCAGTAAACACGAAGAATTTCTAAAGCTTGTGCAGGGAACCATGTCTGTGGTGGAGTACCACACTCAATTTGTCATGCTGGAGCAGTACTGCCCGATGCCATTTGTGGGCCATATCAGGGCAAATAAGTTCATCAACGGACTGCAATAGGACCTGAAGACTGAAGTCCTATCTGGGGACCGTGACACTTTGAAAAAGGCAGTAAGACTGGCTACTCGTATGGAGAAGGACCAAGCTGAGCGGAAGGCAAAAGCCCCAACCAAGCCAGCAGAGCAGCAGCGACCTCGGATCGAAGTTCGCCGACCGTTCAGGAGGGACGATCATCGTGATTCGCCATCATAGGCCTTACTACTAGAGAGAGGCCCATTGCTATGCTCCACCCCATCAGCGCCCAGCACCAGTACCGCTTCAGGTATAAAGATTTCAAAATGTTAATTAAGAATGTGTTAAAGCATGACAATTGACTCATTTTTTGTGTAATAGCCTCTGAGACAGTTGCCACCTCCTCCTCATCAGCCTCAGTCCCAAGCACCAGTAGTACAGCAAAAGCCCCTCTGCCCTCATTGCGGGCGATATCATGATGGCGAATGTCGCAGGAGGAATGATTCGTGCATTCAGTGCGGACAGTTCAAGCATTTTGCCCGAAACTGCCCCCAGTTCGCTAGGGGAGGCCGTGATAATCGGGGTGCCGGAGGCGCAAACCCCGTGATCCAAGGCAGGGTTCACAACATGGAGGCGAATGTTGCCCAGAATGATAACGATATTATCGAGGTACCCTTCCTATTGCTGATGTGTCTACTATTATCTTGATCTTGTTTGATTCAAGGGCCACACACTTATTTATTTCAGAATCGTGCGGCCAAGCTCTTGGCTTGTCTTTACAGCAGATGCCTCATTCCATGAGGGTGAGCACCCCCATGGGAGATCTTCACACAACTAGGTACATCCCGAATGTACCTATCATCGTGGAAAAGAAGAATTTTTCTACAGATCTTATTGTCATCCCGATGACAGACTATGATGTCATTCTAGGGATGGATTGGTTTTCTTACCATAATGCAGCTTTACATTGCAAACAGAAGAAGATCAATATAAGTGCACAGGACTAGACTAAGGCAATTATCAGAGGTACTCCATCAGAAAGCAAGAAGATGATTGTCTCAGCTATGAAGCCTCAAAAGATGCTCCAGAAAGGATGTTGTGCATACTTGGCAAGTGTGGTAAAGACCGGTGCACCAGCCACCAAACTACAACAGATAGATGTGGTGCATGAATTTTTAGCTATTTTTCTAGAAGATACTTTAGGACTACCACCGAGGCATGAGATAGATTTCAAGATTGAGTTGCTACCGCGCATCGCACCCATCTCCAAGGCACCGTACCGCATGACACCTGTCGAGATGCAAGAGTTAAAGAAGCAAATACAAGAATTATTAGACAAAGGCTTCATTCGATTGAGTGGGGAGCCGTGGGGAGCCCCTGTAATATTTGTGAAAAAGAAAGATGGTTCAATGTGGCTTTACATTGATTACAGGATGCTCAACAAGGTGACGATGAAAAACAAGTACCCTCTGCCCTGCATCGACGATCTTTTCATTCAGTTGTCCAAGGCATCAGTATTCTCCAAGATCGATCTACGGAGTGGCTATCATCAGTTGAGGATTACTGAGGACATACCGAAAGTAGCCTTTTGGTTTAGGTACGGTCATTATGAATTTTTAATAATACCGTTTGGACTGACAAACGCTCCTGCAACGTTTATGGATCTGATGAACAGAGTCTTTCAGTCCCACCTGGATCAGATCGTCATAGTGTTCATGGACGACATCCTAATCTACTCGTCCAGCCCAGAGCAGCATCGAGAGCATTTCAGGATAGTGTTGAAGACTCTGCGCCAACACAAGTTGTACGACAAATTCTAGAAGTGCGAATTTTGACTGAAGGAAATCATGTTTCTTGGACATATAGTATCCAAGAAGGGCATTTCAATGGACCCTGCTAAAGTAAAAGCAGTGACTAATTGGGCAAGGTCGAAGAATGCATCCGAGATCCGCAATTTTCTAGGATTGGCAGGTTATTATAGGAGGTTCATCAAAGACTTCTCCAAAATTGCAGCACCGCTCACGAACCTCACAAAGAAAGTTGAGAAGTTTATCTGGTCTAATAAGTGTGAGCAGAGTTTTCAGACATTGAAGGATCGTCTGACATCAGCACCTGTCCTTACCATTCCGACGGACAGCGGAGGATATGTAGTCTACAATGATGCATGTGGGATAGGCTTAGGGTGTGTGCTAATGCAGCATGGTAAAGTAGTGGCCTATGCTTCGCGCCGGTTGAAGAAGCACGAGGTTAACTATCCCACGCATGACTTGAAATTAGCTATAATAGTTTTTGCTTTGAAGATCTGGAGACACTATCTAAATGGGGAGACTTTTGAGATCTTCACAGATCATAAGAGTCTCAAATATATTTTTTATCAGAAGGATCTTAACATGAGGCAGCGCTGTTGGTTTGAACTTCTGAAGGATTATGAATTTGCTATTAGTTACCACCCTGGTAAAGCAAATTTAGTGGTAAATGCGCTGAGCAGGAAATGGGAAGGTTCACTGGCATACATCAGAGTACGAGAGTACGAGATGTTACAGGAGTTAGATCAATGGTGCCCTAGACTTAGCAATAATAGAGCGATGTGGATGATGCATGAGTTGAGGCCTAGTATGATTGACAGAATCATGGCTGCTCAAAAGGAGGACCCAGAGTACCAGAAAGTGTTGAAGAGATGTCAGAACGAGCCGAAGGATTTCCAGATATCAGTAGATGAAGGAATTCGATACAGGGACAGATTATGAATTTCCACAGATGCTACCATCAGACGAGAAGTAATGGATGAGTGCCATAAGTCTGAATTTGCCATCCATCCTGGAAGTACTAAGATGTACAAGGATGTACAACGTAGCTATTGGTGGCCTGACATGAAAAGAGAGATAGCTGAGTACGTGTCTAAATGTCTAGTGTGTCAGCAGGTGAAGATTGAGCATCAGAGGCCATATGAAAAATTAAAACCTTTATATATTCCACTGTGGAAGTGGGATAATATTACCATGAATTTTTGTATCCAACTTGCCCAGGTCCAAGAAGGATCATGATGCTGTATGGGTGGTGGTAGACAAATTCACGAAGGCGGCACACTTCATCCCTATCCGGTGGAAGCAATCGGTAGAGAGTTTATTGGACTTGTATATTAAGGAGGTGATTAGACTACATGACATTCCAGCATCGATTATTTCTGACCGAGACTCCAGATTCATTGCTAGATTCTGAAAAAGCATGCAACAAGCATTTGACACAAGGCTAAATTTCAGCACTGCTTTTCATCCTCAGACCGATGGGCAGTCTGAGAGGACTATCCAGATATTAGAGGATATGCTGCGAGCATGTGCGCTAGATTGGCAAGGCAACTGGGATTAGCACATTCATCTGATGAAATTTACTTATAATAACAGCTATCATTCCAGTGTCGGTATGACGCCCTTCGAGACTTTATATGGTAGACCTTGTCGTTCACCCGTTCACTAGGGTGAAGTAGGCGAAGAGAAAAACATGAGCAAGGAAGAAGTGAAGAAGGCAGTAGAGTATGCTGAGAAAGTAGAGCTGATCAAGCAGAAGATGAAGACAGCTCATGGCAGACAGAACAGTTATGCTGATAAGGGCAGACGTGAGCAGATTTTTCAGGCTGGTGATCAGGTTCTGCTTAAGGTGTCTCCTATGAAGGGAGTTATGAGATTCAGTAAACGAGGAAAGCTCAGTTCTCGGTACGTGGGACCCTTCGAGGTACTAGAGTTAGTAGGTGAAGCAGCATGTAGGTTAGCTTTGCCACCTTCTTATGAGCGAGTGCATAATGTGTTTCATGTTTCCATGCTTAAGAAGTATAGAAGCATGATGCTGCCAATGTTGTACAAATCGAAGAGCCAAATTTAGCTGCTGATTTAACCTTCGTAGAGTACCTGATACATATAGTGGAACGAAAAGAACAACGCTAGAAGAATAAAGAGGTGCCTATGGTCAGAGTAGCCTGGCGTTTTCATCATGGCGATGAGACCACATGAGAAATCGAATAAAAAATGCGCCAAAAATTCTCACACCTATTCGGTAAGACCTCTACCTAATGCAAAATTCGAGGACGAATTTTCTTTTAAAGGGATAATAATGTAACACCCGATTAAAAAAAATAAAATAAAATAAAATAATTAATAAATAAAAATAAAGTCAAGTTGTAAAACCAACCACCATAGCCCATTATTGAGCTCATTAGCATGATAGGCCAAAATCTAGTCTATAAAAACATTATTGCCCTAAAGCTAATCTTATCCTCTCATTACCTCTCCCTCACTTCTCTCTCTTCTTCCCCAAGCACACTCCATCCAGCAAGAGCAAGGGAGCTCCAGCAGGGTTTCTCCAATGTTCTTCTTCATTTTTGCACTCCCTTTGATTTTCAGCATCATCCCCTTACTTCTTTCTCCAATCGGAATGCTTCGTAGGTGGAGAATGACAAAGGGAGGGCGATTATCGGTGATCGGAAATATTTCAAGCAAGAATCAACCCCAGAAGGAGGTGGGTGAATTCGAAATCCCCCTGCGTAACTTGATTAGCATTAGGGCAGAATTAGGGTTCTCATCTTGAAATGTGTTCTTGATTAATGAAAGAAAATGGAAAAGAAATGGATTGATTGTATTATTGGGTTTGATCCCTGCTTTATGATTCCCTATGACTATGGATGTGTTTTGTATCATTTCTTCATGTTTAGATGTTCATTTGTAAGCTATGATTGCATTTTGGATTGAAAATCGCCGAAAATCTAATTCTGTCTTCACGACGACCGGTCGACCGATTCAAAAATATCGATTGACCGGTGATATGAAAATCGGTCGACTGACCAGTAGAGACTGGTCGACTGATCATTCCTTCTGAGTCTCTTCTTACGTCGGCCGACCGGCCGATCGAAGGCCACTGTACAGACCGAGCACCATCGGTCGATCGATTCAGAGATATCGGTCGACTGATGCCCAAGACTTAGCGGACAGAGAACCGTTGAATTAAATTAGACCGATCGGTCGACTGACCCAAAGATATCGGTCGACCGGTGCTAAGAAATTGGTCGACCGATCAGAGAGAACCGATCAACCGACCCTTATCCAGAATTTATTTTGATTGCTGATTGACCTAGATTCATTCCATGATTGTGACATGCTATTCCCTACTGATTAAAGTGTTGTGTGACTGAATCATTTGTCTTATTATTGATCTGTCCAATGATCTAATCCCCCTTAGAGAATGAAAGAATGATGAATTGATAAAGTGATTAAAGTAAGAAAGATGAAGAGATAAAGAGAGGGTGGCCAGCCCATGCTAAGTGCTTATAGTGAAGGCTCGCTCCCTTAGCCATGGCTTGATCACCCATTAACTGCACAAGGCTGTATTGTTTTGCTTGGCGTAAAACTCTAAAAAGGTTAAAGGCACCTAAAATCATGTAATGCTAAGAAAAGTACAAGGATAAAGAGTATGTACAAGTGATAAGAGTATGATTATGATAAGTGAAGCATGATTATTAATCCAATATGATTATGGTAACCCTTCATGATTATATGATCCATGATCTCTTCTACCTATTGATATTTCAATCAAATGATCTTATGCTCTCTACTTGCTATTGTTATAAATGATTACTGATTCTGACTATTTGTTATGCATTGAGTACTTTATGGATCCCCACTATGCTATATAGCTTATGGGAGGACCTCCTCCCCCGTGTTAATTTTCATAGGGCCAAGTCAGTGATGGTGTTGAGATCGTGTGCCGCGACTAGCTCGAGCAATGATAAAACACATGGACTGAAAGTGGGCCTAATTATCTTTTCTCTATTTTTCGCATTTATGAATTTGGAATGTAATCCAGATATTATAGTTATTATGGAGACTTTGTAGTACTTTGAGACTTCAGTTACTATGATATTTCTATTTTCTCACTTTATTCTTATTGCTGACATGTCATCATTTTTATCGAGATTTGGTCAATAGTTAGTCAAAGTCATAGTGTTTTCGTAGCGCCTTCGGAGAGATCCTCGACACGTGGCGTTGGTCGATTTGGGGGCATTACATTGCATCACAAAAATGCGATGGTAAGCTTCAGCTTAGCGTCGCATTGGCGTTATTGGATGTCGACACTAAATGCGGCACCCTGGAGATGCTACGTCGGAGCTATTATCGCGTGCGAAAATGAGAAAATGTGCAATAGTTTGTAGCGTTGTATTGGCGTCGACTTGTGGCAATGCTATCTTAGAGTGATAAGGGTTGTGACGCTAATGACCGAGTCGATATGGCCGTCGAGATCTTGCACTGTTTAGGTGTCGACAATGACATCACTAATTAGTGTCACATACGCTGCGACGCAAAGAAGACGCCTTGCATTTGTAGTATAACTATAAATGTTACCAATACCATAGTTTAATGAATAAATAGATAAAATATTCCTAATTATATATATATATATTTTACCTACATGTGTATTCATATACTATATGTTACCTACATTATATATATTACCTACATATGTATTCCTATAGGATATGATACTTATATTATGTGTGTTATCTACATATCTAGATTCCTAACTATATATGTTACTTACATATGTATTCCTAAAAATCTCAATGTATTAATGTATGTAAACACGAATACACACATTTATATATACGTACATGTATACTTTATATATATGTAGAACATAGTACGCATACCTAGGTATGTATGCACACATGTCAATATATTATATATATACAAAAATATATCGTATCTTAATATAATTATATTCTTAATCATGGAATTATGGGGGTTGAACTAAGTCAAATTTTTAGTTGCACCGTAGAGATGTTGTTGTGTTGCCTTAGCGTCGGTATTGTGTCTAAGTGACGATGACAATTTGTGTCGCTATTTGCCTTAGTTCACTTCCTTTGATTATACATATAGACTTATAGTTTATATACATATACATGCACATATATACTTATATACATATAGAGTTATAGTACATATACATATACATATACATACACATTTATACTTATATACACACATTTATATATATACACATATACACTTATAATATGTATATATGTGTGTGTAAACTAGAGAAGGGGAAAGAGAAGGACACTCCTTCTAGAGAAAAAGAGAGAGATGGAGAGAAGGCCATTATGCTTAGACCTACGGGGACCGCGTCAGCTGCACCAAACCCTCCTTTGAACAATGTTTCAGCAGAGGATATGGGGACAGATGCCTAACATTGCTGACATGAAGACACAAATGTCGGAAGACTCCACCATGCTTCTATATCGAGCAATCAGTATAAGAAATATTTATTGTCAAATGGTAGTTGCAAGTAAGTGACTATACATATATTATTATATTTTTAATATATATATCTTATTATGTTTTTACAAGTTTTATCCGTCGAAACATGCTGCAGTTGCTTGCACTAAGGTAATTAGACAGTGGTATTCGAAGGCTTATGCTACGAAACAGATGTTATTTAGATAGTGGTATACTGAGGCATGACTTACGTTTGTAAGTATAAATAAAGGGTGCTTTTAGCATTATAAACAATGCCATCTTTGATAGAGAAGAGTACATGGAGATCTAAGAGTGTAGGTCTATGTGCATTAAGAAGTATTTATATATATAATTTCTCTGTGTTAATAAATTTATTATATATATATATATATGTAAGATTAAAAATATCAAGTTTTAATATCAAGCTCGAGCCAAATACTTACATCTCCCAAATCGATGATAATATTTATTGATGAATAATATAAGTATCATCAATATTTATTACTATGATAACAATAAAAATGAACTGATCATATTTATAAAAACAATAATGTAGCAAAGCTAAAAATGATTATCATATCATCATATGTAATGAGTTTTTTTGTTCAAGTGAACAAATATAGTCCAAATAAAAATTTTCATAAATTAAACTAGTATTGTTTAACATGAAATAATAAAAAATAACAACAACAACAACAACAACAACAACAAAAACAACAATAATATACTATCATTTGGCATATGATAACAAAAAATCACTATTTTTTATTTAATGAATTATTGTAATTTAGTGAACCTAAAATTTGTTATAAACATTTAACTATATTATTTGATTCACATTTAATTATTTTATTTATTGATAAATAACTAAATTATTAAATATATGCTAGTGTAAGGCTTCGTGCGATGCACGGGAGCATAACAAATTGATCATATAAAAAGTTTAAAATCGATATTAATGGTAAAAAAGTCATGCAATTATAAATAAAAAAACATAAAAAATGAATACAAAATATTATCATATCTCAATATAAATTTCAATTTTTTTTTGTATATATACAATATGTATATACAATTTATAAAAAATATTTTTTTATTCTTGAGAGACAATATGCACACATTGTTTTATTTTGAAGAGAATGTAGAACATGATTTTTGCAATATGCACCATTGCATCCTGTACATCGCGATATTTATAGTTAATGTAGAGAATATAAAGAAATAATAATTAAATTAGAAATCATTTATACTATATCTTATTTACAATATAATACTGTTAGGATAGATAAATAATGTGTGTAATTTACTTATTGTTTAGTATCATAAATAATATAATTAAATAATTATTTAAATAATAACTAACTTTTGAATATCCATAATTATAAAACTAACTTTTGCTATATGTGATTATGTATCTTGTATTGGTTTATAACTAACAATCCAATAATAATAAAATAATTAGTTTGTTTAATATTATAAAATAATTGATATGCATAAATCTTCTATATCACGTTAAAATAACAACTCGATAACACCCAAAAATAACTATATACGATTAAATGTTATTAGTATAAACAATATGTGATTAAAAAATTACAAAAATATATCATTTATTCCATATGTTATTTGTTATCATATTATTGGTTACATTTTTTTTCTTTTATAGTAGTTTACATACTTACATACATAATCTTTGACTTGAATTTTTTATGATGGCATATATTTTTTAGTCTTTCCTTGTATACACAAACTATAGCATTTAATATTTTTTATTAGATGAAGAGAAATTATATATAATATTTTTTTATTACCCACAGATTTATGTTTATGGATCCACACATATTCTTTGTCACCAAAGAGAACATCGAGTATGAAAATGTAAAATAAAAGCCCCTTATAATATTTAATATTTTTGTTATATAAGAGAAATTAAATATAAGTTTTTTCTTATAACATTTAATATTTTTACTAGATAGAGAAAATTATATATAAATATTTTTTATTATCCACAAATCTAAATTTATAGATCTGCACGTATTATTTGTCAATTATTGAATATTTATGATTATATAATTTATAATATTATCACTTTATATATTCAATTTATAAGAACTCGACACGTGACACTTTCTCCTTGCTTTTATATATCTTTGCCTTCAAAGAAGATTGGAGTATGTAAATGAAATTGAAAGTTCTCTATTTATAATTACAAATATAAAATTTAAAAGTACAAATAAATAAAATGATATATTTTTCTAATAATTAACTCTTGAGTATTCATGATTATATAATTATAATATTTTAACTTTATATATTTAATTTATGAGAGTTCGACACATGACATTTTCTACCTATATATATATATATCGTCTTATCATCTTATGAAAATAACTTTAATAATATGTTGCTGCTAAGAAAATATATTAATATAATAATATGTAACGTTCATGTGAAATCATCTAAAAAATCTATCTATAAATGATCCGATCCAAAAATGACTATATGATATTAATATGTAAATTCTTTTTAAAATTATACTTAAATGATATTATTATCATTGATATTATTTAACTGCACAGTAATAGTTTTTACAATGATTGAGATTAGTAATTTATTCTTTATAATATAAATAGATAAAAGATCATTTGTTTTACTTCAAAATTTGAAACTTAATGTGAAAAAATGAGAAATATTTTAAAAGATAGATTGAATGTTGGAAATATATATATTAAATCACATCGAAGTCAGATTAAAATTTTATTTAATCACATGTGCATCGCGGGGGCCTATACACTAGTCGATATATAAAAGATGCCTTTTTAATTTTGTATCCAGATGACAAAAGGTGTATTTTGATGCTCCCTTTGAGGCCGTAGCCTAATAGAAGGGTGATTTTTTATGTTTCTTGCTACGTTTACCCGACCCAAGACTCGATCCGATAAAAATAAAAATATAATTATAATAATATATTAAATATATATAATTTTAGAATATTCTAATATGATTTTTTCATTCTCGGTCCATTCCTGGTTGAAGTCCCGCTTCACAACTATAATATAATTATAATAATATATTAAATTTATATAAAATCTGATTTAATTGTATTAATATTACATTATTTATTTTTAATAAATTTCAGCTTCCATTTCCGTTCTTATTCTCGATTTTATGGGTCCGACCCGATCCCAAATCCAATCGGGACTGGATTCGATATGGATTTTAATTTTTTTAAAACTTGGTACAAATCGGGTCATGACCGAGTCTGGTGGACCCAAATCCGAACTCGATTTTGCTCTCCTCTATGCTATAGATCAAATCCTAGTGACAAAGGTGTGCTCTGGTGATCCCTACAGGCAAGTGGCACCTATGGCGAGCCGTAGCTAAGTGACACAATGGTGTTTTTATCATATTTCTTGTTATGATTCAACGCCCTTTGCTAACATCATCCTCATGCGATTTAGGGTTTGAATTATATTATTAACAGTGTTCTAGCCCTTTCAATCTATCCTAAAATCATAGAGAATATTCAAAGACAATTTTTTTTCAAAAAAAATAACCATGTAGATTTAACTGTCTAAATACTTTAACATATACAGATTCGATAAATTTCTAATTATGTTTTTACCTGCTTTTTAGTTGTTTATTTTTTTTTTCTCTTCCTCCATCTTCTTTTGTGCTGTGATCTAGATCCTTTTGTTCACCTCTTCTGTTTTCTCACTCCCTATCTTAGCTTCCATGGTACGATGTGTAACGTCCCGAGGCTTACGTGACTTTCGTATGCTCAGAGTCGTTCCAGAGACGCCACTCAATCTTCTATAAAATATTTTTGCGATATATAAATCATAAGTGCGGAAAGATTTTTTAATAATAATAGATACTAATCCATAATATTCAAAATGATTAAAATATCAATAAATTCATAATTCTAATAAATGCAAAAATAATAAAAACTAGATCACTCGACCTAGAATATGTGCAACATTTGTCTGTATTTGAGCATAGCCGCCTGCAACATCATCATCTATTAAAGCACTCTGACCTGCACGAATTCAGGTACAAAAAAATATCCATGAGTATAAAAATATTTAATACATAGAGTCTACTAAACAATCAATATGCTCAATCGAAAATAAGATATAATCAATGATGAGTCAAGTCAATTGGGCAATCAATACAATAATCAATTAGCAATATAAGAATTTATCAATATGAATAATTATTCCATGCTATAGTCAAAAGATCAATCAAATGAGATAACAATCAATAATTGCTTGATCAGCATTGTTCAATTAACAATAGAGCATTGGATCGATAATTCAATATGAAAATAGGAAGGATCAGGAAAAGATCAAATGGTCGATCAATATTGATTTAATAATTAACAATATCAATGGTGCTCGATCACCATGGTACTATTCAATTTAATAATTTTTAATTCAATATTAATGGTCATTGGTCAATAATAACTTTATTCGATTCAATGGACGGAGGCAATGTCAGTCGTCATTAGTATCCAAATGACCATGATCAATTCAATTCAATTTGATTTCAATCCAACTCAATTCGATTCGATTTTAATTCAATTCAATTCAATTTACAGTATTCGAAGTTATCCAAATCAATGAGGAGCGCTCGGTCAATTAAGGGAGATTCCATGTCTTTTTCATGTATGTTAATGGGAAATCAATCAATGACAAGCCATCCAACAATATAGCGCTAACAATGATTCGAGAATGACGGGAGATCGTGACTAAGCACATGACAACCATAGACTCTCTAAAGAATGATGACGTAACAATATGATCCGGAGGCTTGGAGATAATCTGAGAATATGAAGATCTAGCAGCTTTTAGTTTTTATCTTGTTTATCTAAAATGTTTATCTTATAATAATTTAACTTAGGTGAAACAAGACCCAATCAGAAAGACTACTGGTGTAGTATCATAATCAGTGATAAGATTGGATATGATAATAAAATATGATCAAATATGATGATATAATATGATATAATGATTATATATGATAAGAATATAATCAAAACAATACGATCAGCACAATCAATAATAATACAATCAACATATCATATTCCAATGATAATAACAATAAGATAATTAAATATTTTAATAATTAAATTAAATATTACTAATAGATAATCCTTGATCTCTCGGTATATATTTTTTCTCTTCTATTCAATATCTTAACTGATCAAGAAATTTAATCAAACCAATTCTTCTTTCTCGCATAAGTCAAAGCCAAAACTTTCTTTCCCATATTTTTATTCTATTTTCTTTTATTCTACTTGCTTTCTCTGTTGGCAGAGAAATCTAATTCTTCTTTTTATCTTTTCCTTTCCTATTCACGTAGCGTTTTTATTTTTGTCTTTCTCTCTCACCTCCTCTCTCTCTCTCTCTTTTTCTCCTGCACAATAAACTTCTCTCTCTGTGTTGGCAAATCATAAGTACCATAATTTCTCAGCAAGCATTTTTTTTCTTTCTTTTGATTTTACTTCTCTGCATGACGTCCGCACGAACATCGGCGCAAAATCCATCGTACAATTTGCGCCTCTTCCGTAAATTTTTTTTTTGCCTTTCTTCTTGCCTTAGCATTAAAGACGTGCTTTAGTTTCTCTCTGTGGTAATCCCTTTCCTCTCTCTGTAAATCATCTAGCGGCACCACATTTTGCGCCTCTCGTCCTATTTGTTATTTTTATTAGTTTTTTTTCTCCTTCTGCGCCAAGCGTTGCATGGCTTGATTCATCTTATCTTATCTTTTTTTTTCTTTTTTTTTATTTTCGGTTTCCTCTGCAATACACATACACCCTTTATCCTTCTTCTATCCTATGTGTTTTTTTTTCTTTTCTCTCCGTCATTAAAAAAATTGAAGGCGGACTATGCGAAGGAATCAACGATGACGCAATGTGAAGTCAATACTAACCACCATGATTGTCAGGATCCCGATCCGGATAGTAAGATTTTACTATCTTACGATTCTTCGAACAGAAAATGATCTCGATCCCATCAAAAGGATCTTAAATGTAGGATCTATAGTCGAATATTAAAATTGGTAGGATCTTACGGTAGGATCTTGATCCTAGCGATCCTACAATATTAACATAACTTAATTTATTCGAATAAAAAAATAAAAGTAAACATAAAGGTCCTTGAGAAAATTAGATTTAACTATTTTATTTATATATATTGTATATCTTAGTCCCACTTTCATGAATTTTAATATCCTCTAATGTTATGTTATAAATCTAATACTATATTATCTTACATCAAAATTAATTTTTATTGTTGCACATGTACTAAGAATCATATTGCACATTAATAAATATTATAATTCATTAAGATCAAATATTATATATTATTATTATTTTAGTATTTTTTAAGAATATATCATATTATCTTTCGGATGATATAAAAAAATTATTTATTAGACTTGAAAATATCAATAAAGTATTAATGATCAATGTTTAATTAGCTTATATATAAACATAATATTTATGAATAAATATACTACTTTATTATTTTTTATTAAAAAATAATATTTTATTTATAGGGTAGGATCTTACGATTCTCGATCCGATCCTGCGATTCTCGATCCTCGAAGTCCTTTACGATCCTACCTCGAAAAGTGATCCTGATAACCTTGCTAACCACAGTCAATTTAAATAAATAATCGTACCATGCACTAAACCTAAGGATTTCTCTTAGGTACATCGTTTCACGTCTTAACCGTTCGACGCTGAATCATGGCTTCCTGTCACCGGGAGTCACGCCTTCCTTTCTTCTTGTCGCCGAATACTAAGAACCAAAAGAAAAAAATTCCTTTGACGGCCGGTCCTAAAAATTTATATATAGGACTCTTTTCAATCCATCCATGACTTCTAATTCCAATCAAATTTAATCTTTTAATTAATCTTCTTTAACAAATTTTAATTTATTCCAATAAATAAATAATTTCTGAATTTAATTAAATAATCTCATAATACATCTTATCCTTAATTAAACTCCTTCCCTATTTTTCTTTATTTTTAGTATTATTAATTATAATAATATTAATGGTCATATTTCCCAAAAAATAATAATAATATATTATTTTCTCAACTTTAAAAAATTGAGGTCGTTACACGATGAAAAGAAGGAAAAAAGAAATCTAAGGTTTTACTACCAGAGTTTTGATCAAATGTCAGTAATTTTTTTATGATTAATTGTAAGTATTACAACAGTAATAAATTTTATCGATCAGTCTTTTAGAAATAAGGAGTCCTAAATAAAATTTAGTAGCTTGGTTTGCTCAAAATTTAATCGTTTTGATATCATAGTAAATTGAATCAATCAAATAATAATATTTTTAAACAACGAACGAGTTCTTAATTAATTCTAATCAAAATTTTAAGTAGCCACGGTTAGATAAGAAAGACTGAAAGTTGAATTTAAGCGTAGACAAAGATGAATTCAGCCCTAATTGTATACTAGAATTTACCAAAGGGTTCATTATATTCTGGTGTCGATCACATACCGAAATAATGCAGGGTTTTATTTATATTCAAGGATCTTCTAGAGAAAGTATGGATCCCACAAAGTTGACCAATAAAATTGAGTGAGGAGGACTGACGCGTATCAATCAATAAATGTGATATACTTCACATATGAAGAAACAAGAAGATTAACTTGATTTAACATGCCACAGACATCACAATTTAATAGCCATTAATGTCTTTGACTCTTTGACCAAGAACCTAACGTCAAATATTGTCATATATATATATATATATATATATATATATATATATATATATATAACGTCAATCAATAATTGTAACCTGCTTCACATAGCAAGAAACAAGAAGATGGACGTGATTTCACATGCAACAAACATCACAAGTTGATAGAAAATTAATGTCTTGATCATGAATCTAACGCTAACGTATCTACTATTGTAGTCGAAATAATAAATATATTGTCAAAATTAGTTGACTACAAAAGAGTAAAATTAAAGAATGTACAATTGAGAAAGAAATATTATACATGAAATAAAAAGAGTTGAGTAACAAAACGTGTAAAAATAAAATTTTAGAATTATTTTCTCTATTACCCTTTCAATTATATATATTTTTTCACATCTAACTCTTAACTATAAATTTTAGTTCTTCAACTTATCACAATTCAACACTCTTCCATTAATTTTCATCCAATATTTTGTTAATTTATTTTTATTATTTAGGAAATGTCAAATTTTCCTTTACTCTTTTAATATAAGAAAACATAAAAATAAAAATATTATCATGATCATAATATTTCGTAAAATATTACTATTAAGTTACATTTTACCAACACTGAGCATTTTTTATTTTTAAAATATTTCTATTTTAATAAAAAAATAAGAGTAAAATGACACTTTATGATTATACGTGTAAAAAATTACAATTCAAGATTAAAGAAAGTAACCCTAAAATTTGGCGCACATACGCACGTGCGCGCGCACACACATAAAAGTTGAGCGTCCTTTGCTTCACACCCTGTGAAGCACGATTTGAGCCATTCAGATCAAATCAGATGGCTCTCACGATAGTGCGCGAGATTTTGACATCATCTTGTGTGAGATATTAAATGACTCACAAGAAGATCTCTCCCCTCTTTCCATCGTGTCTCCCCTCTTTGACTCTCTAGTCCTAGGCGGCCGGCAATCCTGACGAGAGGCGGCATGGGGAAGTCCGGGAAGCCTTCAGCCAAGTTGACGGCACTAACGCGCTGTGCGAGGTGAGAGAGCTCCTGGATCGACGACGGCTCCAGCCTTCGCGCGGCCTTCGCGAGCTTTGTTTCCATGCTCCGTCTTTGTCATCTTTGTCCTCTGCACAATGAATTCGAATAGGCTCAAACCCCACCGCCTAGAGCTCTGCAGTCGTAGGCCCGGCCGTCCCCATCCGGAGCCGCCCAGGATGATCTCGTCCACTCTGGGGCCGTCCACGCCGTACCGCCACGGGACGCGGTTACGACCCTACGGGTTGATGGCTTCCAGCTCCTGGACGTCCGTCCGTCATGGGAGATGATCCAGGCGACTGACGAGGCGATTCAAACGGTCCGCGATTCAGGCGAGGGCTCCGGCAGTTGGCGGCCGGTGATCTCCCCCTCTCCTCCGATCTCTCTCTCGATCTCCCCCTCTCCCTCCCTCTCTCGATCTCTCTCGATGTCTCTCTCGATCTCCCACTCTCCCTCCTCCCTCCCTCTCTCGTTCTCCCCCTCTCTCTCCTCCTTCCCTCCCTCCAATCCAAATCCCCACTCTGGCCGCCATCGAAGCTCCGAGGTGACCTCCGTCGTCGAAACCCCAACGATGGACCCAAGATCATGGGCGACGATGTGGAAGCTCCGGAAGGTGTCGCTCTAGCACCGACTTCTCGATTGTGTCACCGGGCGATCGAGGTGTCGTCGGTGATCGAGGGCGAGGCCGCGGCGGCAATGGAGTCATCAATCATGCCTCGATCATGTGAGGGTGGGTCCCCATAGAGAGATAGAGAGAGAGAGAGAGAGGAAGGAGGGTTGATCTCACGAGATGGATTCGAACCATCAGATCAGATCTTGATGGCATTTGATTAGATTTGATCTGAACCATCCGATCCGATTTGGACGGATCAGATGCTTCACAAGGTGTGAAGCAAAGGACACTCAGCATATACATTATACCCTAGTTGAAGAAGCAATTTCACCCTTTTTATGTTGATCCAACATAAGAAAAATGGTCATTTCCTCAAAGTTTTTGCTCATTAAGATCTCTCTTTTTTTCCTTCTTTAAATAACTTTCTTCATGTAGTTCAAATCATCTATCAAACTCATAAAATGAATTAAATCATTTTGGTAGGAGGCACATTGAATTCATTTTCTTATAAAAAATCCTGAATCTCAAGTGTATGTACTTTTAAATAAAACTTATATATATGAGAGAGAGAAAAGAGAAAAAAGAGATAGAGAGGAGGGAAGAGGGTTGATCTCGCGAGATGTATTCGAACCATTACGGCTCATATGCTTCACAAAGTGTGAAGAAAAGAACACAGCATATATATTAAACCATATATATGAATGTATGAATATATAATATTTGTATGTCAAAATTTTTATTTTTTTTGTTGAAGAAGCAATTTCACCTTTTTTATGTTGATCCAGCATAAGAAAAATGGTCATTTGCTCTCTTTTTTTAAAAAAGGAAAATAAGTTTTTGCTCATTAAGATCTCTTTTTTTTCATTCTTCAAATAACTTTCTTCATGTAGTTCAAATCATCTATCAAACTCATAAAATGAATTAAATCATTTTGGTAGGAGGCACATTGAATTCATTTTCTTATAAAAAAATCGTGAATCCCAAGTGTATGTACTTTTAAATGAAACTTATATATATAAGATTCGTGTATCGGTTGCATGATAGCAAAACGGAAGACATAGTTAGCTGCCATGTCTGACCGAATATGATGACCGGAAATAATTGACCATAATGTTTTAAATTATAACGTGATAATATGTTAGTTTAGTTTAGTCTAAATTATAACTTAGAGTTCATAATGTGATGTATTTAATGTCTATTAATTTTTTAAAAAAAATATTTTAAGTACGTCCTCAACTTAAAAAAAATTGAGATCGCACGTCTAGATCAATTTTTTTTCGAAAAAAAGTTTTAGAATAATCTTTTACGCTTTAAAAAATCATCCAAAATTTAAAAGTCTATTTTTTTACGTAAAAATCACCCGATCAAAATTGCTTTACCTCTTACCGGAATACAACAACTATTGCACTTATAATGAAAGTGGCATTAATTATTTTATTTTACTTGACCACAGCTCACGTGTTAATACATGGGCATCTAATATTTGTTATAAATTTTTTCCAGTGCCATATATCAACTTTTTTCCCAAATCAAACGAATTATCTTCACATTAATTTATTAGAAATAATTATATTGGACAAAAATTAATCCATATATATGGACTTGAATGATCATATGACATTTCATAAATAAGTATTGTCAAATGAACCATCACGATGTAACAAAATCTCATATATATATATATATATATATATATATATCATATATATATATGAGTCACTTTTCATCCTTATTTACCCAACCTTCTCAGGGGACACGACAAAGATTAGTCTTATAAAAAACTCTTAATTATATTAAATAGTTCTATATTAATCTATTTCTTTTAAACATTTAAAGAAATGATAATTTAGTAATCTTCGTTATAATTTCACATACAATAAAATGACTGACCTTTTAACTCAAATATAAAATAAGAAAAAATATATCTGCCCGATTACCGATAGATAAATCGCAGACGATCCTTATAAATATATATACGTAGTATATTTTATATGCCATGTGCCTAGTATCTAGTATTTGTTAACACTTATGACACGCCTTGTTCACTTGTACACGTGATCGAAACGGGATTATATACAATTATGGCGTACTGCGTACATGTATTAAACAAATATAGACTTCCAATTCTCGAGGAGAAAATAAAGGATTTAATTACTGTCCTACTAACTTAAATTGTTAGGAATGTCCTCCTAAATGAATAAGCCTTGGATGGAAAAACTATGGTGGAGCAAGATGCGCGGTTCAATAGATGTCGGTTCAGTGTAGTTCGTGTAGGAAATTGCAGCACTCTCGTCGGCTTTGCACATATGGCTGCGAGAGTGGAGGGAGAATCATCGGCGGCGGCAGCGACACGGCCCCCCACTGCCAGAGATGACGCCTCGGATCCGACATCGGATCCGATGAAATCTTACTTGCTCTTGCGGTTGGCCGCAAGAGAGAGAGCAGATGAGTAGCCCCGAGAGACCAAAAGGCAGTGGATGTGCATGTCCGGCGGCGCTGAACACATTGCTGGCAGGGGCTGCAGCGACGTCGACGAGCGTGACAGCACCCGAGGATGATGATGACAAGTCAAGCGGTCGGGGATCGAGCACGGTGCGGGGTTCTCGTTCGACATAAGGGGGATGTCCCTGATCGAGATGACCCCCAAATTTTGGACATTCCACTTCTTGGTGATGCAGGAGATGACGACAGAGGCAAAGGGCCTCGGCGCCGATGGATCTGAGGTCCGAGGCGTCGTCTGGGGCGTTAGCGGAGGGAAACGGGGGAGAGGGAGAGGAAGAAGGGGGCAAAAGACGGGTTCACTGAGGCAGCAAACTAGCAGACGAGGAGACAAAGAAGAAAATACTTTTGCTGGGCCAATGTGAATCATGCACATCTCACTGAATCGGCGTCCATCGAACCGTGCATCCAATCCTTAGATCTTCCATCCAATGGCTAATTGATTTGGGAGGATATTCCTACCAACTTAAGTTGGTAGGATAGCCATTAAATTCGAAAATAAATGTGGAGCAAGTTTAGATTTTTTAGCTAATGTAAGTAGATTGTATTAAGAATATAAAATAAATAATGTTACTCCTTTTAACGATTTAATTTTTTAAAAAATTAGTTTACACATCAAATTTAACATGATATCAGAGCTAGAAGTCAAGAGTTCAAACATCTTTCTTATTAAAAAAATATTTTTCTCTCTTTGTTGTTCACGTGATGTGTTGAACTAGACCAAAAGAGTGTTAAAAATATAAAATAATTGATGTTATTTTTTTCTACGACTTAAGTTTTATAAAAATTGGTCAGTACATCAAGTTCAACTTAAAGTTAAAAGTTCAAATCTAATTAAGCTCTTATTAAAAAAAATATATTTTTCTCCTTTTCTCGTCCATGTGATAGTCTGAAGATAATGCACGATACACGTTAATAGAGTCTCGTCCTATTTTTTTTTAAAAAGAATCCATTAAGTTTGTGAGTAATAATTTTGTTCGTTTCTCATTCATATATTGAGGTACTGTATCTGCATGCCCATACAATACATTTATTGATTCTATTATCTCAAATTGATTAGTGAGACTTAAAATAATCTTGATTAATCAAATGTTAACAACTTTTGGATACTAAAAAAATTTCTTTTAATAGACACGTTGACTCATCGTATGAACGCGATTAGATATATATGTATATTCGGGTACATGCATTCATACGTATAGCATGGATGTACATACGAGTAGTGAATCATCACATATGAGGACAATTACGTGGCCTATTTAATTTGTTGATCCAATAATATTCCAATGCTGTGATTTTTTTTGTTCTGATGCATACGGTGACAAAAGTGCGTACGCGGTGCATCCAATTTACGTGTCACAATAATAGAAGCCGAAGTCAATGAGTTGGGTCACCTTAGTTCACGTTAACATACTAAATGCAAGTTCATAAATGTTATAGAATGTTGTTCATGTAACTATCATTACATACTTTATTTATAAGTATATCAATATATTTCGTTTTCGATTCGTACCAATTTGATGGCTGCGGTTGTAAAATCAAGTTCATCACAAATGCGTAGTTCCAAGTTTTGCATATTAATTGATTTTCCTACATAATTTAATCAGCATGACCAATATATCTTAATGTAATTCTAATTTTAAGAAACTGATGGCTATATATATGTATATATATACACACACACAAAAATCTATTAAACTCCTATATCACTACAAAAAAATTAAGATTTTTTGACGGACAAATTTCCGACGGATAGAAATTCGTTGTAATTTACGATGAATTTTACGACGGATAGGGATCCATCGAAAATAAAAATAATAAATTACGTAATATATTATATTATATTTTATTTTTTGACGGTTATAAATGTCGAAAGTTTTGATGGATATCTATTCGTCGAAATTTCCGACGTCCTAACCGTTGGTATGTGAAAAATAATATAATATAAGAAGTATTTTATTAATATAATTAGCGACAGTTCAGACCGTCGATATTTTCGACGGTTCAAATCGTCGGTAAGCGAAAAATAATATAATATAATGAGTCTCTTATTAATATAATTAGCGACAGTTCAGACCATCGATATTTTTTATGGTCCAAACCGTCAATAAGTGAAAAATAATATAATGTAAGGAGTCTTTTATTAATAGAATATCGACAGTTCGGACCGAAGTTTTTTTTACGGTCTCAACCATCGGTAACTTTAAAATAATTAAATATTATATTCATATATATATTATAACATATATATATTATTAATATTTTTGAAGTTTTTGACGATCATGGCTAAAAAATCAACTCCCGCTTCTTCCTTTTTTTTTCCCGCTTTCCCATTTTTTTACCCTATATATATATATAATCCCTCTCTCCTCTACTTCTTTCCCTCTCTTCTGACCTCCCGGACGATGATCCACCAGTGACCCTCTCCTTCCCCCCTCTCTCTCTCACTCCAACTCGGTCTCCAGCTCGCAGCTCCCTCTACGATCGAGCGCTAGGAGGCCGGATCGGCCGTCTCGCAATCTGATCTGGCTGCGCGAGGGGTGGGGGGTTAGATCGGCTATCTAGCGGCCGGATCTGGTCGTTGGCGATGCCGCTGGCGGCCAATTCGGGCCACTGGTTGCCGGACCTGCAAGTGGCCGATCCGTCCGTCGGTTGTACCAGACGGCCGGATCAGCTGCCTGGCGACGGGTTAATTTTTTTATATTATAAAAATTCTTTGCGACGGTTGCAAATGCACCGCCGAAAGTTTTCACGACCGCCGAAAGTTTCAACGGTTATGAGGACCCTCGAAAGTTTCGACGATTATAATCATCGAAAGTTTCGACGGTTGCAACCGCCAGACTTTCGTCGAAACTTCTGATGAGTTTTTTCCAACCGTCGAAAATCATTTTACGGTGACCATTTTTTCGACGGATCGGTTCCGTGAAAATCATCATTTTTGACAGTTTTTTAGAAATTACAGAATTGACTTTTTTCTTGTAGTGTATGTGTGTGCGTGTGATAACAAGAAAAAAATTATAGTAGAAGTTATAAAAAGATGGTTATACTATTATTAAGGATAATAATATATAAAAGTTCATAAAATTTTAAAAATGATGAATATAATTATTGTTGATGATTTGAGTTATATTTTTGTTATCATCAATTATCCTCAAACTATTGACGAAGAAAGATAAAAAAATAAAAAATATGTGTAAAATCACTCGACACACGTTTGATACGAAAAGCACATGATACGATCATTAAATCACATATAATATATATATATATATATATATATATTTCAATTTTTTTATATTCACTAAGTTACCTTTTTCTTTTTTTCAATCTTTTTTATTTTGTCATTTTATCTTTTTTTACATTTCTTATATAAAATAATTTATTTATTATGTAAAATATATATTATCAACAGTAATATAATATTATTTAGTTTTCATTAAAAAATTTAATATTTTGTTTAATATAATTTATTAAACAATTATTTATTATATTTAAATTCTATATTTTAAACAAAATTTTCTAATAAAAAAATTTAAGTTAGAGCTTTAATTTTATTAATTAATAAAATTATATTTTATTTATAACAACTATTTTTATTCGAACATTCTCTAAAATTAATTCATCATATCTACTTTTTCCTATCATATCAATTTTTTAACATTACATTCCACTCTATATAAACACATCTCGAATTAATATGTCAATTCAATTATTCATGAAAAACTTGGAAAGAACTATAATTTCATTTGTAAGGGCAACGTTTAATTTTGGACAATGTCGTCATGACATCAACCATGTAAATTTTTACTGACATTTTAAATTTTAATCCAATTACAAAATCATGTGTAATTTTTTTTTTAGTTTACACATGTATTTTTCTCTTCGAAAATTTATGATTAAACTATTGGATAAAAAATTATAGTATATGAGTTGTAAAAGTTATGAAAAGAGTATTTTTCGATTACATTACATTTGTTATGGTTGTAAGCGAACAATAGAAATTCTACATATAAGACAAGAGTGGATAACAATGAGAAAGCTAGTGGAAAGAATAAGATGTCGGATGGTTGTGATACATTGACATCTTATTTTCACAATAATTGATGCTACTGCTGTGAGATTACAAAACTCGTAATCTTAATTTGGCAATGGAATGCCAAGAATATCAAAGACATTTCGGTAGGTTCAAGAAAATAAATAATTAAAGATATCAATATACAGTTACTAAATCATATATATATATATATATATATATATATATTCTCATATGTGTATATATTTTTAATGTTTCCCATATAAATTTAAATCATAAATAAAGAGCGGACGTTGATGAAATTTAAATTAAAAAGTATTAAGTTATGAGTCAACGGCTATTCCTGTAACATACGTCCTCTTTTTTTCCATACGTGTAATTTGGATTCCATGCAAGCATCATGGACTACGAAGGAGACGCGTCATTAAAAAAAAATACTACGATCAAAGTGGCAGCGAATTAATGGCAGGAAGTTAATTCCAACATATCGTGATCGATTCATACATCACGAGTCCTCAATTCCCCCAGTCGTTGATTTGTGTTGCCCCTAATTCTTTTATTATTTTATTTTTTATAGATAAAAGGAAAAGACCATTGTGCATGATCAGTCGTGTCCGAGTACACATATTAATATATTCTTCAACTGTCACGTTTCTCATTACTTAATTATCATATTCATTTTTTTATTTCGGGAATATTTGAGTTACTAATTTATTATTTTTCCTTGAGAGAAAAAAGGTGGAATAAAAGCATGGCGTCATATTTATGCATGGCGTCAGAAGCCGAATGTTCCAGGCGTCGTCGTTCTGTGGGGACGACAGCAAATAAACAACTGTTTTGGTCAGTGAGGCCAAGAAATCGTGTTTCACGACATGATCCCTACTCTTAAATTAATAATTATTATTCATTCTCATCATCTCGTGCATACACTCCGAGTCCATATATATATGTACACAACCGAAGCTGTGCGGTCTCGACCTAAGAACTTGGAACAGCAGAAGCTAGCTCTCACAGGAGGAAGAAACACACATCATATATATAAACTGCAATCAATCTGCAGACCAGCTCTCTCTCTCCCTCTCTCTCTCTCTCTCTCTCTCTCTCTCTCTCTCTCTCTCTCTCTCTCTCTCTCTCTCTCTCTCTCTCTCTCTCTCTCTCTCTCTCTCAAACAAACACAAACACAAACGCACACGGACAATGATGAGAAGGCGAGCTCCGTGCATCGAAGTAGATGGGATAAACAAGGGGACATGGACGGCGGAGGAGGACGCCAAGCTCGCCGCCTATGTCCAGAAGCATGGCCACGACAACTGGCGTGCCCTGCCGAAGCTTGCAGGTATATTATAATTTCTATATTGAAGATTAAAAAACTAAGCTGGTGGCAGCTGGTCGATCGATTGCAGTATATATTATATGTTTTTGTTCTCTCTAGTTAATTAATCAAATACACGCAGGTCTGAAACGATGCGGAAAGAGCTGTAGGCTGCGTTGGATCAATTACCTGAGCCCCGATGTGAAGCGTGGCAAGTTCAGCAAGGACGAAGAAGAAATCGTCATAAGGCTGCATGCATTGCTCGGGAACAAGTAATTAAGCTTCACAATTTGTTTGACTCATTGACTTCTGGTTTTTTGTTTCTGTATGTACGTGTGTGTGTGATCAGTATTGACACCTTTGTCGCAAATAAATTTGTTCAGGTGGTCGAAAATTGCATCTTGTCTTCCTGGAAGAACCGACAACGAGATCAAGAACATGTGGCACACAAACTTGAAGAAGAGGGCACCAGATGCGGCTGGAAAGAGCTCATCAAGTGCTCTTCCAACTCCGAGAAAGATCAAGACCAGACGCGTTACACAAGCTGTATGCGGCAGTAATGGCGCCGCCGCGGCCGCCGCCACCAATGTTGGTGGCGATGCCGTGGGGCTCAACGAAGAACTATTAACACTGTCAAAGACGTCGTGCCGCCGGTCACACGCCATCGGCTTGGGGACAAAGGAACCGACGGACCGATGCATGGGGCAAGGGCAATCGCAGCAAACTCTGAACTCGGATCATGAGCTCAACTGCTCGACAACGGAGTCGTGCGTTACGTCTCCCGAGCTCCTGCATGTCCAGCCATGGCCACTGCAACAACATCAGCAATATGTATGTGATCAAGCCGTGAACCTGCAGGACGATGGCTATTGCCAGCTGATGGAGATGTATTCGCTCTCAATTGATCCAGAAGAGGTGTGGAGATATATGGAGGACGATGATAACTTGCAGCTGCCGCTGGTCGTTCGTGATCAGGTGCCGATCCATTCGGTGTTGACCGGAGCTGTTGATGGTTGCAGCAATATTATTGATGTTCCTGCAGGGTGGAGCGACCAAGAACAGGCTTCGACATCGTCCTGCAGTACATGGGATTCAGACAAGGATCGATGGTTGGAGTACTTGGAGAAGGAGCTTGACTTGTGAAGATGCAACATAATTTTTAACAGTTGAACAAGAAGACTTATATTGACTAGTAGGTATATTGGATGCTTATAAGATGCATTATAGTACATAAAATGGTAGGCCGACCAACCTACTGTAATGTGTTCAATATATTTAGTGACATCTTTATTTAACTACCTGAATTAAAAGAATGAAAGTAAATGTACAGAGCCATGAAGGAATCTTGAGTTTAGACTTACAACACCCACTATGATAGACGTTAATAACGTCACAATAGCATCATCATTGGATCAACAAAAGCAGACGCTAACTATAGCATCAATTTAGCGTTGCATTAGCGTCAAAGGATGTCGACGCTAAATGAGGCTCCATCGATATGCCATTTCGGTACTATTATCACGCACGAAAAGTATAAAACGTGGGACAAATAGTAGTGCAGTATTGGCGTTGTAAGCTTGTGACGATAAAGGTCACCATGACGGTGACACTAAGTCGACGCTAAAATATGAGGCGATAATAGCGCCGGCATCTTGCGTTGTATTGACGTTGACAATTGCGATATTATATTAGCGTTGGAGGATTGCGACGTTAAGTAGATGCTAGTTTGTGCTCTTTTGGCAATATATATTATATATTGTATACTATACTATATTATACTATACTATACTATACTATACTATACTATATTATACTATACTACACTACACTGCACTACACTATATAATACTATATCTACACTACACTATACTATACTATACTATACTATACACCATACTATACTATATTATTCTATTATATAAATACAAAAATTAATATACCATGCTATACATGCATTATACTCCAATTCCCAAATTTCAAAATTGGATGAATTGTACTTCTTCATTTTCTATGAGATTTAAATGGCAATTATCAGAGATCCGACCATTAGATCATCATGAAATTTGTATTTCTCATAGATCACGACAAAATAAATTTTTTTAATATTTTTTGGCTTGGAGGCTAGATGGCAGAGTTAAGAATATAGGAAAAAAGATTCCGACGATCACCGACGTGAGTTCGACGAGAATCAGTCGAAAGAAAAATTACAGACTTATAGAGATTGACGTGAGCTATCCACCCACATAAGAATCACGGAGATTGGAGGTTGGAAGAAATTTAGAATAAAAAGGGTCGATTCTCCCCCGTCCTCGATCGGATTGCTGCAAAAAATAGATGTTTCAAAGGGCTCGAGAAGGTGGGACGGCACAAACATTTTATGTTTCATGTGTTTTTCATTTTCTCCAATTCTCAAAATACTTATTTTTTGTAATTATAAAATTTTTCAAAATTTTTGCCCCACTTAAGAAATTTAAAAATGTGTGTTCTCAGAAGTCGGACATATAGTTTTTAAATTTTTATGAGAAATGTTGATTTTCTTATAATTTTTTTATCCAAATTAAAAAGAGTAGGCTACAAGAATAAGAATTAAATGAGGTGCTGCCTACGTATGAAGCATGCAGCACCATCCGGACCTGCTCTTAGCACCGTCGGATTTATCATCGGCTTCAAGAGCTTATTGTTTTTAATTTTTTTATTAATCACTTCATTTGTTTCGGGCGACAATGTCTTCTCCCTCTTAATCTCACTATTCTCTCTCTTCCCAACCTTATGCAGCTCCAACCTCGTTCACTGTTCACTCCTATTCCAGCAAATAGCTACATGCCTGAGCTCCGGCTCTCAGAAATTTCCTCGTGGGGTCTCTGTGCAATAGGGTCTCGACTCTCGAGGAACTCCCACAAGGCTCTGACCCACAAAATTGTTGATCATAGCTATGCTCGCTAGGCACAAAGATTTTTCGAGCTCCAAGCATGTGTGTGTGCATGAGTTTTGATGTCTTATCGCATGTGAAGAGCTCTCGCCGAAGACCAACACAACTTTGTTGGGCAGTGACGAGCTTTGCACATGCCACCATGATTTTAACTCTGAGGAGAGAGCTCCTCTCCTCCCCTGTTGAACGGACAACTATAAGAAGAGAGAGAAGATGGGTGGCTAGACTTTGCGTCTAGGTTCCTTGCTGTAGTCGCAAGTGGAGAGAGAGACATGGGAGTTAGAGATGGGGGATCTTTTATATTTGGATTATCTAATTACTATGCATAATCTAACAGATACATTGATCGTCATTCAATTTCTATGAGAACATGAGTGTTATTGTTGCTCTCAATTCATAATAATCAAATATTAAGAGGCAAGAGGTACTTAGTGTAATATCCTTAAGTTAATCATGCATGATTAGTTGTATGAAAGTAATGTTATATTATTTTATTGATAATCTCTATGAATGTGATGTTAAGACTTATATTTCAATATCAATTAAAGTGCGAAAATGATGAAAATTTACTTAAGGCATGAAAATGTGATTTTTGGAAAAGTGAAAATTTAAAAAATTAAAGTTCCGATAATTGTTCCTATATATGAAAGGATTCTAAAAAATAATTTTTAAGAATTTTTAGGAGGTGTGTGAGTTAGGTAAAACGTAGACGCAAAATCGAAAAATATGTGAAATCACGATTTTTATTCTTCGGACAAAAATTTAGATTTCGATTCTTTGATTATTTATTTTTCTAAATATTTTATTTGAATCTAAATGGGAAGTAAATAAATAAATAAATGAAAAATACAAAAGTCATTTACTTAAATGACATTATGTGAATAAGTCATATAACAAAGGGTATTTTTGGAACTATGATTTCCACCAGCTGAAGTCGGTTCCTCCTTCCTTCTAATACTTATTCTTTTTACCTTTTACTATATTTCTCTACCATTTTCAACTTTCGCCCAACACCTAAGGCAAGAGCAAAAGCATCCATAATTGTTGAAGGAATTGAAGGAAGAGAAGGGGCAACTAGGATTTTAGATTTTGGTAAGTTCCTACTTAATTTCCTTTGGATTTTAACTACATAATTCCTAATTAGGGTTTCTCTAAATCTCTCTCACCTATTCATTTTTGGATTTTACTTGAACATGGGGCAAAACTCATGTTGTTCATGATAAGGATTAACCCTAGTCATGTTCAATTTATTCACCAATCTTTAGCTACATAATTCCATATCTTCGAGTAATCCAAAAATTATGAAATTTATTGTGAGTGATCCCCTATGAGTCTACTTTCATTGAGCTTTGGAATCAATGATTTTTGTGGATAAAGTTATGCTCTTATCTTTAAGGTACTATCACTCTGTCCATCGAAATTGCTATCCGAATTTATAAATTATATATTAAATTTAATATGTCGTGGAATTATTTGATAATTTAAGATGTCATAGATATTAATGTTAGGTTTCATTGAAAATTGGAATCAATAGAAAATGATATGTGTAGCGAAAGTTATAAATATTTCACCGAGCCTTACTCAGTCTGTTAGAATGGAGCCTAGGGCAGATTATGCTAGTATTAATTAAATTTATTTTGTTCAGTACAAATAGATATAAATCCAAGCAATTTTATGAATCGTACCTTAGGATGTCTACTATTTGGAAAGATTAAAGGTACTAGAACATGATATGTTTATTATTTTATATAAATCATAAAAATAAGGTTACTCAGTCTGTCAGGACATAGAAATAATATAAAAAGTAGGTTGAATGTTGATTTTCATGAGAGCAAAACATAATGAAATAGGAAATGAAACTTTTATAGATTAATGTCTCTGAAATATGAAACTAAAGAAAATTGGGATGATGTCATTTGATTATGTATACTAGAATATATGCATTTTTCTTTACTATGTGTGCAATATGTCATAATATTAGGTCAATCCCTATGTTTAATAGTTACTTAAGTTATAAGAATAAATATTTAAGGTTCACATACCATTGTAATTAATTATGTTTCATATGTGATAGGCTTGTGTTCATATCATAGTAGTAATGTGTTTCTTACTATTATTGTTATAAGAGTAAAATAGTAAAATAGTAAAAAAGGAAAGAAAAACATTTTGTTAGCTCTTATAGGTAAGTTGATTTCTCCTATTCTATGTTTTCACCTCTTTTGAATTCGGTGTGATATCGATTATTATATGTATTGAATATGTTTTACAATGCTATGAATTGATTTCGAGAAATGCAATTATGGAAAGTATATGTGATATGATCTGAATGGATTGCGATGAGTGCAATCTTGTTCATTTTAAAATAGTGTTGGATATGATTCATCTTTTGATAGTCAGGAGACGTTTGTTATGTGATGAATCATGCATCAACATCCATTTGCATTTGCATAAATGATGGTTGGAGCTAAGTGCTACATCGTTGATTATGATGAGAGCCACCTTTAGGGTCCAATCCATCATTGTTCCCCAATAATGAGATGAGATAGGCTGGAGCTAAGTGCCATGCGAAGCTAAGTGTCACATCATGAGTAGTCACGATGGGGGCCACCTCTAAAATCCGTAGAGGCCACCTATCATTATATGATTTATTCTTCGAAAGGAATAATGTAGAATGAAGCTAAGTGTTACATCGCTGATCACGATGTGAGCCACCTAGCCTACCTCTAGAGTCCATCTGCCGATCACTGGACAGTTGGTGATCCGTGCATACATATGAGAATGTTACATTGCATACACATGTTTTATATGTTTAAGTGTCAATGATTGTGAATTGAGTGCAATGATTTTGATTGGGATATTATATATGTATTTAGTAAATGTATGAAGATATTGACTTTGATATTATGATTAATGCATGTATATTTATGTCTCATCGAATTTATTAGATGGTAACACATAGCTTATGAGTTATCAGCTTACTGAGCTATTATTTGCTCACAGTGTTGTTGTACACTTTTCAGATCAGTAGAACTTTTGGAAGTGCGAGAGACAGCCTTAATAGGGTGTGGATCATTTTTTGCTGCTAAGTTATTGAGAAGTCATGTGCCCCATCGTGCGTATTAAATAGAAGACTTGTAGCTCTCATATTCCTCTGTTGGGATATGAAGAGAGTTTGTTATGTGTTATGTATGAAAAGAAATTTTGTGTCTTGTAAAATGTAAATCTTTTATGACTATGTGGTGGTGTAAATCATAGAGCTGTTACGTGCTCTAAATGATCAATATAAACTGCGTGGTTTGTTTATATATGTTATCATTTTCTTGTATTATGTAGAGGAGTTATACACAATTTTTCTCAAAAAAAATTATTTGATCGTCTGTAACTAGACGCGAGCTCTGATTTAAATCACCGTTTAAATCGAGGTCGTGACACTTAAAGTACTTTTTAATTATTCTTTCCTCTTCCTCCCTGATGTAGTTCATTTTCTTCTCTATCTCAATTCCTAAGTTGGCTGCCACGGTACAAGAAAAAGAAGAAAAAAGGAAATATTATGAGGTTTTACAATACAAGAAAATCTTGTTTTTTCAATGGAGTATTTTCGACGATCGCAAATCCTTTTGAATTTTCGAAAAATTTTACGGTGGAAATCTGAATCCTTCTGAAGTAGAGACGACAAATTACCATAGAGTTTTAATCAAATTTTAGTAATATTTTTTTATGCTTACTTTGAAGTATAACAACACAAATAATTTTTATTGATTGATTATGTTAGAATTAAGAGCCCTAAATAAAAATTAGCAGCTCCCTTTGCTCAGAATTTAATAATTTTGATATAGTAATAACATTGTATTAATCAAATACTAATAATCTTAGATATGTATACTTAGTTCTAATAAAAAATTTTAATTAACTACATTTAGATAAGAAAGCCTATAAGTTGAATTTAAATGTAGACAAAGGTGAGGTCAACCATAATTGTATATTAAAGTTTACCGAAAAAATAAGTTTATTAGATTTTTATTTCGATCACATACTTACTGATAGAACCTAGGTTTTTACTTAGGGTTATTTCCATAAATCTCTCTTAAAGTATAACGATTTTTCACGTTAAATTTTAAATTATAAACTTATTTTTTTAGATCTCTAAATTATCATAATTTTTTCACTTTAGTCATTCCGTCCACTTTTGTTACGTTTTCCATTATTTTTATTTTTTCTATTTATGAAAAGACTAAATTACTCGTCCATAAAAAAATGAAATAACAAATACAAAAATAAAAAAATGATTGAAAGAATTAAAGTGGTAAATAAAAAATGTATCATTTATGAAAAAAGAAAAAAATTGCTCTCTCCCGACTTTTTTTTTATATTTATTATTTGATGTGTTATGAAAGGATGAGTAATTTAGTCTTTTCATAAATAAAAAAATTAAAAGTAACAAAAAAAAAGTAATAAAAGTAGACAGAAGAAATAAAGTAAAAAAATCATAATAATTTAAGAATAAAAAATAAATTTATAATTTAAAATTAGATGTAAAAATTAAAATAATTTAGAAGAATTTTATGAAATAATCCTTTTATTTATATTCATCAAATGGGTCTTCTAGAAGGAGTACGGGTCCACGAAATTGACCGATAAAACTGACTTTGGGGGACTGACCGTATCGATCAATAAATGTAGTCTACTTCACGTTGCAAGAGACAAGAAGATGAATTTGATTTCACATGCCATGCCACAGACAGGCATCACAAGTTGACAGCCAATTAATGTCTTGACCATGAATCTAACGTCAGTCATTGCCACGTGCATAAAGTTGACTACAAAAGAGTAAAATTTAAATTATCTAATCGAAAAAGAAATAGCATACAGGAAATAAAAATAGTTGATTACAAAACGTGTAACCATAAACTTTAACTATATATGTCAATAATATATATATATAATTATATGTATATAATGTGCATGTCAACTTATTTTGTCTAAGAAGTAATTTCACCCTTTGGAGTTTGGACGATCACCCAACATAGACAAATTGTTATTTACTCTTTTTTTTTAAAAAAATGTTTTTGCTCATTAATATATCTCTTTTAGCTTCTTTAGATCACTTTCTTGAGGCACATTTAATTCATTTTCTTATTAAAAAAAACGTGAATCCCAAGTTTATGTACTTTTAAACAAAATATATATATATATATGATGATGATTCGTGCATGTAGGGTTGAGCACAGTTTGGGTCGATCGACCTGACAAAAATTTGGCAAATCAAAAAAATAATCCGGCCCCGATTAGATCTGGACCGGGATCGAGTCCAAATGATAAAAGATTCGCCGAGTTTTGAGTCAAAATAAGATTTGCAATTCAGATATCTGATCTAGACCTGACTCACATTATTAGTATATAAAATCCATCTCCCACTCGCTATCTCTCGCCCTCTCCCTCTCTTTCTCTCTCGACGACTGGACGACTCTCCGAATGCAACCACTTTCGTACTTAGAATGAAAGTGGCATCAATTAATCGTTTTACTTAATCACAGTCACGTGTTAATAAATTGGCAGCTTAGGGTCAGTGGGTCACACTATCGTCGTCAATCCAAATATATTATCGCTTTGTTTTATTTCATAGGAGTAAAAATAATTTTGAACAATAAGGATACCCGGAAAGTTATATCTTCTTATTTCGTGACATTAGGGGGCAGTACAAAGGTTAATCTTGTCAAAAACTATTAATTAGATTAAATAATTATATCTTAACTTACTTATTTCTTGTAAACATTTAAAGAAATGATAATTCAACAATGTTCATTAATTATTTTCATTTATGCACCAAAACGCCTAACCATTTCAATCAAATATAAAACAAGAGTATATATATAGGGTTTAACGAGCGTATGAAACGCCTTCCGTATGAAGTATGTGTGAAGCGATTTTAGACAACTTTTGTTTATTTTTTTCGACATGTTTCTTCATTGATAGTTTAAAGGATCATTGAGAATAATAATTGTGGATAACAAATATATGATTTAAATTATTAACAATAAATTTTTTTATTATTTTTAAATTTTGATGAACTTTTATACATTATTATTCGTCATAATAGATATAATTATTTTATATAACTTCTAATCTTATAAAATTAATTTTTGTTATCATGAATGATTCTTTAATCTATTAGTAAAGAAAGATATCAAGAAAATGAAGAAAAATATATCTAAAATCGTTTCACACGTGCTTCACATGAAAAGCACTCAACACGTTCATTAAACCCATATATATATAAGAAAGATATTGAAAAAATGAAGAAAAATATATCTAAAATCGCTTCATACGCGCTTCACATGAAAAGCACTCAACACGCTCATTAAACTCATATATATATATATATATATATATATATATATATGGGTTTAATGGGGGTGTAACCCCCTTATGGTGCAACCTTGTGTAACCTTACACATCGCAGTTGTCCGATCTAACGGATGGATGAGATTAGATCGGAAGATTTAGGGTCAAATCTTGCTTCTTCCATTCGCCCCTTCCTTGATGGAGGGCGGCGGCCGCGGATGGAGGTCGACGGTGGCGACAGCGCAAGCAGGGATGGCCACTCAAGAGGGTCGATGGTCGGTGACGGTTGGCGATGGCGGTCAGTGGCGAAGAAGAAGATGAGGGGAAGAGGAGAAGACGAGGGGAAGAGGCACAGGGTCGTCATTGGTTGTTGGCGATGGCGGACGGCGGTGGAGTCGAAGATGAGAAGTTGAGGGGAAGAGGCATGGGCTCGACGACGAACAGGGCGATGCGAAGGTTGCAGATCGGTGGCGCGAGGGTTGCAGATCGGGCACGGGGGTCACAAATCGGCGGCACAGGGGTTGGAGATCGGGCGTGGGGACGACGATGCTCGACGGTGGCGGGATCTCGCGCTCGGCGGCGGCGACGGCGGGATCTCACGAAGAGGAGGTCGAAGGGGATTAATGGTCGGCCAACAGTTCGACATCCCCACCCCACCGCTGCACCCGTTGTGCCAATCGCTGTGTCGTCCACCGCCGCCGACCTCTGCGCCATCTGCCCCGATCGTCATCCATGTTCGCTGCCTCTTAGTTGGGTGGCGACGGCGGCGGCCGCTGGAGGGGAAGCAATGGGGGCGGCAGAGGAGAGGGGAGTAATCTTCCGATCTAATCTCATCCGTCCGTTAGATCGGACGGTTGCAATGTGGGGTGTTACACAAGGTTGCACCATAAGAGGGTTACACCCCATTAAACCCTATATATATATATATATATATATATATATATATATATATATAATTCGAGTGCGTATATCGGACAGCAACACAAAATCAGGCTTCCTCCCCGTGCAAATCGGTCGCCGCTTATATATATATATATATAATTCGAGTAGGCGGACATCGAACAGCAACACAAAATCAGGCTTCCTCCCCATGCAAATCGGTCGCCGCTTCTCCATATAGTGTTTCATTCTCCTCCTTCGCACATCTCCTCCTCAAGATCAATCATCGCTCCTCCTCCCTTACAACGTCTTCTTCTCCCTCGCCCAGAGCCTGGAGCGACCTCTGAATGTGTCCGCCCACTCGGTCGCCGCACTCGCGCTCGCCCTCGATGTCGCCCGTTTAATCGTTGGCCGCTACACCATCGCTGCACTCGATTCGAACTTGCCCAGTTGTCATCGCCGCCCACGAACACGCTCGCCACGGCCATCAAACATAACATGCTCTCCGCTCTTGAACTCGCTCTATGCCTCCCTCGAACTCACTCGCTGTCATCCTCGAACATGCTCATCGCCACCATCGAATACAACATGCTCGTCGCTCTAGAACTCGCTCACTGTCATCCTCAAACTCGCTTTCTGCCATCTTAAAACTTGCTCACCATCGCCCCCGCCCTTGAACTCACATTAAGGCATTAGGAGAGTCACACAAAACTAGGTAGTTTTTTCGTGCCACCTGAATTGAATGCTGAAACACGACTCATGCTCAATCAGTGCCCATCTTGTCCGTTGATCATCGTCTATTCGAATCTTATGGTCTTGGAGACGTGATCACATAGTACTACTAGTATTTTTTTCTATAAAATTTAGTGAACTTAAGTTATCATAAAATTAATTTATTTTTGGTAACCATAGTAAAACATTATTAAGTTTAATTTTGATCTAGCAATTCAATTAAGGAAAATTAATAATATTATATATTGAGAGATTAATGTACCTTATAGCACATTATAGCACCTTAGAGACGCTAGTGCATCTCAACCATTAGATCAGCTTATCAATGATCTGATATTTTTAAATAATGATATTTAATCACATCTATCTTAACGACGAACTAATAACTTTATGTGGATCCAACGTTCAAAATTACGTTATAAGAGAGAGACTCGTACCAAGATTTGATCGGCACTTAAACCATATATATATATATATATATATATATATATATATATATATATATATATATGAATTTAATATAGGTGTTGAGCGCTTTACATATGAAGTATGTGTCAAGTGATTTTACACGTAGCTTACTTTATTTTTTTCAATATATTTTCCTATGGATAATTTAGATGATTATTAATGGCAACAAAAAATAGTTTTAATATATATATATATATATATATATATATATATATATATATTTAAAGTGACATTTTCATCTGAAGTGAGACACCCATGAAAAATAAATGTCTTCACCGATATGGATATTCTTCAGGAAAAGAATATAAATTAATGACAATATGACACGATATTGGCGACAAATTAAAGAAAATGACAAGCTATTCTCGTCGTACTAATATTTTGATAATCCAACTTGCGGATGAGAATAAAATGATAAATTCTAAACAAATCAATGAGCACACCATAAAATCTAGGCATAATTTTGTTAATCAATTTTTTAATCAGCCTTGATTTATCTTCGTTTAATAGTGAAATCTCATTTAGTGGAAATGTCATATACACTTGACGTAAATAAACATCATATAAATATAAATGTAATAATAAGATCATATTTAGTATTCTATTACTTAAAATGTGGAGAGATTCGGGAGGGACCATTCTTTTCTTATAAAACGTGTTTTTTTTTTCATATTTCCTATATAGAGGTGTAAACGCTAAATAAGTTTATATCTATAAATTCATATTTGGAAAAAATATGATGGCACAGAATCATTTCAATGTTAATTTGGCAATGTCATTGTAAACTTTTATTGATTATTTTATATTAAGATTTATTATTAAATTTTAATTCAAGTATAACGACGTGTAATTTTGGTTGTGTTTGCAGTGAATTTTCCTCTTAAAATAAATAATTAAAGATGTCAATATATAACTATTAAATCATATATAATCTTTTTTATATGTGTACTTTTTCAATTATAAATGGAAGACAAAATGAACAAAAAAGAAAATTAAAAATAAAACAGCAGAACATTATAAGAAAACAAAGTATCTGAATAATTCTATCACAATATAAGTGTGTTCTTGATGTTTTTTTGTGACGGACTTGTGACAATTTACATTTATCACTGACTTTTGACCCATAAATCATGATATGGCGGATTTTTTCGTCACAAAACAAAATTATTATTTTGTGACAACCTAATTTCGTCACAAGATTAAAAAAAAATTGTCACAGAAGTTTGATAGAAGTAATTAATGAAATGAATATTCTGTTACAATATAATTAAATTAATAATTACTATATTTTCAATTTAAATTTCATTAATTTTGAAATTGATGAAATTTAAATTCAAAATATAGTACGTTTACGATTCCAGGGATACTGCTGCGACATACGTCCTCTTTTCCATACGTGTAGCTTGGATTAAGCCATGTAATCTGTTGAAGTATGCAGTGTCGTCGAGACAGAGTCATTCACCAGAGACACAGAGTTGCAGACTAGTCACTTTTCTTTCTTTGTTTGTAGCGGAGTCATACCGGTATATCCTTTGAAACATTCAGTTCACCTAGTATAAATACGCATGTTGTAGTTGTAGTGAGATATACTTTTTGAAAATAATATTCATTTCTTCCATCATCTTCTACCTCTCACTTTCGAGACTTCTCTGTAACTTTCCTCTCTCTTTTCTCGGATCTTCCTTCGTTCTCTTCCTCCGGCAAGTAAACGACAAGATTGTTCGAAGCTCACCATTTCTTAACATGGTATCAGAGCCAGAGGTCAAGGGTTTAAACCTCGTTAAACTCTTATTAAAAAGTAATTTCCTCCTTTAGTTGTCCATGTGTTGGGTTTGGACTAGACCAAAAGTTGTCAGCAGCCCATACGTGAGGAGTGTTAAGAATATAAAATAATAGATGTTGCTCTTCCTAACGGCTTAAGCTTTTAGAAAAATTGGACAACACATCAAATTTAACATAGTATCAGAGCTGCCATGCCTTGATGTTTACTAACCAATGATGCTGTGTAGAAACTCACCAGCTGTTGGAAACAAATGACAAACACTATTGGTGCCTTCATCTCATACATCCGTGGATGTGGTGCAAAGGCCAATTTCAAGTTGGCATGTTCAGGTGATTGAAGAGATTGTCACAAATGATGTTCGTCAGCAACGATCTACAAGAAAGCCTTTCTCTCCTCAACAGACTTGCCTTCGTTCCTTCAAGTTGCCACCGTCCAGATTCTTTCCGGCAACAACTTGAGGGGGACTATTGAAGTATGTAGTGTCGTTGAGACATAGTCGTTCACTAGAGATACAGAGTTGCAGGCTAGTCATTTTTCTTTCTTTGTTTGTAGCGGAGTCATACCGGTATATCCTTTGTAACATTTAGTTCACCTAGTATAAATACGCCTGTTGTAGTTGTCGTAAGATATACCTTTTGAAAATAATATTCATTTCTTCCATCATCTTCTACCTCTCACTTTCGAGACTTCCCTTTCCTCCCTCTTTTCTAGGATCTTCCTTCGTTCTCTTCCTCCGGCAAGTAATTCGGAGCTCACCATTTCTCAACACAGTCGTCATCATGGACCACGAAGGAGACGACGTCATAACTACGATCAAATTGGCATCGACATGGCAGGAAGTTCCAACATATCGTCATCAATTCATACTACCAGCCCGCAATTCCCGCTGTTAATGTCCATTATATATCTCGTCCTCAATTCTTTCATTATTTTATTTACCAGATAAAACAAAAAAGACCAGTGTGTATGACCAGTCGATCGTGTCCGAGGTCTTCGTTAATAATTAATGCATTGCCAAGAGAGGTCACACGTAAAACGACGTACTCGTGTCCACATATTTAACATGCACGGACAGTCGCGTTTCTTATTACTTCATTTTTTATTTCGAGATTATTCTTGTACTAATTTATTATTATTCTCCTTAAAAAAAGGGTCGAATAAAAAGATCGTCATGTTATCGTCACATTTATATATGCCGCCAGAAAGCAGCGATGAGCTAATTGGCACTTGGACTCGGTACGAATGTTCGAGGCGTCGTCGTTCTGTGGGCACGACAGTTTTATTAAACAGCGGTTGTTGGTCAGTGAGGCCAAGAAATCGTGTTTCACGACATGGCCGGCACTGTTAACATAATAATTATTAGTCGCTCCCATCGTCTGGTTGCACGCACTCCATATATATACACAAAGGAAGCTTTGCAAGTTCGGCTTAAGAACTTGGAACAGCACAAACTCTCCCAGGAGGAAGAAACGCACATCATATATATAATTGCACTCAGTCTGCAGACGAGTTCTCTCTCTCGCTCTCGCTAGCTCTCTCTCAGAGAATGGTGAGAAGGCGGGCTCCGTGCATCGAAGTAGATGGGCTGAACAAGGGGACGTGGACGGCGGAGGAGGACGCCAAGCTCGCCGCCTATGTTCTGAAGCATGGCCACGACAACTGGCGTACTCTGCCGAAGCTTGCAGGTATATTATAATTTCTATATTGAATAAAAAACTAAGCTGGTGCAAGCTGGTCGATCTAATGCAGTATATATTATATGCTTTTGTTTTCTCTAGTTAATTAATCAAATACATGCAGGTCTGAAAAGATGCGGAAAAAGCTGTAGGCTGCGTTGGATCAATTACCTGAGCCCCGATGTCAAGCGTGGCAAGTTCACCAAGGATGAAGAAGAAATCGTCATAAGGCTGCATCCATTGCTCGGCAACAAGTACGTAATTAATTAAGCTTCACAATTTGTTTAAACTCATTGACTTCTGTTAAGAATATAAAATCATAAATATTATTCTTCCTAACGACTTAAGCTTTTAGGAAAATTGGGCAGCACATTAAATTTAACATAATATCAGAGGTTAAGAGTTCGAACATCGTTAAGTTCTTATTAAAAAAAAATATTTCCTCTCTTTATTGTCCACGTGTTGAGCTTGGGCTAAATCAAAATTGTCAGCAACCCACACGTGAGGAGGAGTGTTAAGAATATAAAATCATAAATATTACTCTTCCTAACGACTTAAGCTTTTAAGAAAATTGAGCAGCACATCAAATTTAACAACTTCTAGTGTTACGTTTCCATATGTACGTGTATTTATGATCAGTACTGACATCTTTGCTGCAAATAAATTTGCTCAGATGGTCGAAAATTGCATCTTGTCTTCCCGGAAGAACCGACAACGAGATCAAGAACATGTGGCACACCAACTTGAAGAAGAGGGTACAAGATGCGGCTGGAAAGAGCTCATCAAGTGCTCACATCAAGACCAGGCGCGTTACACAAGCTGCATGCGGCACAACTGACGCCTTCGCACCCGCCGCCGCCGCCAATGTCGCTGGCGATGCCGCGGGGCTCAACGAAGAGTTATTAACACCGTCAAAGACGTCGTGGTGCCGGTCATACGCCACCGGCTTAGGGACAAAGGAATCTACGGAGCGATGCATGGAGCAAGGGCGATCGCAGCAAACTCTGAGTTCGGATCATGAGCTCAACTGTGCAGCAATGGAGTCGTGCGTTACATCTCCCGAGCCCCTGCATGTCCAGCCATGGCCACTGCAGCCACAACAGCATAATGTATATGATCATACCGTGACTCTGCAGGACGATGGCTATTTCCAGCTGATGGAGATTTACTCGCTCTCAGTTGATCCAGAAGAGGTGTGGAGATATATGGAGGACGATGACTACTTGCAGCTGCCGCCGGTCGTTCCTGATCCGGTGCCGATCGATTCGGTGCTGTCCGGAGCTGTTGATGGTTGCAGCAATATTATTGATTTTCCTGCAGGGTGGAGCGACCAAGAACAGGCGTCGACATCGTCCAGAAGCGGTACATGGGATGCGGATAGGGATCGGTGGTGGGAGTACTTGGAGAAGGAGCTTGACCTGTGAAGATACAACTTAATTTTAACGTTGCACAAGAAGACTTATATTGAGTAGTAGTTTAAGACTAAAAGGATTATATTGCATGCTCATATAGTCTACCATACAAATAAATAAATTGTTTGTATATACTAGTTAAATAGTAGGTCCATCAGCCTAATATATGTTGCGTCCTTGAATTAAAAGAATGTACAAGGGATTGAGGAATCACGAGTTGAGACTTGCACTTTCCAATTCACTAGTATGATAAATAGGATATACTTAATAACTCTAGCACTGTACCAATCATATGAATTATCATAATGCATTTTTTTTATTTGATGGCAAAAGTTAAATGGAGAATGGAGAGTCATGAATATATATGATATGGGGCTACGAGCTTATAATGCGCTATACAATAAGTCGATCCATCTATTGTATATAAAAATTTTATCTTTATAATAAGTCGATTCTACATATGTTGTTCATTTTATCCATATGATATGTATGAAAAAAATAAATAGAAATTAAACAGTTTATTGACAAGATCAAACAAAGCTTTTTTGAGCTTTGAAATTCAATTTAATTTATGACACTTTTATCGAATAAATAAGTAAATAATCAAGCATTAACGCATCCCAATCATGGATGGATGGTCAAAGGATATTTGACTCTTAATTAGGACGACTAACAGCGTTGTAGTATCACGACTCTATAAGTTAAAAATTTTTAGCCTAATAGTTAGCTGTCATAATTAGAGAAGTGTTCTGATACAATAATCTTTAACGTACAATCACTATAAGAAAATTATCATTTTCCGATGGACAATTTTCGACGGATAAAAATCTGTCGTAATTTTTGACGAATTTTTTTCAACCATCGCAGATCGATTTACGACGTCCATTTTTCCGACATTCCGTCCGAAAAATCGTCGAAAAGTATATTACCGATGGTTTTTGAACTGATTACAGATGATTTTGATTGATCGTATGTAATCTGAGTTTTTCTTATAGTGAATTGCATGCATCTTATTTTTTACCGGAAAAAAGATACATCCGCTAATTAAAATACAAATCATAATATTTTTTTATAATGTCCGAGAAGTGATATAGTATAGAAAACTATGACCAATTATATAATAGTTATGACATTAACCATTTCTTAATTTTACCTATGTAATTAATGTTCATGACAGATAATTATTGTTTGGTACATTGCAGGCAGCATCTGAGAAGACGACATGTACCGAGTGCCGACACGGTCCAAGGATTAGTTTGAAACACGGCTGTGCGCTGCATGGGTCACCTTTGGGAAACCAAACGGTCAAAATGCTTAACCGATTTAAACGTGAACTATATGTCTATATCAGCCTTTTCCTTTTTTAATTTAATTTTATTTCATTCATAAGATGACTTTTAAATGCCATTTCACATAGCAACTATAACTTTTTCTTTTACCGATTTTCTTTAACATCATATAAGGAATATCGATTTGCAAATCACTACCGTTGAGTTTTTAAATAATCTTTAGGGTGGTTTGTAATGAATGATAGTATATTTATGTATAATAAAGTAAAATATAGTATTGACGTTATAAGATCATATGAGTATAGAACTCTTTTAGTTTAGTGCAATTTTGAAATGCAAGTTACTTCGTGAAATTATTGTGTTTTAATTTTATAATTTCAGCACCTTCGCTCGCGTGTAGATTGGTGTCAATTTTCGTTTAAACAGTTCATCATGCGAACAACTTAAATAATGTTTTTTTTTTAAAAAAAAACTTAAGCTATTAAAAAAATATTTTAAATTTTATAGACTTAACATACTTAATTTCATATATGTTTTTACTATGTTAAACAATGAGATATCATATTTGTAGCCGATTTTTTTCACTATTTTCATGTAAAATATTTGACTTACCACAGCCTTGAACTTACGTTTTGATATGATTACGATGGATCTTACATATATGCCCACAAATACTCTTTATAAGCTCCATCGGATGTGAATCATGTGATGACTGCGTGCATGGTTGCGTGGTCATAGAATTATACGGATGAATTTTTATTCCCTCGTTCGGGCTTATGCTCCACTTGTCCTAGTTGTTGATTTAAAATTCGGGATCAATAATTTTGAATTCAAAGCAAACGTTTGGTGAGAGTAATATATTCTCGACTGAATTAGTCCTCTTAATTTTAGGTGTACATTATTCATGAGAAATAGAAGGAAGAGATTGTTGGGTGAATTTAAAAAACAATGCTTAGATGGAAGGGGAGAAAAATAAACGGGCTTCCATATAAAAGGCCCAATTTAATGTTTTCATATTTGAAGGCCTCCATGTGACATTAGGCCCAAAATGTTCTTCAGCAAAATTTTGAAGAAAGTGTAATTGCTATTAACAAATGTATTGATGATGTTGTATTTAGTATCCCACAAATTTAGTGTTCGGGTGGAAGAGATATGACTAAACTCTAATTAAAGTGATGACTCTACGAATGAGAGCTAAATTATTAGTACCCAATGACCTCAATACATCACTATTACTTTTCTTTATAGATTTTATGTCCTGTATCAAATGTCACTGAATAGTTCTCCAAATACAATTTCAATTTTGTTTCTGGATAATGGTATGCCATACATTTATTGTTATTTTCTACCTTCACAAGTTTCCTCATACATCATGAATTAGGGCTACAATTTATTGTACGAAATTCAAAAGATTGATTCAAGAAGACCTGGGTGGCGCGCACTATGAGATTCGGTGTAACGTCCCAAAATTCGACCCTACCACGTGGCGAAGTCTCCTCTCCGAGCAGTACGGCGATGTTCTTCTTTCCTTCGACCATCTTGATCCTTTCGTTGACTAAGGTGGTCAAGAAAAGTATCACATAAGCGGATGGCTTAGAAAATAAAATATATACCTTTTAAATAATAAATGCGAAAGGTGAATAGATAAAAGATACATCATATGTCGTAATAAGGCGTCATGGATCACGCCATAACACAAAATACTCATAGATCTCACGTAAAACTCGAGGACATAAAATAGTAAAGACCAACTATTATATCCATGTGCACACACCATTTGAGCATGAGTCTCCACACACACACATCAACCGAGCACAACAGGTAAATCAACTACCTATGAGAATCAACACAGAGGAGGAGAACCCTCTCATTAGCACAAGGCTAAATGTGATAAAAAATAAATTATAAGGATAATCCATTGAGCATAAGCATGATGAAAGTCATAAATAATATCATATAAGATTCATGAAAATCATCGTGTGAGGAACAATGGATCATATGGTTCATGAGATCATCTTGAGAGGAACAATGGATCCTATGTTCATAAGATTATGTAAATCATCTTGAGAGAAACAATGGATCTTCAATTCTTTTCTTATAACATCTTTATCATGCATTCTCTCATTTATGGACCATGATGAAAAAGGGGCATCATCTATGGTTAGTAACATGGTAGAGCATTTGTCTTTCCATTGGAAAACATTCTCTTTCATGTTCATATCCATCGTCATGTTCATGCGGACCTAATTTGTTCGTTCATCTTTCATTTTATCCATGGGTTCATTTTATCCATGGGTTGAAAGAGCTCTCAACTTCTTTAAGATATGTCATGCGCAATACGGTGCAAATACCTAGATATATCATGAAATTGCCATGACAATGCCCCTAAAAGGGGAGGGGTGGCCTTGCACTAGGTAACATTCCTCAATGTAGATGACCTCATGTTAGGTGGCAACACCCATAAGAATGTGGATGGTCTCGCGCTAGGCGGTAATATCCCTCAGTGGAGATGATCTCGTGCTAGGCGGTAACATTCGTAAGAATAGGGATGACCTCACGCTAGACGGTAACACCTCTTAGTGAAAATGACCTCGCACTACGCGGCAACATCTGTAAGGATGGGAATGACCTCACCATATGTGATAACACCCCTTAGTGGAGATGACCTCACACTAGGTGGCAACATCCATATGAATGACCTCACACAAGGCGGAAACACCCATCGGTGGAGATGGCTTCGCACTTGGTGGAAACATCTGTATCAGTGGGAGAAGTGCCTTATCCAATTAAGGACATATGCCTTCTCCGGGGTAGTACGACGAACAATAGACTTCCCATCTAGACAAACATGACATTCCTCCATTTCATTCTTTATCTTTATTAACATATTAACCTATCTTTTGATAATAAAGATCAATTAAGGCTTTTGGGGGGCAAGGTTGGGATGTGAAAATAATTAGGTGGACAGAGTAAATCATTGCATATTCTTGTAATTTGAGTCATATCATTCTCTGTCCACTTCCAAACGCCCAAAAGTCGAGCGGTCGTCTAGTTCATAGATTTATTAGGCGCCCAAAGTTTGAACCGTCGCCCGATCATAGCATGTCAATCTTCCGTTCCAAGGCCGAGCGCGATTCGGACGCCCAAAAGGTCAAGGGTCGTCTGATTCTTACTTGAATAAAATGTGAACTCTCGACCTAGAGTTTTTGGCCGGTCGATAGTTCAGCGATCGTCCATTTTATCCAAGTCTCATAATTATATCTCATCAGGTGAAACTCATGATTCAATCATTCATGGACAACAAGATAGCATAGTAATCATTCAAGTCATAAACCATACTCATGGCAATAAGTCATGTAATCAAGACAATACTTCTTGACATCAATCTATCATTCATCCAACATGAACCCAAGTCTTAAACAAGCTAAAGTACTGTTCATGTCCATCATCAAACTACTTAGCAGAACATACCAATAAGATCTTAATATCAATCACTTCTAGGTATCATCATAAGGGAAACTATAACCTAACTTCAAAACCATAAGCATGCATCCTATCATGTACTAATGTACATAATCATCATATAATGTCCAAAATCATGTCATTCATGGTCATCAAAATCAGCATTCTATTCATTCCAATCATTCATCATATAAGTAGCATTTAAGCATGTAACTAAGACAATAATTCATGCTATCATTCTACCCTTCATCTAGCGTACCTTGACTTAAATAGTCCTTAGATAACATGCTAAAATGCCTTGAAAGAACCTTATAGCTCAGATTCCATTAATACACCTTTTAGCCTAGCTTTCATTTATTTTTCTTCAAGTGTTGAAGCTTTTAGTCCCTCTATCTTCATCTTGTGTTCTCCCCTCAGTCAACATCTCCAAAGTCTCCTCCAAGACTTTGAAAGGGGTGAGAGACGGTGAGAGAAAAATGAAGAGAATTGAAGTGACAATTGAGTTTAAATAGGAAAAGAAAATGGGAGGTTGTGCCCTCTCATTCCCAAGAGTCAAAGGAAGAAAAGGTTTCCCAAATCCTCATGAGTCATGAAGTTGAAGAGTTATCCAAAATCTCCAAGAGTTGGGGTGGAAAAGAGGAGTCAAAATCGAATTTGTCTTATTCGCCCCATGGGTCATCAAGGTGAACGTTCATCACATGATTCCAAAGATTTTAGTGTGAAAAGAGAAGTCAAAATTGAATTTGACTTCTCTCTTCATGTGTCGGCAGTTGCGCACTGGGCGCCCGTTCCATGGAGCTATTGACCGTTTGGACCAGCATCATCAGATAAATAAAGTTTTAAGTTTTTACGAATTTTTGGGATGTTACATTCAATATACTAATCCTTTATATCATAACCACTTTGAGGCCAAGCAAACTGAAATTAGAATATATCTTAAAGGGCACATTGATATCTTGCTATTTGACATCTAGTACTTGCAAATTCTCTTTTGATTTTTTTTTCACTTACCTTATTTGAATCACAACTTGGTTTTGTCATTCTTTTAGTATTTTGCTAGATAATGAAATTTGAAATAAGATTTTAGTCTTTCTAATTTTACTTAATAAAACTTATAATTATAATAAGATTGGAATAAACTTTAGAAACAAAGTAATTTTATAATGATCTTTTTTATTCGTATAAAAAGTGAATTTTTGTCTAATATAAATATTTTATGCAAAAATAAGGATTCTCTGACCAAACAAACTATGAATAAATAAAAAATGTAGCATTTGTTCTGTTACAAATTGAGCTCCACAAGTCTAGTGCAGTAAAAAGGTACATAAGTCTCAACCCAAATCTCAATTCTTAGTTTATTTTTATCTTACCTCAACTTTATTGTTAAATTTTCTTAATAATCCAAGTTTGCTTTTTATTTTACTATAATTGAAAAAGAATAGAAAAATACATTTTATAACTATCCTAAATAGAAAGAAAATAATGAAATAAAAAGGGAACATATTACCTCAATTAACTTGGAAACTTAAACAAGTTCTAATAGAATTATGTGTCTTAATTTGGATATAGTTAAACCTATAAATATATTTAAATACTAACAAATCAATTACTAAGAGCCATACCCAAATCTAAACTCAACCACTAAGGGGTCCTAACCCTTTGGGTAATTTTGTTAGTGGTTCAACATAGAGGTATGAAGATGGGTCACATTAGCAATAACACAACTCACGTTTCATAGGGATCTCGCCTGAGTCATGATCAATCTAGTCTGAGCCATGACAAACCTGGCCTGAGTTAGTTGTATAAAGTTATATTGATTGTTACCTTTTAAATATCCCCTTGGGAATTAATTTATATCATCGACCTACAATATGTATCTCTTTATTGATGCCACCTAATTTGATCCACATAATCAATTTTCAGATAATATTGTATCAATATTATGATTTTGATCCAATCATCCAATATGATTTATGAACCATATGTTGATATGATTTTATAGTGTTTGATTTATTGATATCAATATATAGGATTATGATGTAAATAAAAAATTTCGAAGATAAGAACATAATTAATCAAGATAAGATAAAAAAATTATGTGACCATTATACTAATTAAGAAGAGCGAATCACATGACATAACATCATTATTCATCCAAATTTACTTCCCATCATATAGTATATAAGAAATTTATCTTACAAGTTGAATGACATTCCATACCCCTAAAGGCCCCAAAGAGATATTTGTTTATGAACGACATGGCATCTCAATGCATTGAAAATATTAGTCAGTTCATCATATCATTATATAAAATATTATGAAATTGAATATATTGATTAGTGTGTTGGTACATTGTATTGAAATACAACATAGAGACAAAACATTGCAAAGCAATCAAAATAAATACAACATCACATTGATTTACAATATATTGACCATTGGATTTCTTATATCATATAACATTGTAGTGATTAATCATGGCATTGATTATGTTCTATATTATATTTCATCACATATTATCAATGATTATGTATCCCTTATAATCTTGACATCACATCGAATTATATTAATCATATGGTTAACTACTATGAATATTATTTTAGTGATTTATAACTTTCATATTAGATTGACGAAGCATATGGAAAATTGCTCATCTTTACACTAATCATGTTGTACAACAATTTATGGAATATTGTGTTATAGACAATGGCTAATGCTCATGATGTCCTTGGTGCACATGAGTTTAGAGTCTTTGGATATTGTTGTCATTTTATTTGTTAGTAAAAGGAATAGGAGAAAAAATAAAAAAAACATTTAAATGCACAAAAAGTCATTGGACTAATCCTGAAAGTAATGCTCTTAGATAACACTCATGTTATAGAAAGGTCCTAAAGGATTTGCATTTGTAGAGGGCATCAATTTATGAATTATCTATAAACAAAAGAAATGTCATTAAAAAAATTTCATATGGAAACGGACAAAAATTCTTGGCATACATATTAATTTATGTTGGCACAAAATTTTGGATAATCTCCAATGGACAAAAAAAAAATCCATTGGCTATACTCATGTTAGTAAAAGTCTATACTAACATAAGATTATATGATGGCATAAATCTAAATATTTTCAATGAATATTTAACCACTAAAATAGAATAACATTTTGTTAGAAAGGCTCTTGGTATATATTGCGGAGTAAAAAGGTACATAAGTCTCAACCCAAATCTCAATTCTTAGTTTATTTTTATCTTACCTCAACTTTATTGTTAAATTTTCTTAATCATCCAAGTTTGCTTTTTATGTTTACTATAATTGAAAAGGAATAAAAAAAGACATTTTGTAACTATCCTAAATAGAAAGAAAAATTCACTTGGAAACTGAAACAAGTTCTAATAGAATTATGTGTCTTAATTTGGATATAGTTAAACCTCTAAATATATTTAAATACTAACAAAACAATTACTAAGAGACATACCCAAACCTAAACTCAAACACTAAGGGGTCCTAACCCTTTGGGTAATTTCGTTAGTCGTTCAACATAGAGGTATGAAGACGGGTCACATTAGCAATAACACAACTCATGTTCCATAGGGATTTAGCCCAAGTCATGATCAATCTAGTCTGAGCCATGACAAACCTAGCCTGAGTTAGTTGTATAAAGTTATATTGATTGTTACCTTTTAAATATCCCCTTGGGAAGTAATCTATATCATCGACTTACAATATGTATCTCTTTATTGATGCCACTTAATTTGATCCACATAATCAATTTTCAGATAATATTGTATCAATATTATGATTTTGATCCAATCATCCAATATGATTTATGAACCATATGTTGATCTATATGATTTCATAGCGTTTGATTTATTGATATCAATATATAGGATTATGATGTAAACAAAAATTTTCGAAGATAAGAACATAATTAATCAAGATAAGATAAAAAAATTATGTGACCATTATACTAATTAAGAGGAGGAATCACATGACATAACATCATTATTCATCCAAATTTACTTCCCATCATATAGTATATAAGAAATTTATCTTAAATGATATTCCATACCCCTAAAAACCCCAAAGAGATATTTTTTTATGAACAACATGGCATCTCAGTGCAATGAAAATATTAATCAATTCATAATATCATTATATAAAAGATTATGAAATTGAATATATTGATTAGTGTGTTGGTACATTGTATTGAAATACAACATAGAGACTAAAACATTGCAAAGCAATCAAAATAAATACAACATCACATTGATTTACAATATATTGATCATTGGATTTCCTATATCATATAACATTGTAGTGATTAATCATGGCATTGATTATGTTCTATATTATATTTCATCACATCATTATCAATGATTATGTTTCCCTTATAATCTTGACATCACATTGAATTATATTAATCATATGGTTAACTGCTATGAATATTATTTTAGCGATTTATAACTTTCATATTGGATTGACGAAGCATATGGGAAATTGCTCCTCCTTACACTAATCATGTTGTACAGCAGTTTATGAAATATTGTGTTGTAGACAATGGCTAATTCTCATGATGACCTTGGTGCACATGAGTTTAAAGTATTTGAATATTGTTTAGTCATTTTATTTGTTAGTAAAAGGAAGAGGAGAAAAAACAAAAAAACCATTTAAATGCACGAAAAGTCGTTGGACTAATCTAGAAAGTAATACTCTTAGATAACACTCATGTTATAAAAAGGTCCTAAAGGATTTATATTTGTAGAGGGCATCAATTTATGAATTATCTATAAACACAAAGAAAATGTCACTAAAAAATTTCATATGGAAACGGACAAAAATTCTTGGCATACATATTAATTTATGTCGGCATAAACCTTTGGATAATCTCCGATGGACAAAAAAATTCATTGGCTATACTCATGTTAGTAAAATCCTATACTAACATAAAATTATATGACGGCATAAATCTAAATATTTGCAATGAATAATTAACCATTAAAATAGAATAACATTTTGTTAGAAAGGCTCATGGTATATATCATCTAACACGTGTCATCTCCAATTGACAAATTGTTCGTTGACTATTTATGCTTTTGAATTTCTAACCTAACAAATAATTTATTTAAAAAAGGAGACGATAGGGAACAAGGTGAGATGGAGAACACAAAAATTGAACACTTAAAAATCATAAGTAATTATTAATTAATAATTATTATCTTTTGATATTTCTCCAAATAACAACTAAACTAACATATCTAACAATTTGTTAGAAAAATTAAATTTTAATAAACATATATTCATTAATAGTTGATGATCATTCTACTTTAATACTTTTGGGAGGTTAATGTAGAGTACCTCGTTCTACGTCTAGATGTAGAGCGATCATTTCTTCTCATTAATTAATTGAATAATTATAATTTATGATTAAATTAATTATATATATTTTAAATGAAATAGTATATATTTATTTGGATGGTTTGATAATAAACATGTATCATTTAAAGTTAAATAAATTATCTTTGAATTAGTCATATTTGTTAACATGGCTTCATCATGATCATTGGATAATCTTGATTTTAATCACCTTTACTATTTAACATATAATTTTCAAATAAAATTAATGTTCTACACTCATTGTATGTCAAATGCTCTACATATATATTTTTTCTCTACTTTTTTCCAAATCATAACTAAATTATGAGACTTGATATTACTTTCATATTACTTAGTACTAAAACTTTAATTAAAGAATAATACAAAAAATAAATAAGACTTCATAGGATAAAAGTCGATATATAAATGAATTATTCCAAGTATATAAGATGTTATTACAATGCTTAATACTCAAAATTTGAACAATCCAAACCTGAAAAATCATATATTTCATGTTATTATAAACATTCCATGCATATGCTCCGAATAGCAAAATTTTTATATAAAAAAAGAAAATTCTTCTAAATTAATTAAGACATGTGTCATGTACTTGTAAATATATAATCTTCATTCAATAACTTTTTCCAATTGTCACTCACAACTCATATTCACCATTCCACTATGGCTTGGAATTGTGTCTCTTCTATCTTGTCACCACAAGATCATATAATATTAATATAATGAAAATATTAAACCGATGCTATAATTACAAAAGTATATGACATTTGGTAGACAATCAAATATTGCCTCTATCTACTAACATTAGATAAACAAATGAAATGGATAGTAAAAATGTTATAATAAAAAAAATTATCGGCTATCACCTAACAGTTTTTTGTGTAAGAAAGAAGAGGAATTTAAGTGTGGGAAGGAATAAACGATGAAAAGATAGAATAATTTGGTAAAATAGTATTTATATCAAATTTAATTTAGGAGTGATTATGGAAGGTCCAATAAATAGAAGAAAGAGAAAAAAGGTTTTAGTATCATAATAATATTATTTATTTTATATTATTGTTATCTATTGAACGCATATAACAACTTTTCAACAATTACTTAAACAATTGACTTTAAGAAATAGTCAATTAGTTTCTAGAAAAATGAGTATGTGTTTAAGAAAATTCTTACTTTTATTTAAAATATGATAAAATTTTGGTAAATTTATGAATTAATTTTATTACCCAAACAACCAAATATTTGAATAATATTAAAAATATATTATATTTAACTAGTTTTTTGTATTTTATTTTAAAAGTATCTTAATGAGTTCTTTGGAACAAAATATTTTATTAAATTATTAGCAATTTAAATATTTCTTCATGATAAATATACCAATATTAATGGTACACTAACTTTGATGATTACTCCGGTTGTGTTATTAGTAATATTGTAGTCAATTGGTAAATTCTATAACTATCATAAATATATTATTGAGAGGGAACAAGGGATTAGGGCTGAGCAAACTCGGAACCGGGTCTGGGTCTAAGCGGACCTGGTCTCTATCCGAATTATGTCGGGTCAAAAAATTTTCGACCAGGTACCGGACCTGAATCCGGCCGGATCCGATTCCGGGTTAGACCTGACAATCCGATAATGTCACCGGATTTGCAGCCAGGAATCATCGAGAAACATGAAAGGCGAAAGCCGAAGATCGACCCCAGTGGCCAGATCCGACGCTGGGTGGCCGGATCGGCTCACTTGGGAGCCGATCTAGCCGCCAGTGGTCAAATCCGGCCGCTAGGCACCCGGATCAACTGCCAGTGGCCAGATTCGGCGCTTTACGACCGGATCGGCCACCAGACGGTCGGATCGGCCATCACGATCCGGCACCTGGCGGTCGGTTCGGGCCGCCAGGCGCCAGATCGTGGCGCCTGATCCGGCCGCCAGTGCCAAATCCGACGCCTGGTGACCGGATCGGCCGCCAAGTGCCAGATCCAGTGTCGGGATCGGTCGCCAAGTTCCGGATCGCGACGCTCCTGACGATCGAGTAGAGAGAGAGTCAGGAGAGGGGGGTCGACCGGAGTCATCGCCACTGCCGCCGTCGCCGTGAGAGAGAGAGGGAGAGGGTGAGAGACGGAGAGAAAGATGGGAGGGAGAGGGCGAGAGATGGAGAGAAAGATGGGAGGGAGAGCGAGAGACGGAGAGAGAGATGGGAGAGAGAAAGAGAGGTGAAATGAGAAAATCGTGTGGAATGGGGCTTATATACGGAACAAGTAATCCGGGTCGGGTTCGGGTCAGGTATTGGGATGGCAAATTCGGTCCCGACCTGAAACCCGTCGGGTTTTCTATCATTTGAACCCGGTTCCAGCCGGATCAATTATTTTATCTATTTTCGGGTCGGTGCGGTCCGGATCGACTCCGTGCTCAGCCCTACAAGGGACTAGAACAGTGACGCTCACCATACTCAAAGATCGAAATGCCACGAGTTCGAATTCAACTGGTGAGACATATGTACTCATTTATTTTCGATATTTACTTTCCTTATATTAGGTTCATGACCTTCTTTTGTAACAAAAAACATATTATTGATCAATGTTCAAATAAAAACATTTTGATTAATGACAATTAAAAGTTGTTATTACTACTAATGACATTTGTATCCATAAGTAAAAATATGTATGGTTGTTAACATTTTTATATTTGTTGGAGAAATACGAATATACTAATGATAGCTTTTAAGTAACCATAATGTTTTTTTTTTTTTGCATTCATTAGCAAATATATTCGTTGGCAAATGATAGTTCTTTTTTTAGTGTGTGGCATTCATTGGTATTAATGGATAATTAGATATAAGCTCATGATAATATTTATTTGTTTGTTCTTGTAAATTATTCATTAATAGACTTGTTCTGTTTTTTTAACTTAGGTCCTTATAATTTTAGCATGTAAAAGATAAAGATATTCCTTAAAGTGTAAGTTTGAACTAATCTTTTAGCCCAAGATATTAATGGATAAAAAGTAATCAAATGAATAAAGAGAAGAAAATATGGAGGTTACGTATGATATTATAGAAAATAGAAAATACGTTCCTTCGAAGTTCAACGTGTCCCTTACGTTAGAAATATATAATGAAACAAATTGAGAAACAAATAAATGAAGAAAATTATGTCTTCGGCTATCAAAATTTATGCAATTTATTCAAATTAGGATCAATGCGGACATGCGGCCATTATGAATTTGTTGCTTCTGGACCACGTGGGTACCTTGTGGAGGCGGAGATCATTAATTAAAATGTTTGGTTCGTAATTGTCAAGTTGGTGCGTTTGGTCAATTTCCTTCCGCGATCCCACAAGTCCAAATTCATGATCAATTAGTTAATTAATGCATGCATGCATGTCAATTCTCTCGATGTCATCCTCACACGGCTTGGTCCATTATTATTATTATTATTATTATTATTATTATTATTATTATTATTATTATTATTATTATTATTATTATTATTATTATTATTATTTGAGTTTAATGAGTGTGTGAAATCTTTTTTTGAAACGATTTTAGATATTCTTTTTATTTTTTTCAAAATATTTCTTTATTAATAGTTTAGACAAGGCAGGCAAAAAGAGATTTCATTTCTTTCAGTCGACTACCTTCGCAGCCTTTCTTCATTAGCAACCTTAATGCTAGCCGTAGACGTCTCGGATCACTATGACTGACTTTCGTCTCTGTTCGACTAGTCAGTCTCACAGTCAGGCAGGCTTATACCATTACGCTCACGAGCAGAATCAACGAAGATCCGGTTGGCCTTCCTTCAAATTGGCAGGCCTACTTCCGGTCTTTCTAAAGAACGCAAGCCTTGTGGTAGTCCCGAGAGACCAGTCTGTCAATATATCATCCCTCTTACTGATGCGGGTCAACTCCTTTAGAGGAATTGGAAGTATGAGACTAGACTCACTCTCTACAATTGGTTGGATGAATCAAAAGAAAATAGGGAATTATTAGTGATAATAAAAATATGGCTCAAATAATTAATAATAATTATATTCATCATTTTTAAACTTTTACCAACTTATGCACATTATTATTCTTCATAATATATATAACCATTTTATATAAATTATTATATTATAAACGTATTTTTTATTATCACGATCCTATTAGTAAAGAAAGATATTGAAAAAATAAATAAAGGTATGCGTAAAAACGCTTACCACGCGTTTCGCCCAGAAATCACTTCACATGCCCTTAGGTATAACTTGGTATAATATCTTGATTTGGACAGTTCATTTTAGATCAATGATTTAAATTATTTGATATTTTTTCTCTCTTCTATGTGCTCTCTCTCCCTTCCCTCCCCTCCGCTCTTTCTCTTATCTCCTCTTATCATTATGTACCCCTCATCTCCCAATCTGTGTAGCTGCCTATCGACTCTGACTTGCGTCATCACCTCGACCTGTGTCGTCGTAGGTCCCCCTCCACAATCTGCGCCCCCTCTTCGATGTGTGTTGCTGTCGTCGATCTAAGCTTGCACGTCATCGATCTGAGCTCGTCATCGTCGATCCGAGCACGTCATCGTCGATCCGAGCCCACATGTCGTTGAGTCTGCACAGCCATTGGCTTTTCTGCTTCCTCTGATCACCGCGACGACCGTCGAAAGTTTCGATGGTCGAGATCGTCGAAAGTTTCTACGGTTTCGACAACCGTCGAAAGTTTTGACGGTTGCGGCCGCCAGACTTCCGTCGAAACTTCCAACGCATTTTTTTCATCCGTCGAAAATCGATTTACGATGATCATTTTTTCGACGGATCAATTCCGTCGAAAAATCCATCGAAATCGTCATTTCCGACGATTTTCGAGAAATTACAAACAATGGATCTTTTCTTGTAGATCGATCACCACCCTTACCCTCCCCATTGTGATGTTCCTACTTCCTCCGATCACCGCTCCCCCTCCCCCCTCCCCCCCCCCCCCCCCAAATCATTGCCCCGTTTGCCGTCCCGGTCGCTAACCTAGTCGTCGTTGTCATTCGCATGTCCCCATCGCCGCCCAAGTTCGTTCGGCAATGATCATCCAAAGAGAGTTAGAGAGAGAATGAATGATCAATCCAAGTCATTGATATAAAATGAACATGCATTACACCAAATTATATCTAAAGGATGTTACACCTTCATTAATTTCATATAGGGATATATATATGTGTGTATGTGTGATATTTTTATTATATATATTATTGTCTAATAAAATAAAATGACAATAATGATGTCCTATATTATATATATAATGATACTATAGTGTATATCAAAATATTTTATGTTCAATTAAATAATGCTAGATCTAATATCACTTAGCAATCTGACTCAGAATCAAAACTCGTTTTTTAGAAATGGTGTCCAATTAAGTTGAGGATCCGAAAAAAACATAGGAATTGCTGATCACTTGATTAAATGAGTTAGTGATATAGTTAAAATTGTGGATAAAGCCACCGATGGACTTACAAAGTGAAGCAATAAAAGACTGACGTGATAATGTTAGCATTCTTTCATTTTCCGCGGATAATATATTTTAAGCGCATGTTTGCTTGAGCTTTTTCTTTTCTGTTATTCCGATAACGAGAAAAAAAAAATAAACAACGCTATTCTTTTTACATTTCTATTGTCTCATCCAAAAGTCAAACAAGAAAACAAATATATATATATATATATATATATTTAAGTATTCAAGTGAAATTTGGGTACTCTTATGGTAAGAAAATCCAATCGAACTGCCACGTGCCGTGTGTATATATATATATATATATATATATATATATATATATATATATATATATATATACACGGGCGATTCGAAAGGAAAAGAAAAATTTGTAGAAACATAATTTGGCCGTTTACTCTTATGGTAAGAAAATCCAATCCAATTGCCATGTGCCGTGTATATATATATACGGGCGATTCGAAAGGAAAAGAATAATTTGTAGAAACATAATTTGGCCGTGCGACATGATTTAGGCGGACGTTTCAATTTTCATCGTTAAATTACGATCGGACGATTCAGGTGATGTTTCATATAGTGTTCAACGGCAGGCAAGATAATCACAAAACACAGTTAACAAACTACAATAAGATGGCCGGTGGCTGGTATGAATGGATGTGATGGGAACAATCGGGAAATCAGGTAATATGACCAATTTATGAAGTTTCATGGAAACGAAGCTGTTAGTTCGATAGCGACTTCTATGAACAAAGGGTCTCGGAGCAAAGGCTACGGTCACTTGCATATCACATTAAAAAAACTGAGTAAAAAATCATCGAATACAAAAAAAAAAAAATCGAGTTGAGGAAAAAAATAGACTTCACGAGAGGTTATTTTGTTTTCTAAAAAAAATGAAATTCACACACGAAAACAAACTATCAACCCAAAAGGCCAAAACATTTATAGCAACCGAGGGATCCACTTTTTATTTATATTTTATGTTCTTATTATAGTTGTAGATGATAATTACATTTCCTATTTGGAAACAGTACAATTTTTTGTTGATGGTGGGGTGGGTTTGAAGTTTTTTTAAAACTAATATTTGATTAAAATTGAGTTGCTGACTTTGATATTTTAATAATAATATAATTATATTTATATTGAAATTTATTTTGCTATCTATTTTGTTTTAAAAAAACTATCACACGAAATCATTCCCAAAAAATCATTTGAAAGAAAACACTGACTCATAATTTTTTTCTTCTTCCAAATGCTTTTACTATGAATTTTTGGTTTTGAAAACATTTGATGATTGTTTTAACAAAAAAAAACTAAACTTGGATTACTTCAGCGTTTTCATGTTCTTACATTTTTTTTAAAAAAATAGTGATTATTTAAGTATTTCACTTAGAAAATCGTACAATAAATTAAATTAACTTAAAAAATTTTAATTAATTTAATCTTACCACAAAAATTCAACAACAAGCAAAAATTTTATATATACTAGCATAATTATTGCGTAAAAAATAAGGCCAACTTCATATCATCCATTCAAAATTTCAAATGGATTAAAAAATTATTGTAAATACAATAAGGAAAAGGCACCTAAATATTTAACTTAAAATATATAGGTGCAGCAACAACCAAGAAGTTTAAAATTTAAGTCAAAACTTAATGGGATTAAAAAGTTAATCACTGTCAAGGATAAAAGTAATTAAAAAGAGTAAGACGAAGACATGCAGTCGTATGCAGAAGCATGTTTTCTTGCTAATTATATCACGTTGCCATCCGCAGGGAGGTAGATGCATGTAATATGAGAGAGAGATGAGATGAAATAGTAATTATTAATTAGTTAAAATTGGAACCAGAGAAAACTAACAGCAGATCCGGAGAGGGCGGGAGGGAGAGAGACCCAACCAAAAGTTGGACGATGACCGAAGGGGAGGGGCAATGGCGCGCGTTGCCCATGATCTGCTATGCGTATAGAGCCAGAAGGCGCATTAAATTGTCATGAATGGTAGGCCTTGTCTTCGCTCCAATTCACTTGTCGCGACCTCTCTGCATCCTTCCAACTCGCATTAACTGCCCTTTAGCCCTTTATATCTGACCATTTAATTGCTGTCCCCATCCCTCTCTCTCGAATCTCTCTCTCTCTCTCCTTTAAAAGTCCCCATCCATCTCTCTCTCTCTCTCTCTCATTTAATGTTGCTGCATGCGCGCGGACTCCTCTTCCCACATTATTATAAGATCACCTACCGAGTCGTATCTCTCTCTCCCCCGCTCCCTCCCTCTCTCTTCTTTTTCTTCTTCTTCTCTCTCTCTCCCTCCCGACTCCCGTGCCTCAAGTTCTTGTTCTGGTTCCTTCGTGACCTCCGCCTCGTTCTCCGACGTTGTGAATACGTGCGTGCATGGCGGCCGACGTGAGCTCCAGGGAGGGGGAGAGGGATTTGGTCACGCGCGACCTCCTCGGCGGTTTCTTAGCCCTTGGATCCCACTCCGACGATCGCGATTTGGACCTCAGCGTCCAGGTCGTCACCACCGCTCGGCACCACTACCAATTCGACCTACTGGTAATTAAATTGATGTAGGAACATATATCTTCACATACTTATTTACTTTTTGTGTATTAATAATTTTTAATTAATATCGTCTAATGCTCAATAATTCGTACTATATATTTCGAGAAAGATCTTTACGTATGTCCGCGTAATCCGTAAACTATTTGTTGCAGCAGAAGCGGGGTCCCGTTACTCTGCACCGCGCCCTGCAGGACCTTAACCAGCCGCCGAAGCACGGCGCCCTCGGATTGGACCTCAGGCTCGAAGGGCCCGCGACGGCGGCCAACCGGCTCCCGACGCATTACGAGAGCGTGTGCACCCTCGAGAAGGTGAAATCCGCGCTCGAGCGGGCGCGGCGCGAATCCGAGGGCAGCCATCGGGCGAGACCGAGGAGATCGGACGGCTCTCCTTCTCCCACGTCATCGTCGTCTTCCGTCACCAGCATCTCGTCGATGCGGCGACGGAAGCGGGAGGACGAAACAGACGGCTGCGATTCGTCGCCTGAAGGATTGACGGCTGCGGGGTGCCCGAGCTGCCTGATGTACGTGCTGATATCCAAGGCCGACCCCCGGTGCCCGCGGTGCGACTCGCACGTGTCGGTTCCCGTGCTGCTGCACAAGAGGCCTAGAATTGACCTTAATTCCACCGTAAACAATTAACTTTATTATTATTAGTAATAGTAGTATAGTATTATTATCGAATCTTCTCAGTTTTTTCTTCTTGTTTTTTATTCATAATATTGTTGAAAAATGATGTGACGTGATACCAATGTGTTTGAATCTTTTTTCATGTTCACAATGTAACCATTTTGTATAGAAGAACGAAGATGACAGATGTTTACTTTTCTTCTCACATTTCTTAGATAGTTAGATGCAAAACTATGTATAATTTCAAATTAACTACTATAATCTTTTAACAAAAAATAACGAATGGACTTAGGGACTTGGTGTTTGAATTGAGTAAAATAATAATTTGTTGGGCGAGGTCGCAGCTTGTATGCCCTCCTAATCCCAACGACGAACAGGTGATCGTTCGTTAAATTTTCAATTTTGTCCCAATCGTCTCCGGGTAAGTAAGTACGCGTTGTTGTTGGAACTTGGAACTTGGAATGGAACCACTCCCACCAGATTCCTAACACCCCACTTATCTCCACCTCTGCTTTCAGCGTCCCAAGCCGCGTTAGCAGCAGTCCCTAAGACCCTTGTCCACCCCACCACTTCGTCGCTTGGAAATCTCCCCACGTCAGTCGAGAAATATACAGGCTGCAATTTATAGATGAAGTGGTAATCACCTTGGAAGAATTAGTAGCTCAACGTTCAGAAGACCTTCCCCTCTCATGTCCGATGGATCATTTGGTCGGCGGCACAATAGATGTAAGAAAAATGCTAAATTTTTCTAAAAAATTAACCTAAAAATCCTCCTAATATTCACATTTTTAATTTACCTTAAAAAGTTGATAAAATTACATCTAATACCATAGTGAGAAAATTAGAAGGATATAGCATCTCCCTTATTTTTTGCCTTTTCTTGTTTTGAAAATAACATTGAAAGACTGCATTGCCCACCTGTGGGTGGAACTCTATGGAATGAAAGCTTCTTGATGGTCTCAAGACCGGAGGAGAGGAGCACATTACTAATAAAAAATAGTCTAAATTCGACTGCGACATCATGCATATAAGCTTAGTAGCCTTTCCTCCATTCTCTAACTTTGATATCCCTCTCCGTGCTCACAACTTACATCCATCGGCCGATGGCAGCCGGTATGCCAGAGTATATTGGTATGGAGGTCGATCAGTCCAAATCAGCAAGGGGTATGAGTTCATATGTTGTACCATAATAGGTACTTCCAGCGTATTCTATATGAAAATATCCTTGTTCTCTATTTTTGCTATGGTGTGATAAATATATCGAGTCAATCGAAAATAGTCACCGATGTTCAAGTCGAAGGCACTAGAAAGAAGGTGTTGATGTTTGGACCATGGATGTGGGCTATCACACATATGCGGCATCGATCTCTACAAATGCCAACATCTGAGTGGTTTCTGAATCGAAGTTAATTGAACCAAGGCTAACATTGATTGTCCATGAGATGGTTGAACACCATGAACTATGATCACTAGGTCATACAAGTTTGCGTCGAGTGTGCCGGATCTGAATGAAACATTGGAGCACCACCATCAAGTCCAAGATCATTAGATGTTCGTCTCCTTACTAGCGAATAATTTTCAAGACCTTCAAAATGGAAAGGTGATCTTGAATATGAGGAAGGCTCTACAATCTAGGGTGCTTTGGGAGAGCTTTGTTAAGAAATCTTGAATACTTATTTTTCTTATATGTATTGTTTGGTGAGATTATTTTTCACCTGCTTTTTCTCACAGTTTCTGTCTTCAACAACAAATTTTTTGCTGTGGAGAAAAGATGGAAAAAGGGCCCAATGGAGAAAAGCAAAAGCAAGGAGCTTTTAAAAAAAATTATTGTCCCGTTAAGCTGCGTCAAACAGGAGTCAGGACCCTAGTCACGAAGAAGAACAAGAAGATGAAGACCTTGTGCCACACACTCGCATGGGCTAGAAAAAAGGAATGTGATCCGCGGTGATGACAATCAACCCATGTGCCTTGGCTATGCAACAAGAAATGAAAGAACTACATGAGTAAGACTTTATCTTTAATAATGTATACAAAATTAGTCTTGCATTTAATCGTATTTATATTCATTTTATTATAGCATGGATAATTTTATAAGCTTATTTGCTTTAATTTTATGTGCACACATCTACCCAAGTTTTAGTTTTATTGTAGAAAAAGGAAAAGAAAATAGCTACAAAGTCACTGGATAAAATGTCATCCAAATCGGAGTTAAAACATATTCATAAATCAAAAGACAATGAAAGCTCCCAAGTTGTAAATCGATAGTAATGGGTCATCACGAAGCTGTAGCCGTCCGTGGCAAAACACTTATTATGACTTTATGACTAAACGGTCATTACAATCGTTAACAGACCATGAAATTCATATTTTTTCCCTCATATTACAACTATTAAATTGCACTTTCATGATCCGCTAGTTACGCTCACTAAAAATAATGGATCGTTACAAACTTCTTGCAATTGTTACAATCGATTCTTCACGCCTCGCTAAATAATTCAAAAGTAATGAGTCATTATCTGTGGGGTTACCGTCGTTATGGTAGGCAATCATCCCTCAGTCATCACGAACGTCACAATGCACTTGAAGTCGAAAAATCATAATGTAATAGGGTCATTACATTTGTATCACGGCTATGAAGTTCATAAGTCATGAAAATTGCATTGAATCAACTTGAATCACATCCGTTATAATCGAAGGCATGACACTTGACACTCTGGCGAAAAACAAACCAATCGGCTCCAAATCAAACACTTTGTGAGTCATGACAAACATGTTATCGGCCACGACTGAGGTCGAATTTGATTAGAAAATTAATTTAGAGAGAATTACAAATGCACAAGAACTCCTACTCAAATTATATGTCACAAAGATCAATTGAAAAGTTTATGAAAGAAAATTCAAAATTTGTTAATGTTAAAATCTCATAATCAATTTTATTATGAATTTACCTTAATTATTTTATATGAAAAATATTTTTGTTTCTTCTTCGATCACATGTAAATTTGAACCCAAATAAATAGAAGACTTGGGAGACAAAAAAATAAGTGATTGAGACCAATGAGTAGTGTATTATTGATGATGATGAATTTCAAAATTTTCGATAATCGTTCGGAGGAAACTACAGTGTAACTCGGCGTTTGTGCTTCGCAGTGGTCCAAAAATTATGGAATGCGATGAATTCTATCTTCTACTCACTACTTGAATTCTCTTTACTTTTCTATAATCTCTTTATGAATTTACCTTATTTTATATGAAATATATTTTTGTTTCTTCTTCGATCACATGTAAACCCGAACACATATATATAGAGGACTTGGGAGACATAAAATAAGTGATTGAGATCTATGAGTCGTGCATTATTGATGAGGATGAGTTTTAAAATTTTTGAAGATTGTTCAGAGGAAATTACTGAGTAACTCGGGATTTGTGCTTCGCAGCGGTCCAAAGATTATTCGATTTTTTTATTATGAATGTTATGTTTAATGCCTTTTGTTGAGAATACTATCTTATAAAATTAGATTACAAACGAAGTACGAGGTGATTTGTTTTAGGATTATAATATTGCTCAATGAATTGATCCTTAACTTATGAGTTAGTGTGATTTCAGTAACTTGACATTTGTGCTAAATTTCGTGTGATCTATTAGTTTTTACTTTACGTTAGATGATTGGTAGTTTAGGAGTTACCTATCAAAATGCCTTAATATCTTATTTCACTAAGAATCAACTAGGGGTTTGTGGTATTAAGTTTAATAAGAATTAAGACAATTTGATTTACTCAGCTCAGAGGTCATTACCTTATGTGTTACTAAACTATCTTTAGAATCAAAATTATTTCTTATTCTTTATAAACATTTTGCATGCAAGTTCATTTTTATCTTTAATCATTTATCGTTCTAAGGTTCAACACTAATTGATTTAATGTTTTTATCATTTATTTTCTGTAGCTTTAAATTTTTATTTTGAAAATTGAAAAATTATTTCTCCTAATAGATTATATTTTATTAGTTTCCTATGGGTTCGACACTATACTCTCTACTTTTATTACTTAATACGACAAATGCACTTGTTAGTAATTTCATTTGTTACAAATTTACTACATCACTTAACTAGTTTTAAAGACTCGGGGTAAAAAGTCACCATTGTCAGTGTCGATGCCAACAACAACAAATCCTCACAAATGAACTTCCTAGTCTGGAACTACAGAGGGGCATGTAGAAGCAAAGCTAGAGATTGCTTGCGCCAACTATTAGTCCAACACCCCCTAACTTTGTAATATTACTAGAGACTTACACTAGTAAGCAGATATTGGATGAAGTTATCTTAGATTTAGGTTTGGGGTCAAAAGGACTTTGTCAAGGAAACAATTGCAGGTCGGGTGGAATTATAATATCATGGAATCTGACAAAAATCCAAGTGACTTCTATTCAAAAAATAGATCAAGTAATACATGTTGCAGTTGTTACTTTCTCCTTTCCCCTCTCATGAATGTATACTTGATCTTACCTCTTCATTGTTTAAGCTATGATATCATCTTGCCACATTATATCTTAGGGACATCCCATGGGCCTTAGTCATGATTTTAATTGTATCTTATCTCCTAGGATGATAAGGAGGGAAGGCCAGAGAACTTTTAATCCCAACTAGGTCTAGCAGGACTTTTCAAAATTTAATCATAATCTAAGGCCTAATAAATCTTCATTTAGTTGGAAATTGGTACACCTAATATAACAATATGATCATATTAGTGAGATTCCATTATCGTCTCAATTAAGGTACTAATGAGTCATCATTGGCTATCCAGCTTTCTAGACATTAAGCAATCACCTATAGCTAGATATGTCTCTTATCATTAACTCTCTTTTGTTAAATTGTTGTCATGGAACACCCAGACCCCATATGTCCATATATGAAAACTTCTAGCTCAAACATGCTAAATCATCAAATATAGTTAAGAGGAGATGGAATAATTTCAGCCACTTAGATTTTTCAAATATGTTAATCCATATTATGAGGTAAACCCTTGAGTAAAATAAAAATGTCCTATGTTGCTTAGAAGATAAAATCTAAGGAAGATTATAAAAATATATCATAACTGAACATAAGGATGAGCAATTTGGTCTATGCCCACCTGAGTTGACCAAGGACAGAATTTCTTATCATCATCATGCTATATAACTTTGGCGGATTAGAGGTGGAATAAAGCTAGAATCCAATTGTTACAGGTGATAAAAATACATCATTCTGTCATGATTAGAAATAGTCATAAACCAAATCACATCTATCTCCAACAGTGAAGGTTAATTATTCTCAGATGAAACACAAATAGGAAATATGTTTGTAACACAATGAGATACCCTTCTTCTCACTAGTCAAGATGAATGACCTGAATTATAGTAATTGCATTAGACTAGGGGAGATACTCTAGTAGGGTTAGTGTCTCATTCATAAGTTAAAGAATGCTTATGGAGTATGAACTCCATAAAAGCTCTGGGACTTGATGGGTTCATAATTGTGTTTTACAAATATAGGGTTCAACATATATTTACACATTTAGTTATGCCACATGAATAAACTTACACAACCTTAGTTTTTATTTCCAAAACGTCTCAACCTAAGAAGGTTGAAAACTTTTGGCATATTCCTTTATGTAATGTTCTACTTAGTCATTGCAAAAATTCTGACTAGAAATAGACTAAGACCTACACTACCATCACTCATTGATAAAATCCCAATCAACCTTCATTACAAGAAATATATTGTTAGCACAAAGGTTACCCACTCCATTAGTAAAGGTAGAAAAAAGTTCATGATAATAAGAGTATAGACAAGGTTTTCCACAAGGTGTCCTAGGAAGCAATCACTAAAGCTCTTTCTCTCACTAGTTATCCTTCATTATTTATTAAATAGATCTCTACCTATATTAGTTAAGCTAAGTTTATTTCCACGACCATAGGGACGTCAGCTAAGGGGACTCCTTTCTCCTTACCTTTTCATCACAATATCACAATTCTTCTCTTCATTAATTAATTAGCATGACTCTCTAGTCCGTATTATACCTTTCTCTATAGGCTCTCTAAGTTTGAACTATCTTTTGTTTGTTGATGATCTCCTTCTATGCATTGCTACAACCAAATTGAATTGTCAAATACTTAAGAAGCTATTGTCAATGTACAGTCATCTAACAAATTAAAAAGTTATTGTCCATAAACCTAAAATCTATTTTGCATCCAATTTGAATTGTCATCGTAGAACAAGTATCAAGAACTTATTGTATCAAATCTAGAAACTTTTTTTTTAGTTACATAGGAGTTTCAATTTCTTATAAATATGTCACTATAAATCAACAATGTTAATTAGTAGATAAGATCTTTTAAAATTAAAGAATGGAAAGGAAAATGCTAAACCAAGTTGGTAAGGACACATCAAGTTTGTAATTAACCCAGTATCTACCTATTCTTTTTCATTTACTTATATTTCTCTAGGGGTAACCGCACCCATTGTAAAAATATCTAGAGGTTTTCTATGGGACTTTGGGGGGCAGGCATGGAAGACGTCTCGTAAATTGGCCGACACTACAACTACCTAAGTTGAGAGGGTATTGGTACTAAAAAACTAAGTTGGGTGTGATCTTTCCTATTTGCCAAAAAGGTTCTAAACATTTTAAATAATATAGACTTAGGTCAACTTGGTATCCAATAAATACCTTCCTCTTCATCTCTAGAATCAACTAGAGACAAATGTAATCCTATACAAGTCCGAACAATGAGAGCAGGTTTTCTTATCCATATACACTAATGAAAGGTTTTGGTTTCATAGAGACAGATACTATTTTGGAGCATGAAGCTTGGCCTTACTTTCTGGAATTAAAATGTGCCATAGGTTGAGAATAACAAATGTGGCAATGGAGTCGGACTCAACAATTTTGGTACAAATGATCAAAAGAATTTCTCCTGATCAATGGGAAAGCATTATGCTTGGCATTGCAGATGATGTTGATAACTCTGTAAATTGGTGGTTTTAACATTGTTATAGGGAGACAAACGAGATCGTTGATCGTGTGTCAACTTTTCTCTCTCCCCCCTGCGGTCTTCTACAATTTTTGTATTTGGATGCCACTAGCACTACAGTGGCAAACTTCATCTAAAAAATGGGAAACCCAAATTCGTATGTTACCTTTATCATTCCATGTTCTAAGAATTTAAAAATGTCTAATTGCTATCTTTTTTTAGTTATTAAATCTCGAAGTCATGGTATTAAAATTTAGATGTATCATTATCTTGAGATATTTATGAATTTGTCATCTTCATATTTATAATATCCTAGCATAACAAAATTTCATCTAAAGGAAAAAGAATACATAAATATTTCTTTTGTGCATAATGTCAACCCTTCATATCACAAAAATAGAAAAAAAAACAAAGCGATTATTTTAGTATTTTATCTTAATAGAATATTAAACTGAATTGACAAATTCATCAATGTGAGATTTTTTGAATAAATATAAAAACATAAGCACTTTTATATTAAATTATTTGTTTAATCTTGATTTGGAATGTTCATTCTTTTATATACTATGATATTAGGATTTGAATAAAGCCAAGTTAGATTGCATAAAAAGTGATAGTAAATTTTTCGTCAAAGCTAGAGTGAAGACGAGAATCAGAGATTTTAGTTACAATAAAAGAAACTATGTCGAAAGGTTTTCATTATATTACCTTTTTACTAACAGTTCCACAATTTGAAAAAGGTTGCCTAAATTTCATTATTCATATTATCTTAATAAGTTTAAATAAGTATGTTACTTATCAATTTTATTTTCATCCACTTTTTTTAACATCTCAATTATCTTTCCTTAAATCTAGATGGACGGATGAAAAAGATTAAATATACATTTCATTCTACACATATAGAAAATTATTATTTAATCATTTTATCTGATCCTGCCTTTTAGTTGCATCATCCAACAGGATCAATTATTCATTTTTGTTCTTTTGTATTTTCTCTTACAAATTTAATTCCTTCTATTAATTTTAATTTCTTTTCTTGATTGTTGGAACATAAATTTTATGTCATAATCAATTATATTTTTCTCATATAGAATTATTAGCACATGACTAATTTAGTATTCGAATGATATATTTTGGCCAAATTAGTGACTTCAAAATTAAATTCAAAGCTACAAATGCCATTTTTTCCTGGGATACAAACTCCGCTAATAAGTTGCAGATATGACTGAGCAAATCCGGGTTCGGGTCCGGGTCTAAGCGGACCCGATCCCGACCTGGATTATACTGGGTCAAAAAATTTTTGACCCGGTACCGGACCCGAACCCGGCCGGATCCGATTCCGGGTCAGACCCGACAATCCGGGAATGTCACCGATTTGCGACCGGGAATCGTCAAAAAATGTAGAATGACAGACGTCGTAGATCGGCCCCAGTGGCCAGATCCGGCGCCGGTCGGCCGGATCAGCTCACCTGAGGGCTGATCCAGCCGCCAGGCGCCAGATTCGGCCGCCTCACGGCCGGATCAGCGGCCAGGCGCTAGATCCGGTTGCCTGGCGGTCGGATCGGCCGCCAGACGGTCGGATCCGGCGCCAGGCGATCGGATCCGACGCTAGGCACGCCAGATCGTGGCGCATCGGGTCTCCATGCGCCTGGCGGCCGGATCGGGCTGGCCAGGCGCCGGATCGTGGCTCCTGGCAGCCGGATCCGACCGCCAGGCGCCACTATCCGATGCCTGGCGGCCGATCCGGCCGCCAGGTGCCGGATCGCGGTGCCCCTGGCGACCGAGTAGAGAGAGGGGAGGAGTCAGGAGAGGGAGGTCGGAGATGTTGTCGCTGCGCTGCCGCCATGCCGTGCGGCCCGTGTGAGAGAGAGGGAGAGGGCGAGAGACAGAGAGAGATGGGAGGGAGAGGGCGAGAGACAAAGAGAGAGATGGGAGAGAGAAAGTGAGAGGGTGAAATGAGAAAAAAATGTGGAATGAGGGTTATATACTGAACAAATAACTGGGTCGGGTATTGGGATGTCAAACCCGATCCTGACCCGAAACCTGTCGGATTTTTTATCATTTGGACCCGGTTTCGGTCCAGATTTGATCCGGATCGGATTATTTACTCAATTTTTTGGGTCGGTGCAGTCCGGGTCAACCCGGACCGTGTTCAGCCCTAGTTGCCAATCAACTTAATTTCTAATTATATAAAGTTTGATTGATAAAAGTTATATAGTTGAAGTGTCAAATAACTTAACTTGGATAAGTTAGTCTTATATATTAAACTTACAATAATCGTTGTTTATGTTCATATTATATCTAGTTTGAAATATAAAATATAAAATATAAATACAAGAGTTCTAGAGAATTATATAATCTTATATAATTTAGAAAAAAACCATTTTGATATTTATAAAAATATATGTAAAAAAGTGAAAGTCTATCAATTTTTTAAAATCAAATTTTATGTACTAAATATTATATTAATATTTGAATATGACCTCATTGTTTTTTTAATATAGGTTTTTTTTTGTTTTGTAGAAAATCAACAATTGATTTATTTTGGAATTTGAGCAAAATATTATATACATAATTGTGAACCTCTATCAAGATTACAAAATTCAATTGTATACACTAGATTTTGTAGAAATATTCAACTATATTTTCATCATACATGGATCAAAAGTCAATGTAGATAATCTTATTATTTTTCCACAAAATTATGAATCATTTTAATGCAACACCTGTGCAAAAAGTTATAACCAAACTAGTGTAGGGCTATCAAGAGGAAAAAAAATGACAAGGGTTAATTTTGTAGTCAAACAAAGAGCAAAGATTATATTGATACAAGAAACATATAAAAGAGATACCAATGGGCTAAAATCACTTGATCTTTCATAATAAACATAAGCATTGTAGTATAATAAAATTTTGATGTTTCTTAGATCAAAATTTAAGGATTGATGGATATGACATTCACTCTTATTTTGATATGTTGATCATGAAAATGTCTTTGTGTAAAGTGCATCTTGGAGATTTTAGTTTCTATAGTAAATATGTGAATATGACACATCTTGACATATGATAATGCATCATGAATAACACATGTATTAACCTTTACTATTGATGAATCTATGCATAAAATGAGTAATGACATCTTATTGGAATGTTTAATCTTATAGGATATTCATTTTACTTGGGTATTAATTTAAAGCTAATTCTGATGATATGTAGGATTTAACTAAACTTGTGGAATTTATTTTTAGAATATTATCATGAAACATATTACTCATCATGCTTAAAAATGTGGTGCTGAAAATTTTGAGCATATTTATTTGATTGTGCATGATAATTGCATTAGCTAATTTGTAATTTGATATTTGAAATATTTTTATACTTCCATAATGCCTTGTAATTTTAATATTGGGAAAATCTTTGCAACTTAGTAATTAAAATCTTTTGGAGACATTACTCATAATGTTGATTACTTTGGTTTTGACTTTAATCATAATATTAAATATAAATCAAAGAATTTGAAGTCATTGTAAATGTGGAAACATATTACATAGCTTTCAAAGATAATTTGACCAATGACTATAGCAACTTGACCATGAAAATAAAATAAAGGATACCTGAAGTCATGTGCAATTCAGCATCATCACGATCATCAATACAATAGACACCACCATCTTTTCTTAATATAATAAATCATATGTAAGATCTAAATATAGGGTTTTTCATGGCATTTTTTATCCAACATAAAAGGTAATAATAATGAATATAAAATTCATATTAATTTTCAATAATCATATATAAACACGACAATATTAATTATGATGATAATTAATGATAATAATATTTAATAATCAATCTGAATGTAATCGGTGTGATAATTTTGGCTTAACAATCAATATGACATTTTACTAAATAAATTTTTTACTCTGTCCATCTTAATGTTTGTTGTCTTATGTCAAACTCTTTAATTAAGTTAGAAAGTGCCAAAGTACTTTCATCAATGACAAATCAAATTATCACAAGTGCTCTCTTTTTCAAAAGGACTACATCTTTTTGGTGGAATCCCTATCACTGTACAATAGAGGATGCCTACATAATAGGAGCAATCATGCAAATTTGTAGTGTCATTGTCTTCTCGGCTACATTACTTGTCTCACCAATGCAATATAATATAAAAACTGTACAATATTTTGTACAGTTGACAACTTTCAAATTTTTATTTATCTAATTAACATATTAAAATATCTTTTAACTTTGAGTAATATAATTATCAATAGAAAGACGAAAGGGTCAATTAGACTTTAATTAGTTAAGTTTCCATATGAATGATCACAACTTTGGCCAATTGTCCTAAATCAGATTGGATTACTTGTAGTAAAAACTTCACTCTTAGTGTTACCAGATCAATTAGAAAACAAAGGAACTTGGATCTGGTTGCACTAAACCCAAGCCGAGTTGCCAACGGTATGGTGCAAGTTTGGGTTGACTCATATTGTGTTATGCTTGTAGTGAACGATTAATGGGTCGTGTCATGGATGCATGCACACTGAGTGGGTTGTCTATTGACATTTTTCATTTGGACTCGGACCATGTTCCGAAAAACTCAATCAGGTCCTACCTTTAAGTGAGCTAAATTACATGGAATCCAAACCAATTTCTATATATACAGATATATATCCAATATGAAAGCAATTACTTTTCTAGGTCTTAGTGCAATGATTATATATGATTCTACAACATAAAGCTACTGATGAAGAAAACATGCATGATTCAATCTATTGTAAAGTTCAAATTAGTGGATGCACCCAAACATTTCATCTTTCCCTTGTGATTAATACTTCTTTTTATAAATCCTTCGTCAACCATCTTGTGTGCCTCTAATGTTACACATGCTAATGTTTTGCATGCCTACTTGCAGTTGTGCTCCATTGTCATGGTCGAGAGAGGGAGAATCGCACGAGAGAATCACATGTTTATAGGAAAGATAGGAAGTTCGACGGTTTATATAGGTAAGGAGAATAGTTAGTTGGTTTGGGACTCTTTAGAAGATTGGACATGAGTAGATTAGAAATCCAAGTGTTAAAAATTAAGATTTCCTATTTGTTTTATCATATTAGCTTTTTTACTACATCTTATGATATTTTTAATTTTATTTTGTTGCCCCAATTTGATTTGGGGTATTGCATATACAATTTCCATCTTAATATATATTGTAATGACCGAAAAATCCACTCTAAAAGTTTTGATCATTTAGGATAATTTTGCGTCATTAGTTAGTTTGTCATACATCATTTAACAACGGAAGACTTTAATATTTTACTGAAAGTCATAATAAATAAAACTTTGTTTAAACCATATAAAATCTTTTTCAACTAATAAGTCATGATACCTAAAATGACTAAAGACTTCAGTACATAGCATCAATATTTAACTAGAACTTATTGGACCTAAGCATGTGTAACACTTCATCATGAGCTTGAGCTATCATCCATAAATTAATCTTGGTTACCTGCACAGATCCAGAGTGCAAGATTTCGTAGTTAAAGTATGTAAATGTCATGCATGCTATATCCTATCATATGACACTACTAGAAAAATGCTGATTACCAACGGTCCAAACCATCAGTAATCAGCTCGAAAACTATCGATAACGTAATTATCGACGATTTTTCAGTCGGAATCGATCCGTCGAAAAAATGCTCGTCGCAAATCGATTTGCGACGGTCGGATGAAAATTCGTCGGAAATATGGACGGTCAGAACCGTCAGAAAAGTCCCGACGGTTCGAACCATCGAAAGTTTTCGACGGTTGCAATCGCCGAAAAAGGCCGGCGATTCGAACTGTCAAAAGTTTTTGACGGTCGCAATTGTCGAAACTTTCGACGATCGTCGCAACCGTCGATCTTTCAGCGGTCGCAACCGTCGCAAAGAATTTTTCAAATATAAAAAAATTAGTGGCCGGATCGGGCCGCAGCCAGCTCCGGCCGTGGCCAAATTCAGCCGCCCGCAAGCATTCGGATCCGGATCGGCCCCCAGCGGCTGGACCGCCAGTGGCTGGATCTGGCCGCTAGGCGGCCGATCCGACCGCCAGTGGCCGGAGAGAAAGAGTGAGAAAGAGAAAGAGAGAGAGAGACGCCGGCGAAGAGAGAGAGAGACGCCGACAGGAGAGGGTCGCTGGCGGTCGACGCTTCACGTCCGGCCAGAGGCTCGTCGACCGGGAGAGGGAGAGAGAGAGGAGAGGAGGGAGAGAGAGGAGAGGAGGGAGGGTGATATATATATATATATATATATATATATATGGAAAAATGGGAGAAAGCGGGAAAACGAAAAGAGAGCGGGATAACGAAATTTTAATTACCGACGGCTCTGGCCGTCGGAAAATTCGTCGAAAATTACGATGGATCAATATTCGTCGAAAATATCGACGTTCTTAATCGTCAAAAAATAAAATAATAATATAATAAATTTTCGACGGTCGTGACCATCGAAAAATTCGTCGAAAATGAAACCGTCGAAAAATCTGTCGCAAATTATGACGAATTTCTATCCATCAGAAATTGCCCGTCAGAAATTGGCAATTTTCTTGTAGTGTGATACTACATGCGATGCATCATCATAATAATAACAATAACATATGAGCATGCATGTTATGAACTATATTATGAACCTTATATAACATTGCATCATACTTACAGTCATTTTTCATATAACACTCATGAACATAAACATAATGTCATGTCTATCTAACTTCATATTCATCGTGTGCAAGTATCAAGTAATATAAACATACATTTCACACATGATCATGGCATAATTTATCATTTAATATCACTTTCAATGTCATGTACATCTTAGGAATTCCTTTATAACTTCTTGATTCTTACTTATTTCTTGACTTATTTCATACTTCAAATTTTCGCAGGGTTGTTTTGTAACCCTTTGTATTTTCTTTTATTCTTCCTTCTTTCTTTAATCTTCATCTTTCATTTTTATCACATAATATCATCTTGACTTTCATTCCATATCATGTCATATCTTAGGAACAAACACATCATAATGGTGAGAGATTTTATTCTTAGTCATCTTTACACATACACACACTTTATTCCTTAGAAAGTGCATACACAGACGTATAACTTTACTTCTTAAGATTAAATGTAAGACTTTACTTTACATCTTTACTTCCTCATCATCATAATTTTCTTTGTTATCAGATACTTAGAAGTTAAACTTCTTTCATTCTTACTTTATCTTATAACATCATTCATCTTTACATTGGAAAATCTCAAACACCTTTTAATTGATGACATTATTTTTTGAAAAGTCTCAATCACTATAAGATGAAAGACATTTACTTCTCATCTTTACATTCAATATTTACTTTCATTATCTTCATCATATGTCATGCTTCGTCTTTATTTAATAATCAATACATGTTGACATCATTACATTGGTTAATCGGGAGCTGAAAAATTTCAAACAACTTTTAGGTGATGGCATTATTTCCCAAAGAAGTTTCAATCACCATAAAGTAAAAGACATTTACTTCTGAAAAATTTCAAACACCTTCTGGATGATGACTTTATTTTTTAAAGAAGTCTCAATCACCGTAATGTGAAAGACATTTATTTTTTACCCATTTTCCATCTTTACCACATCATTACATTAGTTTATAAAGCACTGAAAAATCTTAAACACATCTTGTGTGATGGCATTATTTTCTAAAGAAGTCTCAATCACCGTGAAGTGAAAGATATTTATTTTTGTCCTCATCTTTTATCTTTACATCATTACATTAGTTCATAAAACAATGAGAAATCTCAAACAACTTTTGACTGATGACATTATTTCACAAAGAAGTCTCAATCATCGTGAGGTGAAATGCATTTACTTCTTGCCCTCATCTTTCATCTTTGCTTTGTTGAAGGCTTAGGACAACATCATTATAACCAGGCCAACGGCCTATAGGAAGTCCCAAACACCCTTTCAGATGATGATATTATTTTTTGAAAAGTATCAATCACCATAAGGTGAAAGACATTTACTTATTTAACATAATATGTGTCGAGACATTTTCTTCAGTTTAATACTTTATTAGGGACATCAATACAACAAATATTCACATCAATCTTTCATCTTTTAGCCTAATTACGACTGAGCATATTTAAATGTGGAGATTATCGTTAATATATCAATCAATATTTTATGAATAACATCATATATAAAATGTATGAAATATCATAAAGTATTATACATCAACAAATAATGTATGTGAAATGTATATAAACATTTAAAAGGAATGCATAATATTAACATAATAATTGTTGACATAAATAATAATATGTCACTTTCCTTTCTTGACAATTTTAACACATCGTCAATCAAAACATTATAACTCAATATATAGATATTCATTTTGTTTTATTCTGATTCTTCTACAAAATATTTTCATAGGAATCACATATAAAATTTATGAATTTTATCTTTTTGAAATTTAATCTCAAAAATTCATACAACTATCAAGATATATTCTTTATATAGTATTCTGACATCATACACTAAAATATTAATAATAACTTGTTCTTTTCAGATGATTTCAATTTCCACAAAAAGATAATGCAAACTCTTAACTCATGCATAACTTTCAAATCCTAATTCAATGTTTCTAAATTATTATAGATTTTACAAATCCATTTCACTGTTATCCGAGATAGCATGATAGTAGTTTGATTTATGGATCATAACTATTTTTATACATCTTCAAATCATATGAAATAAATTTTTGTCAAAATTAGACTTCTAAGGCATTCCATCAATTTATTATTTGTAATTTTTGGATAATTAAAACCTATCCAAATAATTATTACAAAATAGTCACCAATTTAATAAATCATGCAACATAAATCATGGAACTCTCATTCATGCAACCCTTATTTACGCAACCCTCAATCAAAATCCCTATAAAAAAAACAAGGTATTTTTTAAACTCTCAATCCAAACAAAAATATTACTAAGAGGAGAGAGAGAGGGGTTTGGATCCCCTTTACATATCTTTATATTTTAGATCTAGAACTCTTTTTTTTTCCAAATCATCTTGTGTCATTCTTCATCATCTATAAGCATCTAGGTCTTCTTATCTTTTTTCTAAAAATGGTGATCTTCTCTTTCTTGATCTTAAAACATAGTCACCATGAAAAATAGGGCTCTAGATCTTCTAACCTTAGGCTTTTTTTGTTGGTGAAGAAAAAAGAAAAGAGATGTTGATGACTATATTTTTAAGGAATTAATATGGATGTTGGCCCTTTATATAGGATTTATATTAAGGTTTTGGTCAAAAGGTTCAAATATCTTTGGTCCAAAATTTTGAGTTATTACATATATACAGGCAAAAGAAATAAAAAAATCAATTTAGAGTTCTAAAGAGATATATAATCATTTCAATTTCTCATTATGTAACACCCCGAGTTTTTTCTTTGATTATGTAATGCCCCGAGTTTCAAAGAGATATATAATCATTTTAATTTCTTATATATAATCAGTTTGGCTATCTCGACGATGCTCAATTCTACGACTTAACTATGGTCAGTCAACATGCTGATTTATAATAGAGAAAAACTTAATTTATAATATTTTATACAATATACAGAAGCCATTTATACAACATCTAATAACTTATGGGTCAGGGCCCATGTCTATATAATAATGGATCATATATCCATGTGCATGTCATCCATCATAGGATCCACCAACCGTCTCATTATCGTCATCTCCATCATCTGTACGGATCCAAGTATATGGGCAAGTCCAATGAGATGAACTCAATACATAAGGTCACCCACAACAATAAACAATATGAACCATGTCGATAACAATAATCATATGCATAATGATAAGCAATATCAATATTATCATATCAATGCAATCTCAATTATCAATATGCATTATCCATCAACCATAAGGATCAACTAACTAGAATCAATAATTCTATCATCCTTTATCATCAACCATAAAGGCAATAACAAATCCATTAATAATAGCATCAACTATATTGGTTGCAATCAATTATCTTAACAATCAATCAATTTTTACTTTGCTTCACTTTACTTTACTTCAACCATAGAGATTATAATTTAATAATCTTTTATCATACATCAATCACGAAGGTTGCAATTCAATTATTCCTTTCAATCAATTATCTCTCTATATCTCAATCATAAAAGTTGTAATTTCAATTCAATTAATATTAACATCAGTCATAAAAATTGCAATTCAATATCAATCAATTATCCATTCTTATTCTTCAACCATAAAGGTTGCAATTCAATATCTTTAACTTCAACCACAATTGTTATAATTATCCTTTTATCTTTAACTTCAACCATAAATGTTGCTTCAATTACGAGAGTTGCATTATACTTCAACCATAAAGGCTGCTTCAATCACGAGGACTGCATTATACTTCAACCGTAATGGTTGCTTCAACAACGAAGGTTGCTTATTACTTATTCTTATCTTTTGAGTTATCCTTCAACCACCAGGGTTGCTTCAACCATATAGACTGATTTGAGAGCCCTCTTAATTTTACGTACCTTGCATCTTTTATCTTAATTAACTTATAACGTCTGTTTTTGCTTTAATTTGCATTTTCTTTCCAATCTTAGATGCACAACAATCAATATATCATAATCGTAGGATCAATATCATCATAATGAGATCAATATCATAATAATATGATTAGATATAAATAATAACACAATAATCATAATTCAACATACTTTAATAACTTAAAATCCCTTTTCCGAACATCGAACCTAGGCAAGGTGGGATAGAACCTGGGCCGGGTAGGGTGGAACCCGGCAAGGTTCATCCAATTTCAAATAGGTTCCAATTCAATCAACTGCACTTGGGCCAAACTAGTCGGAACCCAGTCCGAATTCTTCACAATTCTATCCTATCGCACTCGGGTTACACAACTCGTGCTGCATACAGACTATTTCGATTATCACTCAAATTCTAAGGAACCCGGGCAGTGCAGATTTCAGGCTGAGTTCTACCGTCATCAGAAAGGCATCTGTTCGGCACAACTTTCGATCTTAATGATGCAATTCAATTTACAATTCATCCATACAATAGTCAATACTTAGGACAATGATCCTAAGGGTCTATACTGACGAAGATCATTGATATAGGGATCCCCCTACGTACCTTGAGTTTGTTGAAAAATCAACTATGTTCCTGTTGTCTATGGATTGCATAGACGTCGCGACTTTGACCGACGATTCCTTCCTATTGACGTTGAAAAACCTTCGGCTATCTCTTAGATCTCATTCTCCTCCGTCGGAGCTTCGAAATTGTATATCGTCCGCACTCTCATATGCCTCGATTTGTGAAAAACGAAGGAGAAAGAGAGGACTCTCGTGTAAAAATTGTGGATGCAAATAATACTTTTTTTTCACCCTTTAGATCCTATTTATAGTTCTTAATTAGAATTTTTGACTCCCATTGAACATTGGGCACTTTCTCCATCAATCATGGTAATCCATTAATAATTACCTTATGTCAAATATTCAGATTTAATTAAATTCAAATTTCACTAATTATTCCATAATCATACTTATAAAAAATTCATCTCTACTCAAATTCCTTTTTATCTCTTCTATAACATCTTTCAATCAAACTCTACTTTAACCTTTCCTTTTATTTATCTATCTTCTCTAATTTTTGGAATTATTTAATTCTATAATAATTTATCATCTATTTTTTGAATTAAAATAATAATTATAATAATAATAATAATAATAATAATAATAATAATAATAATAATAATAATTATTATTATTATTATTATTATTATTATAGTGGTTGAAATATTTCTAAGCAATAAAATTTTCAATTATTTTCTATGTGAGAGTTCTATATCCATTAAATATTCTTTTGGACTTCAAATCAAATTAAAATCCCTAATCACATTCTAATTATAATTCATACTTCAAGTGAAACTTAATCTTTCTTTAATAATTGAATTTAGGTCAAATTATTTTATTATCCCTATTGAAATCTTGGGTGTTACATATTATAACCTTTAGATAGGAACAAATAATGTTTAAAATAAAATAAATAATGGTATTAATTTAGATAGTGCATGGATTAAATGATATAAGAAGTCAGTGATAATTAATTAAATTCATTAGGAGCGTGGGTGATTTATGAGTTTTTCATATATATCAATTATTGATTTCAACATTTCGAATGACAGTGTCAAGCCAAACTGTCTACCCTCATCGAGACGTGAATTATAAAGATCCATATATCCCACATATGTATCTAATGATATTTGAATACGTTCAGGTTTGATTTGACTTAAGCTAATAACCTTGAATAAGTATCAGGAAAAATATCTTGACTGTATAATTGGATTGGACTGAGTTGATGAGTCCATTTGATGAACTTGACCCGATATTAAATGGTCTGATCACATTGATTTTTTGTCAATCCGAAGAACTCAAATTAATTTTCTTGAGTTGGGCAGAATCCTTTTAGATTACTTTTTCAATGGAATTTAATTTGAGGAAAATCTCTGCATGCGAGTGCATCTTCATCAAATTTATTTCCTCAGTTTTTTTTTTTTTTTTTTTTGCACGCAAGAACTTGTGTGAATGTTTTAGAATGACATTGCCTAAGGCAACTTCTTAAGAGCGTGACTTAATTATGTATCAAATACTCATTTAATTTCTCGGTATAGAATTTGACAGAAAACTATATATGTGCATCAAGTATAATTTGTCCTATTAATAACCAAACTCAATCTGTTATTAAAATGCTTATATTTTCATCTTAATTAGTAAGTATGATCATTGATTAAAAGTGAAGCTGTTTACATGTTCATTTTTCTATCATCTAAATTATTTGTTTGTCTAATTGCTTGAAACAAGGTAGCATAACAACATGGGTGCTTAGTTAAGCTTGATTGCAACAAAAGTATAGAATGATTTAATCTCAAAATCAAATTAATGTATTATATATATATATATATATATATATATATATATATATATATTATGGAGAGAGAGAGAGAGAGAGGCAATAAAGGATGCTTAATATCTGTACAGTAGTAATTGTATGACAATAGATCACTGGGATACTGGTTCCAGTTGGTTTTAGAATTAACGTTCATCTTTCAAAGTTTTATTTGCGCCACAGATTATCTCAAGAAGCTACAAACACTTCGATTCCCAGAAGTATAAAGATTTCACTTTACTGATAGATAGATAGATAGATAGATAGATAGATAGATAGATAGATAGATAGATAGATAGATAGATAGATGGATAGATAGATGGATAGTCTCATACCAAAAGAACTGAATTGCTGCTATAATTACAACATCTCCGAGAAGTGGAAAATTTTCTTATCACCTGCTCATGCCCCTTAATTAAGATATTAGTTAAAATTAGCTAATCTAGATGAATAACTTTGCAAGAAAGGGCGAGACGAGAGACCGGAGAGTGTGAGGAGGCAGCAGAACAATGGGTTCTTCGCCTTGGTCGCCCTCGCTGTGGTGGTATTGAGGATCCACTGGAAGTGCTCCATATCGCATGGAATTCTCAGGATCCCTTCCTGATGATATCCAAACTCCATTGCGGCCAGCTCCAGCAACAGCATGAAGCAGGGGTGCATAAGGTCCTCGGTGTGCACCACGACTCTCTTCATGCAGCCTTCACCTGTCCCAACCAAGACTGGAACGCAACCTCTTGGTACAACACTCTTCTTGGTCATGGTTGTCAAATTTATGTAATCTAATCCCTGCAGGTGTATATATATCAGAGCTTTATACACACACGCATATACAGATATATATAGCTGAACTAGTATTTCTCCTGCTGCGAAACCTCTATAATATATCCACAAGTTGATGAATATTGACTAGTTCAATTCAAAATCTAACATTAAGATATACGCTTCCTTCAAAAAGAACAAATTTTGTGTTCTTTTCCATATTACCATGTCGCACCTTACCATTTAAATAGAGTACTTAAGATTAATTTAGTTGGTCGACTTCGACATTTATGAAGAGTAGTGTTTTCTCTCCTTTTTTTGTTTCTTGATGTCCACTGCTTGATTTCCATGTGCCGAGGACAAAAATATGTACTGACAGTGGATCCACACTGCTCTTGGTCTTGGATAATGATGAGCAGAATGGCACTGAAAAGATAACTAAAAGTACACATTAGTTAACTCGAGATATATATTAAACTATATATCCATTTTAGTACGTATTTGTTTAATAACTAAGGGACAGATCGATATTGAGCGTCAGACGAGACTGGAATAATTGATTAGAAAAATGAAAAATATGACCCACAATTACTGCCGTCGATTTGTAAATTTACGTAAAAAAATCATCTTAGTATAATTATTTGTGTGTTTATATATGAAGCAGCTAAGTCCACATACATTCAGCTTTTTCGTTATGCGATAATAAAATGACATGTCCGCCAATATATAGATAATAATAAAATATATAACATTGTTTTTCGTTCTACATCTGTTAATAATTCATAGGATTATTATAGCATTTAATAATTCGATATTTTGATGAAAGCGAGAAGACGGAATTTAATCAAATTTATTACAGGAATTGAATTTGGGGTTATTTAGTTTCAGCTAATAATCAACTGTGTTTGTTTTATAGCATCTTCGTTCAGTGAATACGTATGTAATCTTCATTGTGAACTCGACAAAATTATATTCAAACATGCATTATTGAACTTTCAGTTTCAAAAGGTTTCCATGTGGATACAATTAATTTTTTTTTTCTCTGCAATCTTGCCAACTTCTAGTGGTGTTAATATTAAGAGTAGTCAGCATCGTTATTTGAAGTAATTAAGTTTTGCATTAGGCTTCCATTAGAAGAAAGCTTAATTATTCTCCAATTGCGAGTGGCCATTTGAATTATATCTAGTTACATCACTGGAATAAGCTACTGCACGCATTGGTGGATATCACCATCATAATGCATGCTCACGGTATTGCACTGAAACCACAGTTTTAAGAATATAAGATGGCGGTTTTGCTCAAGAGGATGTTGCCCATTTATATATTTTACTGTTTCTTTTTTTCTCGAGATTATATATAATATATATTTAGGGTAATAAAGCATCAAAGTCGACAAAGACGGTATATATAAAGCCAATGCTGAAAGGAGCACTTTTTAGCTTGCTAGCTCTAGCGACTGGTTAATATATTCATTTCACTGTTTCATTAGTTAGCTGCTTCATTCGAAGGCTTCTGTGGGCGTTGAAATGGTGGTTTTGGAATTGTCTCTGCAACAGGGTTTAGTGCTAATTGTATATACGTATGGAGTAGTAAATTAAGCCACGCCAGTCCATGCTTAAGGAATCATATATGCTGCTAATTAGTTAGATTAGTGAAGCCATTACCTTATTTCATGAATTCAGTTTACTTCGCCTCTATATAAGTTAATGTATATATATTGCAAGGTTTGTTGTTGCCATTTGTCTATAGGCCAGTCTTTTCTTAACAATAAGTGGTGTGGTGTCCCAGTGCAATTTACATTCTAAGTCTTTTTTAATATTTTAAGAACTAGTGCAAAAACTAACCATCAAAATTGATCCCAAATTATATAATACCAATATTAAATTTATCGTATAAAAGATAACAGAAACTAATATTGATAATTGAGTATAAATTTAACAATTAGATATTAATGAGAAAATATTAGATTTATCTGAATTAATATTTTCCAGTAATCAATGAAATATTAATATGCAATTAAATGGTGTAGCTAATCTCCTATCTGTTAATTTTAGAAATAAGTATTAATTTTTTGAGCCGACCCCACCTAGTGGATAAGGCTTTGTTGTTGTTTGTTGTAAGTATTAATTTTCTGAAAATAACGTTAATATTTATTTTAACATCCCAAAGATATTACTTAATTATAATATAAGAACTAATGCAAAAATTTAAAATCTTAATAAATTTGATAATATAATTTGGGTCAAGTGTAAAACTGATCGGATGCAATAATCAGATATTAAAATTAATCGTACTAAATTTGAAAGTGTAACTATTTAAATATTATTTTAATCTGTCCAGCTTTATTCTAAACATGAATACAGAAAAATGAAGAAATATTAAATGTGAAGAAAATATTAAAAGAAATAAAAACAAGTCAAATGGGTTACATGGGCTTTGACCACCTGGGCTTAAATCCCGTTAATATAAGGTCTTATAGCTTGCTAAAATTGACAATGTTGGTTCAACCACCATATCAAGATATAATGGCGCAGATGAAAGGTGAGTTACAACGGTTAGGATTAAATCAAAACCCCGTGAGCAATCAGATGTATAGAATGAGTTATAATGGCTCCGGTTCAATTAGAAAATAATAAATGAACGGATGCATTTAAAAATTGTTATGACGGTTTAGATTAAATCAGGAATAACATACCAATGGATGCGATTAGATCGTAGGATATAAAATCTGATAAAAAAACAAGTTTGATTCAAAGGTTATTAGACCAAAAATTAAATATCGATGGATAAGATAAAAAATTAAATAATGGATGAGATTCGATCAAGAATAACTATGACGACTTACTTAAAATCAGCGAACGATGCACGAGATTAAATCATTAAAACCAATCAGATGGATGAGAGATAACAACGAGAAAAGTAGATCGAAGCCTGTGATCAAATCATCAAAAAATATAAACGCAAAGATTAGTTGCTACAATTTCGTCTCCTACTTCTCGCGCACAAGTAATGGAAAAACGAAAATCAAGAGATGGACAATTACAATGATACAGTTGACGAAAGCCTTGCTTCCTATAGAAGCTAGTCGCTTTGGTAGCTTGTCTACCAAGCCTATAGTCAAAGGGTCGGATGGAGTGTTCAAAGTCGATCATGCACTTGTCGTGTGACCCATTGGTCCTAAGTAATGTCTTTCGCGAAGCGACCCACCTAACCTTTTAGGGCAATGGAACTTCAATCTCAATCCCGCCGTTGAGATGTCCAACGAATTCTAGGACCTTGACGAATGGATGGCCACCATTGTTGTTGGAAGAGCAAAAGGCCCGGGGCATAGCAGGACGAACCAATGTGAATGAGTGTAAGCTTCGTTGTCCGAACACGATTGGTGCTAGCCACACTAGGTGCTACCATGGTGGCAAGAGAGGCCAGGCGGTGATAATTGTCCAAGGACTGAAAATGATTTGCTGGGTGATAGAAACATTCTAGAATAATCAATTTCCATATAAGACGATCAACTTGTTTTCTCCATTAGCGACGTTGTTAAAATCGATTCGGCGGCGGTTCATAAAATTTCGATGAGTCTGACAAAATTTCTTCTAGATTTTTTGTTGTGGCTTTTCCAAATAGTGGCGAGATCATCGGAGAAAGAAAGAGAAGTTTTGGGGTTTCGTGGAGAGATAGATTGCCAAAGAAGTCTCGTCGGTGTGTCGCTCATGAAAAAATTGAAGTTGATGGATAAATTAATTTGTCGCCATTGTGCTCCAATATTAGTGAAAAGAGAAAAAAATGAGCGAAGAGAATTGGAGACTCCCAACGTTGCAGACATTAGAAAATCAATTCAATCGATTTATATAGGTGAAACTCTACCTTTGTTCATCCTCGTCCTCCATTGATCATGCAATCCGATCATGTGAGTGATTAGCATCATTAACTTATTGATTACATGTGATTCACAATCGCCATTAATAGCTCCCATTGTAACTCCTCGAGTTCCTATATATATCAATGTGTTTGCCACCTATTAGGGGAACCACCAACTATCTCACTAATAAAGAAAAAAAATAATGAGATAACTCGGTATGTTGGGTCGCCCATAACAATAACAATATCAACTATATATCAATATCAATAATAACTATTCAATTCTATGAACAATCAATAACATATAACCAATGGTATGAAAAATAGTTTATACTATAATGATTATCAATTTATAATAAGCAATAAATTAATTATAACAATCATTCATACCATTAATTTACTGATGAACAATCAGTATCAATTGCTTCAATTATCAATTATAGTTAATCAACAATTCAATTGACCATAGATTTGTGAAGGCTATATTTGACAATTACCAATAATCTATCTATTCGGCACAAAAGTTGCAATCTATTATTCATCAATCACAAAGGAGCAATTCAATTAACGATTAGTCATAAATATGCAATTCAATTATTGATCAGTCACAAAAAGGTGCAATTCAATTATCCATCAACCATATTGATTGCAATACAGTCAATTAGTTATTCTTTAACTTAAGGTTGTAATATAATTGTCAATATCATAAAGGTCACAAATACAATTATTCAATTATCTATTTAAGTTTTCAAGTTATCCTTTCGATCATACAATAGTGTCAAGAGCTCTCATTTATTGAGGGATCTAACATCATGCCGCTTGGAACCAATTAACCATAAAAGTCATAATACGCAAAGCATGATGACCCACAATTTTAGTCTTTTATCTTGTTTACCTATCACTTCTATTTTTATCAATTTCATGCCATATCAATTAGGCGTCAATCAATAAAATAATGCACTTATTGTCAATAATCAATTTTTCATCGATTCTAATTCTTCATTATTAATTTATCAATAAATATTATGTATGGAATTATCATCATAACCACAATTCAATTTTATCAATAAGTCAAATATCAATAGAAATTAATAATTTATTCTATATAACAATTTATGATAAATTATTATCAATCAATAATTCAATCATAACAATTAATCAATGATCAATTATAAAACTATTATTTTCAAAAAGCATCAATATAATAATTATATAATTAACTACAATCAATTACTCATCAATAATATTTTTATTAATTAAACTCGCGTTGGGTGGGGTAAAATCCGGACTGTGTCCTATCCATTCTCAATCCAAGACCGGCTTGAGTAAAATTCGGATTGTGTTCACTCGTCGGGTATAATATCCCTGACCTAATCATGCAATTAGATATATGAATGTAATGTAATGTTACATTTATTTTATGATATTGGTAAGAATTATGAATGATATGTTAAGGTATAAGCTTCAATGTTAATTATTGGAGCGTGAAAAATGATGAAAATTTGTTTAACGGATAAAAATATAATTCTTTAACATGTGAGAAATTGGGAAAATAAAGTCTTTGTAATTGTTCATATACGTGAAAGCATTCTAAAAGTGATTTTTAATCAATTTTAGGAGGTGTTTTAATTAGGTAAAAGATAGACTCAAAATTGAAAATTTTGTGAAATCATGATTTTAGATTTTGATTCCTTGATTATTTATTTTTCTAATTATTTTATTTGAATCCCCCCTCATTTTGGCCAACTTAAAGTTAGTTTCTCATGCGTTATCTTTTATCCCTCAAATTTGAGTCGATTTCTAATTGGTCCTCCAACTTCAATTTATAACCGGAGCGTCCTCCATCTTTCATTTTCTTACACGCTTAATCCTCATGACCGGAGATAGTGGGTTTTCTGGTTGCTTTGCTTACGTGACGGACTTTCTCTCTCATCCACGTCGGTTTAAATCCACCACGTCGTTATAAGAATTTAAAAAAATAAAAAAGTGAGATCGTCCACATCATTAAAAAAGTTTAAAAAATAAAAAAGAATTAAAAAATTAGGGCCGGCATGAGGGGCCAGCGCGCCCATTTGTAGAGGGGGACGGCGACCCCTGAGCGGGGTCGCCGCCCCCCTCCCTTCTCCCTCTACGACGGCGAGGGAGAACGAGGGGGGCGGCGACCCCCCTCATCCTCCTCGTCGTCGCAGAGGAAGATGAGGGGGGCCGCCGACTCCCTCCTTCTCCCTTAGTGACCGGGGATGGGATACCCATTGAAGGGATGGGATTCCAGGAGGGGCCCGGAGTAGTAGCAGAGCTCGACTGGCGTGTAGGTGGAACATCGATCGGGGACGATCGGATCCAGGCATTCTTCGGGAAGTTGAGTTTGGCCTTGTTTCCCTTGAAATGGAGGGCGGCATCATCGTAGGCCTGTGCCGCAACTACCGCACTATCGAAGCTGCCAAGCCAAACGGCCGCACGGCCGCTGCCGCACAGCCGCTGTCGCACTCCTCTGTATCTTCTCTTCTGCTGTGTTGTTGTGACCACAGTAAAGGATGACCGGCGTCCATCCTCTGTTCTTGCCGGTGCTGTAGACGAGGACAAAAATGAATAAAAAATGATGACCCCATTGGCGACCTCTTGTAAACCCTTTAAAAGCTTCGACACGGTCTGCTGAGCGTCCTCCTTTAACATCCTCTTCACCCGCACTCCATTCCCGCCTCCTTCCATGCTCCGGCCATCCTCCATGCCGGCCATGTTGAGACGATCGCCCCGGGGGGCTTGTGTGTCGACAACCACGAGCATCAGCGCAAAACGATCAACGATGTCTCCCGTTGTGAGAGTGCCGCCCTTCGTGCGGCCGCCTCAGTCAACGGCGGCAGAGGTGGTGGTGGCGGCATGGCCTGATGCTGCTGATCTTTCGCCATCGCTGAGGGAGAAGAAGGGGGGCGGTGGCCCCTCCTCATCCTCCTTCTCCCTCAACGACGAGAAGGAGGGGGGCGGCGGCCCCCTCAGGTGAGGAGGATGAGGGGGGCCGCCGCCCCCCTCGTTCTCCCTCTCCAGCTGAGGGAGAACGAGGGGGGCGGCGCCGCCCTCCTCTGCGAATGGGCGCGCCGGCCACTCGGGCCGGCCCAATTTTTTTATTTTTTTAAATTTTTTTAATGATGTGGACGATCTCACTTTTTTATTTTTAAAATTTTTATAATGACGTGGTGGACTTAAACTGACGTGGATGAGAGAGAAAGTTTATCACGTAAGCAAGGCAATCGGAAAATCTACTATCACCGGTCAGGAGGACTAAGCGTGCAAAAAAATAAAAGATGGAGAACGTTTTAATTACAAATTAAAGTTAGGGGATCAATTGGAAAGTGACTCAAAATTGGAGGACCATTCATATAATTTACCTCGAAAATCCACATGAAAGAAGAGGACCATGTGCTGCTAGTGAAGAAATTAGATAAAGGATTACAAGATTAAACTTTCCACTATTAGTAAGTCCTTATTTAGCTCTTTTATTGACTTTAATTACATATATTTTTTAAAAAAATAGGATTCCTCTGAGTTTCTCTATCTTACCCTTATCTCATCTTTAATTAATTATAAGGTAAAACTCATGTTGTTCATGAAGGAAAGAGAACCCTAGGCATGACTAATCTGTTCCTAAAACTTTAGTTACACTTTTGCATACTTTTTTATGTTTAAAATTTATGTAATTTAATCCTCTTAATCCTTTTTTACTCTACTTTCATTGAGTTACGGAATCAAATTAATCAGATATGTGAAGCAAAAGTTATGCTCTCATCTTTAAGGTGCTATTATTTTGTCCACCGAAACTCTTACCAAATTTTGTAAATTATGTATTAAATCCAACATGTTATAAAATTTTCTTATAATTTAGTGTCAGCAATATAAATATGTTAATTTATTTTCAATTGCAATCACTCAAAAAGAATATGCCTAGTGAAATTTATAAATAGTTTACCAAACCTTAATCCTTAGTCTGACAGAATAAAGTTTAAGGTAGATTATGCTAGCATTTGTTAAAATTATTGTGTTTAGTTTAGAAGGAAATAAATTCAACTAATTTTATGAGTTATACCCTAGGAAGTCTAAGTTTAGATAAAATTTAAAATGCCATAATATGAGTTGTTTACTAATTTATAATAATGATAAAAGTAAGGTCACTCAATATGTCCGAATACATAAACATCATGAAAAGAGTAGGTTGAATGTTGATTTTTCTAAAAACAAACCATAACGAAATAAGTTTTGAAATTTTTAGGAGACGTTTGGTTGTGGGATAAAGTATAGAATATCTCGATATTTCGATAATATAATCAAACGTGACGTAGAATAGGACTATCTCGGTCAAACTTCAAAAATCATGAAACCACTTTAGAAAACGTGAAATCGTCGATTTTAACCTTTGAAAAAGAATAAGTGTATTCTTCTCAATTAAAAGAATATAGTTATTCCTCATTTTTTTTTAAAAAACTCAACTACATTTTATTTTTTAAAAATTCAGTCATATATTATTATATAAATATTTTTTAATATTATGATCTTGAACACCACTTATGCATCATAAAATATTTTAAATATAAAATATTATATTTTAAATTTTTATTCTCTTCAAACCAAACAATAGGTAGAATAAAAGTATTTTACTTTTTTGAGAATACAATATTCTTCTATTTTATTCTCCTTAATTTTATCTTGCAACCAAACGGCCCCTTAGAGATTAAGATCTCTGTAATTTGGAAGTAAGCAAAATTGAAATGTTCAAATTTGATTATGTGGATATGAATTTTCATTTACTGTGCATGCAATTTATCATAATATTAGGCCAATCCTTATGATAAATAACTACTTAGATAATAAGAGTAAATGAATGAGTTTCATGTAACCTTTGTAATTATTTGTGTATCATGTATGCTAAGAGTAGACGAGTAAATTAGAGAAAAAGAAAAGAAAAACTTTTTGTTAGCACTAAGTTGGTTTCTCCTACTTTATGTATATACTTCTTATGAATTCGATGTAACATTGGTGTTATATGTATTGAATATGTCTTTTCTTCTTATGAAAAATATGTTTGAATGATGGATTGATTGGTTGCACATTTGAAAGCATATGTAATATGTTATAAATTGATATTGTAAAGTGCAATCCTATTTTGCTTAAAAAAATGATCGATATGATTCATCTTTTCATATTTGAAATAAGATTGTTTATGATGAATCATTCATCTATTATCATGAATTTGCATGTATAGTGATTGGAACTAAATGTTACATCACTGATTACGATATAGCTAACTCCATATTCTAATCCATTATTTTATTCCTAACAAATGGAATGAGATAGACTAAAGCTAAGTGTCATGCAGAACTAAGTGACATATGAAGCTAAGTGTTACATTATGAGAAATCATACTAGGAACGACATCTAGAATCCACATGGCTCATATCGCCATTTGATATTTTTTTCAAAATAGATGAGGTAGAATGAAGTTAAGTATTACATCGTTGATCACAATGGGAGCCACCTCTAAAATTCAGCTAACGTCATCACAAAATGATCAATTTGTGATCCGTGTATTCATATGAGATTATTGCATATTGAATTCATCAGTTTGATAGTTGTTAAATGAGTGTAAGTATGGAATGAATATGTATGCGTCTTTCACATGGTCATGAAAGTTATTTGTCATATATGCAACTAATTATTTCATACTATTATTATCTCTCCGAATTGATTAGTTGACAACACATAAGTTATAAATTGTCAACTTATTGAGCTATTATTTTCTCACATTGTTGTTGTACACTTTGTCATATCGGTAGGACTTTTGGACTGTCGAGTGTTTGCCTTAGAAGGGTGTGAATACAATTTGTTCCTAAGATACTGAGACGTCATGTGCATATGTACTATATACATGATAATAATCTTGTATCTTGTAAAAAAAAGTCCTTTTATAACTTTGTGGTTGTGTGTATTATAGGATATGCTAACTGCTCTTAATGATCAATCGTAAACTACGTGGCTTATTATTATTATTATTATTATTATTATTATTATTATTATTATTATTATTATTATTATTATTATTATTATTATTATTATTATTATTATTATTATTATTATTATTATCATCATCATTATTATTATTATTATCATCATCATCATCATCATCATCATCCGTCGTCGTCATCGTCATCGTCGTCATCATTGTCGTCGTCATCGTCGTCGTCATCGTCATCATCATCATCATCATCATCTAGAGGAGCTATAAATAATATTTTATTTGATCATCCGTAATGAGTCGCGAACTCTGGTTTAAATTGGGATTATGTCATAAGGTCCAACAACACTTGAACCACGTCATAATGTTTCCAATTCTTTACTTGTTGTTTGCTCCATCTCCTAGCCTTCCGACGGTGGCGTCTTCAGAGTCGGTGGAAGAAGGCAGAAGAGCTCATTTCCCGCTTCATCTCCTAGTCTTTCGACTATTGACCCTAAACTCGTTTCTCGGCCGATGGTGTGCTCCAAAACGGTTCAATGCGCTTTGTTCCATCCATCGTCTAATGTCCATCTGACGGTCGAGTATTTCGGGATAGCAGGATGTTATCATTAGTGGGGGTAGTATGCTCATTAAATTTATAAAATAATATGATGAACACATTCACTATGTTTAATATTCTTGGTTGTGACATTTTGTTTGAGACTCCAATCATCAGTATACGAAGAAATCAATGCATACAAATTTGGTTAATCGCCTAACTCTCCCTCTCGTTTTTCCATGAAACAACATCTTTTTTTTCCCTTGTTTTAAAGAAAAATGAAAAGTGTCTCCCTTTCTCAACAAAAAGAAAAGGGAAAAGAATTATTGAACAAAATTTGCAGGTCATCTGGCGCTTGAAGACATGGCGGAGACCATTTTCCTGAAGCGTAGAGCGCCGTATGGTATTCTGATGACGCCTTTGTTCCTGTAGCCGTACTCCTGCGCCGCCATGTCAAGCAAAGCCACGAAAGACGGCTCCTTCAGCAGCCTCACATGCACGAGGACGCTCTCCACCTCATCCCCGGCTTCCTCGAGTCCGACGAGCATCGGAACATAACCTTTTGGCGGCGACCTCTCCGCCTCCTCTTCACCAGCGGCGCCGCCTCCGAAGAGGAGATCGTAAGGCATCCTCGACGCCACAGTTTTCCTCCTCCTCCAGAACATGGCCGGCCGCCTTGAGAAGACTACTACTACCGAGATCTCCGAGTTATAAGATCCGAATGTACGTGCAGCGTTGAGTACTTGCTACAAGATATCAAGAATCGATCGTATGTATATATAGGAGACAGCGTTGGACTTCTTCGTGTTACGCGCATGCAATTCGTGCGTTCACTTTCTACAGATGCCTGAAACTGTTCAATTGGATTTGTCCGGATGCGCAGCGAAAGAAGGAGTCTAGTCTCGTTAGCTACTTTTAACATGGGCGTGTTGTGAATTGTGATACTTTGCTCGTCAGTTGGTCAAAGTGTCTCAGCACATGCACGTACCCTACCCTTTTCCTACGGAGATCAAAGTTCGCATATAACACAATTTGTGGTAAGTAATTAGTTCTCTAGTCAAAGTAGTCAGCTTAATTAGTTAATTGCCTTGTGGGGGGAAAACAAATAGTAGTCAGCTTGTTTGATAATTAATTAATTCATGCGTGCAAGATAAATTCTAGAACATAACATGTGTTCAAGTGTCGGAAGTATATATACTTGAGTATTTGATTGGTAATTAATTTCTGCTCTATATAATGTGTTGTTAGCTTCATTTCATTGATTACCGATAAAAGTATACATCTTCTGTGTGAGTAATTAAGAAAATATAAGCAAAGTAACATGGATAACAATATTGTGGAATAACACCCGTTGGAATTAAGTAAAGAAATCATAATTATTAGAATAGAAAAAAATATGTAATGAAGCATTGGAATTAGAGTTCATATTTGAAATATTAATGGTCATACTACGTCATATTTTTAATGTGCATGGTTACCATATGGTGAGAAGGTTGGGGACCTTGGCCCACGTCGATAGTTGACGCATACTTTCCGACTTTTCGTCCCTCGAGTGCATGCATGGTTGATCGAATATGGCCACTACCAACGCTGTCTTGCGTTGACCATCGCGTCAACATATTCTATCTTGACGAGTGACACATTAACTAAATAAATACAAATAATTAATTAACTGATTTTGAATTTTGACTTAGAAAAGAAACGCTTATGTTACTGATTGTCGTTATGATAATATATAATCACATATTGCAATTAATTTATTGTTTTTTTGCAGAATATAATTAAACCTAATAAACAAGGCTATGGATTAATTAAGGTTGTTGGCAAGAAGATGAATCATATATATATAAATATATATATATATATATATATATATATATATCTTAAAAAACATGAAAAAGGCATAACTGAGGGAAAGGCATTAAGGAGCGAAATTAATAATTTTATTTTCTCTTCTAAATAGCATCGTCATCGAATATATTCATCTACGCAAGGAAGCAAAGGAGGGTCAAATAAACTAGTGAATGCCAAACTAGCAGGAAGTTGTTTTCGAGTATATTTATATTTCTTGTATGATTATTTACAATTTTTATATTTGTACTAAAAGATTATAGTGATAAAAAATGTAGATAGTATATACGTGTATTAATAATAAATATATCTAAGAGTCAGCATAATATGAAAGATAAATATTTTTTTGTTTCTGATTTATTACCTTCTCTGTTTTCATAGTTTCATTTCGCCTTAAATATTGCCTCCTTGATATTTTATATATTAAGTGTCATATTAAGCATTCAATTAATTCATTATTAATGAAATTTTTTTATTTGTGATCCACTACAAGAAGCTTTTTGGATAGACACATAAAAAATGTATTCCAAACCATGCAATTATGCGTAATGTCATATTAACGTTGCCTTTTGCGTTGCAAAGTTGCGTCATCTAAATCCCGCCCGAAGTTACGGCCTTGCAATTATGAGGTGCTAAATACTTGTTTGGGGGATAAACAAGTTCTGTTAATGCGACGCCCTTCACCAAGGCAGCATTTTATGTAGAGCAACCATGTCGCCATGGTGCTATTGTCGTCACTACAATTCCCCCAATGTGGTGCTATTGGGCATTGTGCCTCGAAGGTAGCTATCATGACGCCAATGTCACACTAATTAACCTAACACTGATTAATATCACAAAGAATCTAAGACTTAATTAAACCTTATTTTCCCCAAAAACCATCTAATACAATGTAGTTTATAACATAGCTAGCATCACACCGAAAATTATAAAAAAGGAGACATTCGTAACAACCATAACATCACATACAAGTACTAGTTTGCAAAAGTACCAATTAGCACCATGAAAATGTAACAAAAATAGAACAAAAAAGAACTAGCTATCCATTGAAACTCGAATCATTAATATATGCGAGAATCAATACATCGAAAACTTGGTCAATCACCTAACTACACTGTTTTAATCACTTAATGCCCTATTTATTCCTTTAGGTCATGGTCATCCTTGGACCTCCTTCTCGTTTCTCTTTTTTTGAGGTTGTGTTTGGATGAAGGGTTAAGGAAGGATATGTTGGGTTAAATTGGGGTGAGGTGGGTTTAGAATTATTAAACTTTATTTGAATAGTAATTTTAAAATATAAAATAATATATTATAAAAAATAAAAAAGTGCCCTGGCGTGTGGTCGACGCACATTGCTGGTGCGCGCGATGGGGCATCGCCCCCCTCTGCGATATCATCGATGACGGGATCATAGGGAGTGGCCCCCCTTGGACACATTTTTTATTGTTATAATATATTATTGTATCATACGCTAGAGCTCGCTTTTTATTTTATATATATTATTTTATATTTTAAAATATTAAAAAAATGAGAGAAGGAATTTAATCATTCCATAAATAAAAATCCAAAAATAATAGAAAAATTAACAGAATTGGATGATCAAAGTGAAAATACGATATAATTTAGGGGGCGGGCGATACGATGAGTTCAAAACTTCAAGAGAGAAATAAAAAATTATCGCAATTTAGGAGAATTTTAAGAAATAACCCTTATATAAAGTGTCATCCAACCTCGCCAATCACCTTAATCCATCACTCTTTAACTTAAATTACCAACAAAAATGAAATCGTCTCCCTTTCTTAATCAAAAAGAAAAGGAAGAAAAGTAGAAAGGGTCGTCATCTGACGTTTGTAGACATGGCAGAGACCATTTTCCTGAAGCGTAGAGCGCCGTATGGTATTCTGATGACGCCTTCGTTCTTGTAGCCGTACTCCTGCGCGGCCATGTCAAGCAAAGCCGAGAACGACGGCTCCTTCAGCAGCCTCACATGCACGAGGACCCTCTCCACCTCATCCCCGGCTTCCTCGCATCCGACGAGCATCGGAACATAACCTTTTGGCGTCCACCTGCTCTCCGCCTCATCCTCTTCATCGACGGCGCGGCCGCCGTCGAAAAGGATTTCGTGAGGCATCCTCGACGCTTCAGCTTTCTTCCTCCTCCAGAACATGGCCGGCAGCCTAACTTGAGACGACTACCGGAGAGATCTCCGAGCTATAAGATCATGCAGCGTTGAGTACGTGCTGCAAGATATGAAGAAGCGAGCGGTGGAATATATATCTATATATATGACACTTATCACGAGGAGTGCTCTGCGTTCACTTTCTATACATTACCTGCGACTATTTAAATTTGATTTGTCCGTTCGATCAGCGAAAGACCGAGTCTTGTTTCGTCAGCTTCGTTATACAATGGCGAGATGTGATACCTTGCACGAGAATTGGTAAAAGGGTGTCAGCACGTGCACGCATCCTTTTCCTACGTACTCACGTATGAATAGAGTTTGCAAACTGCGTGGCAATTCCTTTTTTTTTTAAGTCAAAGTAGTCAGCGTGTTCGATATAATATTAATAGGGTAAGTAAGATAAGTCCTTGGAGATAACATGCGTTCAAGTTGTCGGACGTATATTACTCGAGTACTTTGGATAATATAAGCTTCATTTGTATTACCAACAAATCTATATATATATAAAGTTGGTGCACCAGAGAGGCTCACGTTGCAACATTGAATGTTAAATTTTTTTCTAAATACTTCTAATTGGATGGGGAGGAAAGGAAGGTAGTGAGAGGAGAGGAGGGAAGAGAATTTTTTAAAATAATCCTATTCTATACTTAGCCTCTTCAATTTTTTGAATTAAGGGTCTTAATTTAAATGAGTGATTTTGCGGACCACAATCTATCTTTTAGTGAAAGTTCATATTTGAATTGGATAATTTTTTTTTCTAATGAATAAGTTTTCCTTGCTCCCTAGTTATTCTCCTCCCTTCTCACTACTTCTCCTTTCTCTAATTTTTTTAATAAAATATTATAATTATTTAAAATTTAATTATAGATTAATTATGTAGTAAATAAAATTTTTAGTAGTTGATATGTTATATTATAAATTAATGAAATGCAATATTTTAATAAATTCAGTATCTTTTAATAAAATATATGATAACTATAATTATATTTATTCACACAAAATGTAAAAATTAATATTAAAACATAATTATAAAAAATAATATTTTTTAATATCTATTAATTTGGGATGGATAATTAGTCCTTTGCAATTTCAAATTCGTTGAAAATGGCGAAGGACGTGACATCCCTTCGAAATTGTAAAATTTACGACGAATACTAGAATCCATTGCAAATTTATTTAAAATCAAAATTTGTGACAAAGAATCGTTGCAAATTCTGATTTTTTTTAATCTAGATATATAACATTCGCTTCCATAGTTCCATTGCCAATCCTTTTTACGTTAACTATAAGAATATAAAAAAGGGTATAAGAGATATATAGTTCAAAATCGGAAAACAAGTATTTCTTGGGAGAAATAAATTAAACTTCGTTGTTTACATTAAATTGATGAGAATCCAGGTTTGATGAGTAGTACATGATTAAGGCACGAACAAGCTCAATCCCACTGATGTGAATAAATAAAAATGGAAATTATTGTGAACATGCGCTTCCACAAAAAATGAATTGCGTATCACCAGTTGATGATAACAGCGAAAGATAATTAGTGTTCCCCTGAAATATCAACTTATCACGCAGTACTCACTTATCTCTAGGAAATAGTTCTTTCTTAGGTTTGAATTGATATTTTAGTTCGATATATCTTTGAAATGAAACGAGAATTTATATAATAGAAAAAAGTAAATATGATAAATTAATTTTAATGAATGTTTGAATAAAAATTAAATATTACAAATATAAAATTAAATCTCATTTAAAATAAAATAAAATTATAAATATTTTTTTAAAGAAAAATATTATTTAAATATAAAATATTTATAAAATAAATTATATTTAATAAAATATTATATTTTTTAAAGTTTTTTTCGCTAACCCTCCTGAACTATAAACTTTTTCGCGTCTACCCACATCTTTCAACTATTCCGCTGACTTTCTCTAAACAATATCGCCTTTTTCACTTAAGTTCATCCGTCAACCTCTATTAGCTTTTCCATTATTATTTTTTTAATTTATGAAATGACCAAATTTCCCTTCCCTCATGTAATTTAATATTGAAAATATAAAAAAATATATATTATAAAAAATGTTTACTTTGCCGGAGCATCAGAGGGGCAATGCCCCCCATCTCACCGGCGAGGTAACAGGGATGAGGGGCGTTGCCACCTTGCGACCTCAACGAGGTCGTCGGACCCCTAATCTATCACCGACAGCAACAAGAACAAAGTGCGATTCAATCACGATTCGAATATCTAGACGGGCAATTATTACAATTAGTACCGAGAATTAGTTGTTGGGAAGTATGAACTCAGAGCATCTGGACGCTCCTGGCAGCGGCATTGGCTTCCCGGTGATGAATAACAGGAAGTCGGCAGCGATGTTTGGGATGCCAGAGGAGGAGGACGGCGGCGTCGCCGAGCTGCTGGCGGCGTTCGAATACAAGGTCCAAGCTTCTGACATGGCAGACATCATGCAGAAGTTTGAGCAGTCGGAGATGGTCATGGCGGGACTATTGTGGCTGCTACCAACTAATGTTGTAAGACCTGACCCGGCCATAGACCCGGATTTACCGGCGGGTCAGGTCGGACCGGTCGAACCGGTTAAACTCGGATGATTGGACCGGATAATTATAAATTAATATAAGTATAAAACCAGCTTAGATAATAATTATAAGTGTATGCATAATAATTTTTTAATCACTAGTGGGAAGACAAGATTTATTTAAATGAACAATGAATCAAATCAAATATAATTTTATAAAAAATACATTCTAAATTTTAACATTTTACTAAATTTATTATTTTAGTAGTATGATAATTTATGCTAGCATCGTATTTGAATTTACAAATACATTACATTTTATTTTGAATGAATAACAATATAAATAATATTTTTTATTACCATTGATTTTAAATGTGTATATAAACATAATATCCTAATAATTTGATTTTTTTGTAATAATAATAATAATAATAATAATAATAATAATAATAATAATAATAATAATAATAATAATAATAATAATAATAGTGGTAGAATAGATGATGAGTGTGCCATTATTAAATGTTAGTAATATAATAAAAAGCTTGGAAAATTGATAATTCAAAGTTAGAAATTATAATATTTTTAAAAAAAATTGGCTAAACCCTCAAACCCGTCCGGATCACTCAAACCCATCGGATTGACCGGTCCAACCCGGGTTTTGACCGGGTCAAACTAGGTCAATCATCCATCCAGGTTTTGAGTGACCCATGACCCCTTTTGTACTCCGGACGCCGGTCCGATCGGCCGGGCCGAGTCGAGTTTGACAACCTTGCTGCCAACAACAACCGTCCATCTTCTACCACCCCACGTCTGACACCGTCCACTACAATCCCTCCAACCTCTTGACGTGGCTCGATAGCATGCTGCTGGAGATTAACGTGCCTCTATCGCCTCCGGCCGGGAAGACCTCTCAGAGCCATCATTTTCAGCAGTAGAAAACCTGTCAGGAGATGCCGCGCCAAATCGAGCTCCCTCAGTTGCTGCCTCAAGCGAGGACGGAATCTTCCATCGTCACTGTTGGAGCAAAGTTTTAATGATATATAAAATTATATTTTGATGATACAAATCTCAAAAAATTAAACTTAAATGTTGAAAAAGTTTAAAGAAAAAGAGATAACTTTATGCACTAACTTTGATTAAATAATTGACTATGATTTTATTATATTTTTTATGAATAATAAATATCAAAGTTATAGATAATCATGTTAGCTATTCATATAATTCAAGATTATTTAATTTGGATAACTGTGAAAAATGTTATGCTCATAATAGTGCAGGTCGGTCAATATGCCGAAGGAAGCGAAGAAGGCCGGTCGAGACAATATCGATCGACCGATAATACTGAGATTGCCCAGTTGATGTCGAGACGATACCAATCGACGGACTGGTCGACCGAGCAGAAGTTGAGAAAATCGCGCAATGGTCACATAGAGCGGTCGACCAGCCTTCGAGTTAAATGAATAGTAACGGTCAAATTTGAATGAGAAAAATAAGGAATAAATTATGAACGAATTTTTCACGTACTAGAGCATATAAAATGAGTGTGATTGAATTCTCTCTCTTTTCCTCTCATATTATGCTTATGATCTGACTTGAATTGCTTTGATTTAAAAGGATTAATGAGTCTATTTTAAGCTTCCACGACGTCTTTTGTGAAATTGACAAGTTCGGATTTAACACCAATTCACACCCCCTCCCCTCTCTTGATGTCTTTTGGGATCCTACAGTCACAACTGTCGGAGGCTTCCCTGCTACGGCCTGAAGCCCATCCCCCGTGCTCTTCCTTCGCCCACCAGGCCGGGTAAGGTCACCTACGGAGTAATGGATCCCCATCTGGACATCATTTACCTCAAGATTGAAAATAGATGCGGATGTCTGCTACATCGATGGCGATGATGACTATTCTTCGTCGTCCTCTTAGTCCAGAGGTGGAGTCACCGGCAGAATGATGGGATCGTCGACGACGACAGAGGTGGCATCGATCTCCAAGACGTCGTCTCCTCTGTCGGCGATGCCGATTGTGGTAGTGGACTCGCAGGAGACTGGAATCCGGCGTCGCCCCATGCCTCTAAAGTAGCAAACTTTTTTATAATATAATATATTGTATTTTTTCAATATTAGATAATACGATGAAAGGGCAATTTAGTCATTTCATAAATTTTAAAAATAAAAATTAACGGAAAAGTTACCAGAGGTTGACGGATGGACTTAGGTGCAAAAAAAGCGATATAGTTCATGGGGTCAACGAAATATTTGAAAGACGTGAGTAGACGTGGAAAAAGTTTATAATTCAAGGGGGGTTAGCGAAAAAACTCAATTTTTTAATGAAATAATAAGTAATAAATAATATTATATTAATCCTTTATTATAAATATTTTAAATTTAATAAATAAATTGCTTCATAAGAGAAATATGTGAAAGAGAGAAAATAAGAAAAGAAGAAGAAACAAAAACAAAATTAGAAAAAAAAACTCAATAAAAAAACTTGCTACAGTATTCTGGTTCCAAAAAAAAATCAAATTAAAATTTTAGAATCAAGATCATGTGGCCATCGTTCCAAGTCTATAAATGTGATTTAGTTTCACTTTGAAGCAGACCAGGAAGACTTGTTTGAGGAATTAGATAGAATCAGAAACCTGACGTCAAACTTAATTTCCCAATTAAAGACAACCTAAATGTAAAAGTGATTTGAATTAAATATTTTATTCCACAAAAAATGTTAACGAATAGACTTTGTTAAAAAAATATCCTGAAATTATTGTAAGAAAAATGGCGTATGCCCTATGGATTTTCTTGAATAGAGGCTTTAATTTACTACAAGTTTTTTTTTTCAAAAGATTAAAGACAATTAACATTACTTTTTTTAAGAAACAACGAAATTAAACTCTAAAATTCGACTTTTAATCTGACTATATCAAAATAATATATTGTCATATTCAACTTCACTAAAAAGATATTGATACCTTGATAATATTGACATGTAACACCCGAGATTATTAGAGAAAAAGAAGAAAAGGAGTTAAAAGGAAAAGATAAAAAGGAGAATAAAAGAAAAAATAAAATCTGAGTTAGATTTGAATTGATCCTTTAATTACCACACGAACTCAGATCTCTTCCTTATGTATATGAGATTAAATCTAACAAATCAACCCCTTTTTCCCTGTGCAAGCCGGTCCTAAAATCTCCATCCTATTTTCGTGCGCCTTTCGTTATTTTCGTCCTTGATCCACCTAAACCGAGAGGGACTGACAGAGGAAGAGGAAGAAGAGGAAGACAGCGATAACAGTTTCTCGAACAGAAACTTCGAGGTATGGAATTGGGATAGATTCGTGATAGAATTTTGATTTTAGACGTGAAGCATGTTCTAAATAGTTCCTGGTTAGTACCTGATGTTCTATGATGTTAAGTTGTGCCGGCCACCATCGGAAAAGATGAACGGAATGTGAATTGCGCGTCCGCGCAGTTTCTGTGTAAGAAGAACCCGGTCCGGGTTCACCTGGACCTGGCCCGAGCAAGTCCGTCGCCGGACCGAGTTTGGAGGAACTCGGTCCGGATCTGCCATTGGCGACACTCGTCGAGCTCTGCAACCGGACGAACCCGGCCCGGGTTGAAGACGACCCGGACCGAGTTCTGCGTACGATGAACAGTCAGGCGCGAGAGCCACCCCGACTCGAGGATGTACCGACCCGGCCCGGGCTCTACTCTGATTTTCTCAAAGATGATGACCATGAATTCATCCCGAGTTCTCCCCACTCGGCCCGGGTTCCGACCTTGATTAAATCAATTCTATGATGTTTGGATCCCTGATTACATCTTATCCCTGTTTGTGGCACCTTAAAAGCATATTCAATGATATGTCTATCGCTCAATGTTTCAACACTTTAACTGTAGACATGTATCCCGGTTGACTAATGTAAAAGCTGATTCTTTAGCATCTTTTGGTAAAAGATCGCTTGCCGATCAATTTTGGAAGAATGTCTCCCCTCTGAGCTTCCTTTAGTTTTTGTGTAATGATAATATTGGCTAATCTAATCACATCTCCCTTTAAGAAAAACTGCTATATAATTAAATACATTGAATCTTATCCATTAGACAGGGAGCAAAACAGTTCATAAGATGTTGTCTATGATTTTGAAGTATAAAAGAATTATATTTTTGTTTGATTAAAATTTGATTATCACATATTTTTTATTGATAATACTTAATGTTTTAAAATTAAAATAAGTTATAAGAATTGAATATATTTTGAAGATTTATAAATGCAAACTTACGAAGAATTTTGAAATTAATACATAAAATCTTCTTTTGACTTGTGATATTACTCTTGTAAAATTTATGTTGTTCACATATCAAAGGAAAGATAATTATATGTCTATTTTTACTCTTGGCATGTTTATTATCACGACTATTTTTTAAATTTAACAAAAGAAAAAGACACATAAAAGTATGAATGCTAAGTCTTCTAAACTTTAATATGTTTATTTATCTATAAAGAAGACTTCATATTTATAATAAATATGTTTGGCATAATTTTTATAGGACTCTCGTGTTATGAGCCTTATGTGCATTAACTTATTATGAATTTGTACTTGTTACACTATATCATTTATACATGCACATTATGATTTGGATTAAAATGATTGATCATATTGATGTGCTATTTGAAAATTATTGCATAAGACATCTAATTGCTAAACTCTATACTTATGCACATGTTTGAAATAAAGCATATTACTAAGGAGATCATTTTCAACTTGCTATATACATCTCCTATCAAAATTGAGTTATATGTCTATCTTTGTGAAATATTTTGACATGAATCTTATTTTCCCATATTTCAAATTATCGTGTCATGAAAGTTATTTCTCTTATTCGTAATTTGAAATATCTACTATCATTTTAAAAAAAGAAGGAGAATGTAAAAGACTAAACTTTAATTTTTTTCCTCATTTGTTGTCACTAATCTTGATTATTATTTTGTGACAAAGAAAGAAAAGGGAAAATGAATTTGAAGGAGTGAAGACACAAAATTTTATAGTAAAAGTATTGTTTTAAACTTTGATATACTTTTGTATCACAATTATTTGTTCTTTAGATTTGTCTACTAGTTATCATAATTTGTGCACAAACCTATGCTCTTTGGAAAATCAACTTTTGGGTGGATATTTGATTTTGAAAATGATTATGCTATTTATCATGCTTATTCCTTAAAATGTGAGTATATATATTTATTTAATCATCTACTAGTTCTTGATGATTCGTAAATTTGAAATTGAAAGAATGTTTAATTAAAATTTGGAAACTTTTAAAATATCATATACCTCACTTGTATTTGTCTTGGTAAATGAACTCTTGTTCTATAAGATTAATGTACATTAATTTATATGATGATGATTTGTTATCATTTGAGTATCCATATATCATAGGACACATGGTTATCAAATTTGAATGATATGGTATCAAATTATAACGTCTTTTGGCTTGTGTAATAATGTATTTACATTTGAGATACCTATGTTATACCATGAAAAATATCAATTATATAACTTATATGAGCATGGATTTACATTTTCATGATTTGCAAAATCATTTTATTATCATATCTTAATACAAATCCTTTAAGCTTCAAATTTATGAAAATTGAGTTTTGACCCGTATTCATAATGTTATTATTGGTTCAAAGAAAATATAAACATATAAAAGATTAAAGAAATATAGAAAGAGAAAGAAAATTGATCACAATGATAGGAAGAGTTTGTTCAAAAATTTAAAATATCATTTTGTCCATCCACTTTGAATATGACTTTGTTATCTTTATTGTCAAATTTTTGATCATTTTACATAATTCATTTTAAATTTGACATATCATTGTTGTCTCAAAGTTTTATGCAATATTTTAATTTCTTATACAATTTTTTGAGACTTGTGTTATTCATAACTCCTAAATCAATTTGATTTCATGTTTGAATCGATCATGACCTTAGGGAGAGTTAGTTTTGTCTATCGCATATATTATATATAAAACAATTCTTATAGATGTGATAAAAAAATAAAATTTATTTTCATCTCCCTTATGACATTTTACATATTGTATCTTATATGAAAAAAGGGTAATAATGAAAAATTTAGGAAAATGACATAATTAAGGGCGAGTGATATATTGTATCTTAAATTGTTTCTTATATGCTTCATGCGTAAACTACGTTTTGATGAAACAAAGGGGAGAGAAATATGATAAGAACATAAGAAAAGTTTTATATAGAAGAAATATATATAACCCCTAATTTATTAGATGGACCTCATGAATATAACTATATATGAAAAAGTCTTACAATTAAGACTTATGTGCATATTCATAATTGTATGAAAAGTTTAGTTTTAGGGGGAGTAAAATTGACTTTAATATTTTTTACTTCCCAACTCATATACTTTTCATATTTCTCGGTTTGTATTCATTAAAAAGGAGAAGATTATTGGAGCAAAATTTTTATGTCCTATATAATTATATTTTGATGATGCAAACCTCAAAAGATTATAGTTATATTTAAAATGCTGAAAAGTTTAAATAGAAATGAATTACTTCATGCATTAAACTTTCGATTAATTATGTTCCCATGAAATTTACATTAATGGGTGACAAAAGTTATAGATAATCCTCTTATCTTTGTAGAAAATCAAGAATCACCTCATTTGGACAACACATAAAAAATTATGTTTAAGTAAAGTTCGAAAAGTTCAATTTGAAGTTTATTTTGTATGCTAAACTTGCACTTAATATTTGAGTATTCTATCATGAGATTTGGAAAGAGATTAATATAAAAGTTATATATAATCCTCTTATATTTTCATAGAATTAAGAATCATCTCATTTGGACAATCGTATAAAACGTTATGCCAAAAATCGTGAAGGTCGACAAGTTCTATTTGAACTTGATACTTTTATGTACTGAACCTGCATTTAATATTTGATTACTTTATCAACCGATTTGGAATAAGAGGTGAGCATGAAAATTATAAATAAAGTTGTTAGATTTTCATATAATCAAATATCATATCATTTGGATACTGGTATGAAAAGTTATGTATAAAAGAGTAAATATCTAAAATGTTTCATTTGAAATGGAAAACTTTGTGTACGTACTGAACTTTGAATTAATTTTGGACTATGATCTTATTATATTTTGGATGAATGATGAATATCAAAATTGTAGAGAATTCTGTTATCTTTTCATAGAATAAAAAATCAACTCATTTGGATGCTCGTATGAAACGTTATGCATAAAGAAGTAAGGTCTAAAAAGTTTAAATTGACAACTTTATGTGCTAAACTTTGATTGAATATTTGACTATGATATCATTGGATTTTCAATGAATGATTAATATCAAAATTGTAGATAATTTTGTTGACTTTCCATAGAATAAAAAAATATCTCATGTGGATAATGGTGAAAAATGTTATGTATAAAATAGTGCAGATCTATCAGGCTATCAAAGACAAACGGACGATCGAAACTATATTGGTCGACCGTTATGGGTGAAAAAGGATGAACACTTTAAAACGGACGACCAAAGTTGCTGTCGGAACAACCACTTATTACAAAGAATAAAGATATTTGTAAATCGGATGATCGAAACTATAACGGTCGACCGTTCTGGGCAACAAAGAAAAAAATGTGAAAATCGGACGACCGAAGTCACTGCATAAACGATCGTATATTACAGAGAGCGCGGACATTTCTAAAATGGATGACCGAATCATTTTTGATCGACTGTTATAGGAGCAAAGGCAAAGGCAATGGCTAAATCCTTCTACGGACTATCATCAATAGATAACTGCGTATAAAAGACAAATCAACGGCTAGTTTCGTTCATACAATGGATGGTCGATCATTACTATTCAAAATGGATGATCGAAACTAAAACGGTCGACCGTTTTAGAGGTGATAGTACAACACTTTTTAAATTAATTTATAACGACCATATTTTCAAAAGAAGCATATAAAAGGGATTCAAAAGGCTGAAAGAAGATTAACTAAGGCAAATCACTATAGCACTCCCTTCAAGTCCAAAGCATTTTTTCTGGAGCTTAATCTTGCCAATCATCCCTTCCCTCTTATAGTATCTTAGTTTGAACATTCTTTGTAAGAAGAGAGAATTTGACGGAATTCTTGTGTTCTTGTTTAGAAAATTTTGAGAGCTCCTTATAAGAATAGGTGTGCCTTACCTCTTGAGCAAAGAAGAAGACATTGTGGTGTAGAAAGAATTATTCTCTCTATACAAGAAAAGAGAAAGTTAGTGAATCTCCGACAGTCTTGATGTTGGGAAGTTGGAGCGGGGACGTAGGCCAAGGTGTGGCCAAACCTCGTCACCAAACTATCGTGCATCTTGTATTTATCTTTCTCTCTCATTTTCTTTCCTACTCTATTATGCATGTGATTTGATTGCTATTGTGTTGGTTTAAATATTAACGAATTGATTTTAACCTTTCGCAACGATTTTCAAAAAATCGATATTTTCAATTTAAACACCAATTCACCTCCCCCCCCCTCTCCCACCCCATCTCCCCTCTTGGTACTTTGTGGTCCTACAATATGGAGCTAAGTGCTACATTATGAGAAATCATACTAGGAACTACATCTAGAATCCACATGCCCATATCGCCATTTGATATATTTCTCAAAATAGATGAGGTAGAATGAAGTTAAGTCATTGATCACAATGGGAGCCACCTCTAAAATTCAGCTAACGTCGTCACAAAATGATCAATTTGTGATTCGTGCATTCATATGAGATTGTTGCATATTGAATTCATCAGTTTGATAATTGTTAAATGAGTGTAAGTATGGAATGAATATGTATGTGTCTTCCATATGGTCATGAAAGTTATTTGTCATATATGGAACTAATTATTTCATACTATTATTGTCTCTTCAAATTGATTAGTTGGCAATACATATGTTATAAATTGTCAACTTATTGAGCTATTATTTCTCACATTGTTATTGTACACTTTGTCATATCGGTAGGACTTTTGGACTGTCGAGTGTTTGCCTTAGAAGGGTGTGAATACAATTTGTTGCTAAGATACTGAGACGTCGTGTGCATATGTACTATATACATGATAATAATTTTGTATCTTGTAAAAAAAAGTCCTTTATAACTTTGTGGTTGTGTGTACTATAGGATATGCCAACCGTGGTTAATGATCAATCATAAACTATGTGACTTATTTTTTATTTATTTATTTATCATCATCATCATCATCATCATCATCATCATCATCATCATCATCATCATCATCATCATCATCATCATCATCATCATCTAGAGGAGCTCATTTCCCGCTTCATCTCCTAGTCTTCCGACACTATCGACCCTAAACTTGTTTCTCGGCCGATGGTGTGCTCCAAGCCGGTTCAATGCGCTTTGTTCCATCCATCGTCGGTTGTCCATCTCATAGTCGAGTGTTTCGAGATAGCAGGATGTTATCATTAGTTGGAGTAGTATGCTCGTTAAATCTATATATATATATAAAGCTATGCATGGAAAAGGCTTACGTCCCACCATTTGATTTTATCTTTTTTTCTATCTACTTACCTTATTACTCTCTAAGTTTCGTTCTCTTTCATTTTTTTCTTAGTGTAACTCCCACGTAACTCCATCTCACTCATCTAACTAATGTAACTGCCATGTGACTTTTAGTATAACCCACTATCTCCCCATATGACTTTCACTGTCTAACGGACAGGACGCCAGCGCGAGAGGTAAGTGACGGTGATTCCCGAGTTGATGTGGCATGTCTTGTAGAAGGAGGAAGGCATGATGGCGTTGGGGAGAGGAGCGGCGCTGGGCACCAAGGAGGAGGATGTGGACAATGGCTCCGGTAGCGGCCACTTGAATGCCCTCAGTTGCAGCGAGGAGCACGACAAACCATCTTCTACAGCATCCGGATCGCAGCATCACAAACAGCGGTCCAACCAGCAATAGAACAATGACCAGCAACCGGCGGCAAATAAGAAACTCTACCACTGCCACACCACACGTCATATCCAAAAATGGATGCATAGGAAGATTACTACGAATTATCACCATATTCTTGTCAGACCAAGATACCATTTTTTTCCTTTAATCTTAAAATATTTTTCCAATAGGTTTGTGATCCATGTCACATGTGATCTGATGCAGGCTGTTTAAGGAATGCCCACACCTGACGACAAGCAGTGCCATGAAGAAGCTGAGCCAAGATCTCAGCCTCAAACTATGCCAAGTCAAGTTTTGGCTCTAGAAACATCGCAGTCAGTATATATATATATATATATATATATATATATATATATTTATTTATTTATATATTTATATATATATATGATCTAACAAAAGTGTATATACATGCCCATACCATATCTATACATCGTGATATGCCCGCATTCATCTTTCGAAAAATATGGAGTGTCGCACGTGTAAGTACACACATGTGGACGAGAAGGGATTTGTCACCAATGGTAAATATATGATTATGATGATTTAGATGCGTAAGGAAGTTACATGCATGCATGAATCATTGTGCAGGCACAGCAAGTATACTGCTGCAGGCGGCGATCCGGAACGTCTCCTGCCCCAACTGTGGCAGCCCAATCATCCTTGGAGTCATGTCCTTCGATCGATGAGCAAAATCATCAACCAGTGGATTGAGAGCACCAGGCTTAAGGAAGAGGTGTGACAAGAAATCTCTCCAACCCTAGCTGGATTTTTCATGTTAAATCATAAGCCTCGTGCACTGTTTCTGTTGAACGTGTAGTGTAACTTTTTAGAGTCTAGTAGTTAAATCGTGAACTCTCTTTCCACGGGTCGAACGCTTGTCCTGCATCGCTTCGTGCTACGGCGTCGGACAACAATTAAGTGTAACCGGGCCCTGTGCCACCTATGCTGCTCCCTTCATTGGACCTCATGAAACGATAGGAATAAGGAAGTGGAACGGCCATGTGTCAGGATCATTGTCCGCTGATCTAAGGGATAGGAGGATAGCAAGAAAGGGAAGCAACAAGCAGTTGCATTATCTGCGTCATGTATAGTGTTGATATGTTGCAGGGCTCACAAGTTGCTGTTGTTTAGTGTGAGGAGATGATTGACACTCCCACATATAAGGACATGATTCATGAAAGTTGATGTGGTTGGAATGCATGTAGGTATATGCCGATGCCATGCACTTTGTACAATCCTTATGATTCATCACATATTTGAAGCCACTTTTTGTATATTTTGTATGTATGTATGTATATATATATGTGTATGTTAGCACATGGTTTAATAAGATCTTAAGATTGATTAAATGGTATTTGGTTAGGAGATTGATGATATATTATATTCCTTTCCAATGGGTATAACGCTATCATTTTGAAGATTTGCATCAAGGCACCTCGCCAAATAGTCGTTAACATGAAATGTACGAAATTCATAACTTATAAGGCATGTCGTAACTTTGATTGAGTAATTATGATTAAGAGGTGGTGGTAATTAAGAGGACATATATATTCAAGTTGATTCACTAGAGGTGGTGCTAATTTTGGATGACCATTTTGGCTAACCTTGCATTATCGGGTCATTAATAGTTAACTGTTTATTATACATTATGGGAATTGGGCACTTGGCTTAATATAACACTTGATTCTTTCTTTGTGATATTTTTAATTAATAATTTTTATAATTATTATCTCAATATCATTTTCATTTATTACATTATCTAACTCTTTGTATTGACTTTTCATATTCTCATTATTCAATGTCGCATTAATTAATTTCATCATTTAATATTTTATATCAACTCTTGGTATTCTCATTACTAATTATTATACAAGTCACATATTAACTCTTTATATTCCATTAATTCTTTATTTACAATAACAACTAATTATAAATAAATGCATCCTTAATTAATGTGTATTAAATTGAGCATCATAACTAAATTTTCATAAATTATATTTTTTAATCCTAAAAAATAATCATATATAAATACATTCGTATGCGTGTTAAATTTTAACTCCATGATTAGCTTTTAACAAATTACATATTGATTATTTATTTCCCATTATATTTATTTTAGTAACAAATAGCCATATGTAAAGGCATCCTTAATTGATATGTTCTAATTTTTTTAATCATGGTTAAATTTTAATAAATCAGAGGATGACTATTTATATATAATTATATTTTTAATATTAGATTTAACATCATTCTTAAATGCTCATAAATTATAAGTTGGGTCTTATATTTTATTATATTTTTAGTCCTAAAAAAATCATATATAAATGCACCGTTATGTGTGTTAATATTTTAACAGTATAGCTAAAAAAATTAATATATTTTAATACTAAGAAATCATATATAAATTATATATTTACTCTCTATATTACATTATATTTTGAATAACAAAAAACTATATATAAATGCATCTTTAATTAATATGTACTAAATTTTTAGTATCATGAATAAATTTTCATAAATTACTGGATGACTCTTTATACCGTCTCATTTCTTAATGTTGAAATCTTGTATCAATAACAATTCAATTCAATTCTAATTTAATATTTTGTGATCATTTCGTTGAAGAAATTGATGACCTTTCATATCACTCTTTGATCCTTCTATATAAATCTTTTTTCTAGGAGAGATTGCAAGGGCAATGAAGTCTCTTCAACTTATCGAAGGCTTCCCTGTGCAATCTCGAGCTCAAGCTCCTCAACAAGATTGTTGTGGACTATGAAAGGAGAAGCCAATTGGGAGTTTTCACATGCGCACTGAGCAAGGGAAAGCAACATATCAAGGCTCACAAGGTGTTGACGAAGGTCATACACTTCTTCCATCATGAAGAGGTCACCATAAAAATCATGAAAGGAAATTATCATAATATACATCATGCAACCATTATTGAGCAAACCAACGCTTACCGCTTCTTCCTGTATCTATGGATTGACAAGCCTCATCTAGACATCTAATGTGACTTTAATTATACAAACTAATAATTTCTTAATCTGCTTATTTTTTATTTATTTCCTCAAATAATTCTTTATCTTATGTTAACGTGACCTATTTTTTATTGTGGTAATAACTTAATCCCTTTAGATCTTTTAGAACTCGGATAAATATAATTATATATATGTTAACTTGTGTCTTTCCAATCTTCTCGACTAATCTCTGGTGACCTATTATCATTGTTCTTTAGTCATTCTATTAGATTATATTGTATACTCTTTAAAGTTTTTCATTTTTCATTATAGCATTGATGCTCACTTATTTTATAATTTATTTCCTATAGGCACTCAAGGATATATATTCTTTTAAGTTGAGATAACTCATTTTTTATTATTTTCTCTCACATCTTCCTCTCTTCTCATGCACCATGGTATATTTAAACTTCACACATCCACATCCACGTTTAATGTCATAAAAGTCACCTAATGAGATTTTAACCGCTGCACTCATTTTAATATGTTTTGTACTTTATATATTTTTTATCATAGGTGCTAAATCATTAATGATTTTTTTAACAAATTTTATTATTAATTAAAATACAAAAATATTTGTTATAAAATAGCTTCTAACTTATTTTATAATCTCCCTTGAAAATAGTCTCTAATTAATTTATATTATTATTATGAAAAAATGGAATAATAAGTTCCTGTCTATTTTTCAATTGTAGGATGTGCTATGCATAACACACATTAATTATCATTTCTTATTCATTCATCTCCACAACCACTCAATTAGAACCTACGAGTTATTAACCAACCATACCCCAATATATGACTCACCATTCATGGAGAGGAGCACTGTGCACATTATGATGAGAAGATACGGGCTCAATATATATAACTTGTATTTTATTTTCTATTATTTTTTCGATCCTTGTAATTTAATATTTATTATGCATTTTATTTCACTCCTTGAAATATATCCAAGAATTGTTTTAGCCAATATTTGAATGGTGATTTTTATTATTTATGTAATCTACTCTTCTTTTCCCCTGAAATTATGTTTCAATCTATTTTTCTTTTTAATTTTCATTTCTTTTAACTTCGCATGTGCTTCCTCATCCATGTGATCAATTTTATTTTATTTTGTTCCTCTTTACTTTCCCATCTTTATTCTTCACATTCATTATGTATGATCATTTTTGCATTATGATATTATTAACTATTGTTGATAAAGTAATGATTTAACTATTATTATATATCATGTCATTTCGTAATAAAAAAATGGACAAACAAATGTTTTCCATCCTTAAAAAAATACTTCAATATGTCACATTTTAATGTCTTTCATTTATCACAAAGAAAATTGACCTCCACTAAGAATTCTATGTTAGCCAATACACTTTCCAAAATTAAATCTAACATGCAGTCTTGGTAACTAACATATCACATGCAATCAATCTAATATTTCTTGACAACTTAATATAGAAGATATAAAACTTCATTTAGCACAAAATTAAAAGAATTATATAAAAATGATTCACATATTTTTATAATAAAACTAAATATTTATTTAGTGATATATTATAATAATTTAAAATTGCAAGAAGTGCAAGGGCTTTCACTAGTTATAAAATAAAGTGATGGACCCAAGTAAATTAACTTCATTATTAGTAGAAAGATTACTAGTAAGGAAGCACTCACTATGTTTAATATTCTAGGTTGTGACATTTTGTTTGAGACTCCAATCATCAGTATACCACGAAATCAATGCATACAAATTTGGTTAATCGCCTAACTACACTTTTTTAATCATTTAATTTCCTATCTATTCCTTTTAACAATAGGCCATGAACATCCCTGATCTCCCTCTCGTTTTTCCATGAAACAACTTCTTTTTTTCCCTTTTTTTAAAGAAAAATGAAAAGTGTCTCCCTTTCTCAACAAAAAGAAAAGGGAAAAGAATTATTGAACATAATTTGCAGGTCATCTGTCGCTTGTAGACACGGCGGAGACCATTTTCCTGAAGCGTAGAGCTCCGTATGGTATTCTGATGACGCCTTTGTTCCTGTAGCCGTACTCCCGCGCCGCCATGTCAAGCAAAGCCACGAAAGACGGCTCCTTCAGCAGCCTCACATGCACGAGGACCCTCTCCACCTCATCCCCGGCTTCCTCGAGTCCGACGAGCATCGGAACATAACCTTTTGGCGGCGACCTCTCCGCCTCCTCTTCACCAGCGGCGCCGCCGCCGAAGAGGAGATCGTAAGGCATCCTCGACGCCACAGTTTTCCTCCTCCTCCAGAACATGGCCGGCCGCCTTGAGAAGACTACTACTACCGAGATCTCCGAGTTATAAGATCCGAATGTACGTGCAGCGTTGAGTACTTGCTACAAGATATCAAGAATCGATCGTATGTATATATAGGAGACAGCGTTGGACTTCTTCGTGTTACGCGCATGCAATTCGTGCGTTCACTTTCTACAGATGCCTGAAACTATTCAATTGGATTTGTCCGGATGCGCAGCGAAAGGAGTCTAGTCTCGTTAGCTACTTTTAACTTGGGGCGTGTTGTGAATTGTGATACTTTGCCCGTCAGTTGGTCAAAGTGTCTCAGCACATGCACGTACCCTTTTCCTACGGAGATCAAAGTTCGCATATGACACAATTTGTGGCAAGTAATTTTTCTCTAGCCAAAGTAGTCAGCTTAATTAGTTAATTGCCTTGTGGGGGGAAAACAAATAGTAGTCTGCTTGTTTGATAATTAATTAATTAATGCTGCAAGATAAATTCTAGAACATAACATGTGTTCAAGTGTCGGAAGTATATATACTTGAGTATTTGATTGGTAATTAATTTCTGCTCTATATATTGTGTTGTTAGCTTCATTTCTTTGATTACCGATAAAAGTATACATCTTCTGTGTGAGTAATTAAGAAAATATAAGCAAAGTAACATGGATAACAATATTGTGGAATAACACCGTTGGAATTAAGTAAAGAAATCATAATTATTAGAATAGAAAAAAAATGTAATGAAGCATTGGAATTAGAGTTCATATTTGAATTGATGGTCATACTTCATATTTTTAATGTGCATGGTTACCATTTGATGAGAAAGTTGGGGGCCTTGACCCACGTCGATAGTTGACGCATACATGGTTGATCGAATATGGCCACTACCAACGCTGTCTTGCGTTGACCATCGCGTCAACATATTCTATCTTGACGAGTGACACATTAACTAAATAAATACAAATAATTAATTAACTGATTTTGAATTGTGACTTGGAAAAGAAACGCTTATGTTACTGATTGTCGTTATGATAATATATAATCATATATTGCAATTAATTTACTGTTTGTTGGCATAATATAATTAAACCTAATAAACATGGCTATGGATTAATTAAGGTTGTTGGCAAGAAGATGAATCATATATATATCTTAAAAAACATGAAAAATGCACAACTGAGGGAAAGGCATTAACGAGCGAAATTAATAATTTTATTTTCTCTTCTAAATAGAATCTTCATCGAATATATTCATCTACACAAGGGAGCAAAGGAGGGGGTCAAATAAACTAGTGCATGCAAAACTAGCAGCAAGCTGTTTTCGAGTATATTTATATTTCTTGTATGATTATTTACAATTTTTATATTTGTACTAAAAGATTATAGTGATAAAAAATGTAGATTATATTCGTGCATTAATAGTAAATATATCTAAAAGTCAGCATAATATGGAAGATAAATATTATTTTTGTAGGCAGGATTATATATAGAGCAACCATGTCGCCATGGTGCTATTGTCGGCACTACAATGCTATGTGGTGCTATTGGGCATTGTGCCTCGAAGGTAGCTATCATGACGTCAATGTCACACTAATTAACCTAACACTGATTAATATCACAAAGAATCTAAAACTTAATCAAACCTTATTTTCCTCAAAAGCCATCTAATACAATGTAGTTTATAACATAGCTAGCATCACACCGAAATTTATAAAAAAAAGGAGACATTCGTAACAACCATAACATCACATACAAGTACTAGTTTGCAAAAGTACCAATTAGCACCATGAAAATGTAACAAAAATAAAACAAAAAAGAACTAGCTATCCATTGAAACTCGAATCATTAATATATGCGAGAATCAATACATCGAGAACTTGGTCAATCGCCTAACTACACTGTTTTAATCACTTAATGACCTATTTATTCCATTAGGTCATGGACATCCTTGGACCTCCTTCTCGTTTCTCCATGAAACAAAAGCAAACTTCCTTTTTTATAGGTTGTGTTTGGATGAAGGGTTAAGGAAGGATATGTTGGTTTTAAATAGGGTGAGGTGGGTTTAGAATTATTAAACTTTATTTGAATAGTAATTTTAAAATCTTAACTAAGGTTAGGTTGGTGCTTATTAGAGGATCTTCGCCTAAGCTTATAAGTCAATCAAAATGACTTATAAACAATTTTAAAATTTTCTCTATATTTGGTAATTGAAAATGAGTATTGATAAACACTTATTTTACCTGCTTATAAATCAGAAAAAATAAGTTGGTGACCTCAATTTATTTTGTAAAAGAAAAAAGTCAATTAATTAATCAATAAATATACTATTTTACCCTTAAAATATACATAACTTTTTTCACATATTTCATCTATTATAATATTAAGGACTATTTTATCATTTTACTAAAATAATAACTTATAATTTTTTTTATTACCAAACATGTAACTGTTTATTTTTCAAAATTAATTTTAGCTATTAAATTACGTATCACCGCTTCAACTTATTAATCATTTTTTATTAGCTAAGTCAAATGGCCCTTAGTCCATCACATTACTTAATACTAAACTCATTAAATTAATGAGTTTTGAGGAGTTAAAAATCATTATTCTCATTCTGCCATTTTCTTCTTATTCAAATTAAAATAAATAAAATTTTCTTAAGAATAATAAAGATATTTACCTAATATTTTAACTTTCCTTAACATATGCATTAAAATTTGTATTCAAACAACTAATGATATAATCTAATTGACTTTCATTCTATTAACTCATGTTCAAACATGATTTATATAAAATATTATTTCTTCAAACTTCCCATGAACTATGTTGATTTTTCGTGTTTGCCTCTAACTTTTGAACTCACTATAGCACCCTATGCACCCTGAACTATCCGTCAAGTTCTGTTAACTTTCTTTGTTATTTTTTATGATTTATGAAATGGCTAAACTATCCTTCTCTCATATCCTATAATATTTTAAAATACAAAATATTATATTATAAAAATAAAAAAGTGTCCTGGCGTGTGGTCGACGCACATTGCCGGTGCAAGCGATGGGGGCATCGCCCCTCTCTGCGATCTCGTCGATGACGGGATCATAGGGGGTGGCCCCCCTCGGACTCATTTTTTATTGTTATAATATATTATTGTATCATATGCTAGAGCTTGTTTTTTATTTCATATATATATATATTATTTTATATTTTAAAATATTAAAAAAAATGAGAGAAGGATAATTTAATCATTCTATAAATAAAAATCCAAAAATAATAAAAAATTAATAGAATTTAACGGATGAATCAAAGTAAAAAAATGGGATATAATTTAGGGGACACTACTATGAGTTCAAAAGTCTAAGACAAACAAAAAATGTCATCCAACCTGGTCAATCACCTTAACCCATCACTCTTTAACTTAAATTACAAACAAAAATGAAATCGTCTCCCCTTTGGAAGAAAAGTAAAAAGGGTCGTCATCTGACGTTTGTAGACATGGCAGAGACCATTTTCCTGAAGCGTAGAACGCCGCATGGTATTCTGATGACGCCTTCGTTCTTGTAGCCGTACTCCTGCGCGGCCATGTCAAGCAAAGCCGAGAACGACGGGCTCCTTCAGCAGCCTCACATGCACGAGGACCCTCTCCACCTCATCCCCGGCTTCCTCGCATCCGACGAGCATCGGAACATAACCTTTTGGCGTCCACCCGCTCTCCGCCTCATCCTCTTCATCGACGGCGCGGCCGCGCCGAAAAGGATATCGTGAGGCATCCTCGACGCTTCAGCTTTCTTCCTCCTCCAGAACATGGCCGGCAGCCTAACTTGAGACGACTACCGGAGAGATCTCCGAGCTATAAGATCATGCAGCGTTGAGTACGTGCTGCAAGATATGAAGAAGCGAGCGGTGGAATATATTTGTATGTATAGGACACTTATCACGAGGAGTGCTCTGCGTTCACTTTCTATACATTACCTGCGACTATTTAAATTTGATTTGTCCGTTCGAGCAGCGAAAGAACGAGTCCGGTTTCGTCAGCTTCGTTATACAATGGCGAGATGTGATAATTAATAAAAGGGTAATTATTAATATTGATAAAAGGGTGTCGTCAAAGTAGTCAGCGTGTTCGATAATTAATTAATAGGGTAAGTAAGATAAGTCCTTGGAGATAACATGTGTTCAAGTTGTCGGACGTATATTACTCGAGTACTTTGGATAATATAAGCTTCATTTGTAGTTGGTGCACCGGAGAGGCTCACGTTGCAACATTGAATGTTAAATATTTTTTCCTGCGCCAAGAAAGTCGACGATGACGTAGGGGGGCGGCGACACACCCCCTCTTTCCTGACGTCAAGAAAGAGAAAAAAGGGTGGGGTCACCGCCCCCGGCAAACCCCCCCAGAAAAGAGAAAGAGGGTGGGTGGGGGGGGGGGGGGGGGTGTGGTTCGCCTCCCCCCTCTTCGTCGCAGGGGGCAGCGAGCCTTCCCTTCACGTGATTTTTTTTAAAATTACTTTTATATTTATAAATAGAATTTAATTTAGAGTAGGGGTATAATGGATTTTTCATAAATATAAAAATAAAAAATAATGAAGAAGTCGACGAAAATTGAACGGAAAGATCAAACTGAAAAAATTGTGATAATTTAGGTACTCAAAAGTTCGTAGTTTGATATTAGATGTGATATTTTAGGGTGATTAGAAGAAATAACCTAAAAAAATATCCTAAAATTATTGCAAGAAAAATGACGTATGCCCTATGAATTTTCTTGAATAGAGGCTTTAATTTAATACAAGTTTTTTTTTCAAAAGATTAAAGACGCTTAACGTTACTTTTTTTAAGAAACAACGAAATTAAGCTCTAAAATTCAACCTTTTAATCTGACTATATCAAAATAATATATTGTCATATTCAACTTCGTTAAAAAGATATTGATACATTGATAATATTGACATTCAACTACATGACAATAATTTAAGTTAATAATATACTTTATCAATAAATCGAGATCATCACAGAAATCCAATTTGATTTTCACATTTTTTTTCTCACGACTAATTTTCAATCATTCAATCGTGATCGTCCCATTATTTTTAGTTTTTTACTGTTACATATCAAAATTCGTTGGTCTCATTTTTTGCATTATTAAATGTGGCATCTAAATAATTTTATTCCTTGAAGAAAGATAGAAAAATAAAGAAAGAAAATACCAGTCTCAAATAATAATGAATTTAAAAGAATTTTGATTGGTTCAATTGTTTAGTCGAACTTCAAATTATCACAGGTAAATGACCCTCCGGACCTCAACTTTCTTAATCAAGTGAAAAACTACTTCACATTCCCCTGGCTTTGTCCAGAAACAGCTATAGTAACATTACTCATTAAGAGAGGAATAATTGCATATCTAGAGTTAGCGGGTTACGTTATAAGTGATTCGACCTAATATTTTCGGAATCAATCTTCATATTAATTAAATGTTAATAGTCCTTATAGGAATTGTTACCTAAAGGAAAAAAAGTAAAGTCCTTCGGTAGGAATCGCCATGAGAAATTATAGTTTTTCTTAAAGGAAGATATTATTAGATTAGCCAATATTATTATTACACAAAAATTGAAGGAAGACCGGAGGGGGGACATCCTTCCAAAATTGATCGGCAAGTGATCTTCTATCAAAAGATGCTAAAGAATTAACTTTTACATTAGCCAACCAGGGTACATGTCTATAGTTAAAGTGTTGAAACATTGAGTGACAGATTGCAATATCATTGAATATGCTTTTAAGAGGCCACAGACAGGGAGTTTTGTTGGTGATAATGTTGACTGCAAGTTGAGAATCTATCTCCAGTAGAATATGAGTGATGCCCCAGCGCTGATAGTACTGCGGGTGGCCCAAACTTCTGCTTCCAAGGCCAAATGGAAACGGTTATACAATGCCTCTGCACAGATAAACCCAGTGTTAGAAGCTCTAACTATAAAGCATGCTCCCTCGCCCTAGAGTTGCTAAAAAATGAGCCATCTGAATTCAAGTTGAACTAGGATTGGTGTCGAGGCTCTCAATGAATCAGGGGATGATTGGTGGAGGAAGTCCCCTCAAAAGTGTAGGGTGCTTGTAACTCATAATAAGAGGCTTTGACCCGTGATCAAACCACGAAAACGGTTGCCTGAGTGAAATTAAAATGAGCATCATTCCTCATCTTTCAGATTTCCTACAAAGATAGAATAAAAAGAGTAAGAAGCTGAGAGCGAGAGGTATGATCTTGGGGGTCACATCCCTCCTTAATCCAATCCTCCTCCTTCCAAGTAAGTAAATTTGAAGTAATAACTAGTATGGGATTGAAGTAGATTCCAAATTTGGAAAGCCATAGAACAATAAAAAAAAGATGAAAGTTAGTTTCAAAGTCAATACCACGGAGAGGACAAGGAAGGTTCACATAATGAATGAAACTTGCAAGCAGATGTTTAGTATGGAGACGATTATGAGCTAATTTCCAAAGAAAAGTTTCATCTTAAGGAAAATGTTTATGCGCCATATAAATCTCCAACCCGGCCATTCAGCGTGCCTAGGTGGCACAAGCGGCCTACTTATAAAGTTATAAACTACTTTAGCAGTAGCAATTCCATAATTTTCTGAGGCCCAACCCAAGAATCATCACAGGAAACAAACGATTTAATACATTGAATATTATCCATTAGACATGGAGCAAAACAATTCATAAGAATGTCAGAATCCCAAACAGAGTGAGAGATGAGATCAACAGTCAAAAGAGAAACAATTGGTGCCTGAACATTTATAAAAGTAAGCATATAACTTAGAGAAATATTAAAGATCCATGGATCATAATATGCATGAGTGATCAGGCCATTGCAATGTGTTTTTTAAGTCCAAGTTTAATATATTCCAGTGTTTGAGAAAGGAGACTCCAACTCCAAGCAGATCTATTAATGGGGGGACAAGGCAACCATGGATGAAAATTAAGATATTTTTGGTTCGTAAATGAAGAGAAAATATCATTAAACTTATTTAAGATTGATAAAACTCTAGAGGCTAATAAGGCATACCGCATGTAGTTAAAGAACCTGATTCCCAAACCCCCTCCTATAGGGAAGATGAATTGTACTCTAATTAGGTGAAGGCCTCTATTATCACTAGATGAGGATAAGAAAAAAAATTAGAAAAATGTTCAAGAGATTTAATGAGGCCAGAGGATATATATATGACACTTAAGACAGTTTGGGATAAAAGAGAGGGTGGATTTAATGAGAGTGACCTTCACAGCTTGAGATAGACTCTTCTTTTTCCAACAAACCATCTTGCATTGGGTCTTGGAAATGATATGAAAGAAAGAATCATTAATATTCTTATACAAGATAGGTGTCCCTTGATAAGTAAAAAGGAAGGAGCCTACAGAGATGTTTAATATATTGCGAGTGATGTTTTTTCTGCGGATGTGAAGCTTTGGAGATAAATAAATAGCAGACTTGTTCAAGTTAATTTTCACGAGAAATTATAGTTGTGACGATAAAAATGATATAATTGTATATTTATGGCACATATCGTAAATTTATGCATGTGTTGTAAAGTGTAATCCCAATCTAGAATTAAAAGGACTCAATGCATAGAATATTTGATCAGACATGAGAGGGATGATGAAGCAGGGAGGAAGAAGAATGTTGCTGCTCATGAGGAGAAGAAGGTTTCCAATCTTTGCAACATCTCATGCTCAGCTCATTTCTTTCCTCCTCTCATTCTTTGTGGACTGCTCCAAAGCTCAAGCAACAACTGACCTAGTGGAAGGTATGCTTGGCCGATTCCCCTTCTTCAATCCAACAAGTAGGTTTTAGAGCTCCCACCGTTCAAGTTCTTCCCCTGCCCCCAAGGTGTTTGATAGAATGACGAACAGTGACAAAGACCAGCTGAACAGTGCCTAGAATGCCTAGAATAACATCGTAGTCTATCATAGATAGGACTAAAAGGTCAACAGAATAGTTGGAGACTCTCCCAAGTTGAGTTGTTATGTCTAGTTGCCACCCTATATTCAGTCTCTCAACACTTAACAAAACAATAAATGTAGATGATATGAAAGAGTGAGTAACATCAAAATTAAATAATATATTTGCATAGTGATCGGCGATAAGGATATTACCTTAGATCACTTCATAAGATTTCTGGGTCTCATCCACTTATATAGTGTAGACCCTTCCATGTGCTCTCTATTGTCTCTCGGCTTTACCATTGCCATTGTCTTGATGCTCGGGCTTCTTCCCAGTGCAATCTTTGACGAAGTGGTCCATCTTGCCGCAATTCAAAGTTGCTACTGACTTCATCCTGCACTCACTAGGATGGAATATGTGGTAGAAGGAACATGGTTTGCATCCCTGTCCACCTTCACCTTCATCTTCATTCGTACCATTGGATCATCATGCAATAAAATAATAGCATGACAAGACATGCAATCACTATCATCATGCTTGTAGCATGGACATTCATACAATCATCAATTCAATTCATAGGCACATAAGTGAAGTACACTTACCATAAGCATTGCCTTCATAACTTTCCTTATGGTTGCTTTATAACCCTTTCAGACTTCAACTTTCGTGGGATATCATTTCCATTTGTTCGATCATTGGCCCTTTCATTAACGTTATATCTTTCGATAATTGGGATTTATGTCCTCTCAATAGGCTAGCTATACCTTGGAGATAATGTTCCCCTCTCACCCGAAGGTGACATCAGAATACACATACCGTTATTAATGTGTGTAATGATCATTCTGGATTCTCACCCAAGGACGACATCGGAATGACACACCGTTGTCGATGTGTGTAATGATCATTTCGAATAAAAATTTGATAAAGGGCCATAGAGGATCGACATGTGACATCATCCATAATTGTGTTCATTATGTTTTATAATTAACAAACATTTACGTCGCTCAATGTGTTTTAACCTAGTTACGTGAGAAATATACATATATGTGTATCTAAGTTCTTATACAATCAATAAGCATCTACACATACTATTAATACCTTGAAAATATCGTTTAATATGCTATATAAGATCTTAGCAATGATCATATTCGTGAAATAGGTTGTCACAGTCATGACAGAAGTCCTGAAATCCTCTATATTCTGTCACGATCATGACGGGGGTGTCACAATCGTAACAGGCTTTGTCATGGTCATGATAATTTTTTGTCATGGGCATGACATTGCTCGTTTTGCCATGACCTTTTCGGCCTCTATCGTGGGCATGACGGATTGTGTCACGCCCGTGACAGAAGCTATTTTGGCTGATCTTCTTCCCCTTTCTGACAGGACGTGACGGGGTGTGTCATGGCTTTGACAAAGCCTTGGAACTCCGCCGCCAATCCGATTTTTACATGATTTTTCATTCAAAAATTGGGCAAAGTGATACATAATATTCATAATCAAAACATATGCATTTCCTAGGCATTCTAAGATCAAAAGAACATTTAAATGTTGGAGCAAAGTTTTTATGTCCTATATAATTATGTTTTAATGATATAAACCTCGAAAGATTAGAGTTATATTTATAATGTTTAAATAGAAATGAGTTACTTCATACATTAAACTTTCGATTACTATTTATTTATATTCCCACGAGATTTACATGGGTGAATATAAAAGTTATGTATAATTCTCTTATCCTTCTAGAGAATCAAATAACATCTCATTTGGATACTAGTATGAAAAGTTATGTATAAAAGAGTAAATGTCTAAAATGTTTTATTTGAAATGAATAATTTTGTACACTAAATTTAGAATTAATATTTGACTAGGATTTCATTAGATTTTGGATGAATGATGAATAGAAAAGTTGTAGATAATTCTGTTAGCTTTTCATAGAATAACAAATCATTTCATTTGGATAACTGTAAAAGTTTACGCTTAAAATAGTGCAGGATGGTCGACCAATAAATGCGCAAAATGCACTCTAATGGTCATATTTTGGCCTCAAAATTAGGAAACAAGCCTCAACGCTAAATAGAGTTATGAAGGCTATAAAAAAGACCTAAAGGTGTATGAATGATTAAGACTTCCATGAAAAACTAGGAAGAACATTTTAGAAGTCTATTTGAGCTCTAAGTTACAAATCTTTCATTTCTTTTTCTCTTACTCTTGTGTGAGGTTTGAAATTATAAAAGAGAGATTGTGGAGTGTTCTTATGATATTTTAATAATTTTTTTAGCTCTGAGTGAAAAGAGATTGTGTCTTACCTCTTGAGTGAAGAAAACACGAGCGAAAGTCTACGAATGAAGAGGCGTGCCTTACCTCTTGAAAAGGAGAAAAGAAAAGAGTTGTAAAAAGTTTCTTCCTTGCCGTATTTGGAATGAAGGAAGGGTGTTAGTAGAATCTCCGACGATCTCGAGGTCGAAAAGTCAGAGCGGAGACGTGACCGAATCTCGTCAACAAACCACTGTGTACTTTGCGTTTGTCTTTCTCTTTTCCTCTCATTCCTATCTTATTATTATGTATGTGATATGATCGATTTTGTATTGGTTTGAATATTAACAAATCGATTTTAAGTTTTCACGATGATTTTTGTGAAATTGGTATTTCCGGGTTTAGCGCCAATTCACTCCCCCCTTGGTGCCTTGTGATCCTATATTAAAAACATTATATTCCATAAAAGTTTCAAGATCTAGAGTTCATCCCTAAAGCATAAACAATATGAAAACACATGAACCCTAACTATTATATCTAATCATAAAACCTTTACATGGCATAGATCAAATCATGAAAACTTTACATGCCTAGATCTAATGATTCTCATGAACAATAATTCCTCAATCAAAATCTGATAAGAGAATAAGGTGTCCTCTTGCTCTCAATCCATTACAAGAAGAACATTGAGAGATGAGAGAGGGATCTAGATCTCATTTACATACCTTGATATCATATCTTCCTCTTATTTCATCATCTTCTTCTTCCTCTTCTTCATTCTCTTTGTTCTTCTCTTTCTCCCGCCAAGATGTGGAGAAAATATGTAAATAATAGAAATATGAGGTTTTTATATAGGGGAGATCATGAGGGATTGATAAAAAGATCAAATTGCCCCTAATTAAAATATGGGGCATTACAAAGAATCCCTGAATAACTCCGTTACAACAGGTTGCTTTTCTTATTAAAACCTTCACATAGTGCACGCTGGAGGCTTCACACCTTCATCTTCGAAGCCACTCGTAGGATTTGGAGGCATCCAGCAGGAAGGATAGTAGAGAGCGCTGCGCGAAAGGAAGCGATGAATAAATCACGAAGCAACATCATTGTGCTTATTTAATTATTTTATTATTGAGTAAATTTCAGTAAATATTCTCTAATTTTGTTCTTTTTTTTTGCAAATTTATCATTCAACTTTATTTTTTAATTAAATTGTCATCTAACTATTGACTTATTTCATCGACTGCTCTTTTACCTGTGATGGCCTGTTTACCGATTGCCCAATATATGTGGTGGCCACGCATCATATTTCTCTATCCTCCGTGTGTGCATTGTGTTCAATGTTAAAATAATAAAATATTATTAAGATAGTAATATAAATAATTTAAATTAAAAAACAAAAAAAGAAGGTGGAGCACCGTCACCTAGGGGGGTTCACCGGGTTGAGTCGACCCATGAATCTGATGACCCAACTCGACTCGAACCGATTTGGGTCAAATCGGGATGATGGTCGGGTTGGTGGTCGGGTCAGACCCGACCCAAACTCGACCCGACCATGGGTCAGGTCAGGTTCAGGTTGGAAAAATCTAACCCGAGTCGACCCGACCCGATCAACTCAAAATTTTTTATTTTTTATTTCATTTTTATTCAAATTTAAACTTATATTTGATTTATTTTTTAAAAAATTGGAATAAAATATTTTAAGTGCAAAAAATATTAAATAGTTAGAAAACTTATTTTATGCTTTTAAAATAATATGTTTATATTAAATAATATATAAAAATAGTAAGATTTTTTTAAAAAAAATGGGTGGTCAAGTAACCCGACCACCCGATCTGAGACGGGTCAGATTAGGTCTCTTGACTCAACCCGACCCGACCAGACGGAGGGTCTCCCTTCAGCATTGGTGATAACATATGAGGGGGTTGTCATAGCCAGTGCCAGAAGGAGAGGGGAGGGGGCGGCGCCCCCCTTTTCACCGGCGATGCAAGAAGGGTCGTCATCCCCCTCTTTTGCGATATCGTTGCATCACCCTTTAATGTTTTTCGGTCAAACTTCTTAGGGTCAGTTCATGACCCTCTCCATTGGCAATGTCAAGGTGGAGATGAAGTGCTAGCGACGCGCCTCTCGTCCGCTCTTCCACCCCCTCACCCTTGTTGATAGACTAGCTATGTCAAGTCTGAGGAGCCATCTTTTTAGCCCTCCCAAGGCCCTCATCAGCCTCGCCCTTGTTGATAGACCTCTACTGTTGCCAGCTTCCCTGACGTCCATACTCAAAACTCCATCGATGCATGAGTCACCACCTTCTGGAAGTTCTCAATTTTTCTCTTTTGAATCCTAGCCCAACAGCGAGAATTTGTCGATCATCATCCTGGCTTCCAACGTTCATCCAAGGCGGCCTTGTGAGAATATGGGGACGACAACAACAACAACAACGAGAAGAAGGCTATGGCATGATTCTTCTCTACAGACGACCCCTCCATGGCGGTGGCTACCACCGTCGCCACACGACTGAGGATGAGCAATTGCGAGATGTCACTTGACCGAGGTAAGTCTGAACCATAGGGTGATTACATCATGAACAGACAGAGTCCCGTGGATGACGCTAACATTCCGTCGTTGCTTCAATGACTCACTAAAGAGTATTAACACCTCTTCAGCAGCAGGCCTGACAGGGTTCTCCATCCTCCCTGACCCCCTCACGAGGGAAAGCCCCACACGGTGGTGGCGCCATATCAAAGTTGAGATTTTCAACGGCAACCTACCGAGAATTCTGAACCTTCTCCACCACCACATACACACTTAGTACTTCCACATTAGACAACTTGCACATGTGGAGGTGAGACCCACACGAAGACACATGGCTGCCAACCAAACAATCGGTAAACGAGTTATTGTACTGAAAAGGACATCCAAATAAGTTAGTTGGAGAGTAATACCATTATAAAGTAAAGTTAGAAAATATAATGAAAAAAATTGATACAATTGGAGAGTATTTACTGAAATCTATCCTTTATTACTATGAAAGTCTTTTGTTACATTGGAACTTCGGATTTAGTGTGCATTTCTTCCCTTTATTATTTTTTAATTAAAAAACAAATGTTTTTATGATTAATTATCTTTTCAATTCTGATAAAATAAATTTATGAACTGAGTCGAAACATCCTTATACATTTCTATTTTTCTCCACACAGAAAAACAAAAAGAAAATAAAATATCTTTTTCTTCATTTTTCCTAAAAAGCTTTATAGTAAAGAATATAACAATGTTTGAATAATACTTTTGACATGAAAATCTAAATTTCTCACCATGTACGTGCTTTAAAAAAAACAAAAATTTGGTGAATTTCTTAATTTTTTAATTAGCGAATCAAATCGAATTCTTTATTTGGATTTCAAACGTTTCTCGCTCGTTCAACACCTGAACCCCCCAAAAAAGATGTCCCGCCAAATTTTGGGTTCAAAATTTCCCATCTTTGCATTATCTACAAAAGCGAGTGAGTGAGAGAGACCTAAGGGACGCCAAAATATTAATGAACACCTCTTGAGAGAAAGGAAAGAAAATGAGAAGAAAAAAAAAGAGGGATGAAATTTTTTTCATCTTAAATTGAGATTAAAATAAAATAACACAAAAGAAGAGAAAGAAATAAAAAAATTTCTCTATTATCTTTCTTTAAAATTTTATCCGAACAAAAAAGAATATATTTTTTTCCTTTCCCCCCTCTTTCACCCTCTCTCTCCTTACCTTCCATTCACCTCAATTAGAGCTAGATACGAACTAAGCCGAGCTACATTTTCATTTAAATAGGCTAAGCTTATTACAAAATAAAAATATTTAAGTCTGACTTGTCTGATTAATTTTTAATGTCTGACCTAATTTATTAGTCTGTTAAGTTAAATATATATTTTTTAATGATCTACTAGATTACATATAATAAATCATATTTATTAAATAAATAATAGATATAAACAAAATAAAAGAGACACTATTAATATATTTTTTTCTAAACATATAACAAAAATAATAATATTGAACTTAAAATTAAAGATTTAAAAGATTATGGATTAAAAATTATATATATAATATATAACATATTAATAAATCTTAATAAAATATAAGATTAGACCAATTATTAAGAGACTAAATATTTTTAAGAAAATAAACGAATCGAACTAGGTCAAAATAAGTCAAGTCACCAATTGCTCGACTTATTTCCAATCTTAACCTCAATCCAACTATAGTGTAAATTACGCTGCGCACCATTCAAAACCATCGCAAGGGTTTTTGCGACTTCTTAGATCGAGCGCTAATCTCGTGGTCCAGATGACTCAGGGTAGCGCCGGTGCCGGTGGTGGTGCTTCGGAGTCGGAGTTCCGCCTGCCGGACGAGATCTTGGCCGTCATGCCGACAGATCCCTACGAGCAGCTCGACCTGGCGCGTAAGATCACCGCGATGGCGATAGCTTCCCGAGCCTCGAAGCTCGATATCGAGACCGGGCGGTTGCGGCAGAGCGTCGCTGAGAAGGACCGCCTCGTCGCCGAGCTCAGGGAGAAGGTATCTCAGCTCGATTTGACGCTCCAGGAGGCTAACTCGAAACTTAGGGTAGCACTCGAGGAGAATGTGAGCTCCTTTCCCGTCTCATTGTTGCAATTTCCCTCTTTCGACGCTCTTTAGATAAACAATTACGCATTTTCTCCTTTTTTTCTCGTCTGAAAACCAGGTTAAACTGGTGAATGAGCGGGACTCGCTGGCACAGACTTCGAAAAGATTGTCGCGCGATTTGGCCAAGGTAGGTTTTCTTTCGAATTCCACTTATCATCTTTTAAATTGAAGGTAGTTCCTGCTGCATTCATTCTTTGCAATCACAGGATAATTTACGCCGTTCAATATCTATAGCTTCTGTGTGTTTCTGGCAAAGCAAATCCGCCTCCAGGTTGCGGTGAAATCTTATCCTTCGCCCAATGTAACCTTAATCTACATAGGTCGAAAATGTTTGGGGAATTGCTTGAATCTTCTAATCGTCTGTAGATTTCATCTTTGATGATCCTGGTGTTGTCTTTTGGACACAAGTTACTCAAGCATTTTAATGGAGGTGCTGAGCACGATCACCATTCTGAACCAAAATTACAAGTAATTTTGATAACAGAAGTATGTACACTAATCGACGACAATCTGCGCTTTGCTTTGCAAGCTCAGCAGCTTCCTTAAGCTCTTTTTTCAAAGAACTATTACTATCAACTATGGATTATTGTGTTGTATTCTTTGTTAATTTTTTTCTAGATGGTAATCTTTTGTCTTTCACAGTTAGAGACATTCAAGAGGCAACTCATGCAGTCTCTAAGCGAGGATAGTCCATCAGTAAGTGCATCATAAATCTTACCGTTTATTGTCAAACTCAACTTTCTATTATTCCATTAAATTTGTAAATTCTTGTATTGTCGAAAGCTCACAATGATTTGAATCTTTTCTTGTTTCTCCTTCAACAATATCTTGTATTGTTTCAGAAGCAGCAAGATATTATTGACATCAGGACAGGTGATCAGTTGGTTGGTCAATCAACTTCGCTTAAAGGTTGTTTAAGAAGCCTAACTCTATGCTTCATTTTTTTTCTTTATTTTATTGATTGTGATCATTTACTTCCTTGTTACCAAAGATGATGTTTCTGACCGAGCAGCATCATATCAAATGAGTACATCCACAGAAATGGGAAACACAATAAAAAAAGGTATCTGAGACCTTTATATAAACCTTTTTCAAAGAGCTGAACAAATGATGACAATTATTTGCAATTTTGTCAATCAGTGACACAGCAAGCTGGTCAAAGAATATCCATCACTTCAACACGTCCACCTCGGTTTACCCCAGTTGCCACGCCAAAAGTAACATCTACAGTTGCTACTCCTAAAGGAAAATCTAATACTGTATCACCAAAACTTACTTCTGGCACCACTTCGCCCACAAAAACTGAATATGAAGGGATCACTTCAATGTCACCATGGTTCCCATCAAGCAAGCAATCCTCAGCTGCTAGTTCTCCTCGACGGCGCCCCATACGAGGTTCACATCTTCAAATTTTTTAGCACTGAATTTTTTCATTAGTTTAGGGTAGGGCTCTTCTTTTGATATTCTTTAATACTAAATCAAAATTCACAGGAACTGAAAAATATCCTCACTCTAGGATTAACAATTGGAAATACTTCAGAAGTAAATAATAAGGTGAAATCCAAAGAACTTAATGCATCAGCTCAGTGAAGTTCATATCACTAGAACATTGCATTTATTCTGACACTTTATTTACATTGTACACATGGTTTGGCTTTAAATTAAATATTTCAAGGTTTATCACCTCAAAACATCAGTGAATGCGTTAATAGTTATGCTTTATGATTATCTAGTCTCTTCATAAACTGTAGTTTGCTCAGCATCTAGACTGACATCCATCATAGTTCACATTTATTGAGTTCATAACTTGTTACTCCATATTTCAGAAAAAAAACATCATTCTAATAGAAGGTTGCTTCAAATTATTCATTTCCAAGCTTAATGTTCGTGTATGATGTTTCCCTCTACCAGATTGATTATCTTATCCCTTATAATTTTTCAGGAAGCAGTCCTCATGTAGATGGAAAAGAGTTCTTCCGGCAAGCTAGGTTAATGATGCTTCAGTTTGCTTTTTAGAAAGTTACATAATTTATGTTAGTTTGCTGATTAACACCTTGTGTTCAGGAGCCGCCTCTCATATGAACAATTTGGTGCATTTCTAGCCAACATTAAGGAGCTAAATGCTCACAAACAATCACGTGAAGTAAATCCCTGAACTTGCCATGTTGCTCCTTTGAGAGATAAATCCCTATTTACAATTATTCAAGTTGTTCACATGTCACATGTTCTGTATAGGAAACTCTGAAGAAGGCAGAAGTGATATTTGGCGTGGAGAATAAGGGTCTCTTCTTATCTTTTCAAGGATTGCTTAATAGAAATTTGCGGTAGAAAGCAGAGAATTTGATACTCCCAGGTTTGCCTCTCCTCTGTGTGTGTGTGTGTGTGTCAATGTACGTGCAAACACTACTGTGGTCTGTGACAAATGTGTATTGTTCTTGTATTGTTTGCTATTCTAAAAGGTTGAAAAGTCAACACATAAATTCTCTATTAAAATCAAGATATGATTAGAAACATTATTGTAGAACAAAAGAAAATATGAAAATGTTGTATAAGGCTTCACTTATAAGAGATTATTTTTCTATTCTTTGTCTGTTGAAGACAGATTTCTGATGACTTTAGCTAATGAATTCTGCTTATAACCATTTGTGCTTCATTATATGATTTTCAACGTTTGCATTCATCAATAGAATTGTGCAATGTGGGAACTAACAATGTCATCCTTTTTTCTCTCAGCCAAATTTAAGCAACTATCAGGATTTCATCTCATTGCATGCGAGCTCAGCATATCCATTTTGGATCCCAGCACTTCCAGTTATCTCCAGAATGCAGCCATTTTCCAGTAGGGATCTAACAATATGGATCTGTAGGTCAGAATATTATATTAAATTATTAATCATGCATAGCCCAGATGTAGTGATTTTCTGACCAAAGTCTATGTAATGTATAATGTAATATGGACAATTTTAATCTATATAATTTTGAAAAGGTGGCCAAAGCAACAGGTTATGCTCATTATTATCATTATTGGCTTTCACTGGTGTGCGATCCGTCGTTCAAGTGGATGAACAAAAATAATAACATATGATGACATGATCAGGCGTTTGCATAGAAAATTCCATTTCCTGATGTGCCTTGGCTGTCGGCTGCTTTCTGCCTTAGCTGCCTGTAAAAAGGAGACCATACGAACGCCTAATTTGTATGGCTACTTTGCGCAATGTTCATGCTTTTAAGTGCAACATAATTGGCAATTCATCCCTCAGTCCAACTTAAATTGATTTTTTATGCCACTTCGCACAATGTTCGCGATTATGAGTGCAACATAATCGAGAATTCATCTCAGTGCGACTTTAATTGATTTTAGAATTTTTTATTCTAATCTTTTCTGAACTGGTGTTTATTAACAACTTTCAAATATTCTGCGACTTCTTTTGAATTATACTGCTTTTTTCATTTAAGTCAATTCGTCAAAATATTTTCGTGAAGTTCAAATAAGTGTGCTTAAAAAAATAGTGGGGGAAGGGTCGTTGGCGATGTTCTCGCACGTGTCGACGAGATGGGGGGAATATTTTTTTTATTCTAAGCTCACTTATTTAAATTTCACTAGGGTATTTTGATCGTTTCATAATTTAAAAAATAAAAAATAATGAAAAAGTTAGCAAACATTGACGGATTAAAAATGACATAGTTCAAGAAGGATCCATGAAAAATTTGAAAGTCACGTGAAAAAAATTTATAGTTCAAAAAAGGGAAAAAACAATTGACTTTAATGGCCACTTTGCTCAATGTTCAGGCTTTCAAGTGCAACATAGTTGAAAGTTCATCTCTCGGTCCAACTGAAATTACGATTCATACATCAGAGAAAATTTAGGGTTTAAAAAAATCTAAAAAATTTACCCGATTCAAAATTGTAAAGACACGTGGAGTGTGTTTTTTATTTATATAATTAATTCATAAGTTATAAATTCTTTTATTATTGATATAATAATTTTTGTATATAATTTTATATTTTTCTAACACATTATTAAATTCTAATTTGGTATATTTAATATAAAAATAAATATTTTTATGTTAATTTAATTTATTATATATTTTAAAATATAATTATATAAAAGTAAGACCGTGAGAAAACCACTCGAAAAAATTGAGTGTTTTTTTCTAAATAATTTTAGAATGATTTTTTTAATTCAAAGACTCGATCCAAAAAATAGTCTTTTTATTTGGACCAGAAAATTCAACCCCATTCGAATTACTTTCGCCCCTAAGAAAATCTAGGCCAAGTGATATAAATTTAATTTTTCACCCTTCACCGAAACGTGGATGATCAGAATTCAGCCATATCACTCGTGGCATGCACCCCCAAGATCCAATGAACTTCTAGATATCATAATTGATATAACAAAAAGATTTCTCTAAATTTCTTGGATGGTCGCTGGTCTGTGACATGAACAAATGTGAAGAAAAACAATGAAAATTGAAAAGTTATGATAAGAAAATGAAATTGACACTAATTTAAATTAATAAGGGACTATTGAATAAAGGAAAAAGATTAGTTAAACTACTTAGCATTAAAAGTGCGTATAATTATCATTATTTGAAAGTGCTTAACACAATTTCATATTCTTTTAAAACATAACTATCAATATTCATGCACCTTTTCATACTTTCTATATTTATCTTATGTTCTTAAAAAAAAATATCGATTATGCATGATAATCATTATTTGTTTTATTTAGACAACTAAGCAAATTTCTTAGAGAATGATTTTCACATATAAACAACAATAAATCTTTATCCTCTTTTTCAATTATATCATCCAATTTTACTATGTAATGAGGTTGTCCTCTAAGTATTAATTTATTTCACTGGTTATCATTTTTACCTATGATAATTCATTTCCGATCACCCCGATTATGTGGTTGTCACACGTCATATTTCTCTTTCATCCATATGTATGCCCTAACAAATAATAAAACATTACATAATATAAAAATAAAAATACAAAGGAGCAGTAGTTGGGGCTCCCGCCCCTTGCCGGAGACGGATGATACAACCCATCCGAGCTCTCCTCATTGTCAAGTCGGAGACGACATGTGCGCTGTCGACGGTCGAGTTGTCAGCATGGAGGATTTCGAAAATTTCTTTGGAGACAAAAGGGGTTGGGTCTTGGAATATTGTTCTTGACACAAGACTCTACAACACCCCTCGAGTAGAGAACAAGAGGCGAGGTAATGGGAGAGGAGGTAGAGGATGTCGACGGAAACCACCCACAACTGTAGTATGAAGATTGATGTCCGCCGCTGCCAATGCAGGGGTCATCCCAGTCCTCGCGGTGACATCCCCCTAGTTGGGGACAAGGTCATGGGACTTGGCGCGCGAGACTTGCGAGAAGATGGCGTAGTCCCAATCACTAGAGGAGGGTCCCTCCTGAGGTCCTAGAGCTTTAGTCACAAGGTCGCCATTCCCATTAGAGAGGGAAGTGAGGTTTGCCGTTGGCGGCAGAGGTTTGAAGGCCATTGAGTAGTCGAAGGTGTGCTGTCCAAGAGCATCTCGATGGCGATGACACGATCTTTGTTAAAAATATCACATCGTTATGGATGAGGTGGTTGCTGATCTAGAAGTAGACGGTTCATTGCAGTTGCAGAAACAGTTCAATAACGTTCATCTTAGTATTAATTACAAATTAATTGTGCGATTTATTTTCTTACATATCAAGTGAACATTTGTATAAATAGGATGTTAAAGTTGCAGTTTGTGAGTCTGTCAGTTGTAATTTCAACTTTCATATTTAATTTACGATTTTATCATACGATTTCTCCCTCTGCACTTTTGTCTCTCCTTTCTTTTCCTTCTTTGTCTCCGGTGTCTTTCCGGCAGCTTGATGACCAAGTTTCCTAAGCTCAATTTTTGACATGGTATCAGAGCCATATGTGATTCATCCGAGCCCTTCTTCTGCACGATCGTCGTCATAAACTGTCGGAAGCTAGCCATCTACATCTTCTTCATCGACGGGTGAACCTCAACTATCCTTAGTGGCTCCTGTAAGTCTATCCAACGGAGTGTGAGCCTCTTCACTGTTGGTCGGACATTGGTTCTTGATGATCCTCTTCTTCATCCATTTTCTTTCCATGCATTTTCCTAATTTCTTCATCTGAGTTTCATCTCGTTGTTCTTCCCTTCGTTTTATTTTTTCTATTCAATATCGAGCACTCCGAGCTTCAAGATCAGCGATCGGTAAATGTCTTTGTCCGTCATGTTCTTTTTTTCGATCTCTATTCTCATTCTGTTATGTCAACTTTCCGTTGATGTCGTGTCATTTTTCGATGTTGTTTCTGGCATTGCGTCGGATCTAGGACTTTTGTCTCCATTTTTCTGCTGATCGAATTGCTTCTCAACGGATTTATAAGAGTTTTGTTTCCTTGTTGTCGTTATCGACATTTTATTGTTGTTGTTATCAAATGTTCTTGTGTCACCGGCTTCACCCGATTGGAGTTTCATCTCCATTTGCCATTATCAGTATTCTCTAACACGGATCATTGGATTTAATGGAGGTTTGTCTCCTATGTTGCTGGTGATGTTTGCTTGGTTCTTTCTTTAGGTGAAACACACCGGTTTCTCAAAGCCTTGAGCATCAAGGCTCGGGCTGCAGAGTTTCAGTTCTTTTGTTCGCCGATCGGATGGATCTTTGTTAGTTTCAGGAGTTTCATCTCCTATTTTGCTATGGGTGCCACCGTCTTTCCCAGCATATTAGTCGGAGTTGATCGGAGTTTTGACTCCGCTTTATGGGCGTCTTATGTGTGTCCAGAGTTTTTCGGAGGCTGCCTCTGATTTCATTTCTTGTCGGAGTGTGGATCCGCGGTTGGTGGATTGACAACTGTCTAGCATTTCTCCGATCATTTTTCTGGCTCTAACATTTTTTTTCTCTCACTTTATTTTTCTAGCTATGTTTTTCCACTTTCCTCCTAGACTGGTCTTTGATCGCAACTTTCCACTCTCATTTTTTCTATGATTTCTTCCTCTCGCTGTTATTCTCTTTTTTCCGTTTTTCTTTTTCACCAATGTTTGTCAGATTTCTATGGACACGAAGATACCTTTTTCAGGTTGTTGTTCATTTCCGATGTCTTGTCGAGTTGTCACCAACATTTTTGCCAAATATTTTAGAACCTACGTCAGTTATCAGCTTTCGCGGTTCCTTCTGATGATCTTCAAAGTTCATCCCTCTTTGGTGTTTCGTCAGTCATTTTCATCTTACTTCTTCTCCGACATAGCGGTCATCACTCCAGCAAGCGAGAGACTGGCAAATATGAGATTTTGTTGACAATATGCAAGCATGTTCGTCAACGTGATAACTACTGGTTGTCGTTGTTCAGCCTCTTCCCACCATCAACTTGAGGGGACTATTGGAAATATCACATCGTTATGGATGAGGTGGTTGCTGATTAATGCGTAGAAATTGTAACAAATAAATTTGTTAGCAAGTGCATTACACTACAAGAAAATTGCCATTTTCCGATGGGCAATTTCCGACGGTTTGAAATCCATCATAATTTGCGACGAATTTTGCGACGGTTACATTTTCGACGGATTTTTCGACGGTTACAACCGTCAAAAATGAAAATAATAGATTATGTAATTTATTATATTATTATTTTATTTTTCGATGATTAGGAACGTTGATATTTCCGATGGATACCCATCCGTCACAATTTGCGACGGATTTTCCGATGATTACGACCGTCGAAAAGAAAAATAATAAATTATATAATTTTTTATATTATTATTTTGTTTTTTGACGATTAGGAACGTCGATATTTACGACAGATACCCATCCGTAGCAATTTGCGACGGATTTTCCGACGGTTACGATCGTCGGAAATAAATAATAAATTATATACTTTATTATATTATTATTAAATTTTTCGATGGTTAGGAACGTCGATATTTCTGACGGATATACATTTGTTGCAAAATTCGCCGCAATTTCCGACGATCGTAACCGTCGATAAATGTATAAACTAGCGACGGTCCAAACAATCGCAATTACCGACGGTTTCGATCGTCGGTAAAATAAAAAATAAACATTATATATAAGTAAATATTTTTTCAACGGTCACAACCGTCAGTAACTTTAAAAATAATTAATATTTATGTTTTCGATGGCCGGAGCCGTCGGTAATTAAAATTTTGTTATCTCGTTTTTTTTCTTTTTCCCGCTTTCTCTCATCTTTTCCCCTTATATATAATAATAATAATAATAATAATAATAATAATAATAATAATAACAACAACAACAACAATAATAATAATAATAATAATAATAATAATAATAATAATAATAATAATAATAATAATAATAATAATAATAATAATAATAATAATAATAATAATAACTCTATTATAATTTCTCCTCTCCTCTCTCTCCCTCCTCTCCTCTCTCTCTCTCTCCCCCTCTCCCTCTCCTGCCCGGCTAGGCCGGATCTCGTCGCCTGGCTAGGCCGGATCAGGCCCCAGCGGCCGGGATCGGCCGTCGGGCGTTCGGATCCGGCCGCTGGCCGCCTGGCGGCCAGATCCGACCTCGGTCGGCTGGCGGACGGATCCGACATCGGCCGCTGGCCGCTAGCAGCCGAATCTGGCCGTCGGCCGGCTAATTTTTTTAAATTATAAAAATTCTTTGCGACGGAGTTTCGGCGGTCGCCCGACGGCCGCCGAGATTTTTGGCGGTAGCAACCGTCGATATTTGCGACGGTCGACGAAACCGTCAAAAACTTCGGCGATCACGACCGCCGAAGTTTTCGATGGTTTCGTCAACCGCCGCAAATATCGGCGGTCGTCATCGTCGAAGTTTCGACGATTTTATCGACCGTCGCAAATATCGATGGTCACGACCGTCGAAAATCCATCAGAATTTCCGGCGATTTCTTCTCAATCATCGAAAATTGATTTGCGATGACCGTTTTTCGGACGTCCCGGTTTCCATCGAAAAAACTGTCAAAAATGATGTTTTCGGCGGTTTTTGGAGAAATTACCGACGGTTTCGACCGTCGATAATCCCCAATTTTCTTGTAGTGTTAGTCGTATCAAGTAATAATGTGTAGAGTAGAGTTGTCAATCCCTCAAGGAACTAATTAAATCTAATCTATCTCAATAATATACTAGTAGAAGAAAAATGGTTTTATGGTGAAAATAGTTAAAGGTGCAAAAAATAAATGATAAATAAATAAAATAAACTGGTGTTGAGTCTTGAGAATTATGGATGATTACTTAATATAAAGATAAACGTGTATGATCCCCTGTAATGGTTGAATTATAGCGGTAAATAATAACTTCGATTCTTATGACGGATTAGGAGTACCTAAAGTATTGACCTCTCACGACGAGTTAACCAAACTACCTTAACTTTTAATAAAACTATTAGTAACAAACGACGAGTCAATTATTAATTTTACAAAGAATTAAGATACATGAGAACATATTTCCTACACAATAATTCACCCATAAATCTGAACAAAATAATAGACCGCACAAAACTCGGCACAAACGTCGAATTACCGAACACACGTTATGTATGCTTAATTTAGAAGTAAAAGATCAATTATCAAAGCAATAATAATTCCTGAAACCAATCACTCCTCATAAAGGTTTGTAATATAATCTCAGAAATAAAATACTTATCAAAAGGCATGAACTCAGCATGCATAATAAAAAAACCGAAAAATTTAATTAACTCAACTAATAACAAGGTTCAAACTATTTTCATTCTTAAAAAAGAATATAAAATCTCTATTATAGAAATAATAAACTATAATAATTATGTAAAAGAGCATCCAAATAAAAGATAGAAGAATAATTCTCAACCTTTGAGACCTCTGGACCGTTGCACAATACAAATGACAAGTTACTACGCAATCTTCTCCTTCAGTTGATCTTCAAGCATTGAAATTCATCCTCTTCAATGTGGCAAGGATCCTAGGTCCGGAGCACACCCAAGCACCACCAAGCACACATTTTTCTGTCTCCTATGGCCTATATTTATAGCCTCTAGGTGTCCCAAGAGTTTTGATAGAGTTTCGATTTGATTCAAAGTTTTTTCATGTTAAAACAAGTAAATTCGGAATAGACTTTGATAGGTTTTTAAAATCATTCAAAACTCCCTCAAATTTGAGTAAATATGTTTCATAAACATCCCTGAGGCTTAGGATAAAGTTTGGGTTCGATTTGGACTTGAAATTCCCAAGAAAAATCGAAGAAATCTTGAAAATAGCCTTCGGCCCATAATATGGATTTAACGATCCTTACTGTAATATCCCTAAGTTAACCATGCATGATTAAATGTATGAATATGATGCTATATTATCTTATTGATAAGCTTTATGAATGTGATGTTAAGACTTACACTTCAATGTCAATTATTGGAGCGCAAAAGCGATGGAAATTTACTTAAGGCATGAAAATGTGAAAATTTGGAAAATTAAAGTCCCGATAATTATTTCTATATATGAAAGAATTATAAAAGTGATTTTTAATAATTTTTAGGAGGTGTGTGAGTTAGGTAAAACGTAGGCACAAAATTAAAAAATCTATGAAATCACGATTTTTGTTCTTCGAACAAAAATTTAAATTTCGATTTCATGATTATTTATTTTTATAAATATTTTATTTGAATCCAAATGGGGGTAATTTATTATTTACATATAATGTATTAAGTACCATTTACTTAAATGGCATTACATGTGAATAAGTGATACTTCAAGGGCATTTTTGGAAGAATCCAATTGACCACCTGAAGTCGGTTTCTCCTTTCCTTCTAATACTTATCCTTTCACCTTTTACTATCTTACTCTGCCCTATTCACCACCCTTGGCGGAATACTTAAAGAAATGGCACAAATCAATACTTGTTGGGAAGAAGAGAAATTGAAGCTAGGGTTTTAGATTTTGGTAAGTTCCTACTTTATTTTGTTTGGATTTTAACTATATAATTCCTAATTAGGGTGATTCTGAACCTTTCTCATCTACTTATTTTGGATTTTACTTGAACATGGGGCAAAACTCATGTTGTTCATAGGTAAGATTAACCCTAGTCATGTTCAATTGATTCATGAATATTTAGCTACATAATTCCATACCTTCGAGTGATCCAAAAATTATGAAATTTATTCTTATTGTTCCTATATGACTCTACTTTCATTGAGATTTGGAATCAAGTTAATATGATTTCTGTAGATAACGTTATGCTCTTATATTTAAGGTACCATCACTATGTCCGCCCAAATTGCTACTCAAATTAGTAATTTATGTATTAAATCCAATATGCCATGGAATTATTTGATACTTTAGGATTTTATAGACATTTATGCTAGGTTTCATTGACAATTAGAATCACTAGAAAATGATATGTATAGCGAAAGTTATAAATATTTTACCGAGCCTTACTCAGTCTAACAGGATGGAGCTTAGGGCATATTATGCTAGTATTGGTTAAATTTATTGTGCTCAGTACAAATAGATATAAATTCAAGTAATTTTATGAATTGCACCCTAGATGTCTACTATTTGAAAAAAGTAAAAGTACAAGAACAAGGAATGTTTATTATTTTATATAAATCATAAAAGTAAGATTACTCAGTCTATCAGAACATAGAAATAATATAAAAGTTAGGCTGAATGTTGATCTTCATGGGAGCAAACCATATTGAAATAGATATGAAACTTTTACATATTAATGTATTTGTAGTTTGAAACTAAAGAAATTAGAATGATGTCATTTGATTATGTATACCAAAAGATATGGATTTTTCTTTATTATGTGTGCAATATGTCATAATATTAGGTCAATCCTTATGTTTAATAGTTACTTAAGTTATAAGAGTAAATATTTAAGGTTCATATACCATTGCAATTAATTATGTTTCATATGTGATAGGCTTGTGCTCATATCATAGTAGTAATGTGTTTCTTACTATTATTGTTATAGGAGTAGAAGAGTAAAGTAGTGAAAAGGAAAAGGAAAACATTTTGTTAGTCCTTATAGGCAAGTTGATTTCTCCTGCTCTATGTATTCACCTCTTTTGAATTCGATGTGACATCGATTATTATATGTATTGAATATATTTTGAAATGCTATGAATTGAATTCGAGAAATGCAATTATGAAAAGTACATGTGATATGATCTGAATGGATTACGATGAGTGCAATATTGTTCCTTTTGAAATGGTATTGGATATGATTCATCTTTTGATATTCAGGAGATATTTGTTATATGATGAATCACACATCGACATCTATTTACATTTGCATATATGATGGTTGGAGCTAAGTGCTACTTCGCTGATCACGATGAAAGCCACCTCTAGAGTCCAATCCATCATTCTGTTTCCCAATAATGGGATGAGATAAGGTGGAGCTAAATGTCATGCGAAGCTAAATGCCACATCATGAGTAGTTGCAATAGAGACCACCTCTAGAATCAGTAAGGGCCACATCTAGAGTGCATCTATCGTAATATGATTTGTTCTCTAAAAGGGATGATGTAGAATGGAACTAAGTGTTACATCACTGATCACGATGGGAGCCACATCTAGAATCCACCTACCGACCACTGGTCAATTTGTGATTCGTGCATACATATGAGAGTGTTGCATTACATATACATGTTTGATATGTTTAAGTGCTAATGATTGTAAATTGAGTGCAATGATTTTAATTGGGATGTTATATATGTATTTAGTAAATGTATGAAGATACTGATTTTGATATTATGATTAATGCATGTATTTTTATGTCTCTGATGCGTAAAATGATGTAGCAAAATAAAATCGCTAGCAAGTGCACTAGTCGCACAAGTAATATAGTAATAGGAGTAAGAGTGTCGAAATTACGAGAAATATTATTAATAAAATATCTGAATTTATAAATTAATAAGAGAGAAGAAAAACATGGAATTTTGGAAAAAGGGTTTTGTAAAATAAAATTAAAAAAAATAAGATAAAGATAAGATAATGTAATGGTGTTGAAGTTGGTCTTAGGATGATATTGCATTAAGGATAAAAATGTGAACCAGAAAAGATAAATTAAAAATCTTAAGATGGATTAAAAATTTTCTCAAGTTATTAATTTACAAAATTAAAATCACAGAGTCCACAAACTGGTAATTCTGCTATTTAATCTGGCAAATCAAACTATCTTAAATTTAACCAACACTGAAGTCCCACAAACTGATATTCGTCAGATGAGATTAAAATAAGATGCATTAATATGAAAATCCTAGACTATTAATCACTCCACAAATTGGTATAGATTAATAGACCACACAGATCTAATTCTTCACACACTAGTTATTAGACCTATGTCAATTTTTAATTTATCAATAAATCATTTAATTTAACTAAATAAAATCTAAAATTAAGTAGTCCACAAACTGGTAATTACTTAACTTAGAAATTTAAATAATTAAATCAAAAGCACTAAATACAATTAAAAATTGATCAAAAGAAATTCAATAATAATGAAATAAGGGTTCACATAATTTTCCTTCAATAATAATCTCCTAAAAATAAAATAACTAAGAACATGGAGTTCATCCTAGAATTGCAGAGAGATAATAATAAATGAACAATAATAATTGGAAGAATTACACCAAGAATAAAATCAGGGCCCTCGAATATGGGCAGACAGTCGGACAACCTCTCGGACTTGATCAGAGTCGCGATCAACTTCCGGTCGTCGTACATCTTTCCTCTTGGTCGTAGCCTACAGAGATTACGACTCGCCGTGGAAGAAAACCAAACTTCAGAGCACGAATTGGGATGATGGCTTCCTCCTCTATTTATAGGTGAGGACGATCTTCAATTTGATCACGATCGTAACATCGTACGACCAACTTTAAATTTGCGAGATAAATTTTACGGTGTCGATAAAACTTTGGTTAATGATAAAAGATTATCCGTTTTACACCTCTTCATTCCTGACCACAAAATGATAAACTTCTTTTCATTCTCGGCCAAAACTTAGATTATTATGCCCAAAATGTATGGATTCTTCTTTACCCCCTTCATGAAATCTCGACCAAAATGATGATTCTTTTATTTTTACGCCCAAAAAGATAAACTCTTTTATATTCCTTCTTGAGTTATCTGCCAAAATGATGACTTCGCCCAAGGATTTGGGTTATCAGCCGATAAACTTGATTCCTTTCTGAATCTCGACCAAAACAAAATATCACTTCTTCTAATTTCAGCCAAAACAACGTATATTGACCAATACATTTCGGCCATGTCACCGCATGAATTAAATAATGTTATGCCCAAAGATATCAAGTTGCAAAGCTTTTACCCCCAAGGAAGTCACGTAAAACTTATCTAATGAAATGATAAACTCTTTTGCGCCTTCATGTGATTCTTGGCCGTAAGATCTTTGTATTCGAATTGCGGCCGATTCATTTAATATAATCCCTAGGATAATTGTGTATTCGGCGTTTCCTGCAAAATAAATATCAAATTTTAATTAATCCATCCACAATTAAAATATTTAAAGAATTAACAATAAAAATTGATAAATCCAGAATTATGACTAAAAATTATGCATTCTATGATCAAATTACAGAAAAATTAATTAAAATAATAAACTAAAAATATATTATATTTTGCATGCATCGGCCTCCCCGAATTTATTAAATGGTAACACGTAGCTTATGAGTTATCAGCTTACCGAGCTATTATTTGCGCACAGTGTTGTTGTACACTTTTTTAGATCAATAGAACTTTTTGAATCGCGAGAAACAACCTTAGCATGGTGTGAATCTTTTTTGCTGTTATGGTATTAAGAAGTCATGTGCCCCACCGTGCGTGTTATATAGAAGACTTGTAACTCTCATATTTCTCTGTTGAGATATGGAGAGAGTTTGATATGTGTTATGTATGAAAAGTAATTTTGTATCTTGTAAAATGTAAATCTTTTATGACTATGTGATGGTATAAATCCTAGGGTTGTTACATGGTCTGAATGATCAATATAACCTGCGTGGTTTGCTTATATGTGTTATCATTTTCTTGTATTATTTAGAGGAGTTATGCACAATTTTTCTCTAAAAAAAATTTATTTGATCGTCTGTAATCAGTCGCGAGCTCTGATTTAAATCATCGTTTAAAATGGGTTCGTGACAGTTACACTATCCAAATCGAAGTAGGACTGAAATTGTGCATTTTAATGGACTATAACGGGCTGTTCACGCCCCTGCTGTTACAGCTGTTATGGTCATATAACGACCCGTTATATTCAATTCAGTCGTGATAGCCTTTACTAGTTTGCACTTTTGGCTCCATTTCAACTCTGATTTGAGTGTCGTTTGTTTCTGTAGATTCCTGACTCAATTCTCTTGCTTTTTCTGTAATAAAACATATAATTTGGATAGATTTTCATTTTTATAAAATTTTAAAAAATAATGTCTGAAAATGATGCATGCTATATGAAAAGGAATCGAAATGTGACTAAATACATGACTAATTATATGTTATATTTTGCAGCATCAAACTTCACCAAGTTTAAATATTTGCTTGTCCTCAAGCAATGTTCAAAGCAAAACTCCAACCAAAGTGGTTAATCATCGCTCCCACCCTGCCACTCAACTACTCTTCTTAGTATTAAGTTTTATACATCCATTGTCTAAGTGTCACCACTTTCCATAATAATCCGACTTTGTGAAATTTCTGAATGAAAGATATTTTTAAACTCCTTCAAATTCAGCTCTGAATAATAAGAAAATAATTTTTTAAAATAAAAATATCAATGTTGAATATACAAGTGTAGAATAAGCTTTTATCCATTTATTACTTTTATATTTATTCATTGAGAAACTTTTCATCATCATTCTTTTTTTTCACTTCTTTTTCTTTTCACCTTTATTTTCATTGATTCGGTACTCTTGTGCTTCTCCATATTGCGCAAGATAGTCCATGTAACGGACTTTCGACCGACGAATCCAGAGCAGTTGCCCTTAGATCGTCAGACAAGAATCTCCTATGGATCTAATTATCCGAATACACCAAGGTTCCGGATAACACTTTTTTGTACCTCATACTTTTTAAGGCTTCACTAGCCCTCTTTTATATATGATGACAATTTTATATGTATTTATTTAATAGTAAGCGCAATTACACTTGAATGTTCAATAGAGATATAGTTATTATCAATATAACATATATAATACAATAAAAACTTGAGCATGAAAAGAATTTGTCGTCAAGCATTCATAGTTTTACTAACTTTCTTCAAATCAATTACCCAACATGAAGACGATAAATGATAAAATAATAATGTTTCAAATTTCATTAATTAATAGGATGTCCTTGAATAATGCTTGAAAAATAGGTAAATATTAAGACATAAGAAAATAAGATGCAATTTTCAATTATGGAAAATAATTTTTTTCTGATTCTTTTGTAATATGAAATGCAAGCAAATATATAAATAAAACATGAAGAGAATATACGCTTGCAATGCAATATAAAAAGATGGACATGATGTATGAAATTGCAAACTCTACCAAGCTTGAACTCAACAGTGTCCCTAGTGTTGGAAATCAAATCTCGTAGGAGCGTATATACGATAATGAAAAATATAATGTAGAAAAGGAAACGAAACAACCTAATTTATCTTGAGTTGATAGATGTTGAAGCTGTAAAAAGAAGCCATGAAGAATTCATAGTGTCATTGGCCGATAGAAATTTGGGCGTCTAGGCTGCTCCTTTCATTGATTTTGAGGATGGAAAGTTTTTCTCTTTTTTTCTTTCTCTTTTCTCTCCTTTTTTCCGTGTTGCGGGTCATGAAGGGCATCTAACGTCCTGTGAGGTAATATTATCGGGTCGTTTGGATGAGCCCATAGGTCTTCTGTGCAATTTAATAGGTCGTGTCAATTTAACAGGTCAGAATATGCAAATCACGGTCCTGGCAGTGGCGATGTTGAAGAGGATTTGTAGATAGTCAAGGGTCATGGTCGCGCGCTTACGGCCTCTAAAAGAGAAGCACAACCCGTGAGATGCAAATAACGGCTATGGTAGAAACAATTGACAATGCTCTTAAAATGGCGCAGGTCGTGATATGGAAGTCACAGCCCTTGCCATGTGAAGGCGATGCTCATGGTCTTGCGCTTATATAGAAAATGTTAGAGAGGGTCGTTACCTAAATGTTACAGCCCGTTAAGATCAAATATTCAAAATATATGCCACCGTGAGTTGTGTGACGGCCTTCCTACGGCCCGTGAATACTATATTAACTAATCGGTGTGGATAGTAACAGGTTGTGAAGACATTGTTACGACCCGTGAAGACAAAAAAAATTATATTTTAATAAAATTCAACTTGTGAAATATAGAGACCTGTAAAATAAAAATAATAGAAGGAAACTAAATAGACTAAGCAACTAAGATAATCAAACTAACTAAGCTAACATGAAATAAATTAATATAAACTAAATTATGTGAAAGTTCTAAATTATAAGTTTAAGGATGAAGAAAATTAGTTCTAAGTTTAAAGTCCTTAGCTCGACTGTGACATAACATATGCTGAGACTAATATGAAATTACCAATTAAAATAATGTAGTTAAGGAACAATCTCACTGAGTTTTCTGGGATCATGAATACTCGTCATGATAGAGATTGATCATCTCAGAAGTCACAATTTGTTTGGAATATTAAATCTTCCCCTTTGGTAGAAGTTGCGGTTGTCATTGCCGATTGGAATGTGGAGATTGAATAACACTTCTCATCTGACTGTTCTGCTTGCTTATGAAATGATATATAAGATGATGATTGATTTGAGGATGGTAAAGGCGTCCTAAGGTAAAGCTGGACTCTTAGGCCTCCATTATTTTGTCAAAATTTTTTGAGGTGTATATGGACTCCTCCGATTCTGTGTTGAACATGAAGAATTGATATGGATCTTCAAAGGTGAACTCTTGGGACTCCATCGCAATGACGTGGTCTTTGTTGCTGACATGGATGGAATGATCCACTCTTTTGTTGGTGGATTATGAATTTGAGTTGATGTCGTTACGTTGGCTAGAACTTCTGAAGGTGTGCACCTCCTACGTACTTGTCATCCTTAATTATGTATGCACTTGTCTCTTTCGCACGTCATGTTGTTGTCCACCTTTCTGGATAATAATATCTTTGTGGCCTCCATCTTTCTTGATAGTGACATGGGCATATAATGATTGCTGAATTCTCCTCTATGATGTCTTCATATGTGCTAGAAACTTGAAGAGTTAATTCTGCAACTAGCTTCTCAAGTGTGTGGATTTTCGTCTCCATCTTTTCAAAATTGATTTTAATGTCTAAATGTGGTGGAGGAGGAGATGACTTGCCACTAGCAATGTTTTGCCTTCTAAGTTGAGTCAATTGCACCTCCAAGTTGTTGATTAATTCATCTTGCACTTTGAGCTTCTCATTGATTGTTGCACTGAATTGCTTAAACGTCTCCTGGAGGCTGGTTGTTGGATCTGAGAAGATTCAAGTATTGATATAATAGCTTTCTCTGTCCTCTTACTTTGTAGCGTGATGTTGTCAATTTGCCTCTCCATGTTTTCAATTTGATAATGTTAGAGTGGAGAGTTTCTTCAAATCTAATAATTGTTTAAGCATGGTAGATAAATCTAGTGATAAATCTCATTTTGAACTTGTTGAGACTTCTCTGTAGTACTTTGTCTTGATGATGTTGCCTCGTTCTTAATCTCATCTTGCTGGACAGCAATGTTATTTTCCTCAACTTGTTGAGTGGTAGTCGTTTTCTTCTTCGTCATTGAGGGAATGATGATGTGAACATCAATAATCAAGTTGTGTACCAAAGATATTTCCAGATTAGCTTATACAACACTAAAAGAAAAAGTGAAGTAAAACAAAAAAAATAAAAATTCTCAAAGTAACTTATACGAGATAGGCTAAGAATTGTGAATATAGTTCTCCGAAAATGGCGCCAAAAACTTGATGCGTAGAATTTATAACAAATAAATTTACTAGTAAGTACACTAGTCATATCAAGTAATAAAGTGTAGAGTAGAGTTGTCGATCCCACGAGGAACTAGTTAAATTTAATTTATCTTAATAATTTACTAGGAGAAGAAAATGAGTTTTATGGTGAATCCAGAAAATTAAAGGTGCAAAAAATAAATGATAAATGAATAAAATAAACTGGTGTTGAGTCTTGTGAATTATGGATGATTAATGTAAAGATAAACGTGTATGATCCTCTGTAATGGTTGAGTTATAATAGTAAATAATAACTTCGATTCTTATGACGGATTAGGAGTACCTAAAGTATTGACATCTCATGACGAATAAACCAAACTACCTTAACTTCTAATAAAATTAATAATCACAAACGATGAGTCAATTATTAATTTTATAGAGAATTAAGATGCATGAGTATGTATCTCCTACACTATTATTCACCCATAAATTTGGACAGAATAATAGACCGCACGAAATTCGATACAAATGTCGAATTTTCGAACACGCATTATGTATGCTCAACTTAGAAGTAAAAGATCAATTATCAAAGCAATAATAATTCCTGAAATTGATCACTCCTCATAAAGGTTTGTAATATAATCTCAGAAATAAAATTACTTATCAAAAGGCAATGAACTCAACATGCACAATTAAAAGAAACAGAAAAGTTTAATTAACTCAACTAATAACATGGTTCAAACAATTTTTCTTCTTAAAAAGAATATAAAATCTCTATTATAGAAATAATAAACTATAATAATTATGTAAAAGAGCATTCAAATAAAAGATAGAAGAAGAATTATCATAATTATGTCTCCTAATCATCCCTGAGGCTTAGAATAAAGTTTGGGTTCGATTTGAACTTGAAATTCTCAAGAAAAGTCGAAGAAATTTTGAAAATAACCTTCGTAACGGTCCATAACATGAATTTAATGACCCTTACAGTGTCCAAATCAAAATAGGACTAAAAGTAGGCATTTTAACGGGCCGTAACGGACTTTTCACGCCCTTGTTGCTGCAACCGTTACGATCATATAACAAACCGTTATATTCAATTCAACCTTGAGAGCCTTCGCTAATTTGCACGGATCCGTTTTAACTTCGATTTGAGTGTCGTTTATTTATGTGAATTCCTAACGCAATTCTCTTACTTTCTCTGCAATAAAAAATATAATTTGGATAGATTTTAAATTTTATAAAATTAAAACAAATAAGGTCAGAAAATGATGCATGCTAAATGAAAAAGAATCAAAATGTGATTAAATATATGACTAATTATATGTTATATTTTGCACGCATCACTGATCGTGGAAACAAACTCATTGCAGTTGCAAAAATAGTTCAGCAGCGTTCATTTTAGTATTAATTACAAATTAATTGTACGATTTATTTTCTTACATATCAAGTGAACAATAGTATAAATAGGATGTTAAAGTTGCAGTTTGTGAGTCTGCCAGTTGTAATTTCAACTTTCATATATAATTTACAATTTTATCATACGATTTCTCCCTCTGCTCTTTTGTCTCTCCTTTCTTTTCCTTCTTCATCTCCGGTGTCCTTCCGGCAGCTTGATGACTAGGTTTCCCAAGCTCAGTTTTTGACAATCTTCGTTGGAAAAAAGCAGTGGGATGAAGCCGAAGAAAGAGAAGAATGAGAGATAGGACTAGATGGAGGATAAGAGAGAAAGAATGGGTGTGGAGAAGATGACCTTGCCTCATGGACAATGGCGAGGCCGAGGGCAACCAAGTCAAAGATGAAGATGACAACGATGACCAGCTTCGGCTTCATCACAGAGAGACCTTGGGATTCGTTGGTTGTGTCATGCAAAGGCACAAAGAGGAAATGATTCACCAATGAGATGGGGGTGTCGTCCCCTCCTCTCCCTTTGACGTGATTGGTCGGCGAGATAAGGGGCACCACCTTCCTCTTTTTTCTAATTTTATTATTAATAATTATTATATTACTTTAATAGCTTACATTTATTATATTAGGGCATTTTGCTGCCTCAAACACTTGGTACACATGGAGGAAAAAATATGATGTGGACATTCACAAACACGAGAAATTATCATAGGTAAAGAAAAGTTACTTGGTGAAATGAAAAAATAGTTAGATGACGGTTCATTATAAAGTAAATTGATGATAATAAAAATCTTGTAACACCCCGTGATTTTATCAAGGGTAATATAGTAATTTTATAATTTAATTAGAGTATTTGATGGATTGAAGGAAAATTGAAATCCCGTTGAGAGTGGAAATCATAAGTAGATTGAGATTAGGAATTTCAATTTGATTTGAAGTCTAAATAAGGTTTAATGGATATAGGACTCCCAATCAGAATAGGATTGAAAGCCTTATGGCTTAAAATTATTTCAACCATTAAAATAATATTTATTATTATTTTAATCCAAAAATTAGATAATAAAATATTACAGAATTAAATAATTCCAAAAAAATATAAAGGGAAATTGGAGAGGAGTTGATACGTGATAGAATTAATTAATTAAATTTCAGAATTTATCTATTTGATTATTAGAATGAAATTAAAATTAGTGAATAGATTAAGTAGATGATTAAATATGAGTGGGATTAGATATTATAGTTAGAGTTAATTGAGAATTATAAATCCTATAAAAACAAAAAGAGTTAAGGTCGGTGAAGAAAAAAAGGGGAAAATATTATTCTTGGAGCGTGGTGTCCTTCGCGGCGGCGACGGGCGCACCGCCGGGCGTGGCTCATCGGTGTCAGCGGAGAAGGCGCAAGTGACGTTCGTCTCTACATGTATATTGTGACCTATATTTTACGGTGCAAAATTGTAGATTTATTACTGCCGCAAAATGCTTTTACCGCGTGACATCCGCACCGATCAAAAACATAAGATGAGATGTTTTGCGGCCAAAACCTTTGGCCGTGAAAGAAATAACAAAAAAAAAGAAGACGTCTTGTGCCGAGAGAAGAAAAAAAAAAGAAAAGAAGACTTTGGAGTTTACGGCCGCAAAAAGGGATAGAGAAGATTTGGAGAGAGATTGAAAATAAAAAAGAAAAGAAAGTATTTCACGCCCGCAAAGAGGCAGAAAGAGAAAAGAGAAAAAAATAAGAGAGAGAGAAAAAAAAAGAGTTTGACGGCGTTAAAAGGAGAGAGAGAGGGGAATTGAAAGAAAAAAAAGAGAAGATTGGATCATGACCGCAAAAGATGTAGGGGAGAGAGAGAAAGCTTTTGCGGCCGGGAAAGAAAAGAAAATGTAAATGATTTTTATGATTCTTTTTCGGCAAGGAAAATTTAATTTATTAAATTTCTCATACAGGAAAAAAAATAGAATATATAGAGGAAGAGAAAATACTAGTCAAAGTTCTATATTAGTGCAACCAATTGATGATCGGGAATATAGTTAATTTTTAACTAATTTAAGGTACGTAGGAAATCTCCGTGGTGTCAGTTTTTCGTGACATGGACCCAGGACTCTTCTTCATTATACATAAATTATATATTATTTGCATCGATTGAATATTGAATGACATAGATATGACCTCCGAAAATTATGTTGGAAATACAATTCTTAATGGTGACAGAATCCGGTTGGGGTTCTGTCTGACACGACTTGGATTCCATTTAGCACGATCCGGGTAATGATCAACGTGGATTGAGTTCTGGAATAGAAAACATATTTTTATGAATTGATTTATAGTTTATTGGATTATTAATATCGTTAATCATTGCCGATCATTTGATTAACATCTCTTATTTTATTATGATCATATCAATTGTCATCTTATTGATTATTATTGGCATTACACCTAATCATGATATTGATTATGGTATTGATCCATTGACCTCATTATTGATTGATCCTTATCAAATTATTATTGTATCCGATTTATCGTCATCCTATCTGATCATATCATTGATTAATAGTAATTTTCTAATTGGGTTATGATTAACCTAAGATAATTGTTAAAGATAGACATCTTAGGTAACTGAGATAAATGTTGAAAATGTATTGGGCCTATGTCTACTGTTTGCCACTAGGACTGAATGGGCATTCGGACTAATTGCGCTTATGGGCTGATAGGGCCTTCGGGCTAATGTTGCACCTTCGGGTTGATAGGGCCTTCAGGCTAATATTGCACCTTCGGGTTGATAGGGCCTTCGACATAATTGCACCTTCGGGTTGATGGGGCCTTCGGACTGTTAGGGCCTTCGGGCTAATTGCGCCTTCGGGCTGATGGATAATTGGATTGAATTGAGCAGATAGTGTGAAAACTATGGCTGTCCTGAGTGTGGTCCTTCGTCCCCCATCATACCTGAACTTATTGATTGAAGTGGCATGGTGTCCCCTAATAATAGAGAGCTCTCATATTGCGCCTTAAAGGGTTGATCGTAATTCCAAAGATTGAATTGATAATCAAATTGAATTGACAATAGATTTATTAATTGAATTGCACCTTAGTGACTGATGGACAATTGATTTCGCCCTAGTGGTTGATAGACTATTGATTTCGCCTTTGCGGCTGATAGATAATCGACTTGCGCTTTTATGATTGATGAATAATAAATTATGACTTTTATGTCTGATAGATAAATTGATAAATTATTAATAGAATTGAATTGATAATTGTTATTATGACCTTCACTGACTTTTAGCCAATTGAATATTGATTAATTGTTAATTATTAATTGAATTATTTATTATTGATTTGTAATTTTCATTGACCTCTGACCAATTATATATTATTATAGATAATTATTTATTGACAGTAATGATATTAATATTGACCATGGTTCATATAGATTTTATGGGTGACTCTACGTACTGAGTTATCTCATTGGGTTTTGCCATTGTATTTGAATTCATACAAGTGATGATGATGACGATGGTAAAATGGTTGGTGGCTCTTTTGACGGGTGACATACATATGGATATAGGGTCCATTATTGTATAAATGTGGGTCCTAACCTATAGGTTATTAAATATGGTATAATAGCTTCCGCATATTGTAATATAATATTATGAATTAGTCTTTTATTTATGTAAATCAGTTCGTTGACTGGTCAAAGTCAATGTATAGAATTGATGTCGCCGATATAGCCTTTTGGATAGGCAAAAGAAAAAAATTTCGAGGCGTTACACATCTCATCTTAGAAGAAAAAAAACAAAAAAAATCGAGAGAACCGCAAGATTTCGCCTACCATTCTAAGAGAACATTTCTTGAGAAAACTTCTTGGAAGAGATGCCCTCAACTAGGAGCACAAAACTATAAAAGAGTAACTCTAGGTAGTGTTTGTTCTAAGGATTGTTATTCAAAAAATAAAGCTAGATCAAGTGATGATTCAGTTATTCATTAAAATTATTTTGAGCGTGAATGTTTGAATGGTATAGAATAACAAATGAAAACAGTATTTATATGAAACAAATACTAAACAATCAGAGACAAAAAAAAGTATTGTTATTCATGCTGTTTACATGAATTATTAAATTAGGTTAACACACCTTTCGTGACGTTCACATATTAGCTATCATCGTGGAGCCTGAAAAAAATTACGTCTATTTTGCATTTATTCATGTGACTAAATAAGGCTGTAAGAAAAATGCTCCTAGGGTTGAGCACGGGGTCGACCCGGCCCGGTCCAACTCGAAAAACCGGGGAAATAATTCGGCCCGAATTAGATCCGGGCCGGGACTGGGTCTCTGGAATGAAAAATTCGTCAGTATCGAGTCGGGACCGAGTCTACAATGCAGATACCCGATCCGGACCCGACCCGATATCACTTACTATATAAACCCTCTCTCTCTCTTTTCTCCTCTCATTTCAATCTTTTTCTTTCTCTCTCCCATCTCTCTCTCGCCCTCTCCCTGTATCGGGTCGGAAAATTTCTGACCCAGCAAAAGTCGGGCTAGGACCGGGTCCGCCTAGACTCGGACTCGGTCCCGGATTTGCTCTGCCCTAAATGCTCCACTCCCAAAATTTTATTTGATTAAAAAAATTGAATAGAAAAATAAAAAAAAATTAAGAATCCGAATATAATTTATAAAAGTCATTTGTTAAAATTGGAGTCCATTAAAAAAATCGTAAAAGTCCTTAGTGTTCATTTTTTTATTTATATAATTATTTCATAATTTTTTAATATAGATATAGTAAATTTTTTTATACAATTCATATCTCCCACGAGCGAGTCCTCCAGATCCGGTTCGACCGATCTCACTTTGACAGTCCTCATCGCCGTTCGCTTCTCGTGAGACTTCATCGCCACACGAGCGAGCCCTCGCCACCGCCCCTGCTTTGATCGATCGTCATCCTCACCGTCGACGCGCCCCTGCTTCGATCGATCGACTTCCTCGGCACCACATCTTGGATCGATTGTCATCTTCACTCGACACCGGCGTTGGATCCATGCGCTCTCATGTCCGGGTTCCGCACGTCTCTTTCCTCGTGGGTCAGCACTGTTTCCATCATCGGTTCTCTCTTTGATCGATCCATGTGTCTGCGCGAGAGGTTGGCACCGATTATTTGAACAGCTCGCGAGCAAAATAGTTCCCGAGCACTACGGCCATGAACAGCTCGTGAGGCGGTGACGAACAGCTCGCAAGCACCAACGACGAGCAGAAAGCAGTCATCTTCGCGAGCAGAAGCTGTCGTCATCCTCAACAAGCTCGAGGAGGACGACGTGGTCTATTTTGATCACAAGTTCCTCCAGAGCATGGGCATCTCCGTCGCCAAGCACCGGCTGGAGATCCTCAAGCTGGTCAAGGAGGGCAGTGGTAGGAGGATGACGACGATGATGATACTGTCATCTCTTTCCATCGCGAAGCTTGTCCCTGCGATGAGGAAGACCATGTCGCATGGAGACAGAAACTTCGGTCCCATGATCGTTGTGCTGCCCAAGGGGCTCCATGGTGATCAGTGGAAGGGGGCAGTGTGGAGGAGGAAGACGAGGTTGATGAAGAGGGGAAGTTGATGATGACCAATGGCGGCATAGGATCACAGAATTGAACCGTCTGAACCGAGCGTGCGGGCAAACACAAGTGAAGAGCAAACCGACAAACAATGTTTTGGTTGAATTGCAAGCACATTCACCATTGGGCCTCAATCCAACTGTTGACATTGGGAGCACCGAGCACCCCATTAAACCCTTTAATTTTTATTGAAGAAGATACAATTGATTAATAAAGTTATGGCTTAGTGAGTCGGATGAAGTTAATCATACTTTTAAATTTTAAGCCAATATTTAATAAAAAAATATCATTTTATTTTTATTATAATTTCGAATTAATTAGGTGTTAATAGTTTGAAAAAATATTATTCTAAAATAATCTTATAACCCAAAGACAATCCTACTATGGTCCTACGTGTTACGTGTCCGACTTGCATTGACATGAGCAAACTCGTGTTTGCTATTCCAATCATTTCAGCCATCCTTCCTTCAATGCCTCCTACTGATGGTCTCTTGACTCTCCTCCGCCTCCTTTCCCTGCAATACCGCCACTACAAACTCATCCCCTACGAGGAGCATTACACGATACATACCACCAGATAAGGACGGTCACTTGCAGCGTTTAATTTTATGATTTTTATCCCATTTCGAGGAGGTTCTCGCGGTCCCTTCACTGGATCGTGCTAAAGTTTCAATCTTTTGCCGTTTTGGTATTCCAATTCGGCGAGTTATCGCCTGAAATGTTGCAGATTTCGGATGCGTCCGGCGGCTCCCCCCACCGGAAGAACTCGCGGGTGCACGATGGCGAAACAGGAGGCAAAGAATCCAATCAGGACTCGGCGCGGACTTCGCCGGAGGTGCCCGGAGAGGCGCCGATGTTGGAGAACGAAGCAGTAACGCTGGAACCGCGGCCGATCGATGACGACGCCGGCCCTGCACCGCCGGTGAAGGAATCTTTTGAGGAGGGCTCCTCGGCGGGGCAGACCCTCTACAACCGGTGCGCACTTCGCGTCGCCTCTATCATGCGCAGCTATCTCTCAATAAGGGAGGCGGGTACCTCCCGCCAGCCTTCGGCACCGCTTGGTGCGGGCCGTTGCAGGGCGATGATGGAGGTGGTTCTGAAGGATCACGGAAAGTGGGTGGTGTCGAAGCTCGTGTCGGAACACAACCATGAATTTCTGGCCGCGACCCAGGAGTTAGCTGGAGGTGGTAAAGATGCGACCTTGTCGCTGGCAGTGGGCATGGAGTTCGAGTCACTGGACGCTGCGAAGGGATTCTATTATGCGCATGGTGTGAATTCGGGCTTCAAGACTCGGACGGGCTCTAATCGAAGGTCTGCAAGCAGCGGAGCCCTCATCATGCAACGATTCTTGTGTTGGAGAGGGGATTACCTTATGTACCGAAAAGGATCTGATGCAGGCGTCACAGAGCAGAAGCATCGGGGACCTTACAGGAAGAAACCTCATAGGCTGGCAGGGAAGATTGCATCAGCATCAGCTGTAAAGGCTAGAAGTGATGCAGATGCCAACGTTGTTCTAGACGAGAGGTCAATCGAGAATGGAGCAACGTTGGAAGAGAAACAAAGCGGGGAGGTCCAGAGGAGCACTTCTGTGAACGAAGCAGTGGTACCTGTGAAGGAGGTTGTTATGTCAAAAGTAATTTCTTCTACTGCGGACTCAAGTATTGCAGCTATTAGTGCATCTAAAAGTTCTGGAAAGACAAACCCCACGGAGAATTCTTCACAATCACGGCTATTGAGAGAGCTTGGTGTAAGGGTGTCAAGATACACAGAGGAGGAAAGGAGAGAGATCATTCTTAAGTACATGTTAAAACGGACTAAACAAAATGCAGAGAGGCCTCGCCAGGTATGTTTGTGATTTTAGTTTCTTCAATGCATAATTGAACATTTATTGTGGGGAAGATACAGTATACTACAGGGGTCTACTCATGGTTAGTAGTAACTATGGGCTCATCTTTGAATCTTTGCACATCTTGTGGTACATTGCTTAGGTGTCAGATCGTGCCAAATGATCTGCCCTCCTATATTTGCAGATTCCGTCAAAGCAAGCCTCGGCCACAAAGCGTGAACGAGGTATTGGAGGAAGATTTATTGGCAGAGATGAACCTACGGTACTCTTTTTCTATTTAATATCTTTACTGAGCTTACTTTTGATTCAAGAGAAAGGTCTTTTCATGTAATTCCCTACAAGAGAAGTCTGAATCAAGCTGCTATTTGGAACCTGAGTAGTATCGGTAGCATCTAATACTTGTTTGATCCAGTAAAATTTTCAAATTCGCAGTCTTGTGTCTAGTGATGAAAGTGACTGATTTGAACTGCGAATCAATCATGCACGAGGCATACTGAATTCATGATTGAGTGTGTCTACAATGGTAACGCACATCCATGATTTCAATTACTTATCAAGTTAGATTGTTTGCAGTTATAGGGTGCTAATCCCCTCCAAAAGAAAATTATGAGGTGTTATTGTCTTCATAAACAATTTTTGCTTGATCAGAGAATACCAAAGAAGGATTGTACTTTGTATGTGTATTATAGAATTTCTGAAAATTGATTCCTATATTAATAATCAGAATGATGTTTTCCCTTCTTTTTGGTGAACAATCATAACGAGCATATGCATGTTCCCTTCTGATTCTCTGAATTCATTTTTCATTTCCAGACTTCAAATACACAGGATGCAATCTCCTTAACAGAACCAGATGCTCCTGTAAGTGATTCAGGAGGGGAACCAAAAGTTGGTATGATTTTTGTAAATGAGGATAAAGCTTATGAGTTTTATGTTAAATATGCTGGCACCATTGGCTTCAGTGTAAGGAAAGGTTGGTGGGATAAATCTTCTCGGAATGTTACTAGATCACGGGTGTATGTGTGTTCAAGAGAAGGCTTTCGCCCAAAGAACACAACAAATGAAGCAAAGAAACCACGATTAGAAACCCGAACTGGCTGCCCTGCACGTATGGCAATCAAACTTATGTCTAATGGTAATTACTGTGTAAATGAGTTCGTAAGTGATCATAACCATGAGTTAGCAACTCCCTTGGATCTTCAACTGCTAAGATCCCAGAAGCTTCTAACTAAGCCTCAACCTGTAGTGTGCCAAAGTGCCATCCAAATTCCTGAAGGTTACAAAAATTATCTTCGATCTAAACGAATGAAGCACATTCAAGTTGGTGATGCAAGTGCTCTGTTGCAATACTTGCAAAAAATGAAGGTTGAGAGACCATCATTCTTTTATGCCATACAAGTTGATCAAGATGATCAATTGGCAAACTTTTTCTGGGCTGATCCTAAATCTGTTATGGACTATCACTTCTTTGGTGATGTTATATGTTTGGACACTAGTCATAAAGTTAATGATTATGGTCGACCCTTGGTGTTGTTCACAGGTATTAATCATCACAGGCAAATGATTATTTGTGGATCTGCAATGTTATATGATGAGACTATGGAATCTTTTAAATGGTTGTTTGAAACTTTCAAAATTGCAATGAGTGGAAGGCAACCCAAAACATTGTTGACAGATATAATCACTGGAATTGATGATGCAATTTCTGATGCATATCCTGGCACAGTGCATCATCCTTGTGTGTGGCACATATATCAAAATGCTAGAAAGCATCTAAGTCATGTATTTGAAGGCTTTGAAGATTTTGCACTTGATTTTGCTAAATGTATTTATGACTGTGAAGAGGAGGAGGAGTTCCTGTCTTTGTGGGCAAAAATGCTGGAGAAGTATGGTTTAGAGGGTAATGAGTGGCTGGGTAAGTTATATAATGAGAAGGAGAAGTGGGCTTTGATTTACGGGCGCAACATATTTTATGGAGACATTTTCAATACTTTAAGAAATGAAAATTTCCACTGTCAACTGCAGGATTTTCTGAAGCCAGATAGAGACCTTTTATCATTCTTTAAGAAGTATGAAAAGTTGCAAGAAGAACGCCATTATGCAGAACGATTAGCTAACTATCATGCCAACCAAGTAATTTCTGGAATACCTCCTTCGCAGTTGCTTTGGCAAGCTGCAAATGCTTATACACCATCAGCATTTGAATTGTTTCGCCTGGAATTTGAGTTATCCATGAATTGTTTGGTGTATACCTGTGGTGAGGTTGGTACAATAGCCCAATATGAGGTCACTATCAAGGAGAAGACAAAAGCTCATTTTGTTACTTTTGACTCATCAGATAAAACAGTTGTGTGTAGCTGTAAAAAATTTGAGTTTATTGGAATTCCATGTTGTCATATGTTGAAAGTAACAGATCTAAGAAATATTAAAGAACTCCCACCAAACTACATCTTAAAGAGATGGGGAAAGGATGCTAAGGCAGGTTCCATAGAAAGTATCCTAGGAAAAGCACTCAATGATGACCACAAGTCATCTTTCCAAAATCGTTATAGCACCCTTTGTCGCATATTATACAACATTGCAGCAAAGGCTGCAGAAAATGTGGAAGCATATGAGTTCATGGAAAATCAATCAGATCATCTTTTGGAACAAGTGGAAAGCATTTTATGTGCAAAACTTTATGAGAAGCCTGCAGCAAGCACTGTCTCAAAAGTTCAAGAGGTCAATGTTGCTCAAAATGGAGTTACCAACGATGGATCCCAAAGGCTCGGTGGAAGAAAAAAGAAGAATAGAGATTCTCGTTGTAAGCATAAAAAAGGGATGAACTCAAATATACACCAAAAAGGAAAAGAAGGTAGCCAAGTTTCCTTAACTTCTGGATAAAAAGTTACATGTTTACATTTTCTTATTGTCTAATTGTCATCCAACTATAGATGTAGGCCCATCTGCTGATCTGGAAGTTCAACTTGTGGGTGATGAAGCACTGGTGCCGAATAATATCCCTGCTAATGCAACAAATCCTTCTGAAATTTATGCACCAAGTCAGTTTATACAGGTATTTATTCATGTTCTCAGTTTTATATCTTGTATCAGCTATTATTAATTGTCTTTATATAGAGTTAAGGGCCTAGTGTTTGTGTAAATCAGTTTTTGACTTGCACATGTAAATTGCCTAAAAATATATAGAATCACACGTAACTTTTTCAGTTTTAGTTGCTACTGTACCATCAAATGCTACAAGCAGAATAAATAGTAATTTAATTCATTCCGACGACTCGCATGTAAGTTGATTGACACAACCAAATGTACCCTTTTTTTAATCTAGGGATCATTTGGGCCTGGTCATCAATTTGCACTTAGTGGAATTCAGGGCTTTCCGGTCATTAGTCACTTTACTCAGGTACATTAACTTGTATATAATGAAGTCTTAGTTGGCTATATATTTGAATGTCATTGTTCTTCTTAATTTTTTTGAAAGTGAAAAGGATGATTGCCATGTTTGCAATCATCTAACTTTATTGCTGTGGGCTCTTCTTAATTAATAGATGCAGGAATCTTCATCGTCAACCCTGCATCAGCAGCCATTTCGTAGCTCTTCTCAGTTGAACTCGGTACCTTCAACTCTATCAATTACAGTATTCCATCATTTTCTTTCTGAAGTGTATATAGCAATCATTATGTGTCATACCTAACTGCCCATGAAGCTAGTGTAAAGTAGTTTTTCCCTGACTGATTTTGATGAAGTATGATGTCAACTTAGTTTGTTTATCTAGAGTGTTGTGCAGGCAGCGGCGGATGCAAACTCCTTGCAATTTGTGGAGGGCAATCCCCAGATTGAACACCCGAGCACTGATCAAAGCCATTATACAATCCCAGTATGGGACTTTCTTTGACATAATTTCCATAGCTCAATGGAAGCTTTTTGTTTTCTGGCATTTAAAGGACTCGCAATTCTTGTCCAGCAATTCAAGGCATCCTGGCCGGTAATGTTCTCGCAAACACCCCCTAGGTGTTATATGCTTTTCGGAATTTATTGTTTGCATTTTGATTGATACAGTCTTCATAAGATCATAATTCCTATAACCTAAAAACTAAGATGCGGTTACATGCAGTGTTATATTTGCTTGCCCATTTGAAGGGTGTCAAACTTTATCTGGGATGCTAACCAAAAATTGATAGGTAGATGATAGGATTAATGGCTCACCATCTTGGCCTGGTCTGGTACTGCTATGTTGAGATCATAGACCCACGGAGTGATTGAACTAGGCTCCACCATCCAGCTATGGATTGAGGACCCAAAAGATGATACATAGGGGGTGCTTTCAGTTGGGTGAGGTATACAAGGAGAATCATTGCTACGTGGACCATTCCCGCCTGGGCTAATTCAACTGAGCCGGGTGGAATTTAACGTGGACTGCAAAAATGATATGGCAGGGCCCTACAGATGGAGCCACCAACCAGGGGGCCAAGGATTGCATACATATTGAAGATGACAACTCTGTTGGGCAGTTCTTTCAGGCTTCAATTCACTTATTTCTAAGATTGTAGTTGACATTTTCACGGAAAATGGTATGCAGTTAACAGTATATGCATTTTAACATTTTCACAGGAAAATAGTTAAGTTCTTGTTAGGTTAAATGAACCGTTATACTGACCCTCTCTTGTTTATACTCTGAATTGATTGATCTTAGAAGAACTTGTAATGTCTAACTGTTTGTTTGGTGCTGCTCCCGTTTCCCCATTGCTGAGTTCCTTGATTTTGGTAATATAATTTATGGCTATATATCTTTCACTTGGGAACAATTGCTATGTATTACAGGGTTATCTCATAAAAAAAATTGTATTACAGGGTTACTGATTCAATAAACGTGAAATGTGACTCCATCTCACTGCTCTTGATGTTGCTGTATTCTCATGCTGCGTTCCCGTGAACTTCCTTTGACTTCCTTGTGTACATCTCCTTCTAGAAAGTTGATTATTTTGGTAGCAATTATTGTCAGACATCAGCGCCCACTGTGTTTATGAGGAACTTGGTTGACTTCTTATGGTCAAACTGTTAAATGAGGGGACTTGGTGAACTTTATCAAAATTGTAGGAACCACGACAACTGCAAAGCTAAGATGTCACAAAAAAGAGCTCAAAGAGATCACAAAACTAATTTTGATCACAAACATCATAAAACAGTATCTTTCTTCTACGTGTGATTTTCCATAGATACAGTCCCAGGTGCAAGTAATCAGCCAGACAAAAAAAATATACATTTTCTAGTGGTGTAGGAATGTTGGACTGAAGAGAGGGCGGAAGGAAATGAAGTTGGAAAAAAAAGGTCATGGCCTTGTCACACTGTGGATCTTTGAAGGGCCTATTAGTGACTTGGTATATGCTATGGGCAGTGAAACAAGTTTCTTTGCCTTCCCAACGTATGCACGCTTGGTGAAGTTGTTGTAGTCGTTTGCTTCGATGGCATCCAAAATTTGCCTGTATATCAACAGTGATGCCATAACCTGCAGTGATTTCACAATAATCAGAATCACATTTCTATGACCGAATGGTCTGCCAAGGAGTTATAACAAGTGTTAGCAGAAGTCTGAAAGAACCAAAGTGATGCTACATATGCTTCGTACCGGCCATCTGCTAGCTGAATTTAGCTCTTGGATGCCCTTCTCGGCCTGATAAAAAAACATCCTCGCACGTTTGATTTGGTACTTCATGAAGTTCCTCCACTTGTCTGTCACTTTTCCTCTGAAAATATCATCATCTGATAGACCTGCCGAAGCCAGCTCATCCTGTGGCAGATATATTCTCCCCCTCCTGGCACTGAAAAAACAGAATCGAATCTCAAGATTTATGAGGCATAATGTTTCTTTTGATGGAAGCGATTTAGCATGAAAAAAAAAATCAGTATTTGAATCCTTGTTATAAAGGGTGGTCCATTTTACATCTTTTCTTGGGATCAGATTATAGACTTTTCTGAACGGAGGGAAAAAAATTAACTTTGGCAGATCATAAAAAGATAAATTCAGATAGGGCAGGTAACGAGAATTCAAATGTGAAGGTGCGTTGTTGGTTACTTCATCAGGATCTAATAATTGGCTCAAACACCTTTAACATTCAATTCTAAGTTGGGCTGCATCTTTCAGGACACTTACTCTTCGCCAACATCCCTTAGTATGTTGGTGAGCTGGTTGGCAATTCCGAGGGCCAAGGCTGCATTGTAAACGCTCTCGGTCGAGGCCTTGGAACCCGGGGCGATCCCCATCACAGGAACACTCATCAAGCCCACAGTTCCGGCGACGTAATAACAGTAGAGATAGAGCTCGTCGAAGTTCTGGTATCTTGATTTCTTTAGATCAAGCCTCATTCCATCTATCATATCCTTGAATGGCTATAAAAACACGGCAAACATTGCTCAGGAACTCGTTTCAGATTTGTATCTGTGTGAACTGTGCAGGACGGTGTACTCTATGCAACTAAAAGGCAGCTATCACTGATCAAGTTTTTTTTTCCTGTTAGAAACTTGTTCAAATTTACCTGAATATCTACAGGGAACTTGGAAACTGTATCTGAGAGGGCGGCATCGTACATATCATATGGGCGACCTTCGAATAGATCATGCAGTCGATTCTCCCAGCGATCTAAGGCAGTGGGTGTTATGTGTGAAGCATTGGGACCATCCACAAGCTCATCAGTTCTTCTGCACCACACTGAGCATGGAGTGTGCAACCATTAGTTAGACTGCAAATTAACTTCAAATGTCGCCTACTATCACTTCAGAATTATTCTTACTGATAGTGGGATTAACAGATTGTCAAAATATATACTCCGATTGTATCCAAATTCGACAAATAATTTGATTTCAGGTTCTTCCTTCTGAAAGGAGTTCCCATACCGTAAATTGCCCAAATAGCTTTTCTTCTCTCAGGCGTCATCAGCAATGTTCCTGAAAACAGCATAGAATAAACAGTCATCATTTTGCATCTGGTTCGCAAGTATCAAAATTAAGCTTCAGACAGCTCCAGCAACCATAAGAACGCCTCCCCCTTCAACATTGAACACTCGGATCCAAACGGAAACGAATAACAAATGCCTTATTTACCACCCGACCACAATCACAGAGCAAGCGAGGAGCACACACCCAAGTAGAAGGTCTTGGCGTACTCGGCGCAGACCTCCCCGCACCGTTCGTAGGCCTCGTTGAGCAGGTCCCAGTGCATGGGTGCCGCCGGCGGGGCCTCCACCTCGGCCGACCGCGGCCTCCTCCTGGTCTCGGTCCCGAGCGCCGCCTGCTTCAGAATCACCTCGTAGACGAGCTCCTCCGAGCTCCTCGGCGCAGCCACCAAGCTCGCCGACGCCGAGGATGCACGGCTGACGATGCTTGTTCTCCTCATGCGGTGCCAACTCCTCCCCATCCCCCCGCCTAGCAACTGGCTGATGAGGCAGCATTTGACGCTCCCTTGAGGCGGTACTACCCAAAGAACAGCGCCAGACATCTCTCCCTCTCTCTTCCCTCCCTCTCTTGGGTACCAACTGCAAGCAGTGGTTCTGCAGGCTCCGCAGTTACTTCTACAGTACTACTCGTGACTCGCCGAAGAGCAGTAGTAAAAGAGTAGCGAGAAGTAAGCTGCTGGAGTTGGGAGTGGGACTTGAGAGGAGAGAGATTGTTGGGGCACCTTGCGAAGCTTTGGGAAGGCCGCTCTAAGCGCGTGCGTGCATGCATGTCTGCCTGCGTGCCTTCGTTAATAGCCCTTGGGAGGATTCGGAATGACGTGGACGCGTAGTGGCCTCACGACTGCGGGCGCATCCACAGCCACATCGTCCGCCGTATCCAGTAAAAGATACGGTGTGGCGCCCATGCGATCGAACCTTTTTTTCTTTAATATTCCAGGACGTGGCACCATGAACATTATTTCCTATGTGTGCGTGTATGTTTTTTTTCAATTAATTTGTGGTCCATTTGTTTTCTTCTCCTAAGTCTTTTTAATTATCTTTTTTTTTTATTTTGCATTCTTCCACTTGTTCTTTCTAATTTTCTCCTTTTTTTTCCGTTGAAAATTATGGACTTCTATTCTAGGTCTAAAATTCCTTGGAAAGATGGGTGGAAATACTTGGGTGGTAAATAGACGGGTGTAGGCGTGTAGAGCATGTAGGCTGTTCATTGTATTTCGTGGACATATTTAAATTGACGGCTTAAAATATTCAAACTTTTATGAGAGAAAAATGAGAGAGTGTGTGTGTGATGTAACGGCATACTTCATGATGTTTTTATATGAGACCTTTTCTTTTTTTTTTTTTTTTGCTGTGTTTGGATACAATAATTTAAGTTCTTAAAAAGTTTTGAGTTGATATTTGAATAAAAAATATAATGATGAAAAATAAAAAGGTTGATTAAATGGATAAATTTTAGTGGGTCTTTAGATAAAAAAAGTAAGAATTGAGAAGATAATTTATTATTTTATTTGATAAAAAATGTATTTAGAAATATTATGTTGAATAAATATTATATTTAAAATTATTTGGAAAAATAATTAACATAATTTGATAAAAAATAATGAATAATATTAATAATAAATATCAATTAATAATAATTTAGTATACAATAATACTAATTAAAGTATAATAAATAATTATTTAATATTGAATTAAAATATTTATATAAGATATAAATAATTTTATGATAATGCCAAGTAAACTATTATATTAATTTCATGATTATACTAAGTATAATGTGAATGATTACGTATTAATAAATAAATAATAAAATATTTATTTATTATAAGATATAAACATTTTTGTGATACTACATTATTAAATAAATATTTATATATCACTAGATCAAATAAATATGTTTACATTTTTATAATCATGTATTAATAAATAATTATATTTAACATAATATATAATATATAATAAAAATATTATATAAGAAGTAGGTATGGTCCTACTTTTAGACCTACTTGTCCGAAAAAAATTGTAGCACAAAAAAAGAAATGGAACTAGATAATAGGCATGAACTTAAGTTCTGAATTAAGGTCACGTGACCTTTTGATTATGTGTATGTGCGAGAACTCGTTATTTCAAACTATTTTCAAATTATAAAATATATTCAAAGGACAAAGAACTGGATTATGCAATTGCAAACTTTTAAGACAGCATTTGAAATAAAAATATTGATACAAAATTTATGACATTAAGTATTTAAAACAGTTTCAAATTAAACTATACCCCAATCCTAAAATTTAACTTTTGGATTTCATTATATCAAAATATCATATATATTAGCTAATTTTTTATTCAAGTATACAAAAACAGTCTCAGATGCCAATAATACTCAATTCAACTACATTAAAGTATTAAAACTCAATTTTATAATTTCACATTCAATTACATTAAAACCATTTAGTGCTTTAAGTCAATAATAGCACCGAGAAAGAGTAAAAGTTAAAATGTTATTTAAAATGAGATGTTTTCTATTATAATAAATAATGCTTTTTTTAGCTCGAAATCTTTTTATATGTTAAGCATATATGATATTTTTCATATAATTGTTTTGTAGTGTAGTATATATATATATATATATATATATATATATATATATATATATATATATATATATATATGAGGTATATTAGGGTGTGAACACAATTAGGTGAGAACATGTGCGAACATTGCATCCTATCCGTCTATCTTGATTCAACATCTCAGATTGATGCGTGCTTGAACTGGCGGTGACTCGTAGGCGCAGCGGTTCAACTGAGGTGTTCATTCAATCAATCCTCTCCTCCAAGCTGCACCACACCTAGGGCAAAAGAGAACTGGCTGGTCCTCCAAGTTTGGCTGCGCAATCCCTCTCTACTGCGCAGATCTCGGCCGAAGAAGAAGGGACACGATCTCGGCCTGCTGCAAGGAGCTCGGTCGAAGAAGAAGCTGATGTGATGTGGCTCGGGCAAACAAGAATTTGCTCTCGGACACGCTCTTTCCATGAAGAAGAAGGGACAACGCCAATTCAAAGAAGAAGGCGGAACACGATTCGAAGAACAGTAACATTCCTCTGTGAACTAGCCTCTGCTCTGCACGATTCCAATCTTTTCTCATGACACATGATTTTCTCTTTATGAAGGAGCCGCACACGAAACACCCCCACAGATTTGATTTAAGATTGAACAGATTGTGAATGATCTAAACAATGTACATTGCATATGATTTTTATATAGCATTCCATACATTGTTTAACAAAATTGATAACAAACTGCATTATTTTTTCCTCTTATTAAAATGTGAAAACACGACCTTAAAATTTTGTTCTCTTAGTTAGGCCAAAACTACTTACATAATTTGCAAAATGTCGATCTCTAATTAGCTACCTACATAAATTTCTAGCTGCCTACATATTTCTAGCTGCACATAATGACCAATAGATGCAGCCCATAATGTCTAGCAGATGCAGCTGAACACATGTTATGTTTTTGTTAGTAGTTGTGTAATTTGTTAGCCTGTAGTTCATCTCCAATTAGAGACTTTTATTTTCAACTTTTTTTCATCTAGAACCATTTTCATTACATAATAATTTAAATCTTTTCATTACAAGACCTGAGTTGAGTTATTCAGTTCACATTCTAATTCATTTGTGATGCCCTTCTCTTCTTCTCTTCACCCTTGTAGATTGTTGAAACTCATACGTCATTTTTCTATGGCAATGTCTTATTTAGCTTACTTATGCTGCAATCACGTCTTGCTTCACTTGGCAATCTTGTGTTTCTTGAGAACATTAAACATGCTGTATTCATTTCGCGCATCTTGTGTTTCTTGAGAACATTAAACACGTTGTATTGCGGCCAATCTTGTGTTTCTTGAGCACATGAAACACGCTGAATTCGATTTCCATTTCTTTTGGCAACATTCTACAATTGCATGATCTTTTGCATCAACTCTTATCTCGATCAGACTTGAGCTCTTGGTTGTGATAGTTTCATTCTCCTGCTCAGCATGTTAGGTATCTTGGCATGCATGTTACAATATTGTGAAGATATGACTCCATAATTAGGAAAGATATTGTGAAGATGGTTGTAACTATCCTTATTACATATTGTATAAATTTTCAAATCAAATGGATACATGCTGCTTCGAATAGGAATGATCAAAGTAGTACATAGAATACTTATACAAATGAGTACGACCAGCTACATGAAAATGTTCAAATAGTCATATAACTTATTTCAATATGTATATTATTGCAACTAGCAAGCATAGCATTAAATTCCTAAAAAATCTATATTTTCTTCGTCCATCCTCAATAATAAGCTGAAACTTTCTCCTTTCATCTTCAATTAGCATTTCAAACCTTTTCCTTTCTTCTTTGCCGTCGCAATCTAATTGTTTAATCCTCCTCAGCAAACTATTAAGAAGGATCTAATATCGAGGTTCGACTTCTGAATCTAACCATTGAAAGAATCAACAACCTCCATTTTGCTAAGTCAAAGAAATATTAGTACTTAAAAAAATTACTAAAACTTTTATCAAATTAAAATGGAAATTGTTAATCACATCGCATACACAAAGGTAGAAGCATACATCGTAATATTTGCAGCCAAAAAATTTACACCCCAGATTTGTTTCGGTCCAGGAGGTCTTAATGATCGCATCTTTGTGGCAACGACACATTGGCGTACTTGTCACTTTAACACTCGACATTAAAATTAATAACTTGAAAAAAAAATAGTCCTACTTGCAATGAACATGTGGAACACTACTCATTTTTTTACATGGACTTACAAGACGAATACAAGAGTTAATTTTAGGAATTTATATTTCAAATGAAATGGATACAAGTTATATTTCAAATGGGTACAAAATAGGTGGATTCAAGTTTTTAACTTGTATATGAAAGAAGTTATATTGAAACCAAAATTAGAGCTAATTTGTTTGTCATTTATCATGCACCTCAGGCAAACAAATTGACGATGGAAGATAAATACATGTCAATGGATTCTCATTCTAAATCGGAAAATCAGGGCGTTGGCGAACCTAAATCGCTCTTCGACTGAGGGTGGAGCAGCTTCTCTTTGATCTTCTCTTCTGCCCTAGGTTGGATGAGATCATGTCCACTCTTCTTTGGCCAAAGCAGAGGAGGTCAAGATCACGTTCGTGTCCTAGGTGCAGATCGTGGAAGGTACTGATAGTGATGCGGCTCTGAGGCGTCGAGGATTGTGGAAGCACGGAAGTGAGAAAATGAGATCGTGCCCCTTGGTGCATATAGCGGCATGGGTTGAGGCATCCGATGAACGTGTGCTCCAAATCTGCACCCCGCTCTGTAGATCGTCGGACTTCTCAATGCAAGTTGAGGCATCCCCTCTTCTTTGGCCGAAGCAAAGGACGTTGATCGAGGGCAAAAGGAGGAAGCACGAAAGTGAGGGGTTGAGATCGCCCTAGGTGTGGATGTCGCGCAGAGGGCGAAAGGGGGAAGCACGAAAGATGAGGGTTGAGATCGCCCTAAGTTTCGCCCTTCTCTTTCTGGGGCAAAAGAGAACCGGTCGCTCAATTGAACCGCCGTGCTTGTGAGTCTCCGCCGGTTCAAGCGCGCATCATTCTGGGACGTTGAATCAAGATGGACGGATAGGATGACATGTTCTCACCCAATTGTGTTCACACCCTAATATACCTCTCTCTCTCTCCCCCCTACAAATAAATAATATATATCCAGCTTATTCTTATTATCATAATTTTAAAATTATCATGTAATCATATATACATACATTTTGAATATCAAATTCAAGATTAGCATACCTCTGTTTGGACCTAAATTTGAGATATAAGTGCAACTGAGATTGAGACAACTTCCTTAGAGAATAAAATTAGAAAAATGGGATGAATATTGGACGCTACATTTTTACCCTAATATATAATTTGCTAGTGTAAGGAATGCGAATGTAAAGTTCTTCTACCAAATTTAATCAGGTGATAATTTCACATGGCGTTCTATGAAGCTTTTGTTCAACAACATGCATTTCATCCCTTCCTGATGTAAATATTGTCCACATTTAAAAATTATGAAATCATATCATGATATCGATCTGAATACTTTCTTATCTTTTTTATATGATTTTATCAACGCTTAATTTATAATCCAGATGATTGTTTTATTCTTTTCGATAAGTGCTTGTCCAAACTTTACACATACTCTAATAAATCTATTTTCTTTTCATTCTTTCCTCATAATTTTCCTCCATCCCCACGTTTTCTCATACCCTTAATGTTTTTTATTTTTCAATTTCATTTCTTTTAAATGTTCAGTTCCAAATGGGAAATTTTCTAAATTTCCTTAATATGTACCATAAAAAAAGAAGAAAAATATATGGTTGATTGGGTTAAGTGAGGTTCTTTTTTTTTCTTTTTTTATTGTTGTTCTCTTCTTGCTGCATAATAAAACCTTGTAGCTTTCTGCAATTTGATGGTTGGAAATTAAAACAAAATTGAACGATTAATAGATGGAGAAAAAGGGACTCAGTGGAATGGAATATGCCATATATAGGACAGGATCACAAACGAAGGAATAAAAATTTGAATTTGATAGCAGCCACAATTTAATTAATAAAGGAAAAAGGGCAAATTGTATAGTAGTAGTAGTAGTTGTTGTTGTGGGTGGTGGTGGTACTTTATTTTGTTTTGTTTTATTGTTTTCAATATTATTTTTTATGATTTTTTTGTGGGGTACAAAATATATTTTATATATACTTTGAGTTTGAGGTCCCATTTCTTCCAGCGTCCATGTGGTTTTGCTGGGATCTTTACTCTTGAGGCTCTCATAATTCATCTTTATTTATCAGGACCTCAACCTATATTTAACTTTCTGAAAAAAGAACTCATTGTCTCAAATAAATAAATAAATAAATAATGTCGTGGCTTCAAAACTGGAAAGTAAAAGATTGTAATATCTCAATTATACAAATATTCTAATTCGATACTTCAATTTTAGTTTATAATATACTAGTAATTTATTTTACAGTTAGTGACGATCTAGTTTCGACGACGTAATAACATAGTAGTATTTCTCTCTTATAGAAATTAATAAAAGAAATAGGAATTGGAAATAAAAATATTAGCTGTACGAAAAAAACTGATAATTTTAATCAGATATAGTAATAAAAAATTTTAAACTGAAAGTTATGAATAATTTTGCTTGAAAGAATATAGAATATGCATGGCTATCGTACACTCAGCAACTTGCAAAAGATACAAATAACAAATAATAAAGAAAAAAGAAAGGGAAATCGACATTTAAAAAATAAAATAGAGGAGGGAAAGGGTCAATTTTTAATCTTAAAAAATATCAGATGCTTTTTTGGGCCGGATTAAAAAAAATAAAAAGTTTGACCCTAAATCATTTCAAAACCCATTCTGATCAATTTATTTTGAGATCTTCTCGGTATCCTACTTTATATAATAATTTAAAATTTTAAAAATAGAAATAAAATTTAATATAAATACATATAATATCATAAGTAAAATAAATAAACTTTAAATATAGTAAAAAAGTGTTCCGAAATATAGTAGATAACTGCTCATGAATTAATAATATAAATATAACATTTATAGATGTGAAATTTAATGTAAATACATATAATATCATAAGTAAAATAAATAAACTTTAAATATAGTAAATAAGTGTTCCGAAATATAGTAGATGACTGCTCATGAATTAATAATATAAATATAATATTTATAGATGTGAAATTTAATGTAAATACATATAATATCATAAGTAAAATAAATAAACTTTAAATATAGTAAATAAGCGTTCCGAAATATAGTGGATAACTGCTCATGAATTAATAATATAAATATAATATTTATAGATAACTACTCATTTTTATTATAAACTTTAAATATCATTAATATAGTCTTGTTCATCTTCCACCCAATTTTTTTAATGTCATATCATTAATATACCCTCCTTTTTCTTGCCCCTTCATCTTCAATGTGATCTATATTAATTTAATATATTATCATTTTTATGTATTTCTTTCTTTTTATGTCTCGTGAAATCTTAGGCAACTTATATATTAAATATAATAATATTGTATAACATTAGATGAAAACATATTAAATTAATGTATATTATAATATACATATTAAATTTGTTAAAATAATTCACAAATAAGGCAATAAACAACATATGCAATTATTTCAGGAAAAAACTTTCATTTACTTTTTTATCTATAGTAATTTATTTCCATTTTCACTATCTTAATTTTCATTTTATTTCATATAGTTTTGAATATTATATATATATATTTAATATAATTACACTTTTCATATTAATTAAATTCATATGTATGAATCATATCTCATATTATATAATATTAGTATTATATATTTTTATTATGAAAAATGATAATACTAATATCCGGAGACAATAGAGAATGAAAAAATGATTACAAGATTAATTAAGAAAACAATTAGACGGAAATCAAAATTGAAGAGGTGAAAGAAAAATTAAAACTAAAGAAAGATTAAATAGAAAATTTGGAGTGACATTAAATAATTGAAGAGTCGCCTCAAGAGCATTTTTTTTTTTACGAAATTAAGTGCCCATAATATGTTACCTTTTTTGCCATTTATTTTTTCCACGGTTAATTAATATTCATGTCATTCTCGTATTGTGATCTCGGACAGTAGTTAATGCTTTTAATTCCCTGAAAAAAGTAATCTAATTGGTTGACCATGACTTACTACAGTGAAATCAAATGATATATCTGAGAGGGGGCGTTAACATTAATACTTTTATTGTACTTTTGGTACCAAAAAATTTAATGAGCGACGACAGGGATAAATGTCTACTTCCCAACCCACAACAAACCACAAAAAGGTGTGCAATTAGGTACTATTAATTAGCACGGATATGTTGAAGAATTAATTAGTCATCCTTGATCGATGTGTGCGTGAGCTTGCGGGCTAACTCCGACATATGCCAAAAAGTCTGTTAGGCACTAAGTGATTAAATTAAAGTGGGAGCATTAAAATTCTACTCTCACTTTTTATATATATACTTGCTCTTACATCATTTCATATTAAGAAGAAAATGTATGCCCTTGAGTAGTTTCTGCAGTAGACGATCCGATTAATCATTTCAATCTCTATATCATCATCTCAAATGGATGAATATCATATCATATCATATCCCTCTCCGCTCTCCACCTCGAACTCTCAGGTGCTTGCTAATGTCTCAAAGTGCGTGTCATATCGTCGTCTTCGCATTCACTACATCATATTCGTAGGGTCTCAATTGCAGATGTTATTCATCTTGAGGAGTCACTACTCCCTTCCACCAAATGGTACGCATGATCTAGTGGCAAAAGAAGGGTGAATAGGATTTGCTTCCTATTGGATTCGAAAATTGCATTCGTTATAGCTTGCAAGTGATAAAAAGAAAACTAGCTACCAAAGTGATTGTCCCATGAAGTAATCATCCGACCAATAACGTGACAGTCTATCTTAAACATACAAGGCAAAAATATGTGCACAACAGTGATCCTTAATACTGTGTTTGACATGAGAACCTGTAATTCTCGTTAGTTCTCAAAATCGATTTAATAAAAAAGTTTAGATTTGATATTTGGATGAAAAATGTAATGATGGGAATTTGAAAAATTGATTTGATAGATAAGTTTTTATATGTGTTTGAATAGAAAGTAAGAACTAAAAATGGAATTTATTATTTTATGAAGTATAAAATTATAGTAAATTAAAATATTATGTAATTATTTAATGGAAATAATATTTTATACAAGTATTTATATTAATATTATAATTTATGATATACAAAAAATATTTATATTAAAAAATAAGTCATGTCGTAATATATTAATATTAATTATAATTAATTTTTTATGTTATTAATATTGTAATTTACATAAAGAATGTCTTAAGATCCAAATATAATATAAATTAGATAACTTATAATATTTACATCAATTCAGTTAATTAATACGAATTTTTATAATTTTATTATACTATAATAGTAAGCAAAATATTGTAACTAATTAATAAAATATTTTTTAATTATTTGATCCAAATAAAATTATTTCTAATAATATATTTATATATATATTAAACTAAATATTATTATTATATATAGGCCTAAAAGTAGCCTATATATAAAAATTAAAAAAAAAGTACATCACCTGGAACCAAGTAAAGTTCTTGCTCAAAGCAAGAACTTGTAAAACCAAGTTCTGGTCACGTGATGTTTGATCAGAACTTGAGTTCATCTATAACTTTTTTTTCTATTGATGTTTGGGTGAACAAGCTAGAACTAGGGCATGTTCTTACCCTAGTTCTAGCTCCCAAACACAGCCTAAGAAAAAGTAATATTACCATAGAATACAAGCTCAACCCCATCCATTATGGGAATAACTAATATTTGTGGAAGGGGACCGGTGATCGGATTGAACTCGCTATCGAATCGTGTTGAACCGATTCGATCAATTTTTTTAAAATAATATTATTTATAATAATTTTAAAGATATTATGTAGTTTATATGATGTAATATATGAATATCGTACTAATAATCTATTAATAATAATACAAATATTAATATAATATCATATCATATGAATTCATATAATATAATATCTTTATGTAGTGAACTCACTCAGTTACTTCAAAGTAAACATTTATTTTAATGGAGTAAAAGGGAAGTATGACTATGACAATAATCATATGTAAAAGGAAAGAAGCTCCTTATGATATCAGGACTTCTTTTTTTCGCTTAGAAGTGTTCTATGGAATGCGGATGGAATTGATATAAAATTAAGGGATCTTGTGGTAACAAATTGAAGTTAATGGACCCAAATGAGAATGAAACAAAGTTAGGAGACTATAAGTGAAAATTATTCAAATTTTAATAATGATAAATAAAATTGGTCAACTAATGGGTTATTATAAATTATTTTCATTTATTATTTAATGATGGTAGAGTTGCATTAGTATATTTTATATTCTTATTTTTGTTTAACATTTTTATTTTTATTTCCATTTTTATGTCATTTGATAGTTGTTCATCTCAATATTATTCGAAATTTATTACTTGTCATTTTTGTTTCTATTTTTTATTTTTATTTTTTACATTTCACTATTTCCCTCCTCTTTTATCACGTTTGTTTTCCTTTTTAACTTTCCTTTTCTATAGTTTTTTTAAAGTTTAACTCAAACCGGATTGAACCCGTTTATCGATTTTCTCGGTTCACTTGATTTTGGGCCGGTTCAAAATTAAAACAATTTTAATATAAAATCAGACTGTATCAACTACTAGTTCATGATGGAATGGACCCGCCTGATCCGATTTTAACATTAGAAATAACAAACTGATGTGGACCAAGAGTAAAAGGGTGGATGTCAAATATGGAGGATAAATTTTGTTAAATACTCCTTTCCCATCGTTACCCTCCATCTTCATTTTGTAATTATACTATCATCATTTTTTAACTCATTTCACTAAATGTCCTTTTAATCGGAAATAGCTTTTTTCGATTATTCTTTGACATGTAACTTGTTTTACTAGATGCCCTTTCGATCGAAAATAGTCAATTTTTTTATTGTTTATTTGATGTGACATTTTACTTTAAAATAAAAAATTATATTAAAATAATATAAAAAGAAAAAAGAAAAGAGGAGTGTGTTTCCTCTCCCTCCGGTCATGCGACTGGAGGGAGAGGAGTCGGAGACACCCCCATGCGTGGCTTCTCCGCGCCGAAGGAGGGGCATCGCTCCCCTCCCCCTCTCTTCCCTGGTGGTGTCCCTCTCTCTCCTTTGCTATATCTAAGTGCTGGCCGGTGATGGTCAGAGGGAGAGGGAAGGGGGAGCGTCGCACCCCCACCCCCCCACTTTTTCCCCCACCCCATTTTTTTTTCTTTTTAAAAAAAAAACTATATTATTTTAATATTTTATATAATTTTTATTTAAAAATTAAATGTCACGTCAATCAAATATTTTAGAAATTGACTATTTCTGATCGAAAGGACATTTAGTGAAATAAGTCAATAGTTGGAGGGTAGTTTTGTTACAAACTAAAGTCGGAGAATGGAGTTAAAAAATCGGAATGTGTTAGTTAAATATGACAGTAAAAATGGTACAAAAAGAAGTCTCAAAAGTCATGTTCTCGTAAAAAAAAGGTGAACCAATCTGTGATAGACTCTACCGACCTCAAATATTGGAAAAAAATTAAAGAAATGTTTTTTGGAAAATAAATTTGAAAATCAGTATTTTATTTATGGAATTAATTAATTTCGAAATTAAAGAGAAATTAGAGAGGAAGTTGGAATAGATATGGTGGAGTTGAGAGAAAGTGAAATTGTTATAGAAGTAGTTATGGAATAACTAATTAAATTCAAATTTGATTAAATATGAATAATTATTAGCGGGTTAATCAACGATGGATGGGTAAAATTAATTCAAGATGAGTTCAAGACTCAATAGAAGTCAAAACCTAATATAAAACTACAAATATACATTAAAGGAGTGGCTAAAAACTCTTATTAGTCAACGGAATTTTTGCACGATAGTCACCTCTTTCTCTCTCATTTTTCACACAAATCGAGATTACAGAGGGCAATTAGCATATGATTTCAAAGCTTCGACATAGGAGAATAAGATCCAAGTGATAAATACGAGTTTCAAGGTCACATCGCAAAGAAATCATCAGTCTAAGTACAGTGTTTGTGCAATCTATAGGAGTTAGGAATTTGATTGATTTTTCGACCAACTTTAGGTACGCTTGGAGAATCTCTATGGCATCGATTTTCTATCACATGAGCTTTATTATTGGGTGAGCACAGATGCTTTCCAATTTGATGACCTCTCATCAGCTTTATCGTGATTCCAAAAGTGGATATAAACAGGCCAATTTTCGAAGTGCAGAGGAGGATGGCTAAACAGCCCAAGGCCCATGAGTAGACATCAAGAGGAACAGAGACATGAATCTCGTTGAACACATATAGATATAGCAACACCCGAAGTCATGATGCTCCTCTGCACTATGATCATAAAGAGATTGTTAAAATTTCCTTAGGTTACAGTCACTCTAGTTTGACAAGAATGAAAATTTGGAAGAAGCCTATAGGTGGTTGGAGGAAATTAAACAAACCTTGGTAAATATATATTGCAATGAGAATTACAAGATTATATGTGTTACGAGTTGTTTAACAGGTGACACGGTGGAAAATAACAAAAGTCGGCATCAGTTATCAAGTTCAGGCTTTTACCTAAACTCATTTTGGGGTAAACTCGTTTCGTAAATTAATTTGATACATAAATACATAAAACTTAGATATAATATTACTTTAATTATAATAGTTTTTAAAATCATATTAAATATAATTATAATATAAAAACTATAATTACATGAATGATCAATATATTAAGGTTTACAAATCATAAAACTTTCATTTTACTACATTCTAAAATTGCGATGTCAACGAGTAGATTAGATTTATCTAGTATATTTTTAGTTTTTTTTTTGTAGGTGGAACCTTTTCATTTTGAGTGTTAATATTTTTTTTTCGAAATGTTTTGTCAATTTGTCTACTTCAAATAAAAATATCATCCTCATTTATTTGGTCATACTTTGAGCAATATATAATTGATAAAATGTGTATAACTCATATGAAGAAATGACAATGAAACTTTTAGAGAGGTGTTAAAAAAAACTAAAATCCTCTTTATGGTCGAAATGAAAAGATCAAGGATATTAAATGACATAATTAAAAAACACTACACGTTCCAGGCGCCAGTATCTGTCGTAATCTACCATTATATTTTTTTCAATGTCCTCTTGGAAGAAAAAAAAGCAGTACTGCGGAGTGTGGATTTAGTCAAATATATAGCAAGCATGCATGCAGATGGATTAAGATATATAACACCACCTGACATCACTGATTAAATTAGATAGATAGAAAGAAGAAATTGAAAATTGATTCTCAAGTAAACTTCACAAGAGGAGTTCGGAACGGGAAATACAAAAACAATCAGGAAGACCTGGCAGAACGTTAACATACACAACAAAGTAAAGGTATCAAAATAAATTACATATGTCAAGCAAATGAGTGGCGCATCCTTTTCCCACGGACTCTACATTGCTTGCCTAATTTACTGATAAACATCTGCTGCACTTCAGATCCAAAACTGATCACAGAAGATGAACATGGAATACAGGTGAAAATTTCAGGTACGCAGATAACTTCGATCACTTATTAAATCATGTATTAATTAAGTCGGAAACAAATATAATATATGTTATGTATATATGTGCGACAGGCTTGCGGTAAACCAGCTGACTTGTTGCTGTTTAAGCATATAAGTAATCATAAGTTACAGTGCTATGATCTGCCATGAGATCCATGATGCTTCCAAACTCGTCCCAGTTACAATTTTCTTCACTGAATAGGTCATTTATGCCTGGAGTGACCACCACATTGGAGTCCGATGCTGCTGCTATCATGGGAGCTTGGGTTACTGATGACAGTGATGAGTACCGGTCCGACTCCCATTGGCCAGCTGCATAAGGCCACACTTGGTTAATTTTCATCTCTTGATCATTAGAATAACTCTGGTGATCACACAGCTGCTTCATCTCTCCGTGACCAGGATTGCTGGTGTAGGAGGTTACCAAACTGCTAGCTTTGGAGCTTGATTCGGCTGGAACTGCAGCCCGGTTGGTCGTTTCCTTCCACTTCTCTGCGTGCTTCTTGTAAGACACATCCCTCTTGAATATTCGGCATATCGTCCAAATCTCCTGAAGCCATTAAGACAAGTCCAAGTTAAGGCCTATATATATGTATATAGAGTTTCTAGATTTTAACAATGTTTATGGACTTAAACATAATGATATGACAAACCATATCTCATGAAGATGAAAGATTTCACAGAAATCTCTCTCTCTCTCTCTCTCTCTCTCTCTATATATATATATATATATATATATATATATATTATATTCCGGCACTTTGCTGAAACAATGGACCTATGTATGACGTTTCAGATAATCAAGAAAGTATCTAGAAAGATAGTTAATAAGGTTTGAACTTGGAAAATGTTCAAAGTGCTTTCGAATTATCTGTTGTTCCCACTATTAAATTCTTATAATTTTCAAACGTGGCTACGTATCTAAGAAGATTGAGGAGAAGAAGACAGGCAAACTTTACAGTTGAGATTTTTGAATACTAACATTGAATCTTTGAATTGTGACTGCGGTTGAATATAACAAAGCAATGAAATAATATATATATATATATATATATATATGTATATATATATATACACACACACTATGAAACAAAACTTTTCAATCACAAACAATTAATGAATCTCGTCAGGGGAATTAATGATTAAAATCTTCAGAAAGAAAAAAAAATTAAATGCATGGAGAAATTAAGGATGTAATCTCACAGCTTCTTGCATGCTGGGCGAGATGTTGTCAGTGTTGCTCGTAGTTCTCGAGGGCAGGCGGAATTCGTGCATCATCCAATCGGTCTTGCTGCCCTTCCCTGCGCTCCCTCTGTAGTAAACAAGAGACTTCTTCAGGCCAATGCAGTCGCCGGCGGTGCTCCCGGAATATACCGGCCGGTCGATGCCGGTCGCCTTCCAAAATCCTGATCCAGTGACCCTGTTAGGCCGTATGCTGTTCTTGTACTTCCTCCCCCTCAGGCAGAAGAAGTACCATTCCTTCTCTCCAGCAGCGATAGCTTCTGCAATTATCATGCACGCATGCATCTGTTTAATAATATATATAGTCTAGCTAATCGTTCTTGATGTTCCTCTAGTTTTCCGACCAAAATTCACTAAGAATCCTTGCCGTACCCAAAAAGCAAGGAACAGCACCCAGATTTTTGAAAGATAAGAAACATGCATGCTGCAGAGATCATATCGAAACTCTATACGTATGTACAATAAGTGCAAGGTGGGAGCAGAAGTCTTACTTGGAAGATCCCATGGATCGTACTTATAGATATCTATCTCCTTAATGATCTCTAGGCTGAAGGCCTTCTTGTTAACCTTCCGCCGGAGATAAAACCGGATGAGCTCTTCATCAGTCGGATGAAACCGGAACCCCGGCAGCTCCGAAAGTTCCTCACCAGCGCCATCCTCCGACACTGTCACTTCATGCACCCCAATCTCCTCCATCTTCTTTATGTCCCAACAACTTTGTTGCCTCATTTCTCTCGATCGATCAGTTCGCTTTAATCTTTATGGTAACAGCACAGGTACTTCGTCTTAATTCAATTAGGTCCTAATCTGCTACAAGTGATTGGGAAATCATATGAATAGCTTTTAGCACACTGGGAACCTTTGATGCCTATAAATAGTGAAGTTGGCTAGCTAGGTGAGAAATTGTCAATTAATTAATTAATTAAGTTGGTGGCGTTATTACCCTTGGTCAAGTCATCACTTTTGACCTCTCCCTCATCAGAACCTCTCTCATCCGGTGTGTTTTACTTTTTCAAAGTTCAAACTTGAAAGCAACTTTAGATTGTGCTGTGGATTGTGTGTCTCAAATAAGAGAGAGATCCTGAACGTAGTTTAATTGTCTAGTTGAAATTTCAGAATAATTATTGCTATTGATAAAAGATATTGTACCTTCTATCTCACACTTGTTCAGACATACCTATCACCATCACTATCAAGAAAACAATTTTTTTTACATTTTTGCTATGGAAAAAGATCGACCACGAGATTCTCTCATATATATATATATATATATATATGCTAAAATGCACATCTATGTACTTTTATGCTGTTGGGCTGTGAAGTTAATCCAGTTCATTGTATTAATTTAATTTAATTAATTAGGTTGGATTTTCGAGTTGGTTAAAACAGCCGTGGAGAACATTTTTTTATAAAAAGGAAAAAAAATCTCTCTCCGAGTAGCTTCGAGTTAAGAGGTGAAGAAAACAATTTATTTACCGAAAAAAGAAAATAATATTTTTCCTTCTTTGTTCAACAAGCGGTGATAAAGAAAAGGAGAGATCTTTTTCAGAGTAGAGAATGGAGAACAAAATTATATTGAGGCAATTTTTGAAATTTCTTTTCATATTATAATAACAAAGATTATTTAGTGTTGTAATAATGTAAAATTATTTAGTATTTTTTTACGGAAAATTTTTTTATCACATTGAATTATTGTTTGAATTCGAATGAAATTAAAAGACATTATACTCTATTTATCTCTATGATTGGCCCATGATTTTTCTCTTCTCATTAAAAAATTTTCACATAAATTTGATCATCTCTTTTGTTAATTATGATTTTTTGTACATATATTATTTAATTCACATGTAAGACAATGTCTAACTTTCAGACAAGGGGGTATGGAGCGATGTTATTAGAATTTTTTTGTATGAATTAAATGAAGGAAACATAATTTTAACATGATGATTGAGTTAATAATTGTTCTATTTGAAAATTCATGATGGAAGACTTTCTTTATTGCAAAAAATTATTTGACACTATTGAATTAGTAAAAAAATGGTAAAAGTTAGATAAAGACACAGAAAATTTATCAAAATGATTAGACAATATATTGATGTCAGTGTTTTTTTTGTTGTTCAAGAGACATGCACAAATTTTGTGAAAAAAGTTATAAGAGGAATAATGTTTAGAATAAAGCTTTTATGGTTAGAAAATTAGTGAACTTTAAATTTAGAGATAAAAATTTTATTGTTGAATGCTTGAGTAAATATTAGGAATTAATAAATCAATTGGCAGTAATGAACATGATGAGATGTAAGGATTAATGCTAAGTTATTTGTGAAAAGTTTTTGAAAACTTTGATGATAGCCCTTAATAATTCTACTTGTAATGATATTGTATCTGTTTTCATGCTTAAACATTATTTATTCAATAAAGAAATAAGAAGGAAGGACACGAGAATAAATACTACACAAATTAGCTTGTCACGGCGTAGAGACAAAGACGATAGAGAATGATCAAAAGGTCATGGTATATAATAATACATCATAATGTAGAGAAAAATATATGTGATATCATAGTGACAAGGAATGATATACTAAGAAAAAATGTAAAGATTGCAAGAGATAATATGTAACGTCTCGAGATCCACGTGACTATCACGTGGTCAGAGTCGTCCCAAAGGCGCTACGCAATTCTATATAAATAAATTTTGCGGAAAATAAACTCTCTTAATGCGGAAATCAGATCGTCTAACAATATAATATCAAGGAGCTGGTAATGCTTATGACTCCATCATTCTAAATATGTGAAAAATAAAAGCTAAACCAATACTCTAGTAGGTCTAAATCCTACACCATGTGCAACATCCCTGTCACTGAACCTGACCACCTGCATCATCATCTTCTATCATCTCACCTGCATGAATTCAAATGCAGGGAAAAATTCATGAGTATAAAAATACTCAGTACGTAGGGACTAACCATAACAATAAATAATAGATAAATGTTGCTCAAAATTTAATAATCAATAATCAATTAAGAACAATAATCAATAGAGCACAGAATAGGACAATATGAAAGAGCTCAATAATAATAATAATAATAATAATAATATATCAATAAGGCCATGACTCAATAAAGGGGACCAGGTAAGGGTCAAGGGATCAATCAATATCAATTATCAATTATGCCTGATCACTATTTTTTATTATCAATGTTTATAGTCATCGGTCAATTATCAATTCTTATTCTATTCAATAGGCGGAGGCAAAGCCAATCAACGCCAAAATCCAAATGACCAAGGTTCAATTTCATTCAATTCTATTCTATTCAATTTCAATTTCAATTCAATCTAATTCAATTCAATTCAATTCAATTAGGAAGCGCTCAAACAATTATGAAAAACTTTGTCTCTTTCATGTAGGTCAGTGGGAGATCAAATCATAGCAAGCTGACCTTCAATAGTAGCGCTAACAATAGGTTCGTGATGGCGGGGGACCATGACCATCACAGGACAGCCATAGCTTCCCTAAATGATGACGTCTCAAACCTCTATGTACACTATCTACCTCATACAATACTATAACAATAATGACCCAGTGGACTTAGAGACAATCGGAGAACATGAAGACCCAGCAGTTTCCATCTTTTATCTTGTTTAACCTAAGGACCTATTTTTAATAATTTACTTTAGGTTAGACAAAGACTCAGTCAGGGAAAAACTACTGGATCAATAACATGATGAATAATAGGATCTGATATGGTAACGGTGAAGATAATCTCAAATGAAATCTAATAAAAATTTGATGAGGTCAGATTCTAACAATACAATTTAGGAACAATTATAGAAACTATTCAATTATCTATATTAAAATATCACAATTTACGTTTTCTGTCCCCAGAACCCGGTCCGCGTCGGGTGCACCTGGGCCGTGTTTGGAAACGACCGATATCACCTCGGCCAGGCAAACCCGGGTCGGGTGTGTAGTGAACCAGGGCCGAGTTGGCCGGTTCACGTCCAAATCAATCACGCCGCGACCCGATTCGAGCCGAAGTAAGAACTCGGGTCGGGTCAATAGGAACCCCGGCCGGGTTGAACAACGCGATCCGGTTCCGAGTTCAACTCGGTCCGGATTACATAGAATCCGGGTCGGGTACAGCAGAACCCGGGCCGGGTTCTGCCGTCGACGGAGAAGTGCGTTCTGACGCGACTTTCCAACCATCATAACTTTGTCATACGATATTCAAACTATACATACAATACATCAATGGATTCTCGGTATGAAGGAGAAGAGAATAGGGTTTCATGTCACAGAAAACCGACGACATAGGGATTCCCCCTACGTACCTAAAGTTGGCTGAAAAATCAACTGGAGTCCCTTCTCTGACAATCTGCACGAACGCCGAACTTTGGCCGGCGATTGCTCTCTGTCCTCACTCCGAAACTCACGGCCACCACCTGGAACTTCTTCTCCTATGTGCAGGCTTCGAAACCAACCACTACACGTTCTCGAGGGTGCCTCAGTTTGCGTGCAAATGAGAAGAAAAATAAAGGGTTTATGATAAAATTCTGTTTGGCAAAAAAATGAGTTTCCAGCCACCCTTTAATGCCTATTTATAGGTGCAGACTTGAGTTATCAATTTTATTAGGCCTTGGACTCTTTTAGAATCAATCCTGGCCATTCATTACTAATTTATCACATCATAATCTCTCAGATTTAATTAAATATGAGATTAATTAATTTTTCTATCATAACAACTTAATTAAATCCAATCCCTCTCAAATTCCTTCTTATCTCTTTAACCATCTTTTCTAATTTTCTTTGAATTTCGGAATTAAATAATTTTTTAATATTAGATAATGATTTTCTAGATATTATAAATGAATAAAATATTCATTTATTTATCTAAGGAAAATCTGGGTTGTTACTTAATAGAACAAGAAGAATAAGAAAGATGCAAATGATCATCTTATCAACATGGTGTCTCTTATTCATAATCCAACATTATGATCATACTCTTCATGGTAATAACTTTGATAATTCATATGTGAATGACATTTTTTTATTAATGATTATTGATCCTTCTACCTTTCCTTTATATGATCATATAACTTGAAGCATAATTATAGTTAAACTGTTTAATAAGATAAAAGTTAAAAATTGAGAATTTTCAAATGCGTTGGTTGTCACCGTTGTTAATTGTCACAGTTGAAAGAAATCTTAGAGTTCAAAGACGCTCCAACACGAATTGAAAGACACCTCACGAGTTAAAAAATACCCACTTACACCAAAAGTGGAGCTAGGTGGAGCTCTCACTACAAGAAAATCACGATTTTTCGACGGATAATTTCTGATGGTTCTAAATCCGTCGCAATTTGCGACGGATTTTTCGACGGTTCCGTTTTCGATGGATTTTTCGACGGTTATGACCGTCGGAAATAATTTATATTATTATTTAATTTTTCTATGATTAGGAACGTCACAATTTCCGACGACTTTTCCGACGGTTACGACCGTCGGAAATAAAAAAATTAAATTATGTATTTTTTATATTATTATTAAATTTTTTCGATGGATTTTCTGACGGTCATGATTGTCGGAAATAAAAAAATTAATTATATAATTTATTATATTATTATTTAATTTTTTGACGTTTAGGAACGTCGATATTTCCGACGGATATCCATCCGTCGCAAAATCCGTCGCAATTTCCGAAGGTCGTAACCGTCGGTAAATGTATAATAATATCATATAAAGAGTATTTTATTAATATAACTAGCGACGGTCCAAACCGTCGCAATTACTGATAATTTTGACCGTCGGTAACGATTACCGACGGTTCAAACCGTCGGTAAAATAAAAAATAAACATTATATATAACTAAATATATTTTCGACGGTCACAACCATCGGTAATTATAAAAATATTTAATATTTACATTTTTTACGGTCGAAACCGTCGGTAATTAAAATTTCGTTATCCCGCTTTTTTTCCCTTTTCCCGCATATTTTCCACTTTTTCCCTTTATATATATTCCTCCTCCTCCCTCTTCTCTCTCCCTCCTCCCTCCACTCCTCTCTCTCTCCCTCCTCTCCTCTCTCTCTCTCCCGGCCGCGAGCACCCTCTCCCGCGCCGGACGCCGGCGACCCTCTCCCGCACCGGCGACCCTCTCCCGCGCCGGACGCCGGTGACCCTCTCCCGCACCGGCGATCCTCTCCCGCGCTGGCGTCTCTCTCTCTCTTTCTCTCTCTCGCTTCGCGCCGGCGTCTCTCTATCTCTCTCCGGCCAAAGGCCGCTGTCGGCCGAATCCGGCCCCCAGCGGCCGATCGACCGACTGGCGTTCGGATCCGGCCGCCTGACGACGAATCCGGCCTCCAGGCTGTCGGATCCGGCCGACAGCGGCCGGATCGGCCGCCTGGCAGCGGATTCGGCCTCCAGCGGTCGGATCGGCCGTCGAGCGTTCGGATCCGGCCGCCTGGCGGCGGATTCGGCCCCGGCGGCCGGATCGACCGCGGCCCGATCCGGCCGCTAATTTTTTTATATTTAAAAAATTATTTGCGACGGTTGTGACCGTCAAACGATCGACGGTTGCGACGCCCGTCCAAAGTTTCGACAGTTGTGACCGTCGAAAAGTTGTGACGGCTCGAACCGACGGTTGCAACCGTCGAAAATTTCGACGGTTCGGACCGTCGGCCTTTTTCGGCGGTTGCAACCATAAAAAATTTTGACGGTTCGAACCGTCGAGGACTTTTCCGGCGGTTGCAACCGTCGGAAAATTTCGACGGTTCGAACCGCCGGGGACTGTTCCGACGGTCAGAATCGTCGATATTTTCGACGAATTTTTTTCAACCATCGCAAATCCGTTTGCGACGAGCGTTTTTCCGATGGATCGATTCCGACTGAAAAACCGTCGGTAATTGCATTACCGACGGTTTTCGGGCTGATTACCGACGGTCAGCGTTTTTTTAGTAGTGTCTGTCATTGGCTTGAACCTCCGTTGATGATCGACATGAAAGTATTTTGGCATATCATAATTAAAAACTTCATACTAGTACAACAAACCTTATGATCAAGGGAGTTGAACTAATATTATAATTAAAATACATAATATAATGCAGCGACCCTTGAATAAAATATTATAATTAAAATACATATATAATGCATCGAGCCGTAATGAAAGCTAACAAAGAATCCAATCATATTATTATAATTGTTGTTAATACAAAGTATCACATTGTTAAAGTAAAGTATCAAATGATTATTGAGTATAATTCATCATATTGACTATTGAATTAATATTATTAAAATGCTAATTAATATTAATCATTATTCCTCTTGACTATCGAATAATGGTATTGTTACACTAATTTTATTGTCATTTATTATTAGCTACACAAAGTTGTTATGTTGATTATTAATCATCATTTTCATTAATTATATTGATATTGATCATTATTCTTATTGACTATTGAATGCTGACATTGTCAGTTGTCACACTCATTATTGATTATCATTCTCATTCATTATTGACCATCATTATTAATCAAGATTGAGTCATTGTTCCAAATTTGTTGAACCATAAGTAAGAACTTGTTTGATTTCATTGTTGAACCATAAGTAATAGGAAAAACTTGAGAAAGCTAGAGAAAGATGCATAAAATAATATTGAGATGATTAGATAAATTATTGATGCAAGTGTTTTTCATGCATAAAATAGAAATTAATAATATATTTTTAGTTAATAAGAATTTGTTATTAATTGATATTACATGATTTATTGTAACATTGCTAATCATTGTGTGATATTGTCCGTTCTAAATCTCAACCCATATGATTTTATCAAAGCATGCCACATCTGGTGAAGAACATGTTCTCATATATACACAGCATCTTTTCCGTGACTTATGCATGTAGGACTAATCTAAGTCATGCCTCATACACCCTTCCCTCTTTAGAGGACTCAATGCCCTTGTTGAGTGATCGTACCTCACAATGCATAGAGGCTCACGCAGAGTGACTCTGATATCATACATAATAACTAACGTGTGATATTGTCCGCTCTGGATCTCAATCTGCACGATTTTCTCAAAACGTATCACACATGTTGAAGGATATATTCTCATATATACACAATATCTCTCATGAGACTTGTACATGTGGGACTAATTCAAAGCATGTCTCATGCACCCTTCCCCTTAGGGGACTCAACATCTTCGTTGAGTGATCTTACCCCTCTATGCACAGAGATTTACGCGAAGTGGCTATCATATGTAACATTTTCAACCAGCATGTGATATTGTCTGCTCTGAACTCCGATTCGCACGGTTTTCTCGAAACATGTCACACTTGATGAAGGATATGTTCCCATATATACCTAGCATCTCTTTCGTGATTTGTACATGTGAGACTAATCTAAGGTATGCCTCATGCATCCTTTCCCCTTATGGGACTCAATGTCCTCGTTGAGTGATCGGACCCCACCATGCACAGAGACTCATGCGAAGTGGTTCTTATATCATATGTAATATTTTTTACTAGTGTATGGTGCATGAGGTATGCATCGAATTAGTCCCACGTGCATAAGTTACGGGAGAGATGTTGGGTATATGTGGGAACATGTACTTCATCAAGTGTGACGCATTTTGAAAAAATCGTGTGGGATGAGATCCAGAGCGGACAGTATCACACGCTAGCCAGGAACGTTACATTTAGCTCCACATTTAAAATCAAGGAGAAAAAGCGAGATTTTTAAAAGAGCAAGGATATGAATATTGAGATATATTTAATTTAGTAATAGGTAGATGACCCCTACTCAAATAATAGTTCTGATAAGTTTTGATTTATTATTTATATGGAAATATGCACTTTAACTAAAACATTATAATATATTATAATTAAGTAAAATCAATGAAAATAACTAATGACATATAATAAATCATTTAAACTAAATTATGAGTAAGATGTTGTTCTCTTATGGCATCATGCATCTATTATGATAATAATATTACAAGAATAAATAATTAAGAATAACTATGATATAATGTGGTTTAAAAAATAACTAATGTAACATAACTAAATTGTTAAACTTGCACATAAAAATGGCTTTTTAGAAGAAGATAACGGTTGTGAACTAGAGAGAAAGAGGGAGACATGAGGGGAGATTGGATCCATCATGATGCATTAACTCCAAAAATATACGTTTTAATGTGGATAATTGTTAAATGAGAAAATCAACATGATGGAGTTTTGATTAACCGGTTGAACTTCTTTCATCATGAGCATATATTGATCTATGGATTATTCTTAAGATTTCTTGTTGGTATATCATTTATTATTGATTTTTCCATGTCAATTTATATATCTTGTTGATCAAGCTTGATTTATCATACTTTTTCTAATATCTTTCCTTATTGATTGATCTGGTCAACTTTATGATCACCACCAAACTTTGAGTATAATTTATATACATCTTCATCTATTAGGCTTTAAGATCATGATAAAATATTTATGATTTTTACTTTTTGAGGATTGATGCAAAAAATAATAATAATTATACTATCAAGTGCATTATTCGTTCAAGTAATAAAGTGTAAGTAATATTAGTTGTCGATCCTATAAAAAATTAACTTAGTTAACTAAACTAATTTTTTAAGCTAATAAAATATTACAAGATTGTGACTAAAGAAAATTTTACAAAATAAAAGTATAGAAAGTAAATAATAAACTAAATCAATCTAATATAATCTGCTAAATAATATAAGTCAGTTTCTAACGATGGATTAAAACTTAAATTATTAATTTTCATTTAAGATCAATCAAGCTATCATAATCCAAATTAGATCGAGACTGCGAATCATAATCTAATTAAACTTGATATTAAAATGCATTAAAATAAACCTCTAAACTATTGTCATTTATGCCATGGTAATGAATAGACCACAATAAATATTTCGTCAAGAATCGATACTTCGAGTTAAAATCAATAATCGATTCCACGTAAAGCAGTCAATCAAAAGTAACTGCTTATTATTACTTTAGGAGGGCCATCCGTGATAATAAGAAAAGAGGTTCAAACTATTAATAATAATTATATTTGATATTTTCTAAATTTTATAAACTTTTGAACATTATAACTTTCATAATGAATATAATTATTTTTTAAATTTATTATATTGTAAAACTTTTCTAGCATCATTAGTGATTCTCTAAATTATTAGTAAATAAATATATCGAAAAAACGAAAAAAAAATGTACAAAACTCTTGGACAAACATATGAGATAGAAAGTGCGTGAACCCTTACCTTAGATCAATGCTGATCAAAAGTCAAGGTGACGTAGGAACCCTTTTTTTCTATATCGATGCATTCTATTTCTTTAATAAGACGTAAGTGTGGCATTTATCTAAATTGAGTAGACATTCACGAGTGTACATATATATGGTTAATTTCGACGGTCCTATTCGAGTGTAAGTACAGTACATGGATGTTTAAGTTGAACTTGGTTGTTTAGTTGTCGTGTTAATTGCTGGCCACTACATGGCATCGTTTTTACCAGCTTAATATAATCCCATACATCAATATATGCATCCACCATTCCTCACCAGACAACCCAACCCCACCCCCATAAAGAAAACTATTATTAAGCGTCTGCTAACAAATTTTTTTTACGAGCTTAATCTTTATATGTATACTTACGTGTAACGTACAAAGAAAAGAATTCTAACAACTCTAGAATCAAGATTCATTATTGACTACTGATGATCATTAATCTCCTTGTTTATACAAGCAAATAAGAGTGCAATATGTAATGGAAATGGGACAAAAAGAAACTTACGACGTACTACACGCTACAAAATATTAAAATTCGTGGATTTTTTTATATGATGTTCATTTCTTGTATACATATATAATTTAAACTATTCTAATTAGAATGACTGCATTCAGAATTTTACAAAAATACATTAAAAAAGAGGCCACAATATTAATGTTGGAATTGGTCTCAGCTTAGTGAGCCATGCATGATCTTGCCGGAAGTGCTTAATTGGAAGTGGATTGGCTATTAGAGTATTTAATTATTCTGTAAAAAAGTGACAAACATTAGCCAGATTAAGATAACAATTTACTTGCACAAGTCCCAACTATTCTTTGTTCTAGTTTAAAGATCGAGGTTTCAGTAGATTATATTAATATTCCATCAATATAATAAAATATAAGATATTCTACAAACTTGAAAGACAAATGAAATAACTTCACTGTAGCTGTACTTGAATGATTGATATAAAAAGCTAATGGATGACGTTTGTGCGCCTCCGGGCTCATTATTTTTCCATTTATGAAAACTTTTTTTGTCACCTAACGCATCTCTTGTTGACCTAGATTTGTTTTGCATAGCTGCATCTATTTTTATTCCATTTTCCTAACTACATGTGATGTGTTCGCTGCCACATATTTTTCTCCCTCTAATCAAATTAACTTGTTTTTTCTTCATTGGTCACGTTGATTTATTGTATACATGACATTTTCCCAACCATTTATTGACTACCTTGAGTGCAATTAGTCGAAGGGCAAAATAAACTGTTTTTTTTATAATTTATAATTTTATCAAACCTGCATCGCATATATGTTAAATTAAATTGAAAGAATGAGTATAGAAAGAATAAATCATGAAATATTACAATGTCAGGAGAAAAAAATTAACGGAATTTGCAAACCACGTTCCTTGGTTAATTTTAAAATCAATATAACAGGAAAAATGGTCTTTTTCAATATTTATTCTTATAATTTTATATAAATCAAACACTATTTAAAATAACAATTTTCATCATTATTAAAATAAAATTTTAACAACTAAATGCAAATAAAAATAAATACAAGAAATATCATATTCAATAAAATTTAATCACTTATTTCTTTCATCTATATTCTCCAACCAAACGGAAACACCAGTTTAATTACATGCAAAATACTCTGTTGGGTTTGATCAAAATTCTATCCAAAAGGAGAAGAGAAAAAGGAGAAGGAATTAGATATTGATTTCTTCGTATTAGGATTTATGTACGAGAGAAATTATGCATTACGAGAAAATCTAAAAAAATTAAGATGATGCAAAATTGTATTAGATGGAAGAAACAGAAGAGGATTACAAGATCATATTGTCCTCTCTTTAGACCCCCTAGGAAGTTTATATAAGCACTTCTTTTAACAGATAATAGGAATTACATACCAACTGAAACTCTGAATTAATCCTTAAAAAATAAGACACTTATCTCGTGATAAGGAAATAATTCAAATTCGAATCATATACAGAATACTCCTAAAAAATTTTCGCTCCCTCTTGCAACCCCCACAAGGGGGATCCCCCCTGAATCCCCCCTTATCCTTCAAAGGCTCGTTGACCGAGTAGCGAGACTTTCATAAGAAAATTGCTGAAGTGTCTGATTGCATAAAGGGACACATTGGGTTCAGATTCAAAGCATTATCAACAAATCTTCACCTTGACTTGAATCCTCCAATCAGATATCTAATATTCTCTACCGCCATCAGTCCCAACTTGGGACTACTGTCACCTATCAATATTTAGCAAGTTCAAACGATGTTGAAACTTGCTAGTAGGAATCGATTTGGTAAATATGTTCGCTGGATTATCTTTTGTGCCGACCTTTTTCACTTTAATCTTCTTTTCAGTACAAATGAAGTGATACTTGACGTCGATGTGTTTGGTTCTTTCATGATGCACTTGATCATTGGCTAAGCATATTGTACTTAAACTGTCACAGTACATTATAGCCTGATCTTGTCGTAGTCCAAAATCTTCGACAAGGCCTTTTAATCAGATGTCTTCCTTAGCAGCTTCTGTCAATGCCATGTACTTTGCCTCTGTGGTAGACAATGTAATTGATGACTAGAGTGTGGCTTTCCAACTGATAACATAATTGTCAAGAATGAAAACATAATCTGTCATTGATCTTCTTCCATCAACATCTGCAACATAATTTGAGGCTGAATAACCTGCAACCAAACACTCTTTTCTACTTCTGTAGATGAGGCCAATGTTAGACGTTCCTCTCAGATATCGGAAGATACGCTTTATTGCCTACCAGTGCTCCTTTTTTGGATTGCTCATGAATCTGTTGACCACACTAACGGCATGTGCAATATCAGGTCTTGTGCATATCATAGCATACATCAAGCTTCCGACTGCACTGGCATCTAGAATTCGAGACATATACTCCTTTTCTTCATCAAACATAAATTCAGTTGCAGAAAGGTGCACATTTAAATATGATGGAGTACTTAAGGTCTTCGCTGCAGACATACCGAACTTGGATAAAATCTTCTGAATGTAAATTTTCTGAGATAGAAAGAGTTTACCATTTTACGCGATTCTGGTAAATTTTCATCCCTAAAATCTTCTTTGCTGCACTAAGATCTTTCATATCGAATTCTGAACTAAGGGACTTCTTCAAATTCTGAATGTCTTTTATATTCCTGGTAGTAATCAATATATCATCAACGTACAAGAACAGATAGATAGTGAAATCACCCTCCACCTTCTTATGATAGACGCAACAATCATAAGGGCTCATGTTGAATCCCTTACTGATAATAAAACTATCGAATCTCTTGTATCACTGCCTCGGTGATTGCTTCAAGCCATATAATGACTTCTTCAATTTGCAGACTTGGTCTTCTTTATTTAGGATAAAGAAACCCTCTGACTGACTCATGAGGATGTCTTCTTCAAGTTCCCCATGTAGAAAAACTATTTTCACGTCTAATTGCTCGAGCTCCAAATTTTGATGTGCTACATTAGGAAGTAGCACCTGGATGGAAGTGTGCCTGACAACTGGAGAAAAGACCTCGTTATAGTCTACTCCCTCTTTCTGACTGTATCCTTTAGCAACTAGATGTGCTTTGAATCTGATGCCTTCAGCTTCTGGACTTCCAATCTTCTTCTTGAAAATCCACTTGCATCCAATGACCTTTCTACCTTTTGATAACTTGACCAACTTCCAAGTCTGATTCTTGTGAAGAGACTCCATCTCTTCACTCATTGCTGTAATCCACTATTCTGATTCTGCACATGTGACAGCATCCTTGTAACTCGATGGCTCTGGTGACTCCACCTCTTCAGCTACTTGGAATGCATATGCAATCATGTCTTCAAAGCCATAACGCTTCGGAGGACCTACTTGCCTGTGAGCACATCCTGCAGTTAGATTTGTCGTTGCTTCTTCTGTTTGCTCCTCAAGTTTAGGTTGTTCAGCTTGATGAAATTCTTCTCCCTCATTCTGAATTGGAGTTATTCCAAACTCCACCTATTTGTTGACATCCTTCTCTGTTGAGTCACCAACATCTGATTTTTGCTTGAGCATAAATATTTCATCAAAAAATATATTTCTGTCGTGAATAACCTTGTGCTCTGAGGGAGATCAAATTTTGAAGCATTTTACACCTGCATCATATCCCACAAAGACTCTTCACTGACGTGATAATATGCTAGACAGCCAAACACTTTCAGATTAGTATAATCAGTAGAATTTCCTGACCATACCTCAATGGAAGTTTTCAGATCGATCGTGGTTACAGAACTCCGATTGACAAGGTAGCATGGTGTGCTGACAGCTTCAGCCCAGAATAATTTGTTCAGACCAAAATTATAAAGCATGCACCGTGCCCTCTTCAGAAGAGTTATGTTCATGCGTTCTACTACACCATTCTGCTGCGGTGTATCTCTGACAGTGCAATGTCTCGTAATGCCTTCATCCTTGCAGAACTGATCGAATTCAAACGAACAGAATTCTAAACCGTTATCTATACGAAAGCGTTTTACTTTTCTCGATGTCTGATTCTCCACCAGAGTCTTCCATTACTTGAAAACTTCAAATGCCTGGTTATTGTGCTTCATCATGAATACTCATGTCATCCTTGAGTAATCATCTATCACAGATAGGAAATATCTGGAACCTCCTAGAGATGGAACACGAGAGGGGTCCCAACAGTCAGCATGGATGTAATCGAGTGTTGCTTTCGTTTTGTGCATATTTTTGCTGAATTGATGTCTTTTTGCTTGCCAAAGACGTAGTAATTGCAAAATCCAATTTCAGATATCTTTTGACCATTCAAAAAATTGCGCCTACTGAGGATATCCATTCCTTTCTGACTCATATGTCCAAGTCGCATGTGCCACAACTTGGATGCTTCTGATTCTGATTTGGATGAACTACCTACTGCAGCCACGCCAAAAATTATTGTGCCTTGTAATATGTACAAGGACTTTTGTCTGACTCCCGTCATGACTTCAACATCACCCTTGGTGACTGTGAGAACACCTCATGCAGCAAACATCCGACATCCTTTGGAGTCCATAACTCCTAACGATATTAGATTTTTCTTGAGTTGCGGAACATGACGAACCTCTGTTAATGTCCTCATCCGATTGTCATGACTTCTGATCTGAATTGAGTCGATTCTAATTATTTTACAGGCTGCATCATTGCCCATGATGATATTTTTGCCATCAATCTTTTGATAAGTCGATAACCATTCTCTGTACGGAGTCATATGATAGGAACATTCTGAGTCGAGAACTCAACTCTCCTCTAAGCATCTCTAATCAGACACCATAAGAGCCAAATCATCATCAGATTCGCTATTCTAGTGAGCTACTACAGCAACCGTGTCATTCTTTTTCTTCTTAGAGCAATCCTTCTTCTAGTGATCCGATTCTTTGTAGTAGTTACATATGTCCTTCGAATTGATGTTCTTCTTCTTCGACTTACCCTTTTTAGGGTTTATCTTTTCTGCGGTTGTTACCAACCCTGCGGCCTGAGTCTTCACGGCCTTGCCAGATGTCCTATAACGAAGTTCACGAGTATGTAGACTCGATCTTACTTCTTTCAGAGTAATTGTATCTCTTCCGATGATAATAGATTGTACGAAATTTTCGTATGACAGAGGAAGAGACACCAACAAAAGTAGGGCAGCATCTTCATCTTCAATATTCACATTTATATAATTCCATCAACAGAGTATTCATCTGATCAAGATGATTTTTCATAGGGGTACCTTCTTACATGCAGAGGGCGAACAGACGTTGCTTAAACAACAACTTATTGGTCAGAGACTTGATCATGTAGAGACTCTCAAGTTTCGACCACATACCGATTGTCATCTCTTGATCGGCGACTTCGATAATCACTTCATCCGTCAGACACAATAGGATCATAGAGTACGCCTTCTTTTCCTATGCCACCAAACTTACGAGGTCGAACTCCTTTTCTTTGCCCTTTGAATATTCCTCCTTCGATTTGTTCTTCGACACGTTCGCGAGCGACACCCATACTCCCTATTGTGTCAGAAGTGCCCGCATCAAGTGAAAAAAACGGCGTTCTTGTGTGGCTTGATGTGTTGTGATTGCTTATTGTATTGTGTTGTGTTGTAAATATGTTGCAAATCGTAACCATTTTAGAATCCTTGTTCTACGTACAGAGTGCACTGTGCTACTTTCTTTTTAAACTTCTGTATAACAAAGGATAGTGCACGAGTACACTACAGCATAACTCGGTCTTCTTTCGTACGAGATAGAATACACGTACACTACCAATTATATTTGTAATTGCCGGGTCGTGCACGTGTCCCGGGGGCTTCCTCCGGGGCACGTCGAGTTATCTTATCATGTATTTTCCTTTTCAACTCACTTTTGTACTTAGTTTATTTTCTAAGTGTGATGGTGACAGTTTTGTAATTTGCACTCCAGAAAAGTGCACCCCCGGAGATGGTCCTCCACATCACACGTCGTAATTCTACCACCCGAAACGGTGGTATAGTAAGGGGAGACCCGCTAGTCCTCCCCCGAAGCGTTATAATCATTCCTATTTACTCAACAAAGATTTCAAGCTTCCCTAAATCTAGCATCGTGCCTCAAGCGTGGGGTGGCAACCCACAAAAGAGCGTCCCAAAGCGTCCCAAGCGATCGAGCGTTACGCCGAGGTGCCCGTTTGTTCACAAACGCCTCCACCGAAGAAGCGTCCACTCGGGACCGTGCATCCCAAAAGTTGTGGCATACGAAAAGTGGCATAAGCAAGCTTCCGCAAAGCGCTCAAAAGAGCTTGCCTAGACGTTGGGCACGTCTAGGCGCCGCACGGGTCGGTCGAGCGAAAAATGACCCCGTGACAAGTTGGTATCAGAGCAGCGTTTCTGGGACCGCTCAAGTTGGCATTCGGCGATCAAGGTGAAATGACGTCGAACTCGGAGATGACGAATGAACCCGTCGCGCCGGAGAAGGGCCGCCAGGATCGAGGGCGCGCCCGCTCGAAGGACACCATGTCCGCCTTCGAGCAACGCCTCGGCCAATTCCAATTGGACGTGGGCGAGATGCAAGACCAACTCGCAACGCACGAGCGAGAGTTGGAGAAGACCGTGGATCTTGCCACGGTGCGGGAAGAGATGGCGCCGTTGTATACGCGTCTCGAGTCCATGGAAGCGACAATCATGGACATGCGGGAGACCTTGGACAATGGTCTCTCAAACATGCGGTTCGAAATGGAGCAAGAGTTCCAGGCCTTCCGGGAGGAGCTCAAGCGACGCTATGGAGACGGGCGGCGCCCCGAGGCGCCCGCCCCGCATGAGGCAAGAATTGATGTGCCAAAGCCGAGGCCCTACAAAGGCGAGCGGTCGGCAAGGGAGATCAACGACTTCCTGTGGAACGTCCGAAGGTACATGGAGGCCTTGGACGTGACGTCCGAAGTAAGGATGGTGAAGACCGCATCCTTCTACTTGCAAGATGCGGCGAGTCTATGGTGGCGGTGCCATTGCGACGACGTGGAGCGTGGCATTGTGGGTCCCATTGAGAGGTGGGACGACTTCAAGAGGCAGCTTACCAACTACTTCTGCCCTGCCAAGTCGGGACTGGAGGCCAAGATTGCGTTGTTCAACATTTGCCAGAAGGGCACGTTGAAGGAGTACGTGAAAGAGTTCACCGAGCTCCGCCTACAGAATTCTCAAGTGGACGAAGACACGTTGTTGGCGGTCTTCGTGAAGGGTTTGAAGCTATGGGCTAGGATGGAGTTGGAGCGACGAGATTGCCCCAACCTCCGCTTGCTAGTCGCCGTTGCTGAATCGCTCGTGGAGTACGCCAAAGCGAGCACTCCACCACCAAAGCCCTCGGGCAAGGGCAATGGTGGGGGAGAGAAGTCCAAGTCACAAGGAGGCAAGCCGCACTATCAGGACAAAGGCAAGGGACACCAAGACGGGAAGTCCAACAATGGAAGATTCAAAAGGGACGGGAAGCCGCCAAAGCCTTGCTACATTTGCAAGGGTCCACATTGGACGAGCGATTGTCCGCAAAAGGCGACAGTCAACGCAATGTATTGCCCCGACGAGAAGGAAAAAGAGAAGGAGGAGGCGTGTCTCAGCTCGATGCACGTCCTCAGCGCCATCAACGCCTCGAAGGGTCATTCATCGGCTGTGCGACTTTATGCGGATATCGAGTTGAACGGGCAAGTCTTCAACGCCCTTATTGACACGGGAGCATCGGAGTTGTTCGTGTCAGAAGTGGCCGCCAAGAAGCTAAAGCTGCCACTCCAGAAGACTAACGCCACGTTCAAGACGGTGAACGCGAAGTCTATCTCGACCACAGGAATTTCTCCTGGAGTGAAGGTTCGCATCGGCAAGTGGTCGGGAAGCTTCGACGTGACGGTGGCACCAGTGGATGACTATGAAGTGGTGGCGGGCATCTTTTTTCTGCGACACATTGCTGCATGTGTCATCCCGCTCACCAATTCGATGGTTATCTTTTATCCCAAGGGACCTTACAACGTCCCTGTGAGGTCAGGCGGAGACCTCAAACAGAAGACCCTCTCCGCCATGCAAGTGACGAAGGGGTTGCGCAAACAGGAGCACACCTTCCTGGCGACCGCCATCTTGGAAGATCCGGGGCCCTCCACTCCAACACCTCCCAAAGTCCTTGAAACCCTTGAGAATTTTGCGGACGTCATGCCCCCGGAACTCCCAAAGCGGTTGCTTCCGAAGCGTGAAGTGGACCATGTCATCGACTTGGTCCCAGGATCTAAAGCCCCGCATGGAGTCCCCTATCGGCTCGCTCCTCCGGAACTCGCAGAACTCCGTAAGCAACTCACCGAACTATTGGATGCAGGATATGTTCGGCCTTCAAAATCTCCATATGGCGCCCCGGTTCTCTTCCAGAAGAAGCATGACGGTTCCCTCCGGATGTGCATCGACTACCGGGCGCTCAACAAGCTTACGGTGAAGAACAAGTACCCCATCCCCTTGGTGGCGGATTTGTTCGACCAACTTGGCGGTGCAAGATGGTTTACCAAGTTGGACCTTCGTTCGGGCTATTGGTAAGTCCGGATCGCGGAGGAGGATGTGCAGAAGACGGCGTGCGTCACAAGATACGGCTCCTACGAATTCCTCGTGATGCCGTTCGGCCTCACCAATGCCCCGGCGACCTTCTGTACTCTCATGAATAAGGTATTGCAGCCATTCCGATATAGCATAATTTTCATTTTTTATTATATATTCAAATATTTTATCATATATTATAATTATATTGTATATAAAAAATTTATTATATACTCAAGTGCATTAGTTAGATGTGGTTCTCTTCCTCCCACTTATTCATTCTCTCCATAGGCATCCAAGCGCGGAACTTAAAAAGGTGGCGAATTTATAGCTGATCCGCATAGCCACTGACATTTACTCATAATTTCTGCGGCCTTGTCTTCCTACTAGTCATGACCCAATTTGAAGCACAATCAAACTTGATTTGATCGACCCTAACCCGATCGGCCCATTCTCCATCTCTACCTCAAAGTTGTCAATCAAACTTAGTTTATGTTATGCCTTATTACATACCATTTATTCTACTATTATTATAGTTGTTTGACCCATCAATTGTACCATAAATAAATTCTTCAATATAATTCCTAAGAGAAATGAAATACCTAAAAACCTGATAAAGGCTCATATAAATTTTTAAAATCCGGAGAAATCAATTTCAAATTTTAACAAATACGCAAATAGTCCAATGAAAAATTTTAGTTCTTTGGACGATATAATTTCGATTATTCCAAAATTTTAGTATAAGTATTCATCAGGTAGAGTCGACCTAGTAAACTCGATGACTCAACTCAATCTAACTGCAATACTAAGAGTGGTCAAATCGAGTACGAATCGAAAAATCTCAATCTGAAATGATCCAAATTTAATTATTGACTTTTTTTAACATTTTAATGTAACTTTAAGCTTAATTTTTATTTAAATTTTAAAAAATATAAAAAATAGTTTAAATATGAAAATGGTAGTTAATATTTGAAAGAACTCTTTTATGTTTAAAATAAATATTAAATAATATAGAAAAATAAAAGTGTCCCGATCTAACTCGACTGGTCGGGTTAGGTCAAATTCAATGTTGAGAGACTTTGACTCGACCCAACCTAATCAAATTTGATCATAATCGAATTTATTCATAGGTCGAGTCCAATTCGATTCGTGAATGTCACGAGGTCATTTTTATTTGCAATCAATTCATGTGGCATTTAAACATGCCAATCGTATAGACAAACTCTTTTATTTGTGCTTGCAAAAGTTTGTTTTGTGCTTTGTCAAATGTCATGATGTTTGTCCTAAGTGAATATTTTGATGGAGACGTTTACGAGTAAATAGAACAACATAACGTTTGATTGAGAGCTATTTTGTGTAGATTGTCAAGTCATACTTAAGACTAGATGTTAAATTTATCAAAGGCTCAATGGTGGACTCAAAGTTTTGAATATTTGATGCTGGATTTACCAAAGTCGCACTTTTTGTGTGCGCGACTATAAGATTGTCATTACATGACTCTAATTTACAAAAGTGAAATGAAACTTAAAAGAAAAGTTACGAATAAAATAAGATAACTCCATCTATATCTTACTCGATCGACGGTTGCAATCCAAGACTTGAAAAGACCGAACTTTCGATGGAGTTCGACGTGACAAATCAAAATAAAATTTAGAACACAAAATTATAAATTCATATTTTATGAATGAACGTGGAAAAAGATTTGTCAGTCGAGCAGTCACATGTGTCTCTCTCTCTCTCTCCCCTCCTGATATTTCCCTCGAGGAAGTAAAGCATGTCCTCGCCGTTTCAACCAACATTGTGTCTGTGTGGGATTTTGCCAACATTTTTCTCATGCTTTTTATCCATCTATGCGCAAGTTATTTTCGATATAAATTTTGTTAAATAAATGAAATGTTGATAATCTCATTTATTTTTTAAAGTAAATACTTAAATATAAACGTCATTTTGATTTGAAAAGTAAACTTCAAATATTCATCAACAAAGATTATAAACGTTAAATACTTAGGTATTTTTTCTAAAATCGAAATCACTATATTTTCTCTTAATCTTTTCAAATATTACAAAGTTTATGGCTTGGAAAAATAAACTAAAACGAAGAAACTATTTCACATAAGATGAATGCAACTTCGGAATTTTTTCTGGTCGTATAGTAGTACCTTTAATTGGCTTTTGGGGTGCTAATTAGGGGAGAGAATTTAGAACTAAAACAAGTCAAACATAAATAAGACGCCGACATAAATCAGAATCATATTTTTCACATATTCTTATTCAAACATCACCTAACTTTTTTTTTCTTTGGTCACATGACGGGGCTAAGTGCGCACTCCACGGGCAACAATGTGATTCCAAACATCACACACAAACTTGTCGCCTCAATTCTTATATATATATATATATATATATATATATATATATATATATATATATATATAACACTTCAATCCCCCGCTAATTTCATATGTTCAAATTTAATTACAATAAATGAGATTTTTCTAAAAAAACATAAGTCGACGACATCATGATCTACAACCGCACCTTGGAGGAGCATATCGAGCACATTCGGCAAGTGTTCGAGGTGTTGCGGCAGAACGAGCTCTACGTCAAGCGGGAGAAGTGTGCCTTCGCTCAACCGGAAGTACACTTCTTGGGACATGTCGTCGGAAGTGGGAAGTTGAAGATGGATGGCGCGAAGATTCGGGCCATCGTGGAGTGGGAACCGCCCAAGCGGATTCCCGACATGCGTTCGTTCCTTGGCCTAACGAACTACTATAGGCGGTTCGTCAAGGGGTATTCACATGTGACGACCCCTTTGACGAATCTCCTCCAGAAGAATGTGAAGTGGGAGTGGACGCCGACATGCCAGGAAGCGTTCGACACCCTCAAGAGGGCCATGACGGAGGAACCGGTGCTCGTCCTACCAGACCACACCAAGTCCTACGAGGTACAGACAGATGCTTCTGACTATGCCATTGGAGGAGTTCTTATGCAGGAGGGGCATCCCGTGGCGTTCGAGAGTCGCAAACTCAACGACACGGAGCGGCGCTACGCCGTTCAGGAGAAGGAGATGACCGCGGTGATTCACTGCCTTAGAACATGGCGGCACTACCTTCTTGGGTCGCGATTTCACATCAAGACGGACAACGTCGCGACAAGTTACTTCGAGATACAGAAGAAGCTCTCGCCGAAGCAAGCAAGTTGGCAAGATTTCATGGCGGAATTCGACTATGTCCTGGAGTACAAACCTGGTAAGACGAATGCCGTTGCCGATGCCCTCAGCCGACGCGCGGAATTGGCGGCTATGAGCTCCTCTCAGGCCGACTTCATCGAGAGGATCAAGAAGGGATTGGAGTCAGATCCCACGACAAAGAACTTGTTCGAGCAGGCGAAGGAGGGCAAGACACGCCGCTTTTGGGTGGAAGATGGACTGATCTTCACCAAGGAACGTCGCATATACGTTCCACTCTTCGACAACTTGCGGCGCACTATCATGCAAGAGTGCCATGACTCAAAGTGGGCGGGACATCCGGGCATCCGCCGCACTTTGGCACTCATCGAAGACAACTACTTCTGGCCCAGGATGGAGGACGACATTGAAGCCTTCGTGAAGACATGTCTTATTTGCCAGCAAGACAAGAACCTCAATCAAGCGCCCGGCGGACTTCTGGAACCCCTGCCTATCCCAGAGCGCCCATGGAAGGATGTCTCCATGGACTTCATCACGGGCCTGCCCAAGTCTGAAGGGGCAGGTACCATCATGGTGGTCGTCGATCGGTTCTCCAAGTATGCCATCTTCGCCGTCGTCTCCGCAAGTTGTCCTGCTACTGAAGCTGCGGAGTTATTCATGAAGCATGTAGTGAAGTACTGGAGCCTACCACAAAGCATCGTCAGCGATCGGGATGGGCGATTCGTTGGCAACTTCTGGAAGGAATTGTTCAAGATGATGGGCTCCAACCTACATTTCTCGACATCACTTCATCTTCAAACCGACGGCCAAACTGAGAGGGTGAATTGCATTCTGGAAATCTACTTGCGGCACTATGCGAGTGCCAATCAGAAGGACTGAGCGAAGCTACTCGACATCGCGCAATTTTCCTACAACTTGCAATGAAGCGAGTCGACCAATCAGAGTCCCTTCGAGATAGTGACGGGGCAGCAACCTCTAACGCCCCAGGCCGTCGCCACTTCTTATGGTGGCAAAGTCCCCGCCGCTCACTGCATGGCGAGGGAATGGCACGAGCAGAACGACATGGCGAGAGCATGTTTGCACAAGGCATCGAAACGCATGAAGAAGTGGGCGGACACCGCCCGACGGGACGTCAACTTTGAAGTCGGAGACTTGATCCTGGTGAAGCTGGTCCAACATCTTCGGCTAAGTGGGAAGAATCTGCACAAGGGCCTCGTTAGGCGTTACGAGGGCCCCTTCAAGATCCTGAAGAAGGTAGGCAATGTGGCCTACAAGTTGGAGCTCCCGCCTCAGATGCAACAACACCCCGTCTTCCATGTCAGCCTGCTCAAGCCCTTCGTTGAAGACACTGAAGATCCCGGGTGTGGGGTTTCAGACCGCGCCCCGCCGGCCATCCGTCAGCAGTTTACTGATCAAGTTGAACAAGTACTCGCCGTCCGCACGAAGAATCGGAAGAAGGAGTATCTTGTTCGATGGAGCGGAAGACCGGACGCCGACACAAGTTGGGAGACAGCCGAAGACTTGTGGCAGTTCAAGCAGAAGATTGAAGAATTCCAAGCCACAGCTCCAGGGACGTCGCTGACTTGAGTGGGGGAGAATGTCCCGGGGGCTTCCCCCGGGGCATGTCGAGTTATCTTATCATGTATTTTTCTTTTCAACTCACTTTTGTACTTAGTTTATTTTCTAAGTGTGATGGTGGCAGTTTTGTAATTTGCACTCCAGAAAAGTGCACCCCCGAAGATGGTCCTCCACATCACACGTCGCAATTCTACCACCCGAAACGGTGGTATAGTAGGGGAGACCCGCTAGTCCTCCCCCGAAGCGTTGTAATCATTCTTATTTACTCAACAAAGATTTCAAGCTTCCCTAAATCTAGCATCGTGCCTCAAGCGTGGGGTGGCAACCCACAAAAGAGCGTCCCAAGCGATCGAGCGTTACGCCGAGGTGCCCGTTTGTTCACAAACGCCTCCACCGAAGAAGCGTCCGCTCGGGACCGTGCGTCCCAAAAGTTGTGGCATACGAAAAGTGGCATAAGCAAGCTTCCGCAAAGCGCTCAAAAGAGCTTGCCTAGACGTTGGGCACGTCTAGACGCCGCACGGGTCGGTCGAGCGAAAAACGACCCCGTGACACACGCGTAGGTGTTTCCGCAACAAATAATTAAAGCACCGCATGAGCATGAGTTTCTTGCTACACAATTATTTATTTATATATATGCACGTTCTACTAGTTTTTTTTTGTATTTATTGTAATTATTATATATCTTTGCCCCCTATATTTTTATCTGTCAACAGATATACCACAACCAATACCCGAATCCATTTTCTAAAGACAATGTTTTGTTTATAATTACAACTTTACAAGTACATTTTGGTAGTTCCAGTAGTGAGTCGTCCCTTGCAGCTACTACGCCTCCATCTTCCATTGCCCTGAGACGTGAATCTAAACAAGTTGATGCGTCGACATCATCTCTTCTAATTAACATTCGATGTAATCTACCCATTAGCATACTAACATTATTTGCTCAATCAACAGTAGCTCACAATATGCAGCTATATATATATATATATATGGAGAGCCATTGGCCAATATTATTATCTTCCTAGCAACTATTATAATCAACTTCAGCCATGTAGCATCACGTTATTTTGCACGAGCTCACATTAGAATAATGTTTTGTTGCAAACCCCCCCCCCCCCCCCCCCCCCATATTGGAGCTCTATTCTATATATTTCCCTCCGTTGGATAATAATAAACTGGTCGTCAGACAACAAGTTGCAATTGCTTAACCAGTTCCTAGCTCCAGCTTCTTACTGATGAATAATGATAGCATGTAGTATTTATTGGTAACCCACAATTCGAAAAAAAATATGTGGCCTTGGATTCTTGGAAGCACGCGTGCAACTAATTGTCTAATTAACATATCTTTGCCAAGTATGTTGAAATATATATGCATTTTTTTTAATGAAAAGCTGAAGGGATTCGTGGTAGTTAATTATGTCATCAAAAACGTATTTAGTGTTTGTTTGATTAATCCTTCCTCATGGCCATTTTCTAATCCTTATTAATTGTTTAATCAGATGTATTCTTAGTACTTCTTGTATAGTTCGAGGACTTGCCATATGCATTTAGTATGTAGTTTATTGATTTTTTTTTGTTTGTTTATGAAGTAAGAAAGTAGGTGCTGTTATTCAATCTGAAATAAGTTCGACTATGAACTCCGTTTTGACTTTGCAAAGTTCATCACAGTGACCTCGAAAAGGACAGAAATCATTCGGCTGGATTAAAGAACAGAAAAGAAATATCGAAACAGTAAAACATGGCTGCAAATGTTGATAGTTAGATTAGGACGTCGGTGCCCCACTGACATAAATACCACCTTTCAAACTTACATAGCTCGATATATAGTAAGATTAATTCAGCCACTGACTTGGAATTGATTGATTTGGCCGCGTTAGATTTCTTTGCTGAATGCAATCAATCCACTACTGCGGTCACGTGGCACTTTGCTTTCAGTTCTACAAGTGGATTGAGTGCTGGTAGTTCCTCTTTGGAATGGCATGGATTTTTTCTGAATGGGGACATGTATATAGTGGCATGCATGGCATGCATGAAAGTGTGTGTTATATAATTTATTCCATCTCACAAGAGTTCTACAAGAAGATAATTATACATGCATGGAAACATAAAAGGAGGATACCAGAATCCATGCGCATGCAGTGCGTGTATAATTAACTAATATAATATACTATATATATATATTAAATAATTCAGCAAATGTTATATTATATATTAATTACTACATGATGCATATAAAGTTGAGTTGAATTGAATTGAGCATGGAACAGAAGCAGTAGAAGGTTGATGAGGTCCAACCTTCTAGTAGCGAGTAGTGACAGGCCCATGGGAGATCACGCGCGCAACTGGCGTGGCCACAGAATAATTTGAAAGGGGGTTTAACGAGTCTTGCTGATCTCAGAGAGATAAATAGTTGAATGCCCCCTTTCATCAGGCCCTCAGCTGCATCTATTGAACATTGATCTCCGTCTTGCACCTGCCTTAAATATGGCACATTGAATATGGCAACATTATTAAAACTGGAGAGGACCGACAGATTCAAACAGCAAATTGGTTTTTGGTTCGGTTCAACTTAATTGGCTTCGAAATTGATTTCGGCGTCGAACCGACAAAATTTCGATTGAACCGGAAAAACTGATGAATCGACAAATCGGCCAGAAACTAGGTTCAACATTATTTTTTTATTTAAAAAATTCAATTTAAAACGGAAATGAAGGTTTGGAAGGGAAAAAGTATTAAATTAGGCAAGAAGTAATGATACGATAAGAGGTTAAAAAAACAAAAATTGAAATGGGAAAATAAATATAGGGAGATCATTAATAGGGAGAAAAAATGGTACTATAAGAAAAGGAATTATTAGTTGAGATGATTAGTAGAGAAGAATTTGAAATTAAAAAAAAATGAAGAATTCATTGGACAAGAAATGAAAAAGAAGAAGGTAATAAATTAAATAAACTATAATCTAATACAAAATTTAATAGTGATCTGGGATATCATAAATTAATATGTTTAATCATAAGGATAATAAGAATATAATAACAGTAATAATATTATAATAATAACAGAGTAAGCATTAAGTTTTTTTAAATATAATAAGTAATTAGAAAATAATAAATTTGAGAAAAAAAAGAGCAACAATGGGCAAAAATGAGAATAGAAAGAGGAAATAAATATGGGAGGATGGACAATATGAAGAATACAGTAAAATAAACAAAAGATGAAAATAAATAAAACTAGAGAAGTTTTAAAAATGAATTAAATTTAAATAAATTAATATAACATTAAAAATATCGTAGAAACAGTAAAAAGAATAATAACGATGTCCCAATCATGGTAATTTTATACTGATTTAATATAATTAATAGCTCAAAACTAATTTATTCGGAATAGTAGTTTATTATTACAAAACATGATATATTGTGTATAATAGTTGTGATATATATCTATATATATTCAAAATTAATATGAATAATATTACAACAACAACAAAGCATTATCCCACTAGGTGGGGTCGGCTAATATGAATAATATTATTCATTATATGAATAATATTATTTTAATAAAATTCAATTCTTCCGATCGAAATCCAGTTAGACCACCCATCTGATTATAAAAAATATTGGACAATGGAATATCAAACAAACATTTATTGTCTCTAGATGCAATATATAGTATTTTAGTCACCATTCGTAGTTATGATTTATAAATTTTGAAAGACGGGATACCTGGCTTTCACCCAGGCGACCCGGGTTCAAATCCCGGCAATGGAACTTTTTTTTCTAATTTCATGTTTATAAGCCTTTTAAGCTTCCGTTTCTATCAGCAGTAATTTCTGGTTCAAATCCCGGCAATGGAACTAATTCTTTTTTCCTACTTGTTTGCCAAATTTTTTCTAATTTCATTTTTATAAGCCTTTTAAGCTTCCGTTTCTATCAGCAGTAATTTCTGGTTCAAATCCCGGCAATGGAACTAATTCTTTTTTCCTACTTGTTTGCCAATTTTTTTCTAATTTCATTTTTATAAGCCTTTTAAGCTTCCGTTTCTATCAGCAGTAATTTCTGGTTCAAATCCCGGCAATGGAACTAATTCTTTTTTCCTACTCGTTTGCCAAACATTTCATTTCGTGTTGGTATCATACTCTCATTTTATAAGCCTTTTAAACTTCCTTTTCTATCAGCAGTAATTTCTTGAACAATTTGTCCTTTGCAAACCCCTGAAGTAACATAGAGCAACTCAAGAAGAGTAATCAATCATCTCCTCCTGCTCCCCAATTTAGAAGCCATTTTTGCAGTAGTCAGTGACTAGACACACACAAAAGTTCTTTTCACCCGGAATAATATACTCCCCAATTAATTAAGAAGAAGACATGCTGAACATGGGATAATACTTCACGCCTTGCCTTTTGCATACATTCAAGCAAAGGCCTGATCGCTACTTCAATGTCTCTCTGTCCTCCAACAGTATTCATATAGAGACCTTTTCTTGTTACCATCTCACACTCTTTGCGTGTTAGTGTGTAACTGTAGCCTTTTGCAGAACATGGGTGCAAGAATTCGAAATCTCCTCGTGACAACGAGAAGCAATCCAACAAAAAATATTGCTATTTTTATGGTGGGGCACAGAACCTAATCATTTACTGGTAGGGATAAAGTCAATGCTCCTCCTGCGGTCAAACAGGTGAAGTCAAGTTTTAATACTTTTTATTTTATCAGCATTCAGCTCGACCACCCAAAAATAGACTTGTTTTACTGCATGGAATTAGTTGACAAAACAGCATCAGCGTCGAACTAGCAACTTGATTAAAGCACAGTAGATCAGAATTAAATGCAATATCCAATTCATTGTACCATGAGGAGTAGATCCATACGTTTAGCTTTCAGGGAGAACCAAATGACCAAAATCCATGCATCTTCAGATGTGTATTCCCCTTGACGATGTGAATGGCAGCAAATGAGATGATTAAGACTGCTAGAAGAAGAGACTATCCAGAACAAGCACAGTAGAAAGTAGAGTGCCATCTCGTAGAAGCTTGAGATAGCATTAAGGATTGACTTTTTTTATCTACAACGAAGCTCCAAGAGAAAGAAAACAAAGAACTGTTCTGTCCTTGACTCTACCAATTTGCAGAAGCTTTTAATGGCCATGGACAAAAGGGCTCCAACCAAGATTGACTAACTGTTTATCTACAATGAGATTCCAATAGACAGGTAAAGAACTAAGACTTCACCTAATGATGGTACAAGAAGGGAAGTGTTCCGTCCCAATCCATGCTACAACACGAGCTTGGTGAAGAATTAGTAGGAATACAAATGAAGCCTTTTGGACTTGTAACTGCAACTTATTCACAAGTGCAAAACAATCCAGCGAATGCTTCTCCTGTAGTAGCTTTTATTCTACTGGAATAAGCATCTTCCCCTGAAACCCTTCTCTAAGAACATCAGAAGCAGCATGTGCTGGCTTTGACAAGCGGAGAACGCTTCATGAGAAGCCTCCTGCAAAGCAGATTATAGTAATCCTAAATTATGCTTAATTCGATTATGTAAATTGTAAGGTAAGCTTATGTTATGTGTGTGTGTCAAACAAACAAGAACATAAACCTTTTTTGCAAACGTTCTCTCACATATTCGTCATGACCGTCATCTCAGCCCAAGCCCAAAGCATTCTTTCTAAACTGAGCCCGCTATGAGTAACGCGCACGAGCCCATTATGCATCCTCATGGAACTAAGTACTCCCTTGATAAGGTGAAGGTCCACATGTGGCCTGGACTTGACTTTGTAAGATATGAAGTCCACGGACAAACAAATTAAATACACGAAAAAAGTCACAGGATATCTCCATCAGGAAACACTGAATGAAAATTATTGTTAACAAGTCAGAATATATGATTGTGATTTATCTCAACCAACATATCTAAAGCTATCAAAATTGTCAAAAAAATTGGACAAGAAACATCCAAGGATGCCACAAGTATATGCAACTTGATAAAGACTTTAAAGTTAAGTGTATTAAAAATTTAAATTGATTTATTGAAATGATCACAACAAGTTGAAGTCGATTTATCCTAAATCTCGAGCCCCAGAAGTTTCAATAAAAACTGGATGCAATGACAAAGTAAATATGAGAGAGGATGAAAGAATGTGAAGAAGATAAGTGGATGCGCATAAAGAGAAACTATTTCTGTGAGACTAAGTTTGACTATACCTTAATACAATATTCTTATTGTAATTTTCCCAAATCGATCAGCGCTACGTGGCGAGGATCTTTCTGAAGACGCTACAAAAATACTATTACTTTGATTAAAGATTGACCAAAACTCTATTAAGACAGTGACATGTCAGCAATAGAAATAAAAAGAAAAATAGAATATCAAAATAGCGGAAGTCTCAAAGTACTACAAAATTTTCATAATAGGAATCACATCTGAATTACATCCAAGTTCATAAATGCGAAAGATAGAGAAAATAATAACTAGGTCTTTTTCAGTTCATGTGCTTTATTATCGCTCGAGCCGATCGCGACACACGATCTCAACATCATCACTGACCTGACCCTGTAAAAATTAACACAGGAAGGAGGTCCTCCTGTAAGCTATACAGCCTAATGGGAAATCAATATAGTACTCAATGCATAACAATAAATAGAATTAGTCGAAAACAGTAATCACTTATATCAAGATCAAATAGAGAGCATAAAATCATTCGATTTGATATATGATAAAAGAGATCATAGATCATATAATCATAAAAGGTTACAATAATTATGCTTGATTAATAATCATGCTTGATTAATAATCATACTTCACTTATCATCATCATATTCATATCAGTTGTACATACTCTTTATCATTGTACTTTTTCATAGTCTTAATGACTTTAGGTGCCTTTAACTTTTGGAGTTTTATGCCGAGCAAAATAATACAGCCTTGTGCAGCCTATGGGTGATCAAGCCATGGTTAAGGGAGCGATCCTTCACTATAACACTTGGCATGGTCTGGCCACCCATCCTTTTATTTTTTCATCTTTCTTACTTAATCACTTTAGCAATTCATCATTCTTTCATTCTATAAGAGGATTGGATCACTGGACAGATCAATAATAAGACAAATGATTGAGTCATACCACAATTCAATCAGTAGAAAATAGCATATCATAATCATGTGAAGAATGTAGATCAATCAGCAAACAAAATAAAATTTGGCTTAAGGGTTGGTCGACCGGTTCTCCCTGATCGGTCGAGCGATTTCTTAGCACCGATCGACCGATATCTATGGATCGGTCGACCGATGGGTCTGATTCCGTTCAATAGGTCTCGATCGGCTGACTTCTGGGCATCGATCGATCGATTTCTCTGGATCGGTCGACCGATAGGTTTGGGTCCGTGCAATAGTCTCGACCGGTCCATCGACCGAACTATGCAGCCCTGAAGGAATGATCGGTCAACCGGTCTCTATCGATCGGTTGACCGATTTCCACATCAACGATCAACTAATATATCTGGATCGGTCGACCGGTCGGCATAAAAATAGAATCGTGCAGAGGTCAAAAATTCAGGAATTTTCAAACCTAAATGCAATCACAACTTACCAACAATCATCTAAACATGGAGTAATGATACAAACACATCCTTAGTCGCAAAGAAACACAAATCAAGGATCAAACAGCAAGAACATGATCAATCAAACATTTCTTTCTATGTTTCCATTCGACCAAGAACATTTCATATGATTGGGCACAGAAATCATTCTGCATTAATTATATTTAGGTTATGCAATGGGATTTCAAGTTCACCCACTTCTTTCCTTGGTTGATCCTTGCACGAAATCCTTCCGGTCACTGACGTCGTCCTTCCCTTGTCGTTCCCCACCTATGAAGCAATCCGATTGGAGAAGAAAGTAAGGGGTAGCATGATAGTAAGGAAGCAAAAGAAATGGAAGGTGGCTGTCCAAGGGGGAGGGCCCTTCTTATAGGGGTTGTGGTGGGAGGAATTTTCAAGTTTGCCCCTTTTTGATTTTATCCACTCATAATTGCCGGCACACAAGAGTGTGGATGACCTCGCACTAGATGGCAACATCTCTCATTGGAGATGACCTCGCCCTAGGCGGCAACATCCATAAAGATAAGGATAATCTCGCACTAGTCGGAAACATCCCTCAGAGGAGTTGACCTCGCACTAGGCCATAACATGAGTGAGGATCAATCTTGTTCTAGGCGGAAACATCCCTCAAAGGAGATGACCTCGCTACCTTGTGCTAGGCGAAAACATCCCTCGAAGGAGATGACATCGCTCTAAGTCAGTATAACTTTTCATCATTATAGTGGACCTCTCTTTCGACCTGTAGATCAATCAAGGAGTATAGCTCCGAATTATCTTTAAGTTCATTTCATTTGATAATCAATCGGGTGGACAGAAGCTTAATAATTTAGAAGGTTCGATTAGGATCAAATTCCTTCTGTCCATGTATCGAACGCCCGAAAGTCAAACGGTCGTCCATTTATTATTATTATTATTATTATTATTATTATTATTATTATTATTATTATTATTATTATTATTATTATTATTATTATTATTATTATTATTATTATTATTATTATTCATTGTCTTTCAATCAATCATAAAGATAGTGGTCGACCATTTGGTATTCATTCTTCATTCAATCCAATGTGACTTCCGAGTCTTTTAAACTTCTATATTTGTTCATCCATATATTATACATGAATTCTTAGACAACCAGAGTATACCCAAGTTCCTTTCCATCAAAAGTTATAAAAGTTATGAACTTAATTATTAACTCTAATTCTCAACCTCAATATGAGGTAATACAATTAAGAATTCATATAACTAGTTTGTATTTTCTCAGGACCTTTGTCAACATACTATAGAAGTCATATGAAGTCTAAGGCACAATGAACATTACGGGTCCCTACTTATCAATATAAACATATAAAATAATTCATTAAACCCCTATCTTGTTAAACTCATGAAACCGCATAAGTCATAACAATAAATCATAACTTAGGCATGCTTGGTTTCCTATAAAATTCACTTCTATTATTTTGGAACCATGTCACACCTACTTATTGCGTGAGGCAATTCTTTTATTTATTCTTATAATTCCCTCATTTCTCTCATAAATCTATATCTCTTTGCAATATGCCTACTCATTTCCCTCTTCATACTGTTGCAGTCAGCAGAAGAAGTCCGTGAGTAGGATGATCATGAAAGATATGAAAAATATGAATTAAAATAAACAAAATTGTTTCTTATATTTTATTCTCTAAATATCTATAAGATTGATTCTTCGTGTAGGTATAATTATCCCCATGCATTACTTATTCTTTCCCAATTTTTCATAACCTTTATGACCCTTTTGCATAATCACAAATACTCTTTAGGTTGATTCCTACCATACAAAATAACCTCCTTAGGAATCAACCACTCCTATAAAATAAGCATCGATACATCAATAAAGAATGACACAAAGCAAAAAAGGTCTTACTTGTACTTTACAGTGGAGGGTGTGGCGACTGCTCGACGAAAGCATATGAACCATTACCATACTATCTTATACAATAGGACGTCAAGAGAGTCCTAACTTTAGGCTCTGATACCATAAATGTAACGCCCCCAAATCGATCAACGCCACGTGATGAGGATCCCTCTGAAGATGCTACGAAAACACTATTACTTTGACTAAAGATTGACCAAAACTCCATTAAGACAGTGACATGTCAGCAATATAAATAAAGAGGAAAATAAAATATAAAAATAGCGGTAGTCTCAAAGTACTATAAAATCTCCATAATAGGAATCACATCTGAATTACATCCAAGTTCATAAATGCGGAAGATAGAGAAAATAATAACTAGGCTCTTTTTCAGTTCATGTGCTTTATTATCGCTCGAGCTGATCGCGGCACACGATCTCAACACTATCACTGACCTGACCCTGTGAAAATTAACACAGGAGAGGAGATCCTCCCGTAAGCTATACAGCCTAGTGGAGAATCAATATAGTACTCAATGCATAACAATAAATAGAATTAGTCAGAATCAGTAATCACTTATATCAAGATCGGATAGAGAGCATAAGATCATTCGATTTGATATATCAATGGATAAAAGAGATCATAGATCATATAATCATGAAAGGTTACAATAATCATGCTTGATTAATATTCATACTTTACTTATCATCATCATACTCATATCACTTGTACATACTCTTTATCCTTATACTTTTTCATAGTCTTAGTGACTTTAGGTGCCTTTAATTTTTTAGGTTTTATGCCGAGCAAAATAATACAACCTTTTGCAGCCTATGAGTGATCAAGCCATGTCTAAAGGAACGACCCTTCATTATAGCACTTGGCATGGGCTGGCCACCCACTCTTTTATCTTTTCATCTTTCTTACTTAATCACTTTAGCAATCCATCATTCTTTCATCTATAAGAGGATTGGATCACTGGACAAACAAGACAAATGATTCAGTCATACCATAATTCAATCAGTAGGAAATAGTATATCATAATCATGTAAAGAATCTAGATCAATCAGCAAACAAAATGAAATCTGGCTTAAGGGTTGGTCGACCGGTTCTTCCTGATCAGTCAACCGATTTCTTAGCACCGGTTGACCGATATCTATGGATCGGTTGACCGATGGGTCTGACTCCGTTCAATGGGTCTCGGTCGGCTGACTTCTGGACACCGGTCGATCGATTTCTCTAGATCGGTCGACCGATGGGTCTGAGTCCATGCAATAGTCTCGGCCGGTCGGTCGGCCAAACTATGCAGCCATGAAGGAATGATTAGTCGACCGGTCTCTATCGGTCGGTCAACCGATTTTCATATCATCGGTCGACCGATATATTTGGATCGATCGACCGGTCGGCATAAAAATAGAATCGTGCAGAGGTCGATAATTCAGGGATTTTCAATCATAAATGCAATCACAGCTTACAAACAATCATCTAACCACGGAGTAATGATACAAACACATTCTTAGTTGCAAAGAATCACAAATCAGGGATCAAACAACAAAAACACGATCAATCAAACATTTCTTTCTATGTTTCCATTCGACCAAGAACATTTCATATGATTAGGCACAGAAATCATTCTGGATTAATTCTATTTAGGTTATGCAATAGGATTTCGAGTTCACCCACTTCTTTCTTTGGTTGATCCTTGCACGAAATCCTTCTGGTCACCGACGGTCGTCCTCCCATTGTCGTTCCCCACCTATGAAGCAATCCGATTGGAGAAGAAGGTAAGGGGCAGCATGATGGTAAGGAAGCAAAAGAAATGAAAGGTGGCTGTCCAAGGAGGAGGGCCCTTCTTATAGGGGTTATGGTGGGAGGAATTTCCAAGTTTGCCCCTTTTTGATCTTATCCACTCATAGTTGTCATCTTCTATTTGATCTTATCCACTCATAGTTGTCATCTTCTATTTGATCTTATCCATTTGTTTATTTTTTTTCTCTCGGGTGTTACACTTACAATACAATATAACTATAAACACTCATCAAGATAGTGTCTGAGTCATCCATACATATCAATGACCATACATCATCATTGTATTTAACCTCCAAATTTTGAATCTAGAAAAATGTATGCATATATATATATATATGTATGTATGTATGTATGTATAATGGGGAACAAATGTGTGCACATAGATATATAATGGGGAACAACATCCATTAGGTGAAACGTTCAAATCTTCCATTTTTGTTAAATAGCCCATATTAAAACACTTACAAACTTGAATCCCGATGGAGAAAAAAATTGGAAGAGCACCCCCATCTCTCTCCTACTTAAGCCCTAAATAAAATAAATGTCGCATTCCCCTCGAGGGTAGCAAAAGTTCCCCTAATTTTCTTATTGTCTCCCTTGTGGTACTTTGTGGGAACGCTGACTACCTCTTCTTTTGTGATGCCCTATCACGATTCTCGCCTTCCTCTCATGATCATCATCGTTCTTGTCATTTCTGAAACATAATCGTGGCCCTCTCATTTCAAAAGCTTAAAAGACAACCACCGCACTTGTCACGAACCCTAATGACTCATTATTAGGTTCATGAGTTTTGATCCCTCTCTCTATCTCCACAAATCTCTCGAGTTTGTTTACCAATTTCCATTCTTTTTTTTTCTTAGGTTGCATCAATCCCTCCTTGCCAAGGTTGCACTCGAGTTGATCTCATCATCTCGCAACCCTTATCTTTCCTTGTGGAAACAAGGAAAAAGATTCAGCGGCTATTGCCTCGATCTCCCCTTGGCAATGCTCGATTCGATCTTCCTGTAGCGCACTTCACTGTATGGTACCTTTCGCTTACCTCGATCATCGATCTCGTCACCACCAACATGCACTTGCTACTTTATGAGATGTGTTTGTTATTATTACTTTTGTTATGAATTATTTTTTATTTCAAAAAGGTTTTGGCAATTTTTTTCTTCTTATGGATTTTTTTATCATTTTCTCCTATTCTTTTGCCAATACTTCTCCAGCTGTTACCATTATTTGTAACTGAAGATCCATTAACATCCATTGACTCTATAATAGTCTCAATTACATTGTCAAAGTTACTAATGGCATAACACTAGTAACATTGTCTTCATACTTCCCCAACAAATGCAATATGAGTTGAGTGCACATTATCTTCGTACTTTCTCACCCCAAATTTGTGCAAAAAAAAAGAGTAATAATCTTTCCAAACTTAACCTTTAAACCTACACAAAAAATATTTTTGCATAAAATAATACTATTGCACCTCAAAGTCGTAAAAAAAGAAAAAAAATACATCCTACAATAACCATATTTCCAAGTTTAACTTTATTCTTCACACTCTCTTTTGCAATTTCGTTTTATTTTACTTCTTGGCCATATTTTTTCGTACAAAGATAAATAATTAAAAAAACAAATTAATATACATAGTTATTAAAGAAATCTAATGGTGAAAATAAATTTTACCCATAGGTTAATTTTCTTTAGCCATGGTCATTCTTTTCACATGTGGGCCGTGGCACAATTTTTTTTAAAAAACCTCTTTTTTGACATAGTAATATCAACACAAAATCTAATTCTTCCCACATTTTTTGTCTATCCTTAGTTTTACACAAGTTGAGTCAAATATATCAACCTCACATGATTGTAAGGTGCTAGAGGTCACATGCAATGTTGTTAAAACCGGACCGAATCGGCCGGTTCAATTGGTTCAATCGTGAACCGGATATTAAAAAGTATTTTGGCATTGAACCAAGCAAAATCGGTTGAACTGATCAGTTGAATCGGTTCAATGTAGATTTGGAAAAAAAATTAAAAAATGTAAAATAGGAAATTTAAATGAGAAAAAACGGAAAGGAATATAAGAAAACTTGAAGAGGAGGGAATATCATATGTATACAATTAAATAGGAATCAAAATAAAAAGATAAGTATTTAAAATTGAATAATATTAGAATAGAAACTTATCAAAGGGCATAAAATAAAGGAAATAAAAAGGAAAGTGTTAAACAAAAAAAAGAAATGAGAATAATTTAAGATAAAATTTATTAATATAACATCTATCATAATTAAATAGTAGATATTAAATTATTAATAATCTATTTATATTATCATTATAAAACTTTTAATTAATAAAAATTATGTTATATTATTTTAAAATATTTTTAATAAGTTATTAGTACAATATTCATATACCATATCATATAACTTATACTATATCTTTATAATTATTATAAATAATATTATTTTAATAAAATCCAGTTCAATCTGGTCGGACCGGTCCAACTGCAATCCAGTGATGAGTCTGGTCCAATTTTAAAAACATTGGTCACATGGGCATCATTCATACTAAGTTGAGTTGCACTCACTTTCTTATCAACAAATTTCAAGACTTTCAACTTGATGATATGGTATACTAATAAAGACCCAAATAGCAAAGCTAAATCTTTTATATTACTATGTAAATTACAATTTACCATGTCAAGTGCACTTTTACATTGGAGATAATATCTTGGTCATCTTTCAAAATGAATGCATTATGAGCGAGTTTTCCAATGACGAAGTATATCACTACAAGAAAAATAATATTTTTCGACGGTCCAGATCGTCGAAAAATCGAAAGAAATCATCGAAAATGGAAGTTTTACTAATCCGTCAAAAAAGAGTGCTCATCCCATCGCAAAGCTCCAATGGCCATAACCGTTGTAAAGTTCCGACGGCCGCAACCGTCGAAAAGCTCCGGCGGCCGCAACTGTCGAAAACTTTCGACTGTCGCAACCGTTGAAATGTTTCGACGGTCACAATTGTCGCAAGTTTTTTTAAAATATAAAAAAATTTGCTCCCTGGTAGGAGGCCGCCCGAGGTCAGATCGTGTCGTGGGTGGACCGATCTGACCGCCCGCGGCCAAATCATGCCGCAGGCAAATCGTGCCGTAGACTGTCAATAATTATAATTATAAAATACTACTTATATTATATATTATATAATATTTAATTATCTTTATAGTTATGGACGGTTCAAACCGTCAAATCTTTCGACGATTCGAACTGTCGATAATTATAATACAAAATAGTAATTATATTATGTATTATATGATGTTATATATGTAGGAACCCAAAGGGCACCAAGAGGGGGGTTGAATTGATGTTCAAACAAAAATATCGAATTCACAATAATCATTGCGAAAACTTAAAATCGAATCTTAAAATCTTTTATATCAATGCAATTCAAATCGCATCAAAACCAATATGAGAGGAAGAGAGAGAGAAAACAATCACAAAGTATGCGGTGGTTGTTGATGAGGTTCGGCCAGACCTTGGCCTACGTCCCCGCTTCGACTTCTCGACCTCGAGACTGCCGAAGATTTTACTAGAATCTTTTCCTTTCTTTCAAATGGATCAAGGAAGAAAACTCTTTACACCACTTTCTTTTCTCCGCTTCGAGAGGTAAGGCATATCTCTCATCCTAATGAAGTTAATGTTTTCTCTCACTCAAGAGATAAAATTTGGAACCTCTTTTACACAGAAGTTCTTTTAGTATTTTTCTAAATAAAATGCCTCTTTCTTTTACAATGCTAAGCTCACAAGAGGAGAAGAGAGAAAGAAGAGAAAACTTAAAATGAAAACATCAAGGAATGATTTTCTTTTGATAACTTGAAGTTTTTCTTCAACACTCGAATTGATGCTTTTGCTTCTGCCTTTGGCACTTTTTTATAGGCTCTAGTATGTGAAAAATTCGTTCAGATATTGTTTCATAAATTTCTTCTTCAAATTTGACCGTTACTGTTCATTTGATTCGGAGGTCGATCGATCGCACATATGGACCGGTTGATCGATACATTTTCTTTTATAAAAAATATGATCGTTGACGAATTCTGCACTGTCCATTCGACCAATCGGTCGATCGGTACCTCGATCGGTACAGTGTCGACATTCTGTTTGTTGAAATTAGATATTTTGTACACTGTCGACCGATGTGCCTGACCGGTCGACCGATGTGTCTGACCGATCGACCGATGTTCCAGCCGACAGGTCGACCACCCTGTACTATTTTAAGCATAACTTTTAGCACAGTTATTCAAATGAGATGATTTTTTATTCTATGAAAAGCTAATAGAATTCTCTACAAATTTGATATATTATGATTCATTCAAAAATAGGATCATAGTTAATTATTTAATCAAAGTGTAGTGCATAAAGTTATCCCTTTTTCTTTAAACTTTTTTAGCATTTTAACTTTAATCTTTCGATGTTTGTATCATCAAAATATAATTTTATATGTCATTAAAATTTAGATCCAATAATATAATATATAATATTAAATTATTTTCCCACTTACCGATGGGTCCGACCGTCAGAAGTTTTGACGGATAGTATCCGTAAAAAATTTTGGCGTTCCTATCCATCAAAAAATAAAATAATAATATAACAGATTTCATAATTTATTTCTTATTTTTGACGATTTCAATTGTCGGAAATTCTAACGGATTCCTATCCATCACAAAATCCTTCACAAATTGTGAAGGAATTCTGTTCGTCGGAAAATTCCAATTTTCTTATAGTGTGTGTTAGTTTAGATAACTTTGTCACTTTTTTCTTATAAAGGACATTTAAAATATCAAAAAATATTTCATCTTATTCAAACTTTTTGTAAGAATAACTTACCAAAATATTTTATTTGTCACTATACACCATGTTGTTCTTCTCTTCAAGACCCTTTGTGTTGATAACAATCACTAAAAGAAAAAAGAGCTTTTATGATGAAAGCATTCATCACAAATAAGTTAAAATCCAACACAAATCACCATTTGTCATGAATGTGTGATAAAAAAATGATAGTCACATTTGCTTAAGCCACAAAATTATTTATGACAAAATGAAACTGTAAAAAATTATCTTGTGATGAAATATTTTCATCACAAACTTAAAATGATTCATCACAAATTTAAAATACAAAAAAGATCTCAAAGGTTGAAACCATCACAAATTGTGATAATTGTTTGTGATGAATTTGTAACAAATATGTCTATGATGAGTTTGTGATTCATTTGCATGTGATGAATTTGCGATGGAGCTATTTGTGATGAAATAGTGACGTTATTGTGATGAATATAATAGATTTGTGAGTCAAATTTGATGCAATAACTATAAATAGATTTGTGAGTCAAAGTTTAGAACATGAACTACATAATACGCAAGTGCTTGGGGAAAAAATTAGCACTTAAGTTCACAAACTATTAAAGGTGTTCACAAATTCTACACCTAATATCACAAATTCATCCAATAGAAGTTTAATGCTACAATGTATAATTCTCAAATTGATGTTGTGTGATAAATACACTTAAGTTCAAATCATTTAAAAGCATTCAAAGTAAGGTGTCTCAAATCCAATAGGCTTATTCGCTTTTGGCCTCTCTTCTTCATTCTTGTGTAACTACAAGTATCCAACTTTTGTTTTGACTTCTTCTTGCAAATCTCTTATTCAAAGAAGGTGAATTTTGTACTTGGGAATAATCTTTTAAGAAGCAGTCATTGAACACAGAGGGAATTCATGGCAACAAGCTAGGTTCTTTTTATCAGTTTATATGTTTGCTATGAGACAAAAAATAGAGTTTAATGTACTTCCATAAATAGCAAAATAATGCTCTCCCCTCGCTTAAAACATCCCCACTCATGAGTAGAATTTGTTAGAAATGATATGAGATAGTACGACAACATTGATGGAGATATCACAATTAAAAAAACAATTGGAAATCCACATGACCAAAAAGGAAAAAAAAAAGTAAGGCAGAAAAACAACTACTTAGATATCACAAGAATAAAATGATTGTGCTTTTGATGATTATTTTAAGCACTTTCACAAAGAACGAAAAAAGGGGACATGGCTCAAAGTTTTTACGGAGATTCATTTTTTAAAGGAGATAGAAGAATACTTAGGTGACATCCTTTCAGCTTATCAGTACCACTAAGATGTTAATAGACCAAAGTGGCGGAAAAACTTACCTAATAAACGTCATTGCAGCTCCAAGAAAATGATTCATGTTAATCGAATAAAATTCATATTAGCTGAATAGTATTTCACCTAAATTTTGTTGCAGCCATAATAATCTTGTACCGACAATGCCATCCGGTTTGTGTTTTCCCTTTCCTCCCTGTCATAAGTGAGCCCATGGTTCTATGTTGCTTTAATTTTTCATAATATTTTATTCAGTAGTCAGAACAATTCTACATTTAAAATCTTACTTTCTTCTTCCAGTTCATGTTTATTAGTTTTGAAGTGTCATATTAAATTCTTCCTCTAATTATTTTGCAACTACTTTCCCAAATTTTGCATTCTTTTCCATCTCAAAATAAAACTATTAGCATGTCTTTCCTTCTATATCTTAGATGGCCCTTATATGTGTTCATAAACATCTCGCACTTCAGGAGACTCATGGGGAATCTTGGACTTCATAAACATCTTTATATTCCATAGGTTCTTTTATTATGCAACAACAAATGTGTTCAGTAAAAAAGTCTTTGTTCTTTTATTATGCTTAGTTGTTTTGCCTTTAATGATGTTAAAATTCCTCTAAAAAAGAATGATGCCGAAATAGGCATATGATCCTTGGGTACATCACTCTAGTTATATAAGAATGTGTGTTGTAGCACATAACATTGAATTCTGGGCCAATTCCAAAAATTCTAGAAAATGAGGAGCTCATATCACAACCTAATTCTCCACAAACATTTGATTAGTAAATACAATATGAGCCTAAATTGTGGATATTTTATCTAAACAGCAGCTATCATTTCCTGACAGAGATAAGATTATTTTATAGGAAAGAAAACGCTCAGGGAACAAATACCCTCATGAACGGACAAACTTGACACCAGCAAATGTGGTTGTTCTACCGGATTAAACACAACATAAAAATGACTTATTGCAATATGAGCTCCCATAGATTGTTTTTGTGCAATATCATTGCATAACTCGAATATTTGGATGTTTGTTTCAACTATGAGGAAGGCATATAATTTATTATACAAACAAGTGAAGTAGCTGCCAAAAACAACCTGGATGTAACTAATGAACAAGCATAAAGCGACTAACAATAAGGTTTAACAAAGGGGCACCATATCACCTTTTAAGTGCTCTTGAGAAATATAATGATCCAGAATGAATGATACAATGATTTAAAGATCCAGAATGAATGCATAGGATAGAGGAAGAGGAGGATCATGATGCTTACCTAAGTAGCTCCAGAGAGAGCGATGTGGCGGACACAACTATGCATTGAGCAGATGGAATGGATGAAGGAAGCAAAAGAGGCGGATGCTTGAACAGAGTGATAATATCCTATTTCTAATAATAATAGAACTAATTTATTTTCTTTAATTATGATTAGTTATTTACTTTCTAATTTGATTACCACTCATTTTTCTTTTATTTCTATTTCTACTAGGACTTGTTTTGATTTATCCTATAAATAGAGACCCTAGAACTCTTTTTAATAATATATGAGAATACAATCTTCTTTTAAAACTTGCTTAAAGCAAGTGTCTTTGAGACTTGACCCTCTCGAAGTGGTCTGTTGAAGATTTGATCCTCTCAAAGTAATCTAACTAGGATCCTAGGTTGACTAGAAATCTATTAATTGGTATCGATCTTTATTGTACAATTGTGATGTTTCGAGTTTTTTATTGGTCCAATAACCTAGTTATCTTCGTCTTCCGCTGTCATATATCATCTGCTGCTATCATCACATCACCATCACCGCTATTGACTACTATCAACCAATATTATCACTAACTGATTATATATTTTATTAATAGTTTACACCCTTAATCTAATACATCAAATGTGCAAGAAAAATTTATGGCTTCTCAAGATTTATTTACATAAGAGTTTTAATCATTGGCCGATCGTTTATCTCAAATCGAAGAATGATTTCAATGAATTCAATAAGTATTCATTGGTGAAAACAAATATCAACAAGTAAACAAGAAAATCACATAGAGGATGAGCTCACAAATATCCAACATTATCAATAGTCGAGGAGTATCAGACTCGTTTTAAATTATTATCAAGTCGTATTAAAAATTGAAGCGAACTTCGATTGGTGGAAACTTTTGTTGAGGTCTCCTCCATGGTCTTTGATGGGAAGTGAGTCCCATTACTATAGTTGCTGCTATTTCTTTTGTCCAAAGGAAAAAGGAACGTTTAAATGAAGAGATGCATAAATCAAGTAGACACATAAACAAATCATTCAAAAGTACAAGTGTAATATCCACGATTTGCTTCATGTAAGATTACACAAATTAATCATAGATTACACGATTGAAATGTATTATGATAAGTGTGTTAGCATATTGCATCGACTCCATAGAATTCAACATCTGAAATTGATGACAAATGACAAAGGACAAGGAAAAATGACTTTTCAAAAATATTAGAATTAAGAAAATTAAAGTTTCGATAATTGTTCCTATATATAAAAGTATGTTAAATATGATTTTTAATATTTTTTAGATAAAGTCTTAGTTAGGTTAAATGATAATGCAAAATCAAAAAAATCAGAAAAATGTTCGATTTTATTCTTCGAACAAAAGTTTAAATTTCGATTCTTTGAAAATTTATTTTCCTAAATATTTTCTTTGAATCCAAATGGGGGTAGTTTCTTATTTACATGTAATGTCTTAAGTAAATGAATAAATAAAATAAATAAAGGAAATGTCAAGTATATAAGGTGTCAATCCTCATCTTCTTATCACTTGGCCACCTACCCTAATCACACGAAACTCAACTGAAGAGGGCAGCAAGAGAAGAAGTAAAAACAAAAAAGAAAATGAGGGATTTCAACAACAAATCAAGGGTCTCTTGCTAGGGTCTCATCTAAGTAAGTTGTCTACTCCTTCCCTATGAATTATTCCTATGAAATTCATATGAAAATATATTCTTCTAAGCCTCCAAGATCTCTTATAATATGAAGCACTAATTAGTGCTTCTATGTCCGTGTTCTTGTGTGTGGAACAAACCCTAGTTCTCCAACATGAAGTTTCATCTTTGTTGGACATTAAACTCTATCCGAAAGTTGTCAACATGTTCTTGGCATCTTAGAGTGCTTCAAAAATTATGAAATTTAGTAGGATGAACCCTCATTAAGTCTAATTTCTATAGGCTCTAGAATCAGGTAATTGGATTTGTATATAAAAAGTTATGAATCGATTATTCCGAGTCGCCCTTTGTGTTTTCTATGATGAGTAGTCCAAATTGTAAATACTATGGTAATTTAAATACTTATCCTTAATAAATGATATTTATATGTCTGAAATATGTTAAAGTCATCTTTGTAATACAAGTGGAATCACCTTTATAGACCATGTGCAGAGAAAGTTATGAGTTTTAAAGAAAACATCATTCAATCTGTCAAAATAGAAAAATAGAAGAGAACATAGGCAAATCTTTGGAGTTTCTGAGAACCATATATGAGTAATAAAATTATAGGATTTATATGGGTTAAACCTTGGGGAGTCTAGTGTCATGAAAAATTATAATTACTTAATTATCATAAGTATTCTAGAAGTTATGATTTTTACACCCGACACCACTCAATCTGTCAGCAAACTAGGTAGGTGAAGAATATAGTTGTCTTGATAAAATTTGTAGAGCCCTTATACACCTTAAATGGTAAATTTTCAGAAGATTAGGCTTCGTAAAGAACGTTATGATGCAAAAATTATGATAATATTAATATCACATATTTATTAATTGTCATGCATGATGTTTTCAGCACCACACGAATTTCTAGTGTACTAAGGTGCACTAGAAATAATCCATCATTGTTATAACTCATGTTATGTTTTTGGAATGTCATTTGATATGACTATATGTTCTATATGATCGAAAAGTGAGTGGTTTAATTTTAATGCAATTATATGATATGTGTTCTAAATGATATGATATAGTTAATGCATGCATAATGCATATTATCGGTCATGCATTGCATTTCCTCTGCCGAGATGATATGTCTTATGCAGGGAATATACCTCATTTTCATGAGATGATATGATATCCTACGGGATAATATATGTTCCCCGGCAGAGATGATATGATGTCCTACGGGACGACATGAGGCCTCTGGTCAGAAATGATATGCCTTTTGTAGGAAATGTGTGGAGGCTTTCGAGCCTCCCTAGCGCGCTCCGACCAATGGTTTGAATTAGATGGCCCCAACTCTCTTTCTGCAGATTCCCTACCTGCTCTTGAAAGTGATCGGGCTACCCCTTTTCTCTTTCTTGCCTGCTCACCAGGCTTTGACCATGTCTCCCGAACAATTTCAGTACATATGGCGCAAGACGATTCCACATATCAAGGTCGGAATGAGATCAGGTGTTTTCTAGCTCATGATTTGGGATAATATGAAATCCTACAGGGTAATATGTTCCTCTGACCAGTTGGTAATATGACATGCACATTATGCATACGTGCATACATGATATGATATGATACATGACATGACATGTTACATGATATGATATGACATGATACATATATGATATGATATGATATGATATATGATATGATATGATATGATATGATACATAATATGATATGTGAAATGTTATATAAAGTGAAATAAATATGTGAGGCACTATATGATATGCTAAAGATGTTATTTCATTAAGACTAGTTGATGTAGTGTCATTCATAATATGACAATTGTTCATAAGTAATAAGATGCCAGCTTATTTCCTATAAGTTTTTCAAATGTTATATTAGTTTACTTGAATCTAATAGGTAGTAACACATAGGTTATGAGTTTTTAACTTATTGAGCTGTTGTATGCTCATAATGTTCTTTTAACACTTTTCAGATTAGTAGATCAGTCATGTGGTCGTGCTTGAAAATTTCCTCTCGGATTAGAAGCATTTTTTAAGACTTAGTCTCTTGATGTCTTTTTGTGAGGATGTGTGACTCCTCTTAACGTGTTATATGGTGTGTAAAAGTTAAATGTTTTAGAAACCTTTTAGAATGTATGAGTTTGAATTAGAGTGTGTGCTTACTATAAGTTTAAGTATAAGTGGATTGTGAACAATGTTGAGATAACTTTATTTCACATGTTTCTACATGATAATATGATGCTTCCGCTTTCTTCAACTAATACAAGTTTGTTCCAATACTATCGATGCATAGCCAAATCTATGTTCGAAAGAAGGATCTTTATTTTATTCAAGTTATTAAAAGACATCATCCGATTAAACATCGAAAGAAATAGTTCTCTCACATGTTTCTCCATAACCTTAATGACAAGGCTATTTTGAAAAGAGCAGGAATGATAAGATCCAATTTCTAATAATAATATGACTAGTTTATTTTCTTTAATTAGTATTAGTTATTTTTTATTAGCACTCCTTTTTTTATTTTATTATGATTTGTTTGGATTTATCCTATAAATAGGGACCTTTGGAATTCTTTTTAATGATATAGAAGAATACAATCTTCTTTTGATAATTGCTTAAAGTAAATATCTTGGAGGCTTAACCCTTTAAAGTGGTCTATTTGTGTTTTGATTCCCTCGAAGTGATCTAATTAGGATCCTAGTTGTTCTAGGAACCTATCACAGAGATGGACCTTACAATGTGGGAAAGCAGATCTCCGAGCAACACATTGAGTAGTTACACGGACATCAAAGTAACATGATCAGAGGCTCAAAATCGTACGAAATCTTGCAAGCGCACACCGTCGAGCATCGTTCGTCAAGCAGGCAAAAAGAATTTGGACAATTAGGGCATTTTACGGTGTTTTGAAAATCGAACCAGCCGGTTCAATCATTTCGATTGTGAATCGATCGTAGTTTGGTCTGATTTCCATTTAATAGCACATTTGTTAAAAATTGATTTAAACCGACAAAAAATGCTTCAACCAGTTGAATCGGTTTAATTCAATTTTTTTTTATTTTGAATTACAAATGCAAATTTGGAATGGTAAGATGATATGAAAAGGAAGGAAAATAAATTATTGGGAAACGAAATAAATGAGGGTAATGGTGTATAAATGAGGTGAAAATTTTAAGGAGAAGAATGGGTGAAAATTTTAAGGAGGAAAAATAGGAAGTGACAGAAAAATTAAAAAAATAAATAATTAAATGGAATAAAGTAAGAAAATTTGTTTAATATAAAGATATAAAAGGAAAGTTATTAACATAAGAATAATTAAAGTCAAAATAAAGATATATCAATAGAAAATAAAAGCATATGAATTAAAAGAATAAAGGTAAATTTTCTAATAAGTTTTCTTGAGATTTATTCCATTAAATAATTTATTCAATTTTTTATATTACTTGCATTTAAAATTATAAGGTTCAACTTTAAACTCTTTTAAATATAATATATATGGAGCTCCAAATTGGCATATTTTTAATAATATAAATATTCTTATATTATTTTAATTTGATGAGTCTATCTAAACATATTAAACTTATATAAAATTGGAATCGATTTTGAATAAGTTTATCAAATATATTCATTGTAAATATTATTTATAAAATAATAAATATTTAAATTAATGTTGAATATTAAGATAAATATTTTTGTAAGACATTTTTATAGTATTATTAATAATATATCTTTGAAAACATAAAAGAAATAATATTTTAATAAAATTTTGATTCAATCCGATTGAACGTGATTAACTGATGGAATCATGATCCAGTTGGCACACTAGTTCGATGTCCGGTCTGGTTTTAAAAATATTGATTCTTAAGAAAATGCATTTATCTTTTTTATCAAACAAATTATTTGGTTTGGGTTTTATTTTTATTAAATATTTTGATAAACTAGTGTTGAAAAATAAAAAAATAAAATTTAATGATGGATTAGTGCTGATATTTTTTGTGATAGTATAAAAATCATGAGTATCCCATCAGATACAGTATTAAATCATGTACCATCACAATTTTGTGATGCATTAGTGATGAATAATTTTGTGAGAAAATTTTTCGTCAGAAAACAATCATTAATAAGCTAAAAAATCATATTACTTTTTCTTTCACAAATTAATCACATATTCATCAATAGAAAGAATTCATCACAGTTGATATATTTTCTTATAGTGAATGAATATTCATCATATATTGTTTATAACTCGGGGAAGATATTTTCGTATATATTTCTTCCCCGTGAGTCTCTAATAGATATTTTGTTAATTAAATCACCTTTAGTATAGTATCATTATGATGTTATATAAATCTATCATGTCATACAAAGCCATATAATGAAATGTGCATTGGCAATTTTATCAAAGAATGTATAAGTACTCTTTGTCAATTGAGTGGTACGCAACGAAAATATCATCAAAATATAATATTGTTCATTGTTGATGCTTATTGTACATATTTTTTATTCAATGTCCGTCAAGAATTGAAAACCTTTGCTTTATTATCCATTCATAAAAAACATATTTGAAGGTATCATGTGCATATAAATTTTGCATATTACACATTGCATTCTTAAAATATGCAAAACAATATGTATGACATGTGTGTGAAAAAATCCTTACAAATGGCATTGGCAACATTAATTATACAACTAAAAAAATTATTTATATATTTCCATCATTATTTAAACAATCAAACAAACGTCTCATCAGTTTCATCACTCAACAAAGCAATACTACACAAATATAATCATATATGATGATTGATTCTAATAAATGACACAAATGATATGAAATTTTTGTTCTTGTATATGTGGTATCAAATACCACCATATCCCCAGAAGCCATATAACTCTCTTTTGTTTTGTCGTCCATCCAAAAAAAATTCATCACCACATCATTTTCAATCAATTTCCATCTATAAAAAAATTGGATCACCATTTATTTTTGTTTGTAAATAAAAAGTACACTAATTTATTATTTACCAATAGTGTTTTGTTTTATTTTTTCCATGTTAATCTAATCTATGGTTTCCCTTAATAATTAAGATTTTTAGCAATTACTGATGAACCAACTCTATTAGTGTGCAAAATATACATAACTAGTGAAGACCCTCACGCGTTGCGCGATTAAAATTAAGTTTAATATTTTTTATACTTAAATTTAAATATTTTTTTATAACACTTAAATATATATTTAACATATGTAATTATTTAAAAAATATTTCATAACAACATGAACTTCAAATTATGCTCATAATTTATTTTAAAAGATATGAATATTTTTTAAGTTGTATGTTTTGATTAGAAATAATATGATGATTAAATTATACATTTTTATATAATTATGTACATGTACGCAAATGAATAATTTTGTTATAATTGCTTTTTCAGAGTCTATTAATTTATTCTTGGGTATTACATGTGTTTAATTTTAAATCAATTGAGAATGATGTAGAATTATTTAATTATAATTGTATAAATTTGTATGCAAAAAAATGATTATATAAAAGAATTATTAGTATGCATATAAATTTTTCTTCCTTTTGGTTATTTTGTATTGCATATGTTAAAATGTACCTATTGATATGAAAGTTAGTAAAAAGAGAACATAGACAAATTAAAATAAAAAAAAATTATTTGGTTGAATTTCATCCTTATTACCAGAAAGTAAGTCATTGCAAGATAGATGAAATAGAAAGTCAAAATTAAAAAGTATATGTCGTTGATGAAGTCAAAAGTATGGTAAATTTGAAGAATTAAATGTACGCATTAAAAAGTTCTCTCCTCCCAAAAATAGAAATTCTGTAGTCACCTAACAATAATTATAAGTATATAATAGGCAATGTTATTAAAAAGTAATGTTTAATTATTAGTATATATAAATATATATATATTAATTAATATGAAATTAATGAAATAATAATTTGGGGAAAAAACTTTTTGTGCGATTAAGTAATTTCATAATAAAAAATATTTACACTTATATTTAAATATGTTATAAAACTCATTAAGAAATAAATTGCTTTGTGAAAGAAGAAAATAATAATAATGAAATAAAAGAAACATAAATAATCACTCTAATATACATTTATGTAATGGACGTAACACACTATATTATCGCAGAACAACATTTTGATGAACATATAACATGATATACATGTACAAATAAGTTAATGATAAAATAAATTTTAACAATAACACCAATATAGGAAAAAAACATCTAAAAGAATATATAAGATGATATACATGTACAAATAAGTTCAGGAGAAGATAAATTTAAATATTGACACTCGAGTTAACAAAAGTTTCGTCACAATTCTTCATTTTTTGACAGCTCGTTGGAGTGGATCTTTATTCATCTCATCTTTCAATAACTTGTTATGTCCATCATTATCCTCTTGAATTGGGTAATATGAGATAAATACATAGTAAGAAAGAACAATATTCAATTAATTTTACTTTTTGTGTCCTCTCATTGCTGTCATGAATAATATTATGCGGATCATTATTCACAAATTTTTCGTGCAAAAACAAAAAGTAATAGAACAAAAATTAATGGAGAAAAAATATCATTTTCTATTGGTCGAAACTTTGTCAAGGTAGGGGCAACTCTGTCCAGGTCATCCCCTCTCAAATCCTTATTAGCCAATCATTTTAAAAATTAGAATAAATTTGAAGAGATGATGATCTTAAATAGTAAGAATGTATTGTGTAGAAGGAATACGTTAAACGTCTATAATGAAATTGGTTATTACCACTGGGTAGTGGGGTAGTTAACATGAGTATGTGTGGGAGTTGTCAAATGTATTATTATATTATGGAAAATATAATAGAAGATCATGGGAAAATTCTCATCAGGTTATGGAAGCTATAATAGAAGATAACGGGGGAGTTAATATAAAGTCGTGGAGGGAGATAAAAGAGAATAATGTGGTGAGGAAAGAGAGAGAAGAAGATAATAATACGATTTTAAATTTTAATTACGGGGGAGTTAGCATGAGGTTGTTGAGAGAGTTAAAATAGAATAACTATTATAGTTAGTGTGATAGTGGGGTAATTAACATCAGGTTGGGAGGTCCTATAAATAAATAAATTTTAAAAACCAAGAAAAAATAAATAGCAAAGGAGGAAGGAGAAGGCATTTGATGCCTCAGGATTATATATATATATATATATATATATATATATATATATATATATATATTTGTACACAAGCATCTAATGCAAGCTTAACTGCATTATCTTCAAAATAGTAGCTAAAAGATAAGTGTATTCTTCAATAAATTATCTTAACTTCTACTTTCTATCTTTTCTTTCACCAACATAAAACGTGCAAGACAATTTTTCTTCTTTGTTCCATTATCTTCTTCCAGTTATGTTTTAAATTCTTTCGTCCTTGTTTAGAACAAAGAAAATTTTTTCTAATGATTTTTTCCTAACACATTTTACCTATGAGAATAAGATTTTTACATAGAAAAAACTTGTCAATCTACCATACATATTGTAGCATTTATATGTGTAAATTTAGTGTGAAAAGTCATGCCAATAAATGGTTCTATAATTTTATTATATTTCACACAACCATCGTCTTCAACTTGTAATGTTGTTAGTATCATTTTCAATACTATTTTCAAAGTCATTACAAAGATAATATATTAATCAAATAAATATGGCATAAAATTTTGAATTAAATAAGGGAAGTGATATGCACCTACCATGTGAAATATAAAATTCTTGATTAATTGTTCTTCTTATGACAAAGTGATTTTTGTCCATAGATGTAATCATATGTATCATTTTCAAAATTCTAAATATTTTTGCTAGGAAGTTGTCACTGTTGTTCATGTCCTTATGCAATAAACATGTTCTCAATGCACCTTTTTATATATAAATCACTAGACATTTTTTTATAAAACAATTATCAGCTATCGAACTTATAAATTACTACTAGTAAATGAAGATATAAAATAATCGTGTTGAAGTAGAAATTAAAGAATTATGCATCACTATACTATTCAAACACAATTCAATAATTAGTTACGAATATCCGTAACTCCATTATAGAATAGAGGGACAATCACCGATATCACAAATATACCTTGATGTGCGGCACATTTAATATTTAAGCAAAAAAAAATCAACAAGCTGCAAAATTCAAAATAATATAAATTCTTAAGAAAAGCAAAAATAACAAGAAAAACTCACAAAGTAGTAAGTTCATGTTGGTGGCGCCATGATCGACGACGATCGAGGATGAACACAAGATTGCTAGACAATGAGATAGGCTTAGGAAACTTATGAATATTCGTGGAGAGCTAAAAAAGAGGGATGAGAGATAGTGGCTGTTATTTAAGCTTTCAAAAATGAAATGACACCGATTAGTATTTCAAAAATGACAAGGGGGATGTAGATCACAAGAGGGAATTATGGAAGATGGTGACAATCAAGCCTTTCCACGAGGAATCATCCAAGGGAGCGTAACATTTTTTCCTTTTGTGTATAAGTATTATAGTTATCTTTTTTTTTTTACAATTTATATATGAAATATATATAATTTTATATAGGGAATAAAAATTTTGAGGGGGGCCAAGGCCCCCTCAAACCCCCCTGGGTCAGCCCCTAGTTGGGACACTCTCATTTCTTTTCTCCGACAAATTTGAAGTTTGTGACTTTAATCTGAAACAAAAATGAAGGACTCATATATATAAGTGCTGCACAATGTTTCACCTATTAGGTCTTTTAATATTATACCATATATAATATAATATAATATAATATAATATAATATTTGTCACCCACGCTACAACCCATAGGCCTTTTGCCAGCACCAACCACTTGGCCTGCCGCACCACGAGCCCTGTCGCCTGTGCCAAGGTCTCTAGCGAGCTTTGTCGCCCAGGCATCCCCCTCCCACCCCACACCGAATTCAACTATCCAGCAGCTAAATAACTATCAACCTAATTAAACTTATCAAAATACCCCGCATTTGAGTCTACTATTTTCATTGAAATTGTCATAGTATTTGGACGCAAGAACTTAGATTTGTACCGGTTAACAATAGCTAATTTGTGCTAATTTACTGAGTTCACTCATGTTAACTTCCAAAATCATAAGAGTTTAAATTAGGAATTCCTCAATGTGTGAAGGAAAATCCTGACATATAATTAAGACTGCATGCACAAAAGAAGGGATCCTCAGTTTTTTGAACCCCAAAATGAAGGAGTGAGAAAAGAAAATGAGTTGATTTGTTAAATTACGTATTTGCCCTTTCGAATAATATAAGAAAAAATGTTCATTCAAAGTATTCGTTAATCCTTTTTTCCTTTTTTTTTCTGTCCACCTCATTACGAGGTAACTGTTTTTTGCTCATTTAACTTGTCTCTCCTTCCCTTTCTCCTTCTCTAATAATCAAACATAATTGGAATGAACAAAATTAGTTTAGGAAAAGTTTGTGAGGCGAAAATCATAATCCTTATTAGTAATGTCATTGTTAAGCAAAATACTCTAACAAAAAGGTTTTTCTCAACGACGGATAAATTTTATTAATCAAGCTTAAAAAGTGAATGCTTTTCAACGTTTTTTTTTTAAAATAGCTTCTAACTCATTATATATATATACATAAAACAATTATCTATTCACAGTCATGCTATAAAATCCAGCCCCGTCCAATTGATCGTACTCATCGGACGGGTGTCTGATCATGAAAGACAGTCCACGGGTCATTTCAAATTCGTCCTCGAGGTTGAATTTTGATTCGATCAAAATGCAAGTTCACTCGACGAATTAGAGTGACCCGATAGGGTGAAAATAAAAAAATAAGTATGTAAAAAATTTTAAAAAATATGTCACATTATTTGCATATTATATATATTTGTTTAAAATTCATGATCCAACTTTTTTTCATTTTTCATAATTTATCACCGATATTTTTTAATTTATAATTAGGAAGATTTTTTCATCTTTTAGGTAATAATTTTTTAATTGATACTTACTTATTATGTTATTTGACTTTATTATATTTTAATTTATTCATTATGATATTAAGAATTAGAAATAAAATTTATTTAACATATTTTATTTTTTATTAACTTATATTATTCAATCCAATATTTGAATTATACCTTTTGATGCGATTATCGGCTCAACTTAATCCGATCATCAATCAGAAAATATGGATTGAGCTTTACAACATTGAATCGCAGATTTTGAGTCCGATCAAAAGAATAAATAATTTTTTTTAATAGTCAGTCTTCTAAGGATGCCGATCATTTAATTCAAGCCACGGTGAGAAGACAAAAAATACTTTTGAGTTGGCGCTGAAACATATTTCTACCGCGTGTTGCGCTCAAACTAGAAAATAAATAAATAATCTCAAGTGCCGTTCCCGTGCGCCGCGGTTCCTACGGACGGCCCGCGATCATCCAATCACTCAACGAGAACGGTGGCGGGATTCCGACGGGGCGTAGCAGAGTTATAAAGTTCCGAAGGAATACGGGAAATTGGTTGGACAACCCTATTTTTTTTTTTTTTTCCAAGAGAGGTACCGAAACGTCTCGATTTTGGCAGACAACTCTCCGACTTCCGAGCTCCCAACTCGAAGGGATTAGGGCGCGATTTTTCTTGTTGGGGTTTTTGTTCTTCTTCTTAGCTGAATCTTCGTCCAGATGACTGCAACTGGAAGCAACAAGATTAAAAACGCCAAATTGGTAAGCGACGCTCGTCCGGTTCCGTAGAATTGACGTTCTCTTTTTTTGTCCCTTTTTTTTTCTTTTCTGGAAATATTTTGCTTAGTTCGTGCTCAAAGGTTCATGCTTTTTGGTGCGATAATAAGATGATGCTGCACAATGCTTCTGTATTTTTGTTCTTTTTCTGTTTTCGTTCGTCAATATTTATATGTTCCTTGTGACGGAAATTTAGGACTTTTTGATGGGCTAATTGAACCATAAGGGCCAGTTGCTTTGGAAGTTAAGGAAATTTAAGCGTTTTCGCTTCGATTACAGATTAAGCGCTATAAGGATTCGGCATGGACTTCCCTTAGAATTCCAGCTTTTATTGTTGTCTTCGCTTTTCTCTTTTTCGGAGAGTAATATTCTTTTCTTATAATCATCTCAAGGATCTTATGGGTTCATAATAATGTCAAATTTATGGATTTTTTGAATTACAGGTTCTTCTAGGAGATGTTGGAACCGGAAAATCAAGTCTCATATTGCGGTTTGTTAAAGGCCAATTTGTTGAATTTCAGGTGGGGAATTTTGGCATGCAGTTTTGTGATGTAAGGAAGAACTACGCAGTTTCCTTGTTGTTGCTAACTTTGTGCCTTTATTCAATTTAGGAATCGACCATAGGTGCAGCATTCTTCTCGCAGACATTGGCAATCAATGATGGCACAGTGAAGTTTGAAATTTGGGATACCGCGGGGCAAGAGAGGTATCACAGCCTAGCCCCAATGTATTACAGAGGAGCTTCGGCTGCTATAATTGTGTATGACATAACAAACGCGGTTAGTGATATCAACATCATCTAAATCTTGGCAGGCTTTCCAGATGATCAACTACATTGTCTCTTTAGATTCATCTCAGCGTATATTTTCCATTGTTAACTCCATGTTTACAATGAACCAAGTATGGTTACATGGATTTTATGCTTTGGTAGAGTTCTTTCACTATTACCAGGAGATTGTAAATAACACCTTGGTCCTTGAAGAGCTTGCTTAATTATTTGTTTTCTGAAATAATTATTATAATTGATTGGATGATGAAATCTGCATGAATGAGATATTCATTATCATGTGGTTAATGTTGTAAAGCTTGAAACAAGAAGAATCTGGAGCTATTTCCTGTTAAATATGTCTTACATGATCTATGCTTCAATATATCTTCTCCTATGTTATACTAAGAGTTCATGTTATATTCTACAGGCATCATTCACTAGAGCAAAGAAATGGGTTCAAGAACTTCAAGCTCAAGGTAGTACTAGCCCTTTTTTTAATTCTTCTTGCAGTTGATAAAAGTTATGCATTTGGATTTCATCATCACTTGTACTTTTTTTTATTTTTAAGAGATCTGACCAATATTCAAGTTTCACATAACTGCTTCTTTAAAAAAGTCACAGAGGTGCTCGTAAGTATACTTCATGTTGAGGTCATTATCCATGACTCTTTGTTAAGCATTTGCTAAACCAATGTTGCAACACTATTCCTTAGGCACCATGACTAATGTCTGGGCTTCAAAATAACTCAGTTTCTAGGTTACAAGCACCGGTGCCTTCTTGGAATTGTATAGGACCTTGTAAATAAGCACATTGTCTTGTTCATAATTATGTGTGAATGTCGATTTAACGGCAAGTGAATTGATTTCTTGGCTTTGTAGAATTGGGTTGGTGCATGTACTTGAATTCTTTGATTTATAAGCTGATATTAACTGCCCATTCACTTTGTATTCTCATTATTTTCATATAAGGTTATTCAGTTATGTATGATTTCAGAACTTTTGATGAATAAAGAACCACTTGTTTGCAAATAAGTGCATTGCCCTGTGCATATTTATGTGTGAATGCTGATCTAAATGCAGGTGGATTGATTTCTGGATTTGTAGAATTGCAGTTGGTATGGATGTACTTGGGTTCTTTGATTTTTTAAGTACATTGTCTAGTGCATATTTATGCATCAATGATCTATGTTCAAGTGCATTGATTTGTGGACTTGTAGAATTGTGGTTGGCTGTTGTACTTGAATTGTTGATTTATAAGATCATATTCCCTGCCTATTATATTTTATGCCTATTATATTATATATTCACATTTTGTTCCTGTGGGATTCTTGGATTCTTTTTTGGAAAAGGTCTAGGATTCTTTAATTATGTATGTTTCAGGACTCTTGTTGAATAAAAAACACCTTTTAGCAATTTGTTGCATTTAATGTAATGGTACGACATGTGAACATCGATTTGTCTATATGTCAAATCAGAACTGTGCTATAGTGTTCTTTCACTTGTGAATTGCCATATTGGTTAGAAAGTAAAAATTATCATCTTCAAAAAAATAAAATAAAATAAAAGCAGAAAATAATCATGTTGCAATCTGTTTCTCTCTAGGTAGTCCGAACACTGTAATGGCTCTTGCTGGTAACAAGTCTGATTTGATAGAGTCTAGAAAGGTTTCCTCTGAGGTAAGTTCTTCCACTGGAAAAGACCAATTGTTGAGTGCTATTATTGATTTCCATTTTATATGCTTTTCCGTTGTTGAATACTTCGGCTACGTTAACATTGGCTAATGAAGTTTAGTGAAAACTTGGTGGGAAGTAATTTATCCAAAGTTTGATATGCTTTCATTTCACAAAAGAAGATATGTGCTCACTAACCCATATATTTTTCCAAGTTGCTGATGGAGTCTCCACAAATCTCACTGATTTAACTATTATCTTAATTCATCTCCTTCAGTTGGCCTTGTTGATGGTTAATGACCAATTTTATGAAATAAGTCATCTCAGTTGTGTACATTGTAACATTAATTGAAGCAATATGTACCAATTTCCTTCATAGAAGCTCAGTGTTTAGTTTACCGGTCAGACAGTCTCTCTCATCATAGACATTATTATATATGGTAATAATGTTTCAAGTGTTCTTTATCCATTTCTTCTTCATTGCCCCGATGTGCGCCTAAAAGAATGTATCAAATTGGCCTTTTTTTCTTTCACGTTATTCTACTCTTGATGCAATTAGTAAATTGGTTTAAACTTCAGGAAGCTCAAGCCTATGCTCAGGAGAATGGCCTTTTTTTCATGGAAACTTCTGCCAAAACAGCAATTAATGTTAATGACATATTCTACGAGATTGGTAAGTTGCGTTGCAATGAAGGCAAATCAGTTCTAGGAATTGATGCTAATTTTGTTGCCTTGGTTTAAAATCTACATGCATGCACCATTATCTTCTTCATAAAGTTTTCCCACGTCTTTTAGTGGATAGTATGAAGTTCTGACTCCATGTATTCAATTGGAAAAAGGCATCTTCGAATAGTTTGTGCGTTGTCCCAATGATAAAACTTCCATGTGGTAGCAAACAATGTCTTGCATTGATCGTGTGCAAAGATAAAGATTGTGAACATCATTGTTTGTTAACTAATGCCACTTGTGGCTCTTGTTTCAGCAAAAAGATTAATCCAGATGCAACCAATACAGAATCCTCAAGGCATGGTTCTAGCTGCTCGACCTTCCACAAATGTAGCTAGCTCATCTTCCTGCTGTTCTTCGTGAACATTGTTGATGCATATCATATTTGTGTATTTAATTGGCTAAAAGAAATTGTGTAGCAAAAAATTCATAGCGTTGCTGTGAATATTTATGTGAGCAGTTGGTTCGTTCCCGTTTATCAAGATGTGAATATATCAGATAAAAGTCTATGTGAGATACTTGTGTTCGCATTCCTTCTCTTTCTACTTCGCCAAATTGAAGTTCTACTTCCTCCTGTAAACTCCTGCATTTGGAAATTGGCAGTCTTTTTCACTTGAAATATCTGTTTTCGTTACTTGTTGCAGTATATACGTGGTTGTATTGCATCTCGGGTCTTTTTGTGTATCCTTACGAAAACAGGAAATTGTAATCTTTTACTTAAAAAAATGCTGAGTTGGAGGGAATTGATTATTTTCATTACAACAACAACAAAATCTTATTCCATTTCATTGTTTGGGTAAATTACATAAGAAGCCTGAATTTTTGTTTTGTTTAGTGTAAATTTTTATTTTGTTGTAAAAGGTTATGAATTTTAAATTGATTACAAAGATAGTCTAGTATTATATTTTTATTTAAAAATTTTAGTTTAGCAATCACAAATTTTTAAACTTTAAAAATGATTAAGATTAATATTCCATTATTTTAAAAAAATTACTTGAAATTAATTTAGATTTTAGTATATATATTACAACTAGATAAAGAAAGATTTTAAATATCAGTTCATTAACTTTATTACGTACAATTGTAAATATAATATTATTTTACATTGATAATTTATTAATTTTTTATATTGTAAAAAGAATAGAATGATGAATTATTAATTTTAATTATTTTTAAAACTTAAACGTTTATGTTATGTCAGATGATAGTTGAATTAATATTTTCTTAATAAAACATAAATTATATTTGTAATTAATTTAAAATTTCATAATTTTGTATGTAAAATTAAAATCTTGGCTAGATTTGATTTTTTGAGTTATACTTGCATTATTTCTGCACTTTGGAGGCATATGGCGGAGGATAATAAATTAATAACACATTGTATTTCTGACTTATGAGACTACTTGATACTCTCTAATTAATAAGATGGTAAGAAAAATAAGAATCTTACTCAACTAATCCGTCTTCCATTATGAAATGACTATTGGCAAATTGCAACCATTCCCTTTATTTTAGTTTCCTCGTAAAGAAACATTTTTCTCTTGGCCAAAAAAAATATGATCGAGCAAATAATCCTTTCTTTATATAGGTAAAGGTCCTCTAAAACATTGTTCTGCATGTTAAAATCATAAATTATTTAATCCGTATTTTTTAATTTGTCTTTTGATACATAACCAAACATAAAAAAACAGGTATCTTTTAAACAAAATTAAAAAAGAATTTAAACGATATTTTTTAAATGTACAAAAAACTATTTTGCTCGTAAGCATATTTTCTATTAAGCAATCGTAATAATCCCTTGTTATAGTGCGGCCATCGTTGGTCACGGACGGTTGCCGCCGGTGCGTCGGTTCACGATCACATTGCCGGAGGAGATAACCACCAACGAACGAAGCAGTACGTTTGTCGGAAAAGGAGGCAGTTCAAGGGAACGGTGCATGCACTAATTTAAGTGTTTTGATATTTAAGTAACGAAAAGGAACAACTCATATATGTAGGCTGCAGCTTGAGCGAAATAATCGCATTGTTAAATTGAATAAAATGAAAAGATACATCGTCGTAAATGTGCTTTACAGTAAGTACTCATATACAAATGATAACGAAATGGAGAAGGATATTCCAACCCTCAACCCTTCTTACAAAGTCAGTTCTTTGATTTTCCTCTCCTCCATAGTCTGCAGCAGTGTTTCTCTTACTTTTACCTTCGCATCTTACAAGGAGTTGTGTACACAGGAAAGATGCAACGTTGTGTGCCCAGGCATATATATGTGACTGTGAAGTAGAAGTGTTCAGGAATCACTTGGCTAATGTCTTCTTAAGGCCTTTCAATATCTTCCGAAACCACAATAAGTTCATGACAAACAAAGCCACTGGTACCAGCAAAATTAGGAGGTAACCAAATGTATGCATCTGCTTGACCTGTTGCACATGTAGTACATATAATAGATGGTAAAATTGTTGTAAACAATTTAGATCCTTGGAGAAGAAGAAGAAATGTCATACCTGATCATAGTGCAGATAAATGTGGTAGAACAAGTAGATGAATAAAAGTATTCTTGCAGCCTGCAAGGTTAGGATCACTTTTAACTTAAAACACTGATGAACAAGGAGGGCAAACCAAGAGTCATAAGAAAAAGGCAGACATCTGAAGATAATACCTTCGAGCTTTATAACTATACAGAAAGTTGGAGTTAGCAAGGTTACATCAGATTCTTAATATTTTTCTTTTGTTAGGTTTCTTGCTTGCCCTCACTTTTTTTTTGTTCGGCTCCTCTATCTATGATATAAATATCATCCACAATGTTCAAAATCATCCAAGGATGTGATTGATGATTTACCCAACTTCATTTCAGAGTAGACTTCTCAAATGAAAATTGCCTGATTAGAAGAAGGTTAATGAAACACTTACTAGCCATCCAAAGAATATAAGAACACCATTAACAAGATAAGCATTAGATCTCTTCTTTCCAGCAGTGTCAAGGAACCTTCAAATAGAAAGGAAGCTGTCACAGTTAAATAGAAAACCTCTAAACAATATCTACATCGACATAATCTATTTAACAATGGACAAATTACCATCTCATATTGATCTCAGGCGTAGTCATTTCGGAGATGAGGACCATGAAAGTATACAGCTGTGCTTCTCCAGATAGTATGGTGTACGTTATTGCAATTAAAGCTAACATGTGATGGATAACCTGGAAAAGCAGTATTTACATCGTGGGTAAGTAAACTTAATAGTTTCTCGTTTAGTTCAATTAATAATAGTAATATTAAGAGACGTGAGAACTGCACAGCATTTTCCGAGCAGATTAACAGACCGCATGAGAAGTAACAAGTTAATACAAGGACGAAATAAAAGAAATGTCAAAGGTCTAATTGAGTTTCAAGCTACAGACTTACATATTCCATTCCACCAAGGGAAGGATAAAGCCAAAACATCATTCCAAGATCTGTAATAAAATATCCAACAGAAACCTGTCAAACACAAAAATCCATCATCACCTGAAGGCATTAGGAAGCCTTGTCTTAAAAAACTAATGGAAAACTGATAAAACGATCGGCAGACATTACCCCCAAGGTAAACGTGGAGAGATTTGTTCTTTGGAGTGTAATTAGCCCCTTGTTGGCATCAGAAAACAGATCTGAGAAGAATACTAAGTATATCGACATTGTTGTGATATAAATGGCATGAGCACTGGACATCCCCCTGTGAAGTGAATTCAAATTATTGTCAAATGAGTATATAACGGGCATATCAGATTTCTGTGATTTCTTACCTATTGTTCCATTCAACTCTTTGGATCTTTGTGAGGGAAGGATAGCCCTTGAAGTAAAAGGAGCTAAGTAATTGTGTAAGGTCATATGCCTGGAAAAGATAACACATGGTGAGGCATAAAAAATTGATGATGGAGAAGTTCAACAAGCTATGGGACCTTGTAGAACAACAGTTGCAGCAAAAGAACAACTCCCATAATTCTATATTGAAGGATGAAGGTCACAATGACTCAGCAACTTTGTTGCACGGGCATAATCAAGTACATGATAACATATATCACTAAAGAAAACACCAGATATTTGAAAGGAGATAATGGAAGCTAAGAAGGTCCAAGACTGCACACAATAGCTTTATTTTTGTAACTGAAGTTGACATCACCAAATTGACATGTTCACTTCTAGACCTGTTGCGCTAACTAGTTATAACACAAGATATTCCAAACATTACTTTATCAGGTGGTTGCCTTGTTAAATCAGTTTGACAAAAAAAATGGAGAATTTCGACCTGCTTGGCCGAATGCTGTTTCAATTAATTTTTAATGTTTTGACCATCAAAGCTCTAGTAAAAAGTGTTTTTGAATGCCCATAAAACAGATTATTAAAGAGAATGCATGAATGTGTCATATGCTTTTCGGTAATACATTAATCAATCACTTTCCTTTAACAGGTTTAGAAATGGAAGAAAATATAATGATCTAGTTATTGGTGTTGTCGCATGTTTTACTTACATTAGCAATCTTGCAAAAAAGAATATGGACATCATAAAGTTATATTTCCATTTGTTGCACTAGATATGTTTGTGCTGAGTGTATTAATAACCTGAAACATTAGGCTTTCATTACACGGTTGAAAGTATAATGAAATAAACTTTGCAATGTCCATTTTCTTTTTCACGAATGTTTCCAACTCACGCAATGTCTGCTTTCAGTTATGTTAGCCAACATTTAACCGCCATAATAGTAATCATCAGGTAAAGAAAAATGAACACATGAATAGTACCATTTTGCACATGAAAATGCCTGCAAGTATTGAGGTGTATGGCACAATGGGATCAGACAACAAGTAATCTCTAAACAGTGCCTCCACCTGGTACCTATAGGACGACACAGCCATGTTCGAAATCTTTGGTTCCTGCATGACAATACAGATGTTAATGTACTTGGCTGAAATTTGAGAATATGACAATGAAAATATATGAAAGATAAACGCCTATAGAAGGGAAAAAAACCCGTCTACAATCCACTAGAATTCATTAGGTCTCCCCTTTTGACACCTCTGCGTTACTTCACGTACCATTGGTTGACTATTTTTAGTTCAACATTTATCAAAGATCTGCACCCTTGCATGCAGGCGACTTAGATCAATCAAGAAATTAATTGAGCCATTAACCTACATGGACGCCCAATTTACCAACAAGAACGCAGAAACTATCAGCTCCGCACTAAATTAGCAATCACATCTGCAGCAAAGGTAAAACCTAAGAACTCAGCAACTGCAACCAAGTGAGGAGAGAAAACACTAATGCATCAGAGAAGCGCCTACGATTGAGCATCTATATGTGCTACAGTTCAAGATCATCTTTCCTTTTTTGCTGCACTTTTTTTTCCCCTCCACATTCGGGCGATCAATACGCACAAAGCCAAGCACTACTGACAGCATTAATCGATACCAAATAAATCTAAAAGCACATTGAGCAAGTCGACTCGACCTCATACACATATCAGAAGAATCAAAACGGAATCACTCACTCGTTTCCTTCCCCCGGAAAAAGAAATCCGCAGCTGAGAACTAGATGCAGCGCAGCCTTCACGGATTCACCTGCAAATATCACCAACAATGCTCAACAAATTTCTCGAAAAGGGACAGAAATAGAAGAAATTGAGCCAAATGGCCGGATTACCCAGACAAGGAGGTGGAATCAAGAGAAATAATCCAGGATTATTCTTCCCAAACGCAGAAGAACGCGGCAAAGAGATGAGAGATGAGAGAGAGAGAGGAGAGAGAGAGGGAGAGACGGTGGTATTTGCAAAGAGTTGGGTGGAGAAATTAATTGCAAAGACAAGTGTTGGTTGGTAACAAGTCGGGTCGGAGGAGTTGCGGGATAACTTATCATTTCCTGATATTTAAAAAAAATGGAAAGGAAAAAAATGACGTTTGAATTGGGGAGCACAAGGGGGAAATAGTGCTCACGTTCCTAATAGTATTGGATCTAATTTTTAAAAGTTATTAATTTAATCAAAATTTATTATTTTGCGAATTAGAGTGTTATGAAACTACGAGGCAAAAAATTTGGGGAGAAGAATAAAAGTACGAATATGTTGCACAACTATTATCAACCAAGTTGGAATTGTTTATTTCGATAAGAAAATGCGTGACTTATTTTAAACGAAAATAGATTGCTTACAACTTTGAATCGAAAGTGTATTTTTAAATTGGAGTATTATTGGATTGTTAAAGTTTCCGTTTTACCCTATTTTCCTTGAACTAATTGTTTGTTATATGAAATTATGATTTTTTTATTCAACTTCTAAGTTTTTTTTGTTAACTATAACATATATAATTCGAACCTGAAATGTTCATAATTTGATGGTGCAACTATTTTGAAACTCAATTTTATTAATTTGTCGATCTAATACTTTACTATTGATCATTAATTTTGTAATTTTTTATTTGTGCAAAAAACAGTTGTAGCAATTGGCAATATGCTAGATCTACCTATTATCTTACTTTTCACTATTTCTTTTTCTTTGTGCGGAAGAGATTTTTTTTTACGAAATTCTTGGCCCACTTTTGATAATCCGGTTACCTTGGTAGAGAAATTAATTTCTTAAATTTCAAATTAAAAGTAAATATTTGTGGTATCAGGGTAGCATGGTCCATATGTACTTTTCTTATGCCATGTGTAAATAATATGATTGGAGGATCATATTAATATTTGACTTGTAGTAAATAAGTTGCAAGATCGGATAATTTGTAGAAATGTGACCCTCATCATTGATATGATTGTTCCAACTAATTAATTAACTAGAAAATTAGATGCATGGATGCTCCCATTGGAAGGTGTTCGTCTCATATGGCTTTGCATTGCATGATGAGAGTGACACCTACATCTTACCAAATGATTGAACAAAAAAATACAAGTAATATGACAACCAAATGATAGCCGTATATTATTTTGACAACAGGGCGAACGCCATGGAGTAATGTTGTTGGGCGATAAGACAAAACTTAAACCTTAAAAAAAAAACATCCACGAAACAAAATCATGAAAGCTTAAAATTACATACGTGTAGTGTATATATGGTAAAAGTTTGGGATATTTTTGTTTAAATTGGGATCTTTTCTTAATTAACTTTCCAAACTTTTTCAGTCAGGAGTATACTTGACATATGGTTTATTTATTTATATAATAAAGTCGAAGAAAGCATAGAAAATTTGCTTTCATTAATTAGTTAATCATATATATATTTAATGCGCATATCAAATACGTGTCAAGTAATTTTATACATATTTTTTCGATATCTTTCTTTAAATTATTATAGATAATAATAAAAAAAATAATTTTATAACATAATAAGTTATAAAAAAATTATGTCTATTATGAATGATAATAGTCGTAAAATTTTAAAAATAATAAATATAATCATTGTTGATGATTTATATTTTATAAAAAATATAAAAAATAATAAAAAGTACGTATAGAGTCACTTACACGTCTTTCACACGAAAAGCTACACGAATATAGTTAAGTTTAATCAAATTTAATCACATATACCATCTTCGTATGATATGTTACAAAACTCGAGTAAATAATCGTCAAAAAAAATATTTGTATTTTCTTTTGAGTCGCATCAAGTATAAAGACTATTCTGATCATCAATATTTGATATATGATTAAATGATACAAAGACAAAATTATAATATTTCATCAATTTTGCATATTATTTGGGCTCAACTTTAATTTCTCATATACAAATAATTTAACTTTTGCAAAATATTTACCTCATGCAAAATTATGGTTTGAAAATTATATTTGGATTTCACTATACATATTATTCGATTTTTTAAGATTTTATGTCATCACTAAAGTGCAATTATCAAAATCAATATTTTACGTCATAACTAAAGTTAATAATAACAAGTGAAACTTATCTTACATGTACCACATAGTTAAAATCAATATAGTTTATTTGATCTATTATATTTTTAAAAAAATGTGAAAAAATATTTTCTAAACTAATACTTTAACTTTTCAACAACAAATTCTGAGAATTATAATTTTAAATAAAATAAAGTATGTGAAAATAATTATAATTATAATTTTTAGATCTATTATACTTTTTTAGAATTATATTTTAATCTGCATTATCCAAACAATTCACATTGCCTATAGAAGATGAGATAATCCATATTATCACATGAGTTAGCAACTTTTTAATTTTACTTTTCACGTTTATTCTTTATAATTTTATTTAAATAAATATTAAAACACATTAAATAATTTATATTAATAATTAAATAAATTAAAAAAATAATCAAATAAATATTAGTTAATTATTATCCTATTAAAAAAATATTAATTATTTTATAAATTTTAATTTTATGAGTGAAAATATACATATTTATGATTTAAGTTTATGAAGTTAAAAATAATTTATATATCTAAATATAATTCTTTTGTTTAAGGGTATATTGGTAAAAATTATATAATTATATTACTTATGGTGAATGTCATTCTTAACCATTAATTAAGATGAATGAATATTCTTTTATGAGTGAAGAAGCCTAAGGCCTTAGTTACACAAGGATCCGATCAACTTGTCAGTTGGGCAGAACTTGATCTCGCACATCTTGTGGGTAAATTGGAGTCAGCAATTCTAAACTATATCGTATGGGGTCAGCAGTTCTTATTATGCAAGTAATTAACAGCTTGGAGTTCTACTTATAGGGGAGAATAGATAATTCCATAGAGGAGTTTGTCATGCCTCCCATCCAATTTCCATTCCAATCCCTCGGGATATATAATGCTAGGGCAAACATTACGTCCACTGGTGCGTGCCCACGTATAACTAAACATTGATGTTACATAATTTGTATCGAACCTTTGGGAGCACCCTCCAATGCTTGTCGTCGAATGCAAATGGTGTGGCACACAGGCGGTTGTGCTATCATTTTGCTTGAGTAGTATTGTCTGCACTTTCCTTCTGAGAGGGGATAAACGATGTATCGAATATGCCACTGCACTTCCATCTCCAAAAGCATCGATCCAGCATGTTGTTCCAAAGGGCATGCATCATTATTTAGTTTTGTGAGACTCCTTTTGTGCGCTTAGATTTTCTTGAAGCCATCGGTGGTTCAGTTGAGGGCAAAGAATTAATCTTTGAGGATCTTCACGTGCGCCATAAAAAGAATTTTGTGTGAACCATTCCAATTCTATATTTTTAATCTCCTCGTCAAGATGTTGCTTAGGCTGATCTAATCATCCTTAGAGACAAAGAACTTTTTAAGAACGCTCACGGAACGAATTTGACTCAACCCGAATCCAAATTTCACACCCGGACTTAAACTCCACTCGATCCACCCAATTGGTCGGATCAAGTCAATTGGGTTGAACTTGATTTTAACATGAGATCCAATTCGAATCGAGTTGAATCAAATTTGAGTGATCAAGTTTGAATTGAATCGGATCAAGTTTAAATCGGATTAAATCAAGGCAAGGTGATCGAGTCATTCCACCACTATTTTATTTTTTCTTTATTTTTTTATTATTATAATAAAAAACATTACTTCATATTTATTTCATAATTAAATAATTTTTTTCTGATTTATTTAATTTTTAGAATAGATATAAGCTTGAAGTAAAATAAAAAAATATCGGTTCAACTCGAGGAAAAATTCAAATCGTACCGATCTGACGGGTTGAGTTTCCAGGTGGATCCAACCCGTCCGTGAAGACCACTACATTTTTTGCTCAGTTGAAGGGGCCATATGTCGATCTTGACAACTGATACATGTGGTTGCAGATCCAACATCTGTCTAGAAATTAGCTAATAATATATTGCTCATAAACTAACATGCTCCTTGCGATATATATCTTGGTCTAGGTCGTCTGAACTCCCATCCGTGGTCAGGAATCACTTTGCGATTGTTGTAGTAAAAGTCTATAGCTAAAGCACGATCTGTACTTGCCATGCATAACTTGTGACCATAGAGCTTCTTTGTTGGTCAATACTAAATAGGCCCCCAACTAAAGTTTGCCAAGTATGTATATATGCTGGTGTTAATTGTAGCTTAAGATCTCTTATGCCTAATTAATTTTTTTGTTTGATTATGTTTCAAACGATGCTATTGAGTTCTTTTGTTCTTTGTGTCATGTCATCGGATGAAGGTTGTTTGTATTCTTTCAATATGTTGATAATGTCTTGAATTTAGATTTAGTTATAACTCTATGTGGTCCATCTATTTAGTCAGGCGTTTTAGTAGATTTTTTCTACGGGGTCTCGCTGTCCGGTCAGCGAGCCTAATGAGAGTCTAAGGGAATCCTTCCTTGCGATGGTGCAGGCGAAAATTTTATGAGGTATTCTGCATGTGATTCAAAATTAATTTATTTTCTTATCACAAAATAGGTGTTCTATTTTCGAAAAATTAATTTGAAATCGCAATTTGTATTTAATTCCTATCATCTGTATAATGGAGTGTTTATATAAACTCCGTAATGATCCAAACATAGACATATCTTTATAATCATCATTATTCCATATAAAAAAGAACCGTTGTCACTCGAGGATAGAGCCTGATTTAAAATAAACATCATAAATCTCTGTATTTTTTTATGTTTGTGCGATCTCTCTCACTCTTTTCGTAACACAATTACTTGAAGGATGTCCTCCTTTGGGATTTGAATTGTGTGCATTAGAATATCTGGCTTCTAACATAAACTTTGCGACTAGTTCCAGCATAAGCTTCTGTAGCCAATGTGAGATGATACGTCTGAATTGTATTAGGACATTTGGGATCAACACTTGCAAAGATATTAGTAGTCTACAAAATAAAAGATCAACAGGGAATTACAACGGAATGACAAAACCTTGAATTCGATGTATTGTGAATATATAATTTTTTTTATTGAGAATGTCATGTCATATGCAACTTTGAGATGATCTAATCATATTAATTGAACTTGATCGATCTTCAACCTACGGTAATGCACTCATAATAGTTGACACCGCTTCAACACTGACTAATCAAAAAAAAAAAAAAAAAGACAAACTAAATAGTGGACAGAGTAAGATCGAAAATTCTTTTACAAAAATTTAATAGCTATTCTTGATTAAAATTCGTTAAACATTGTCTTTTATCGGAAGAAATTTCTTTTAAAACTAATAGAATATCTTGATCGATTTGATACCTTCATGATAATGAACATCGGAAAAATATATATTTAACATAAACATTTATTTTTTGAAAAATACGAGTAAGCGGTCAATACGCTTTTTTACCTTTATTTCACTAAAAAGAATTCATCAAGTCATTAGATAAGTCCCAGAAGACGGAATCCGAAGAATTGAGCGTAGTGGCGCCGCCCTTCCTCTCATCCTTCCCGCCCTCGTTCTCCTCCATGGAGCCAAAACCATCGTAGCCATACGACAACTCGTCGTATAATGGGAACCCGTCAACCATCGCCCTGTAGCCCTCGCACAACCCGACGTCGTCGCTGCCACCGGATGCCGCTGCGGCAAGAGAGCTGCTCACCACATGATCCCAAGGCTTCTCTAACTTAGTAGCAATGCTCTTTGCGTTGTCGCCCGAGATGCCCGCCACCATGTTTATCCTCTTATCGACGACGACCTCTTGCTTCTTCCCGTCACTGCTCTCGCCATCCAGCTTGTAGGCCGTCGCAGAGGAAAGGTCCGCATGCTTCCTCGTGAGGAGGTGGAGCATCTCGTCCTTGAAGCAGCCGAGGGCTGCGTCGGCGAGGTGGGCGACCTGGGGAGGTTGCAGCGTGGTGGCGATTTCCGCCATGAGGTGTGAGAAGGGCTTGTGCGTTATGGGGTCGATCCCCATCCCGGACAGCTTCTTCTTCAGCTTGGTGTTCCAGTGGTTCTTCACATCGTTGTCAGTCCGTCCTGGTAATTGTCCTGCTATCAGCGCCCACCTGCAGGTAATTAACGCATGCACCAGGTCCTTCTTAATCACCGTACAGCTAGTGATAATCTTATATTAAGTAATTATCTGATGAGATGTGATCTATAATGCATGCATGCAAACAATTAAATATCAATCTTGCATGCCTGTTGCCAACGACGGAATGGAGCTTGACAATGGTCTCTTCCTCCATGGCCGAGAACTCCCCATGCTTGAGGTCCGGGCGAAGGTAGTTGGTCCATCTAAGGCGACAACTCTTCCCACATCTCTGCAACCCTGTCGATTCCATCGCAAATATATGATTAATATACATCAATATGGGCGCACTACTACTACTGCTACAGCTCATACAACTCATACGCGTAGCTGCGTCTGTGTGGGGTTAAAGGACTTGTCAATTGTTTACCAGCGTTTTTGGGGATGAGGCGCCAGTTGCGCGTGCCATGTTGGGCGATGTAAGACGCGAGCTTGTTGTCTTCTTCGGGTGTCCACTGGCCTTTCTTGACGTTGTCCTTCTCACAGCATGGAATTCTCCCCATCTTCCGCTGCCCTCTTGTCTTTTTTTTTTAACACAGCTTTTTGGCGGAGACTCTAAGCACCACTTGGCACAGGTATTAGCTGATCAGATGATGATTATAAATTATTTGGTTCATGCTTTAGTTACCTATATATAGAGTCACTAACTAGGAGAGAGAAAGGGAGGGAGGTCCACAAAGCGTGAATTGTTTTTACACCAAATATAAAATATTCAAACACTTTTGTTGCATGCATGGGACTCAGAAACAGGTTGCTCACTCGATTGGTATGGTCAACCCTTCTTCCCATTCCCCTTGTTGACTGCCTCGTCAGGGAATGAAACATTCAGGTGCGTCCGCCTCTTGCCACTTCTTTGCTCACAGTCGAAGTGGGACCCACTTCTTCCCAAACCATACATATAAACAATATGATAAATGTTAAAGCATCGTGTTTAATGTCTGTGATTTTTAGCTTTTTTTTTTCATTACCGTCTGATAACTCAGAATTGCACGTTTGTGATGAGATATAATCTGTCACTTTGTATTTTTTTTTCCAAATTTAATTCTCTAGTAGCTGAATTAACCAACAGGTGATAACGTGAAATCATCTTAATGAGACGATTGCAATGCAATCTGGGACCTTTTTTTTAACTAGTTCTGAAGCCTTATCGGCTAATTCCGTCTGTGATGGCGACTGGAATGGAATAAGAGAGCCCGTCCAAAATGATTGCGTGCATGTCTGCACCTCATTTCTTGGACATCTACAATTAGAATTTTGCAATATCAAATTGTTTATGTAATTATATGCTTACGATCACGTTTAGCTTTGCAGGTACATGCATCTTTTTACCTTCTATTTATTTGTTCTTTACAAATTTTAATGTTAAAAATATGCATGAAAAAGGAACAATGCTAGAATTCTTTTTTGTCGGAACCCGCTTGACCAAAACTCTCCCGCGACGGCCGAGTTAGATTATCAGAAATTTCATTATTAAACTCAAACTAACTCGGGCCCGATAAGAACATTATAAGCTCATTATAACTTTTTTTATAGCTTTTGAAGAAGATTAATAAAAAAAAGAAAAAACTTATCCTATTTATTTATTTTCGATATTTTCATGTCTATTGACGTGCATGTCATCACGTGAGATCACTCTCTAACGATACATTAGTTTTCAAAATTTAATTATTAATATATAACCTTTCATTAAAAAAGGACCGAAAAAACTTATCTCAAATGATAAAATAAGAATTTAATGGGAAGTAGCGTGATGCTCCCTACATGGCTACTACATCCAAGACTCATTAAAAAAAGGCGTGGTTCATTATAGCAAACCATGGTTCGAAACTAGTTCAGTGTGTTTTCTCTATTCACGACGGGTTCAGTGTCGCCACTGCCATCACTGCTGAAGTTGCCGCTGAACCAGCCTCTCACGTCGCCATGCCCTCGCCTCCCCTCCTGGGCGCTGCCATGCATCTAACCACACCATCTCGGCTTGCCTCGCCGCTGCCATCTCGCTACCTCACGGCCGCCATCTCGCCGCCTTGCCATTGCCATGTCGTCGTCTCGCTGCCTTGCCACGCCATCTCGATGCGTGATCGCCTCGCCGCCTCGCCTGAGAGACATCGGCCCAAGTCACCACCACCCTCCAAATCGTCCTCCAACCAAGACTGTGCTACAGTGAACCACACCTTTTTAAATCTATCGTAGATCCTGGATCCGACGGTCACGTAGGGAGCACGTGCCCATTAAATTCATAAAATAATTATCGACATCTTTCAAATAAAATGGTTGAGGTCAACAGGTGTATTAATCAATCCATTTTATAATACTAATAAAGAAAAAAATGGAATGCTAATTTTATTCGACAAAAGGCCCAACTTAAAAGGCTAACTAAAACAGCCCAAGTCCAATACGGCCCTCTTGTTTCACGACGCCGGCAGCATCTCACCGCGGCGAACGCGAGCGGAACCAAGGCCACCAGCAGGCAGAGATGTACCGAAAAAGAGGTGGCCTTTTCCTAAAACCCTTGACGGCGGCCGCCAAAACCCTCGTCTCCGCCCCTCTACTCGTCCCACGAACGGCTCTCTTCTCCTCGTACTCGGGCGCTGGAAACCGGCGGCCCAAGAAGAAGGTGTACCACCGGGTGTCGGATCTCGACAATGCCGTGGACCTCCAGAAAAAGCCCACGCTCATCCTCCGCCTCCGCGCCATCCTTGCCGCCTCCAGGTCGGGTTCCATCCTCATCCGCGATCTCGAGAAGGAGGTCGGCTTCGTCCAGAAGTGGACCTTCCTCTCCATCATCCAGCGGTACCCCTCCGTCTTCAAGGTCTCTGGTGGCGGTTCCTCCAACCCTTCTCCCATCTCCGTCAGGCTCTCCGACAAGGCCCAGAGGATCTCCGATGAGGAACCGCGCTTTATGGCGATGATGGAGCCTATATTGGTGCGTAACCTCAGGAAGCTCTTAATGATGTCGCTGGACTGCCAAATCCCCTTGGAGAAGATCGAACTGATTGAATCGGAGCTTGGTTTGCCCCAAAACTTCAAACTTCACTTGATTCCCAAGTATCCGCAGTTTTTCTCATTGCGAAATCTCGACGGCGTGGAGCACCTCTGCTTGGAGAACTGGGATTCGGCGCTCGCGATTACCGCCCGTGAAGAAAAGTTGCATCTTCAGAACATTCCGCCTACAAAGACAAAGATGATCCCCAAAGATGGGAACTTTTCCGGTCCTTTTGCATTCAAATTGAAGTTTGCTCCCGGGTTCCGGCCCAACAAGAGTTACCTACAGGAGGTGGTCAAATGGCAGAAAATGGCATTCCCATCGCCATACCTGAACGCCAGGAAGGTCGAACCGGACACTCCTCAGGCAAGGAAACGAACGGTTGCGGTGCTGCACGAGTTCCTGAGTTTGACTATGGAAAAGCGGTTGACGTCGTACAAATTGGACGCCTTTCACCATGAGTTCCGGTTGCCCTCCAGGCTGCTGCTCTGCTTGGTGAAGAACCATGGAATCTTCTATATAACCAACAAGGGAGCTCGCAGTACTGTGTTTCTTAAAGAAGCTTATGATGGGAGTCATCTTATTGAAAAGTGCCCTCATTTGGAGTTCAGTGATAAATTTGTAGAACTTATTGGCAGGAAGACCTGTCCTGATGTAAGAAATGCCATGGAACTCTGATGTAATGTTTGCATAGCTCCCAGGTGCTTGGCCATCAGCATTGCAGTTAACCTGCATGTTTTCTCCTCTTGTCAGGTAAAGATTATCCAATCCATACACTAAACCAACGAGATTTTTCTTGTCATGTCGTGCCTGTCCAAACACAAAGATGCAATCCTATACTGATATTTCTCTTGCATCTGACAATAATGGCCAAACTAAGTTCTTCAGTTGCCCAAATTTTATGTAACTGGTGTCTAAATTGCAAATACTCTATGGCTCTCCCACCAAATGAATGTAAAGTTAAAAGCTAAAAGTTTCCTTCGATTAGGCTAAGCTGGTTACCCTGGTCAATATTTTCCTTTTATGTGCCTTAGTGATAAATAAATTTTTGCCTTCTTAGTTGCATGATTCTGTTTCTTACAATATGTGATTGTCAAATCATTGATTTATCGTGATAATCATAAGTTGCATAAAAATCACACTGCATTATGAAGGTTTGTGTAAAGCAGTCGGAGCTGGGGGTTTCATATCATTAAAATTTGTCATAATGGTAGTATACAGATAATATGACGATGAATTACCTTATTTGGGTTGATCCAAGCTAAGTTATGGGATAATATTTCCTCCCATTCAGGAAGCCACTGACAAGAAAATTTTGAACTTGAAAATAGAGTACCGTAAACCTTATATCTTGTTGGCTTGGTGTAGAATACTTGGAGTAACCAAACATTTTTTGAAAGATTGAGCAACAAAACATGATACAGATGAGAAGAATATGAATAAGGTAATGTAAGTTGGATGGCTCAATTTGATGAATCCTTATGCATTTATGATTTATGTGCCCAGCTGATTTTGATATCACTATATCCTAAGAGGGTTATTTGAAACGTCTGTTTGGAAGTGGTTTGGAAGTTATGAATGCATTTAAATGCAATGCAACTCCACCTGAACTCCCTCTCCTTGTGGAGATAACACCGAGAAGGCTTGATTGATCAAGGCTTTAATTTAATACATTGTTCTATGGATATTGGTCCTATGAGAAAAATGAATATATAAACTCATAAAGGATTTACACATATAGATCATTCAACAACAACAACAACAAAGTATTATCCCACTAGGTGGGATCGGCTACATGGATCATACGACGTCATTCCGCTCTACATGTAAATCATTCGTTGGATAAAAAAATTGATGATAGATTTTAGTCTAGAAATTTACCATAATTTTATATGGTTCACATGATGATTACATAATCAAATAATTTGAATTATTCATCTTTCTTTAAACATTGATTCAATCTCATACTGACACATATGATGTCTTTTTGAGTTCACATCTCCATGTATCTTTTGTTTTGTTCATCCAGTGTTCTTATAACAACGCCTCAACAAGTTTTATGTACTACTCCAAAGAAGATACAAGAATATTAAAAAAAAAAATCGATCCAATACTTCAACTATAATCAACCTTTTCTTCAGGAACATCTTGAGCACTTCTCCATTTGTATTCATTTATTATGTATCACACTTATCTCTTATCGTTTGTCAGAAATTACTTGGACATCACTTTGTGGACTAGTCGAGATTCTTCTTTCAAATTAAACTTTTTTTGGGTTTTGATCTGAGGATAACACCTTCATGTTGTGAACTGATACAAGTAGGTTGTGACTCTCCAAGTTTTCGACAGTTACTGCGACCAACTGCACATCATCTTCTGACCATCATGATCAATTTCAAGAGAAAGAACAGAACAAACCATGGAGATAGAAGGGAGGATACTACAATATCCCAGATTAAGATCATATTCATTTGCTGCAAATTTTGATGGCAACCTAAGTTAAGAAGAACAACTACCTCAGGACAAAAACACTAGTCCCCAAGAACAATCAGATCCTGACTGAGGAACACTGATTTTTCCAGTAATTATTAGCATGTTGTTTATATGATGTTTGATTAATATTCTGCCAATGGAGTAGCATTTGATTTTACCATGGACTCACCATTCCTGGGGGTCTTGGTGATTAGGTTACATGAAAAAAGAGTCTATTGTGTAGTCATAAAAGTTTGTCACCGGGACCAATCAACTCTTGTTGGAGGCTGGGAGTGTTGGTGATTAGGACTCATCTCAAAAGCTTTACTTTTTGGGATTATCCTATCTCGTGACTGTTTGTAAGTGTTCTTTTTTTTTAAATTCAGTTCAAGGAGATGAAAACAAATAATAAGCATCTAATAGGACAATCTCAATGGCTAATTAGCTGCATCTTTATGTACACCAGCACTTATGGCACTCTTCATGTAAAAAGAAGAAAAATGTCTACTTTCTTAAGGTTCACGTTTGTTATTTCTTTCATCATCGAGTTATGCCAGAGACATGATTATATGGATAATAAGTTCTCTTTTAGGGCTTCTAGAAAAAGTAAAATAATCATTTTGGCTTTACTTAGACGGAATAACTATGTTTTTTAAAAGATATATATTATTCATCATTGTCTTCTGAAACTATTGTTCTTGAAGTTTTTAGGAAAATAAAATTCTACACCTAACTTGTTTGGCACATCATTGCCCCAAATCTATTTTCGTTCTCTCTTGGTCTTTCTCTCACAATTTCCTCGCTCTCGAACAAAATGACTGACGGACTGAATTCTCAGGACTTTTGAATCAAATTGGATTAATCAATGCCAAGATCAATACGGGTAAAATAAAAAAATGCAGCTTTGTCAGTTTAAGGATTCAACTTATAGCAGTTACGACCAATTATTAAATCCCCTCGTGAGATCATTTATGACTTAGTGAAGATTAAATTCTAGGTTTTATCAGATGGCCCCTTAACAGCAAAAGGAAATGCCATGGACCAGAGCGAAGTATCAAACATCTAGTTTGGTCTTGGATGAGGCAAAGTATGAGACCCGTTCCATCTCTTAACCCATAATTTAAACTTGCTAAACAGCTGAACACGTTCTAGAGTTTTCTTTTTTTTCCTTCTACTAAAATAATTTCCTTTACGATAAGAAAAAGTTAATAAAATTAAGTTGACAGCAGAAACGTCACGTGTGTCATGCTGAGCCAACCTCAGTGTCTTGCATCAACTCAAGGTTAGGTCTCTAAGTTGTCTTTGGGCCTTTGTGTGCATGCCCTACTTCCACTGCCGCTTTTGTCTGTTTTGTATGTCTTCTCTAGATGTGCTCTTCATTCAGACTTCTCGGTCATGTGGAACTCATTTGTTGGGCTTTTACTTCTATGCATTTCATATTTATCCACACACACACACACACACAGAGAGAGAGAGAGAGAGAACAAAGCTGATGAATAGTTGTGAGGCATGTGACTGTTTGTTTGAGGAGAATGGATCTAAGCAAGCATCAGCAACAGCAGCTGGAGGTTTCTTATATGTCAATGAATCGAATGATACTTCCTTTTTCCTTGTAATAATGGTGATCGCATTTCCCATGTCCCCCCACTGTGCCAACTTTGATATAATGTGGGTGCATTATTGGTGCCAAAGCACTTGCTTTCTCTCCTCCCTGGACTGGTCATGCATCATCTGATCAATTATTTTTTTACCTTTATATGAATTTCAGATGTGCAAAGCATCAATTCTTGCTCCCTCCCCCCACCTTCACCCCCAACCCCACACATCATTTTTCCTTTCTGTGATGAGATCCAAAATTTTTGAGTTTAGGACCAGCCAGTCCCTGTTGTGAATTGGATTTGGGCATCCCTGTGGAAAGTTCAGAAAACTACAAGGGTGTGGGTCTCAGAACTATTGACAGATAGTCATGTCCTTTGAATCACATTTTAGTTTCTAAATGTTTTCCATGATAAGTTGCTCCTCATCTTCCTTTTGTCTTTCCTCCCTTTATTATAATAATTACATACCGAATTGTAAATTACGAATAATAATTCCATCAAATGAGACTTCTATATTTTGTCTTCTCAATGATCAGATTAATCATACTAGTAATCGCATACACAAATTGCACCGAGAATAATTGGGACAAAAGAGGTTGCAAATAATATAGGAAATTAAAATCAGATTAAGTTGCTTAGGTAATCGGGTAAAAGAGAGTTATAATTTTCAATATTTCTCAAATGATAATAGAAGTTAAAATGTGACATAGCTAAGAAGCAAACAAAAGGTTTGGCGATCGATGAAGAATTCGGAAGAGTGAAAAAAAAACTAGCACTAATCATTTTAACTGTTAGTATGTACGAGAAAATAACTCATCATCCAAAAAAGACTTATGAAATCAAGTTTGAGTTTAAGAATGTGTTGTATATTTATACTATACGGTAAATCTAAATATTTTATAACTAAATTATTTAGTTGACTTTATCATCTTTGTAAGATCCATTAGAAAAAAAATCTCAAACTGTAAGGAAAAAAACCCTCAAACATTTGCTTCAAAATGTTTAACCATAAAATTATTAACCTCCGTGCAGTACGGTTTGAAATGATGTTGTTCATGCGTAACGTCGAGATGCGCTGCATATGAATTTAATTTACTCTGCCGTAAAACTCTAAACCTCTGATCATGTCGTTGGAGAAAGAATGCAGGCAAACGATGCATCTCGAAATCTTTGTTGTTGTCCTACAAAGCATCTTAAAGATACCTATCCCAATAATGCAATTGGTCCTTCTAGAGTAAACAAGCGAATGCATGCTACCGAAAGCTCAATACATAGATGAGGAACCCTAGATCCAATTCCTGTTCATAGCCTCACCAAACCTAATATCTAATTGTCATTCATTGTTCATGTCATGTCTTCCTTCCTTTTTTTAATTTTTTTCTTCGAGTTTTCTTCAACCTTCCAGACATGATAAAAGATACTATTGAGATCTGTCATGTTTCCAGTCCTCCTCGGCATCATCCATAGCTGGAGTACAATAATGCTGCTGCTGAAGAGAGGCCAGGCCTGTGCTATTTTTTCTTTCTTTCTGGCCATCCAACGCATGCTTCTGACCTGATGTGCACGATCTTATTATTCTGAACATGAGTGGAAGGAATGAATGAACTGTTGCCCCTCTTAGGCTCAGAACACAATCTGTCCCTTCTTGAAGGCTTTGAATCGAAATCTGAATGAATGCACGCAAGATATGTCCTGTCCGCAGCTGTGCATCAGGGTCAGGGCAGACGGGCATCTTGTGATGGAGATCAGGAGACAAATGCGCGCGGTCCTCAGCAGCATGCAGCAGCTGAAAAGCGAGTGAGAGCCCACACGCCCTCACTCCAATCTTATATATATGTTATAGCTCCTGTCCTTTGCAGGGGCAGTTGCCCCACCCACGCGCTATAAGTTGTGCTGTGACACTATACGAAATTGGTCGATTGATTCCGATCACCAACATCCAAACATTGATCATTGCAGCAAGGTAAATTATATCTTTCTGCAGTATTTATGCATATGTATATTAACCAAGAACAAGTCTGATATGTTTATTGTCATCTTAGACTTCAAAGTTCAAACCATTGTCATCTAAATATATATATGACGTATTATGGTATACAATACTCTCACGTAAATGACATAAAAGTGCTAAAATATCTCCAACTGCATGCGTTTTAAATTTTACTGCACTTTGTTGGACGCAAAGCTCTCTTCAGTCTCTTGGAAGAAAGAGGAGAAAGAGTGGGGTGGGAGAGTCCATATCAGAATAAGTGCGCAAGTAAGGCATGTTTCCAGCGCACGAAATAACGATGATGGTAGTGGGCGACCATGACATGGATGTAATGGCAGAGAGAGAGAGATACTACAACTAACTTTCAAACTTAGGAGGGAGGGAGGAAGTTTAGGTTTGTGCGTTTAATGCTTGTGCCTGTTACTGTTGGGAACCTGACCAATTCCCACCGCCCATAACTTTGCTTTATGGTCAGAATATGGGTACAAGCCTTTGCTTTCAACCTATGATACCTGCACGAGAGCACATATGACATGAGAGAGAAAGATGATGAGTAGACAAAGTATGTGGGAAGGTGATCAGATAGAAGGGTCAGTTAGATTCCTACCATAGAACAAAAAAGAAAGAAAGAGAGAGAGAAAAGAAAAATAGGACAAGAAAAAAGAAGAGCATGGCATGGCATATATGATTCAGCTTTAAAGTTGGATGCGGGAAAAAATAAAAAAACAAAGGGAAAATGGCATTAAAAGTGTGTTTGTGTGCGCCCACACAAGTCAAAGGTGCTTCCAAATTGCCCTGAAAAGGTGGGAAGAAAGAACAAATACACATGCTATCTATCTCTTTGTTTTTTTTTCTTGCACTCTTTCTCTCTCCTCTTTTATATCGATCCGTATTAATCTTGTTGGGGCACATTCGCTTTCGAATCCTTTCGCTATGTGTGTGGGATTTGTTAGATAATGTGTTATAATTGGAAGTAAATTGGAACTTTGCTAATGGGAGCAAGTGGAATGGTGCCATGTAAAGGAATCTTGCAACATTATCCGGCCTTCTCCTTTGCATCAGCGTATAATAAGATTTTACAGAGGTGGATTTAATGGAAAATTTTATTGCTGATTTATAAGCTTACTCAAATAATATAATGGAAAATTATTGATAATACTCATCCCTCGTAGATAGCAAGTGCTTTTGTGGGAGTTCGGAATTGCACCACTTACTGATCCCAACTTAATTTGATTAATTATATTTAGCTTGATAACTCTGCCATACATATTTCTAATATGTATCCTAATTTTCTATATAATCCCTAGCTAGTGGCATGACCTCGTCTTTTACTTAACCTTAATAATATATATAACCCCATAGTTTACTTCGTGTCACGAGGCATTAATTGATGCATGAGTTTAGGAATCAATCAACACCAAACCTGTCACACCCCCTTTGATAACGAATATATATTTGATGGAAAGACAGATTTTGTTTCAGACATAATCAGTTTTTATTTAGTTAATATTTTAATGTAAAATATTTTTTATTAAATATTTCATCTATCATAATTGGAAGTCCCACTAGGAACGAATCAGTTTAATTATGAATATTAGACATTAATGCATGCTCCATCTTTTTTACCATGCATGTGAGTTCTATATTATATCATTCCATTTCGTGAGAGTGCTGATATAATACTAATTGTCTCAATGTTATAGATATGCAATTAAACGTATGAGTATAAATATAGAAGCAACTTGAATAGGAGACACCTTTTTGAACCATTACATATGTACATATTTAAATGTAATCAAATTGCAAGCAAAGTAAGATAGAATTGACCACACCGCAAATCAACGAGATATCTCCTAGGAAACATTAATAATGTGACAGCCTGATTAAACGCTTTCCGAAGAGATGGCATTAGCCATTTGGAAGGTCATGAGTTGTTCCATCCACTATATCTCCCTCCCTCTCTCTCTCTCTCACGCGCACACTGAGACACACACATCGAAATAGTAGAATTAATCTCGCTCATTAGATTTCCTAACAAATGGAGTAATCTTTTTAGAATATCTTCTTTTATCTAGTCTATCAGAGATGTGGTCTAATCCCCTTTTTACCTCTTCTTGTTCCTTATTTTATGCTTTACCAATCTCTCTCTCTCTCTCTCTCTCTCTCTCTCTCTCTCTCTCTCTCTCTCTCTCTCTCTCTCTCTCTCTCTCTCTCTCTCTCTCTCTCTCTCTCTCTCTCTCCCCCCCCCCCCCCCCCCTCAAGGAAAAACCAAACCCTTAAAACCCCACCACAACCTTTCATTTCCTTTTTCCATTTCACGTCCCCCTCGTCCTCCCCACCCTCCGTTTCTTCCTACCACGGCCATCCCCCCACCCCCCTCTCCCCTCTTTTCCTTTGTCCTAAGTCTGCCTACCAAGAAAACGAGGACGCACTAACAAGTACTACACATCACACAATTATCATTACTTACTTTTACATATATATATAAATATAAAGCCACCATCCCTAACCTCTTCCAAGTTTCCACTCCATGGCATGCAGTTGAAGCCCACCATCACCTTCACCCCTTCTCTCCCCCAACCCTTGAGAAACTTGGTACCAAACGTCTCTCTCTCTTTCTCTCTCTCTCTCACACACACATAGCTCTATTAATTTACGTGTTGGATCACGTAAGTGACACAATATTAATTGTTCTTGTTTGTATGTACATTGAAGGGAGACTCGCCGCCACAGTCGAGGTTGATCGACAACTCAAGCCTCCGCCACATGCAAATGGGATTCACCACGCCTTTTCCCGGCGGCGGCGCCGCCGCTGGGGTCACCTTGCTCCCCTTTCACAGTCCTTATGCACCGACAACGACCTCCGTTGTCGCTGCCGACGGTGGCCTCACCTTCAGCCATTGCTTGCCCGCTGCAGCCTCCGCCGCATCCCGGAAGCGGCTGCGGGAGTACTCCGACAGCTCGGTGGTCTCGTTCCTTGGCGACGACGTCTCTTCCCACGTCCATGGGCAGATGCTCGACGTCGATGCCCTCGTAGTGCAGCACGTAATCCTCAGCTCTTTCTCCTTATAAAATCAACGTTGTTTTTTTTTTTCTTTCTTTCATTTTTTATCAACAGTATCACCATCTGAATTACAGAATGAGAAAGTGAGATTGGAGCTGACGCAAAAGCGAAACCAATTAGCAACGCAAGTCGTCGCCGCCGTCGAACGGGGCTTGGCGAAACGAATGAAGGCCAAAGACGACGAGATCGAGAAGCTGAGGAAGCTGAATTGGGCGCTGGAGGAGCACCTCAAGACCCTCTACGTCGAGAACCAGATATGGCGAGACTTGGCGCAGAGCAACGAGGCCACAGCCAACGTGCTCCGCAGCAACCTGGAGCAGGTCCTCGCCGCGCAGGTCAATTTGGTGGAGGGAGAGGAGTGCGGCGCCGCAGACGCCGAGTCTTGCTGTTGCGCAGACAATGGCGTCGACGGCGAGAGCGGGGCGCCAGTGACGGGGTCCAAAAGGGAGTTGGAGTGGAGGAAAGCTTGCCGGACATGCGGGTCGGTGGAGCCGTCCGTGCTGCTTCTGCCGTGCCGCCACCTGTGCGTTTGTGCAGTGTGCGCACCCGCGATCGACGTCTGCCCGGTGTGCAACTGCTGTAAAAATGGTAGCGTGCATGTGAACATGACATGAACCCGATTAAATTAAGAACACTAACCAAGTTTATGATTAATTAGATGTACAGAAACATAGGCTCTTTCTCTCTTTCTCAAAGTTCTTTTGTGGGCCTTCTTTTCTAGGTTTTCAACTTCAAGGTGATGGCTTCTTTTTTTTCTTGTAGTTTAAAGCATTAAGGTGGTCAAGTCTGCTTCCTTTTTTTTCTCTTTTAAGATGAAGAAGGTGAGTAATGTACATATCTTAATGAATGAGGATTTAATAATACTTTGGGCATAAATCATTTTCTTGTTGGCATGTGTTAATTTTTTTTTTAGAGTACAAACGCTGCATTACGTAGTTTAGATATTTCCGTAACATAAGGTATTAGAATTTCACTTTAATTGTCCTTCTAAATTAATTATATACATTGTGAGTTGTGATCCATAATAACTAATTTACACAGCAATCTAATAGTTGTGTATTTATTTATTTATTTTCTGCGAAATGCATGTAACCAATAAGATAAAAGTCATTAACTAAACCCTTTTAGTAGTACAAGGATCGCGAATAAATAATTTTTTTTAATTGTAAAAACAAAGATGCACTTAGTTGTAACTTTAAAGATCAAAATTAAAATTTTCCTTAAATTGTCTCTTTTCTTAATCACCGATATTGATAATTATATTTAAGGATGCATTAGGGTTTGCTTGTTCGGGGATGAAAGAAGGATAAAAAGGAGAAGAGAAAGGAGGAGAAATCTGGGGATCAAAGAAGGATAAAAAGGAGAAGAGAAAGGAGGAGAAATATCGTTTGGTTGAGGTTAAGTTGGAGGGAAGTGAATAAATAAGTTCTCTTCTTTTTTTTATTCTCCTTCAATGTTTCACTTTTTTTCTCCTTTAAATTCAAATGGAAAGAGAGAAAAAATTTAGTATGTGTTTCTATTTTTTATTAAATAAATGTGAAATATAACTATATATGTAAAGAATAAAATCGTCTAAATAAAATAATCAATTAACATTCATTCCCTTCCCTTTCGTTTAATCATATCAACTAAACAAAAATAACTATTCATGTTCATTCTCTTGCATTCTCTTCTCATCATTTTATTTTTCACTTTTTACATTCCCTTCTTTTTAATGAATTGAATCAAACAAAACTTTACACACCCTTACTGTTGTTCCACTTGAAACAAACTCATTTCCTATCAAATTTAGTTATACATATAAAAAGGAAATTTTCTAAACAAGAAAATTAACAAAACATTTATTATAGCATATAACAAAATTAGGATGATATTTGATATATGAAAACAGAGAAACTCTTATGTACGTATACGCTACATGGACGTCGTAGCCATGATTTTAATTTACTGGTTGCGATCAGCCGATCGCGAACGGACCAGAGAGCTCATAAATCGACGATCTCGCCACTAACTGTGCTACTCGTCGCCTCCACCAACGTCGTCGTTCATACACACACAGAGAGAAAGACCACATGCTTAATTCAGTTTTAGGATGAATTATATAAGTATATCAATATCCATATTTTATATATATTTTTTAAAAAAAAAACTAAAATATACTACATACACTCCCTCATGGATCCGTATGATATAACAAAATAAGATCTTAAAATTTACTCATTTATGGTACTTATTTAGACATTTCATACTCATCAAATAAAAAAATTATAGAGTTTTATAAGAAGGAAGGTATGCTCAATTCAATTGATCTATGACTCCTATTTTAATGAATATTGAATAATTTAACAGCTTATCCTTGAAAAAAAATGTCTTAAATGTTAGATACATAATTTTAAACTAAAACTTGAGAACAAATATAATTTTTATCTCATATTTCATATTAAAATTATGGGAAAATTGGTGAAAACAAATATTCATGCGCCATATATGCCATTATTAATATTTTATTTATTTTAATTAAATAACCAATACTATAATTTTAAGTTTACATACATATAAAGACGTATAAGATTTCAAGTATGACATTTAATAAAAATAAAATAAAACTAAATAATATAAATTGTTAGAAATATAAATAAATTATATATACCGAAATTTTAAAATATGATTTCTTAAACATAAAAGTAGATGCCAACTGTTATCTATATTGATATCTATATCTATATAAAAGTAGATGTAGAAAGTGTCACATGTCGAGCTCTCATAAATTAAAAATATAAAATGATAATCTTTTAGTTGTATAATCATTGATAATTTAAAAGTTCATTATTAAAATTATATAATTTTATTTATTTATGTTTTTAAATTCTAAGTTTTATTCTAAGTTTGTAACTATAATTAGAGATATTTTTAGTTTTCATTTGCATAATTTTAAATTAGTTGTTAAGTATATATAATTTTACTTATTCATGTTTTTAAATTCCATATTTATAACTATAAATAGATGGATTCAATTTCTCAAAGTTAGTTGTTAAATATATATAATTTATTTATATTTTTAAATTACATATTTGTAATTATAAATAGAGGATTCTCAATTTTTATTTGCACACTCAACGTCCTCATTGAAGACGAAGAGTATGTGCGAACCTACAAATATTTATATCTATATAAAAGCAGAGGTAGGAAGTGCCACCTGTCGAGCTCTCATAAATTAAATATATAAAATGATAATCTTTTAATTATATAATCATAGATAATTAAAAAGTTAGTTATTAAAATTATATAATTTTATTTATTTATGTTTTTTTAAATTCTAAGTTTGTAATTATAATTAGAGATATTATTAGTTTTCATTTGCATAATTTTAAATTAGTTGTTAAGTATATATAATTTTATTTATTCATATATTTAAATTTCATATTTATAACTATAAATAGATGGACTTTCAATTTCTCAAAGTTAGTTGTTAAATATATATAATTTTATTTATTTATGTTTTTAAATTACATATTTGTAATTATAAATAGAGGGTCTTTCAATTTTTATTTGCATACTCAACGTCCTCATTGAAGACGAAGAGTATGTGCGAACCTACAAATATCTATATCTATATAAAAGTAGAGGCAGGAAGTGCCACCGGTCGAGCTCTTATAAATTAAATATATAAAATAATAGTATTTTAATTATATAATTATAGATAATTCAAAAGTTAGTTATTAAAATTATATAATTTTATTTATTTATGTTTTTAAATTCTAAGTTTGTAATTATAATTAGAGATATCATTAATTTCATTTGCATAATTTTAAATTAGTTGTTAAGTATATATAATTTTATTTATTCATATTTTTAAATTCCATATTTATAACTATAAATAGATGGGCTTTCAATTTCTCAAAGTTAGTTGTTAAATATATATAATTTTATTTATTTATGTTTTTAAATTACATATTTATAACTACAAAGTGAGGGTCTTTCAATTTTCATTTGCATACTCTACGTCCTATTGAAGACGAAGAGTATGTGCGAACCTACAAATATAGGTTTGTGCGTGATAAAAAATTATTTATATATAATTTTTATCTAATAAAAATATTAAATGTTATAAGGAAAAATACTTATCTTTATCTATTAAAAAATATTAAATATTATAAGGAGCTTTCATTTTTTTATTTGCATACTCGACACCTTCTTTGAAGACGCGGACCGACAAATATTGGTTTATGTATGATAAAAAATACTTATATATAATTTATCTTTGTATTGTCAAATATTATAATATATATATATGGAAAGACAACATATTATGTTATGATATGGACCTCGAGTTAAAGTATGAAAATTTCAATTACTTGTTTATAATTTTCCAATGGTTATTAATACTCAAATATATTTTATTACATAAACTCTTATATATTTAATAACCATTGGAAAATTATAAACAGACAATTGAAATTTTCGTATGCCCTACTTTTTATATATATAATATACAAAATTACCAATTTCATGACACTTCTCCTCCATCTCTTAAAGGGTCACATTCTAGGTAGGGGATTTTTTTCATTTCATACTCTAATGATAATATCTATTGATGATTAATATAACTATCATAATTTTTTTAAATATAATATTATGATAACATGTATCTATCTACAACTTATTTATCTATATATGTATACCTATATATACAAGTAAGAGGTTAAACAAATTATTCAATTAATATAAATGACAAATAATATATGAAATAAATGATATACCTTTTGTTCTAATATTTATACTAATATATTATGTGTACTAATATTTTTTTAATTTTTGTTACTATCATGTTGTTATTTATCAAGAAGGTAGAAGACTTTTTTTCTATAAACCATAATATGATACTCAATAATATATGAAATAACATATTTTTGTGCTAATATTATTTATAATCATATATTATTTATGGTAAGAATTTTTAGTTGTGTATAATTATTTTTTTGTTATCAAATTGTTATTCTTTAAAAATTAAGAAGATAGAAGACTCATGTATATCAATAATTTTATAATATCAAACAACTATGATTCGTAATCTTTTATTATATGATAAGCTAATAACAAAATTTTTAACTACTACAAATGAAAGAATTTTCAATACCCAGTAATATGATAATCAATAATATATGAAATGAATGATATATTTTAAGTATAATAATATATAATCATATATATTAGTTGTGATAACAATTTTTAATTGTATATATATATATATATATATATATATATGTTGTATTCTATCAAGGAAATAGAAGATTTAATATATCAATCATTTTTTATAACATCAAATGACTAGGTTTCATAATGATTATATTATTATTAGATAGTTCATTATAAATTGATATGTAATCGGTTAATAACAAAGTATTCAACTAAACTTAAACATTTTATTATTTTTACTAACAATTTGTTAATTAATTAGGATATTCTAATGAACTAATAATAAATTATTATAAATGAAATATTTTTTGTAACAAATTATTCAACTAATATAAATGAAAAAAAAACTCTATCATTATTTACATAATATATAAAATCCTTAATAAATGTTATTAGCTCTAACAAAGAAAAGTCATGACCAAAAGGAGAACATAAAAAAAAATTATCATATATGTTAATACTTTTTAGTTAATTTATACATTTTTTCTTTTTTTAATGGAACAATATTTATCAATAATTTTTCTACATCATCTTTGAAATCATATTTTTGACATTACTCTCATAAGTAATTATTATTTTCACTTATATTTTTACAATTTTAGTCATAATTTTCTATATTTGAATCTCAAGTGAACATTTCCTAATGAGTTATTTATGAATTTCTTTAGTAGAGGATTTTTCTTTTTTATTTTCTTTCATTGATAACAATTGTCAATAAATAAAACTATGATATACATAATTCATATTTCATGAATAAGGTATCTTATATTCAAATTTGTTATAAAATATTTTTTGTGGCATAATATTAAATGCATATAATGTTAATAAACTAATAGAGCATTATTTTATATAAGTATATATGCAAATTTTTTAATGTTAAATTGATAAAAGAGAAGACCAATTGTCACATTGATTTCACTATGTGCTGTAATGTTTGTTATTAATAGCACATAAGTTGTGTATAATTCAAAATTATTTGATAACTCAAATATCTTTTTCATTGTTTTTTGATGTAGTATGACTGAAGATATTGACTTCATCTCTTATCTAAATCTAACTAAGATACAATGAAATCTCAAAAATTATATGATTAAATTGTACAATGTTCTCAATTATCCGAAAAATACGTACTCTATTGAAATGATATTAGAAAATGAAAGGTATCAATAGGAATATTATTATTTTAAAAATACAAAAGTTCATTTTAAAATCTAGGTCACAACTATATTATACAAAAAAGAATTACAAAATTTATATTGAGACACTATCATTTTTTTCTTTATTTATTATGTTTTTTATTTATAATTGCATGACTTTTTTATCATTAATATCAGTTTTAAAAATTTTATATGATAAATTTATTATGCTCCCATGCATCGCACGGGATCTTACACAAGTTATATTAAAAGCTATGTATCCTGCATGGATAAAAAGATAAGTTCATATTCCATTGTTTTTACGAGGTGCGTTTGACAGGTGAAATCAGGTGAAACTAGTTCTGGTTTGTTCTTCAAATGCATTCATGCGGCCTAATTTTCGAGATGGAACTCACAATAAATGTGGCAGAACCAGGGTCACATGAATGGTGGAATCAGCTCTTGTTGGTTTTTTTTTGGCAAACGATGTGACCTTTTTTTATTTTGCAAATTGTTTTTTTCTTCTTTTTATCTATCTTATATATAATAAGTTATTTATTATATGTAAAATATAAATAATAAAGAATTAATATAATAATATTTATTACTTATTATTTCATTAAAAAAATTTCAATATTTCATTAAACATAAATTATTAAAAAATTGAATTTTTATATTTAAATAATATATTTTTTAAACAAATTGTTTTAGTAAAAAATTATACTTTATATTTTTATTTTTATTTTTATTTATTAAAAATATTATATTTTATATTTACAATACCAATTTTTATTAAAACTATAAAAATTAATCCATTACAACTACTTTTTTCTATCGCATCAGCTCCCTAATTACTCATCGTTACGTTGCACTCCATTCAAATACACTTCGAACTAATTTATCAAATCGAACTATTCATTGGAACTTGAAAAAATTTTAGTTCCACTTGCCAAGCGCACCCATGGTATTTTTAGATGGTGGAACTTAAGTTCTCATTAGTTATCGAGAATTAATCAATTAAATGAAAAAAAAATTATATTTAGTGTTTGGATGAAAAATGTAATGATGTGGTTTTTAAAAGTTAATTTGATAAATAAATTTTAGTTGGTGTTTGAATAAAAAGTAAGAATTAAGAATATAATTTATTATTTTATGAGGTATTAAATTAGAGTAAATAAAAGTATTATGTATTCTTTTATTTATAATATTGATTACTAGCATATTAAAATATTATACGTAATTAATTTAAAATTTATTAAAAATAAGTTGTGTCGTAATATATCAATATTAATTTTGATTAATTTTCTATATGATATTAATATTATAATTTATGTAAATAATATTGTAAGATCCAAATATAATATAAATTGGATTATTTATAATTTTCCTAAAAACTAAAAATTTTAATTAATAAAATTCTATTATAATAATGAATCTGATTCTACATTAATTTTATTTAATTAATATTATTATAATAAATTATGATGTTTACATTAATTTAGTTAAAATTATGTGATTTTTTAAAAAAAAAATTATACTATTATTTTATTATACTATAATACTAAGCAAAATATTATAACTAATTAATAACATATTTTTATGTATTAGATCCAAATAAATTTATTTCTAATGATATATTAATAAATAAATTATTAAACTAAATAATATTTTATATATAATAATTTATTAAACTAATTAGTATATATCTTATATATATGTTAATAAAAAACCAAGACTGTGGAATCAAGAAATAACGAAAAAGATGAGTGTGAGAGTCGAGACGAGTTCATGAGTAGGGGCAAGTTCTCACTGCGAACGAGAACCTTTTTATGAGGATTCGTGAGAACATTTTGTTTTGACCGGAACTTTAACATGTGTAGACCCCATGCGAACTTTGTTAAGTGTTTGACAGAACTTTTTCTAATTATGGTCGATTGTTCCAATCCAAACATTGCCACTTTGGCTCTGTTTGGCATTTCTAGCGGTTTGATAAGCGGATAGCGGTTCAAATAGCGGATAACGATTCAAATAGCGGATAGCGGTTAGGGATAGTGGTTAGCGGATAGCGGTTCAATTATGAAATTGATAAATAAGTGTTTGGTACATTTAGCGATTGAGTAGATTGTTAAATATAAAAAGACATAAAAGGACATCATATAATAAATTAGTTAATTCATAATATCATATACATTAATTTAATTTGAATTGGATTATTTTTTCAACCTTAAAATTAAATATTCTTACAAAAAATTTAATTTGATTCTTTAGAACCACACTAATAATTTTGTATCATAAATATTTTAAAAGAAATATACAAATTTGTTCGGATCTAAAAAGTAAAAAATTATTGATGACTAACAAATACTTTTTAAATGCACATGACTCATTGATAAAAGGGTTAAAGTGGAAAAAAAGTTGAACCGCTAGTTTGAAGACCGCTATACGTTACTCGTATAAGCGTTTCATTTTTTTTTACCAAAACGCTAACAATTGTTTACTGTTTAAATTTACCAAATAATGATAACAACTTTTCATCCTCTAAACGCTAATGCATCCGCTAATTTAGAACACGCCAAACAGAGCCTTTGTCAGAGTAATGGTTACCATTAATCTGTTAACTTGATCCTATTTTAATTCTCTAACTTCATTTTGCAACAAATCATTCGCTCAACTTATTCATTGTTAACAAAAAAAAATTTCTTAACTTGCAATAACAAATTTCTAAGTTAACTTGCCCGCTACGATCAAATAAAATATTATATATTTATTGAAATATATACATTTATTTCTGTAAATTTTAAAAATGAAAAAACAGAGGGGCAAAATTATGTTAAAATTATTTATAAGTTGAACTAAAATAAAATAAAATATTTTTATTAAACTATTATAGAATTATTTATTTAAAAATAAAATAAAATAACTAAAGAAAGATAGAGGAGGGAGGACGTAAGGATGAGGACATAGTATTAATAAATATATTTTATTTTATCTTAGATCATGTCAAATTAGCATCTTAATGAAAAAAATAACATAGGTATTTCTATGCACACTAATAAAAATAATATATTAATATTTACCTATAACAAAATAAAAAAAAATAGAAAATGTATAGCCCTCCTCTCTCTTTTTTCTAAAAATTTTAATTTATTTTAAATAAATGTTTATATATATTTTTAATAAATATATTATATTTCACTTAAATTTGATTGCCATGTAAACAATCTAATCAGTAAATTATCTCAAAATATGTTTTTGCATATTAAGGAAACTTTTTTGTTATAAATTTATAAGTTGGGAGACTCATTTGTTACAAAATAAAATTCGGAGATCAGGATGGAGTCAAGTGAAAGTTGAGGTATTAACGGTGAAAATTACTCCATCTTGTATCATGTGAGGATTAACAGAAATAAAAAGGTATTTAAGAAATATATATTATTTAAAAACTACATAAGAATAAAATAACTATAAAATCAAAGATGATGTAATATTTGTTTAAGAAAATAAATTTAGTAGTATTATGATGTGTTTACTTATATTATTTAAGAAAATAAATTTAGATCTAATAAAAATCTTGCCATGATCCGATAATGTTATTAAATGAAGAACATGAAAAGGATTGATGAACGAAATGTATGGATTGAACTATTCCTTTCCGATTTCGTTATTACGTGATTGATTCCTTGTATGAATTTGATTATTATTGTGATTGATTCTGCCATGATGATTGCTAGGATGTAGTACGTAAATTATGTCAATACTCTTAGTGTTTTGATCGATCTTTGCATCGAAATCATCGAAGAAACCCCCGCCGTCACGGTCGTGACCTTCCCTTCACGGTCGTGCCACTGTCGACACACCTGTCGTTTGACCAAAATGACTGTGCCATCCCTTAGGCACGCCCGTGTCATTACCCAATCGAATGAAATTTGACCAACCGTAAAATCGGTTGACCAATTCCACTAAATCGATCGACTGCCCTCACACCCAGGCATGCCCATGCCACCTTACAGGCACGTATGTGCCATGATTCAACCAAGGGAATTCGTTTCTATAAACTCGATCGACCGACCTCATCTTAGGCACGATCGTGACACTTCACGGATACGCTCGTGCCGGCCTACTCCATCCCCATAACAGATCAGCACGGCCGTGTCACTCGACTGGCATGCCCATGCCAAGTTGTAGATCGGCCAACCGAGCCACAAAATCAATCGACCGACCTCCGAATGTGATTCCTTAGTTTTGTAGATTATTAAATCTTGATTTTTGGATTCAAATATTTTCTGCTTCCCTTCTTATTGATTATTAGTACGACTGAATCTAAAGACATGAGTTTATTGAGATCTATTATCGCTCTACGATATGAATCCTTTTACTGATTTACCCTTCTATTGATTCAATCATCTCCATAGCATGAAGAATAAGAAATGAAAAGATTATAAAGTGATTAATAAGTAATGATGGAAGATAAACGAGGGATTGTCAGCCCATGTCAAGTGCCTCAAGATAAGGGTCGCTCCTTTTGGTCATGGCTTGATTATCCATTGACCCGTACAAAACTGTATTGTTTGCTCGGCATAAATCCATAATTTAAAGGCACCTAAAGTCTTCTGGTATATAAGCATATTTCAAGATTAAGAAGAATGTTCAAGTAATGCAAGCATGATATTAAGTCAAGTATCGTTATGATTTTTGTCATGATTTACGAGCTTCCTCTAGACCCAAGATTATCATGTATCGTTATAATCTTATTGCTTATTGTCATTTATTGACCTTTATTATTCCACATGACTCCATGTTTAAACTCTGGTCAAATTAAGTTATTTCATCGATCTTGATTCATTCTATTTAATGGTTATACATTGTATATTACTGATTCTCCACTAAGCTGTAAAGCTTACGAGAGGACCTCCTCCCTTGTGTTTAATTTTCACAGAGTCAGGTCAGTGACGATGTTGAGCGAGTGTGCTGCGATAGAGCTCTGGTGACGATATAGCACATGAACCAAAGGGCCTAGTTATTTACTTCTATTTTTCTGCATTTCATGAATGCTAATGTAACTTTGATAGTATTCCACTTCGAGAGAGTGTAATAACTTTCCAACTTCCGCTATTTATGTTATTCTCCATTTTTTCCAATTTATTCTATTGTTGATGTGTCAGTATTCTTGATCGAATCATGGTCAACATAATGGTCGAAGTCTTTGTGTTTGTAGCATCTTTATATTGATTATCGCCACGTGATGTTGATCTATTTGGGGGCGTTACAAATTATTCAAATGATAGTAGCGACATGTTCTTCGTCTAGATTAAGATAAAATATAATAAGATAAAGAATGTTATAAAGTGAAATATAGTACCTTAAAATAAAGAAAGAAGTATGATGATGTGAAAAAAGTATTGCCTACAGGATTATAAAACAAACCAAAGAAAAAATGTACAACAATAGAAAATATTTGTGTTTCTTATGTATTATGTAATATTCAATGCTCATGTGTTATTCTCATAATGATATGTAATATACCTTGATTGACATGTAGATGATGATATTAGAAGTTATGTCATTAATGCAATTACTTTATGATATATGATGTTGTGTAAGTATATTATGTAGTATCAAGACATTGCATGTAGGGTTTTTTATTTATTTTAACTCGAAAACCATACATCCTAAATTTGTTCAAATAATTAAGACCAACAATCAATGATGATTCAGCTCATGATAATGAAGTGCACATGCTTAAAACTAAAATAAGCATCTTTATCATGTTTAACCAATTATGTAATGGAGTATTTTAATAATTGAATTCAAAACATTAGTACATTATTATTATGTCTTATAATTACTTTTTGAGATTATTATGTCAAAACTTTAGGTTTAATATAATTTTCTTTTGTTGTAAATCTTCAATAGTACATCATCATCATCATCATCATCATCATCATCATCATCATCATCATCATCATTATTATTATTATTATTATTATTATTATTATTATTATTATTATTATTATTATTATTATTATTATTATTATTATTATTATTATTATTATTATTATTATTATTATTATTATTATTATTATTATTATTATTATTATTATTATTATTATTATTATTATTATTATTATTATTATTATTATTATTATTATTATTATTATTATTATGTGACTATGTGATGACACATCCAAATTCTCATGAATAACACTAGCTTTTAAGATGGATTCAGGAGTGTGTATTACACCGTGCACATCGTGAGGCAGGACGGCAAGGCGAACTCCATCAAAGTTGTTTATGAACTGACCTGATTGATTATAAATATTTTACGGCATTTTTATCGGGTTATTAAAAATAATGGAATGATAATGTTTAAAATTTGAAGCTTATTGTGAATTATTATAATGGATCTTATATTTTTTATATTATTTATTGTAATATTTTAAAAAATAGTTTGATACTTGAAAATTGAGGGACTAGAAAATTGAATCTGATTTGCTAGTGTGGTACTAATTAAATTGAGTGTTAACTCAGCCATGTCATCTTATTTTTCATTGGCCGTTGAGGGATTAAATTTTTTTTTAATGATGTGTGGGGAAGGGATTTTTCTTTCCAATTATTGGGAAAAAATCCCACTCAGATGAAAAATATTAATGAAATGAGTCGGACACTATCCATTTTTTCCATATTTTTTTCCATATAATATATAAAATACAAAAGCTTGAGGGAACAGATACTACGAGTAATGAAAAGATGCTGATAATAAGAAATAGTTATAAATAACAAACTTTCCAACAGCCCGCTATATATATAATTATACAGACGAGTCCCACGTTATCTATGGAAGACCACAATGTCAGGCCACGACATGACCGCCCCTGGAGACGTCAATTGCGAGCTCACCCTTCAGTTCCCTCCTCCTTCCTCATCACCACGTCCCACTCAGCGGCCTACTTCTCCTGCTCGGCCCTCATCGAATCATGTCCCGGCTAATCAACCCGCCGGCGCCGCGGCTTCGCCATCGGTTCATCACCACGTCCGCCCACCCCAGCCACGTCGCAACCCCACGCAGGGCCCGGGAAGGCTCATGAGTGAGACGATCCCTCCGCCGTTCCCGTGGGCCGGCGACCGCCGCGCCACTGTGCTCAGCCTCGTGGACCTCCGTGCAATGGGCATCACGGAGGTCCACGGCGAGACCCAGTGCAGACACTGCGAGGCGCGGGCCACCGTCACGCACGACCTCGTGGCCAAGTACGAGGAGGTCGCCGGCTTCATCTATTCGAACGTGGACGCGATGAAGGAGCGATGGACGAAGGACATGACGTTCCCGGGGTGCAACGCCTGCAACCAGAGCAACTGCATGAAGCCCGTCATTGCGCCCAGGAAGCGGTCCATCAACTGGCTCTTCCTGTTCCTCGGCCAGTGGGTGGGGTGTTGCACGTTGGATCAGCTCAAGTACTTCTGCAAGCACACCAGGAACCATCGCACGGGGGCCAAGGATCGTGTGCTGTTCCTGACGTACATCAGTATCTGCTTACAGCTCGATCAATGCGGCCCTTAGATCGTCCATATATTCTTCTGTTTCCCCCGTTGTGTTTGTGATGTGCGAGTGTTCCCTCCGCCGTGTTAGTGATGTGACTGTTGTTGTGGTTTAGGGTCGGTTTGCTTGTTAGTTTCACCGCTGGATGAGTTGCATTAATTAACAAGTCTGTTGGTCTTTTATTAACGAGTATAATTGTTGTTGTTCATCGTTTATATCTTTTATTAAAAAGATATTAATTATTCGGTTATGATATTATTCTGTTTGTTAAACTGACCTTGTCATACAATGTATTAAAAAAATAATTATTCTCATTTTCATATACATAAAAAAACTATTTCCTTGTTATTAACATTTACTAATTAATATGTATCCCATGCCATGCGCGAATGTTACAAAATAAAACTTATCATATGATTATATATATATACTATTTTTTAGAAGAAAATTGTATATATTTAATCGACTTTTATTTTTCACCCTCATTAGAACATAATATAAGTAAATATATCAAATTAAAATATCTTTATTTTCATATTTATAATCATCCAGATATAATTCTAACCGAACAAGTAGATTAACAATCTACATATGCTAAGTAATGAAATAAATTAAAACTATTTAATTATTTTTATGCTGGTAGATTATTTGTTTATTTTATTTGGATGACAATAGATTTATTCTTACACTAAGAGTATATTTATTTCACTATATGCATGGATTTGATATATTATTTGTTATTTTATATCTAAAAAGGTATATCTTGAGATATTTTTAGTTACATAAATAGAAATATAAAAGAACATATCTTGAGATACTTTTAGGATTGTTGAGGGATACGAAGGGGTGGAGTGATAAATGGACGAATGAAATTAATTAAATCATATTTAATTATATTTTTTATTTAAGTTAACAGTGGTGAGATGGAATAGCTAAGCCCGTCAAACACCACATTTTTTATTTCATCAAATTGGTGGAATGAGAATGAATAGATAATTTTAGACCAAAGTAATTCCTCTTTTATTATCAAATGAAATCATTTCTCTTGTTACCAAATTAAATCACCTCTCTCCCCCTTCTCTCTCTCCCAATTTAACATTTTTTATTTTTTAAAAAAGAGAAAAATAAATTAAGTGGTAAAGTAATTATTTATTACTCGTTATATATCAAATAAAATATAAATGTTTATTTGAAATAAATATAAATATACTAATTAAAATAATTTAATACTAATATAATATCAACCAAATCGGAATGTAAAACTCAAATTCGGTCGGGTCTCAATAAAATGAGACCCAACCTGACCTAGTTGTCCATTCGATTGGACAAAAGTTTCAAAAAATTCGGGCCGATGCGGGCTAGGACGACCAGGTCGTCGTCTCGGCCCGTGCTCACTTCTAATTAACTATTATAAATACTTTAAATATATAATGAAGGGCAAAAATAACTTTTTTACAAATAAAACCTTCCTTAACCCACCCCATGTCTTATATAATTTATTATCCAAACATGAACTTTTTAATGACACACTACATTTCACCACCCGGTCACTCACCATACCGCTTCACCTCATCCTTCTATTAGTTATTTGTCAAACAAACTCTTAAGATGGGTGGAGTGGAATAGCTAAGCTCTTCAAACATCACATTTTTCATTCCACCAAATGAGGAGGAATAAATAATTTTAGACCAAATTAATCTCTCTTTTATTATCAAATAAAATCATTTATCTTCTTACCAAATTAAACCTCATCTCTCTCTCTCCCAATCTATCATTTTTTTTAATTTTTAAGATAGATGAATAAAATAGTTTAAAAAAATAAAAAAGAATAATAAATTAAGTGGTAAAATAATTATTTATCGCTCATTATATATCAAATAAAATATAAAATTTTATTTAAAATAAATATAAATATACTATTTAAAATAAGTTAGTACTAAAATAATATATTCAATCGGGTCGGGACGTAAAACTCGAATTCGATCCCGACCTGACCCAGCCGGGTCTCAAAAAAGTGAGACCCGGTCCTGACTCAATTAACTATCGGGTCGAAAAAAATTTTGAAAAATCAGAGCCATTGCGGGTGAGGGCGACCAAGTCGTCCCAGCCCATGTTCATATCTAATTAACGATTATAAATATTTTAAATAAATAATGAAGAGAAAATATGACTTTTATATAAATAAAATCTTCATTACCCCACCCCACATCTTATATAATTTATTATTGAAACATGAATTTTCTAATCACATCACACTTCACTACCCCATCACTCACCACGCCACCCCACCACGTTCCTCCATTAGTTATTTCCCAAACAAACCCAAAGGTTGATGGAGTCATGAACGTGAAATATATTGGATATCAATGAAAAAGAGAATAGATAAGAAAAAACATTCTGATGGATGCATTTTACAACATTTATTTTTATTTTAATAATTTTTCCATAGCATGCATTATTTAATTATTTACATTTATTTCCTTTTCAAATAGGCAAACACCTAGACCTAGGTGTGTGTTTGCAAGAAAATCCATTACATTTGGTGAAAAAAATCCTTATGAAAAAATATGGAGCAAAATGGAATATAAATGGTCAAAGATAAATTTAAAATGTGACTATAATGGGTAAAATTCCTCGAGAAAAATTTGGAGTGAAAATGGAACAAAATGGTCGAGGATCAATTAAAAATGTGATTGTAACGAGCCGTAGCATATGTGTCACTAACATGGCCTCGAAATTTATCAGTCGTAAATAGCTCCTAATGGCCACGCCAGCAGTAGAAGTAGAGCACAAGTTTTTAAGGGGTCTCACAAAAGCTTATTGTCAGCAATAGTAATCTTTAACGGGTCGTTGTAGTGTCTTTACGACACATACAAAAGATGGAAGTTAAGTATAACAGGCCATTACTGAAAACTCATGGTACTCGCATAATGGACTGAAGATTAACACACTAATATTGTGGGGTGTAATGTTACTATCACGATGCTCACATAATGGTCGTAAGAGCTCAGGAAAGTTTACGAGTCATAAATTCCTTTTAGCAACCCGTGATAAGAGATGATACGACTATTTCAGCATCTCACGCACCGTGAAGAAGCAATCGAAATTGGGAAAAAATCATTACAGACCGTGAACAACATATAATGATCATAGCAAGGAAAACTTACGAGTCGTGATTCTGAAGGCATGACATGTACAGAAGCTCCGAACTGAATCAAGCCGAGTTACGAGACGTTATCACATCATCATGGGCCATTATGGAATACACTCCGACTCAAGGTTTGTTCAGGCTGTGAAATGCACATTATTGGCCATTAATTTTGCCTTTTTGTCGATTGATATTTTAGAAGATTTTTTATTACACCAAGACTCTAGAATGTTACCTAATTTTTTAAGGATTTATCGGGATCGTAGTTACTCAAAAGAGGAATGAATTGAGTAGTTTAACAATCCAATTGAAGTCTAATCTGAATTTACTTGTTGTCTCAAAACTCTATGGAACCCCTAAAGAACCCTGGAGACTATAAATAAGAGACTTCAGAAGCAAAAAAGTTTGTGCTTGCAGCCTAGGGAGTTGTCCCATATTGTAGAGAAAGAGACTTTGAAATCTAAAGATCAATCAAAGGATAAAAGTTGTGCAATAACTCTTCATTTGTGTTGTGCAACGGTCCACAGGTCCTAAAGGATAAAAGAGACTTGGATGCTTTTTTATTTTATTTTTATAGTTTAATATTTGTTGTAATAGAGATTTTGAATTCTATTTAATAAGGAAAAACTGTTTGAACATTGTTATCGATGGAGTTAATTAAACTTTTCTATTTCTTTTGATTATGCATATGGCCACCTCTAAAAACCATTTATCGACTATACAAATTAATCAGTTGGTGATCTGTTCATTCATATGAAAGTGTTGTATTTGCATACATATGTTTGATATGATTTAAATGATATTGACTACAATTAGAGTGTGATGATTCTGATTAGAAAATTGTATATATATTATATATATATGAAAATACTAATTGTGATATTATAATTATGGCATATCTTTTCAAGCCTCCCCGAATTGATTAGATGGTAACGTTATCGACTTACTGAATTATTTTAGCTCATAATGTTGTTTCTAATGTTGTGATGCATGAGGCATGTTTTAGATTATTCCTACATGCACAAGTCACGAAAGAAATGTTGGTATATATGGGAACATGGCCTTGACTTGATAGGACGCGTTAGAAAATCATGTGGGTCAAGGTCTAAAGCGGACAATATCCTATGCAAGGAAAAGGATGTTACATATGATATTAGAGTCACTCTGTGTGAGCCTCTGTGCATAGTGAGATGCAATCACTCAACAAGGACGTCGAATCCCTTAAGAGGGAAGGATGCATGAGGTATGTTTTGAATTAATTTTACATGCACAAGTCACGAGAGATATGCTGAATATATATGAGAACATGACCTTAGCTTGATATGATGCGTTAGAAAATCATGCAGGGGTGTTACATAAAAATGTGTCTTTCAATATCAGAGTAGTGCAGCAGCTCACCTATGCTTTGCAGAATATTGTCCGCTTTACCCCCTCCCCTCGTTTATTATTTTTTTTATGAGTAATGCTATTTTCGATATTAGATTGCAAATTTGTAAGAAGGATAATTAGTTTCAGTAATATTATTACTCTGATAACTTATCTTTTACTATAGAATTGAAGCACACATAATACGTGTTCAATAACTTGTTGTTTGCACTAAATTTCGTATGATCTATTATCATGTCTAGCGTTGTGGGTGAATGATTTCTTAGGAGATACATATGAATGTATTTTAGCTCTTTGTAAAGCTGTTAATTGACTCGTCGTTTGCCGTTTTATTTGGAGTAGAGATGATTTACTTGTATTGGAGAAATAGATATTTTAAGTATTAATCCGTCCCATCATTGTCATAAAAAGTATGATAAATAATAAAATAATAACTATTAATTTATCTTTAATCATATCATCTTGCCTCACGTGCACATACAAATTATCGCATGAATGGAGAAGGGGAAAGTGGAGAACCCCTATGAGCGAGGACATAAATCACTATTTTTGCTTGGTGCAGGACAGGAGGGCATGAGGTTGGGACATTATATATATAGAGAGAGATAATAGATAGATATATAGAGAGAGAGATAATAGATAGATAAAGAGTCCTAGGGTCAAGGTCATAAAAAATATCTTTGAAGAGTTATTATTGGTTTTCATTTAAATATATATAATAATAATAATCAGTGGCGTGTTATTTATCAAATAATAATTACTAAAAAATTGAGGCGTTATAATTTTGTTTGGGTTTAAATCGGAATAAATGGATGATATATAGAATAGGAAGAAATGGACGTTCTAATTTTGTTATAACCACATGCCACGATTAAGTGGGGCAGTTAACGAAGTCCATTTGATTTAGTTGATAAAAATAATCAATATATTTAAGTGTTGATAAGCAATTTATTGGTTGAAATTACTTTAAGTAAATTCTACATCTCCTTAGCAAACACATTCTAAGTTTAACATTGAGATAATTTTAAACTTCCTTGTAAGCGTTTTGTAAGCTTAACCAAACAGGGTCAAGTCTATTTCGATTATAAAACAAAAGGACTCTTGTCCAGCAATTTGGATCACTTTTATAGGCTTCCGGTCATGGGCATAGTGAAAGTGTTCGACGAGTCGTTGGCACAAGCGCATTGAGGTAGCAATGCAGTCACTTGAGCAATTGGCATTCGAAAGGTCATCCAAAAAATTGTGAGACATCGAAAAGAGTCAGCAATGCAGATTGTCACCCTACCTTCAAGGAACATGTACTATAATTAAGAAGGTTGACTGCATTAAATAGAAATAATAAAATATATAAGGGTTTGGGGAAGAACTAGTCATGTGTACAATGCTACGCATGAATGTGTATGCCAAGTTGTCATGACGATAGTTTCTAAATGTGATATGAATACTTCAAATTAACCGATTACATGTGTAATGAAATTTTGTGAAGAGGACATTCTTCTCAACGCAACGTGACACTTTAGCTTTCACGACTAGATATGTTATGTGACGACTTGCTCGAATGAATAACACATGATCATTCTGACTAGGCAAATGATGCTTGCGATCGACGTCGGTGCCCACGGTCGGAAACTCGGCGCCAATGCACCTGATTGTTGTGCGGCTTGTGAGTGGATGTCCTTTTGCACGTTAGGGCATGTTGCGGCAGAACGAGCAGGGCGTCATTATAGGGGGGTAAGCTTGATTTATTTATATCGGAAACCTTTTGCTAATCCTGCCGGTGATAATGACTATCGCCATGTAAATATGAAATTATTTTCATGATAATAAAACTATTTGTTTTCTTTCTTTCTTGTTGTGTCGGAGATCTGTCCCAACTTTTTTTTATTATATGTTGTAGATTTGTCAACCCTTTAATAAAATTATTTTTCCGGGTTCATGCCTATTTTTATTATATGTTGTAGATTTGTCAACCCTTTAACTCCGCCTATATTTTATAGCCGGTCCTAAGTCCGGATAAAGGAGGAGGGTTGTGTTAGGCCCCGACAGTCAGCATAAAATCCTGTCGAATCTTATGAACATGGATCAACGAATATATTGTGTTAATGCTAGGTCGTTACCCGTAAGTAACGCGCTGTACAGCTCGGGTACAGTGATAAGAGAGCAAGAGCCGCTGCATCCTCGCTTGAATGCAGTGTTAAATGAGCAAGGGCTACCGCACTTTAATGGACGGAGGCGGTTAAAGAAGCTAATTCATGAGACTAAAGTCAGATTAGGTTCTTGGAACATTGGGACGTTGAATGGGAAGCGCCTCGAGGTGGCACAAGTAATGGACCAGCGTAAGATTAGTATCTTATGCTTGCAAGAAACTATATGGGTAGGAGAGGGAAGTAAAGATATTAGGTTAAATGGTTCCAAACTTTGGTACACAGGTAAGGTAAATGGAAGGAATGGTGTTGGTATTATCGCGGATGCGGAATGGAAGAAGAATATTGTGAAAGTTAAAAGGATTGAGTATCGAATCATATCCGTGAAAGTAATTATTGGAAAGGAGACTATGAACATTATTAGTGCATATGCACCCCAAGTAGGAGCAGAATCACATCTCAAGGAGAAGTTTTGGGCAGATATGGAGGGTTTGATGGAAAGTATACCAACAACCGAGAAAGTTTATATTGGGGGAGACCTTAATGGACATGTTGGTAAAGAGGCAGGACCACATGCAAGGGTTTATGGTGGTTTTGGTTTTGGGGAGTTGAATGAGGAAGGACAAACTATTATTGATTTTTCTTTAGCATACGACCTTAAGATTATCAATACTTATTTTAGGAAGAGAGATGAACATTTAATCACATACAAAAGTGGAACTCATAGGTCTCAAATCGATTTTTTCTTGACAAGAAATACTGATAAAAGACGCTGTACTAATTGCAAAGTAATTCCTGGGCATGGGGTGACTACACAATATAGATTGTTAGTTCTTGATATGCAAATGAAATGTATAAAACCAAAATCTCGAACAGTTTTTGATCGAAAGATCAAGTGGTGGTAGTTAAAGGGGAGAAGCGAGAGACTTTTAGAAGTAAGTTATTAAAGGAAAGTGTGTGGGAGCTAGAAGGAGATGCTAGTATCATGTGGGAGAATGTGGCAAAAAAGGTTGAAATGGTTGCTAAAGCCATTTTAGGAGAATCAAAAGGTTTTGGACCACGAGATAAGGAGACTTGGTGGTGGAATGAGGAGGTCCAAGAAAAGGTGCGTAATAAGAAGAATTATTTTAAGGCGATACACTTGGACAATAGTTCTGACAATTGAAAAAAGTATCGTTTGGCGAAAAAGAAGGCTAAGAAGGCAGTTAGTGATGCTCGTGCTAAAGCATATGAGGAGTTTTATAAGGAGTTAAGGACAAAGGCTGGTGAACAAAGGATTTACAAGATTGCAAGGAATAAAGAGAAGGAGTCGAGAGATTTGGATCAAGTAAGATGCATAAAAAATAAAGTTGGCAAGGTTTTAGTTACTGAAGGAGATATTAAGAACAGATGGAAATAGTATTTCTATAAGCTATTTAACGATGGATGTGAGGGTTCCCGTTGTGATTTGGAGGACTTGACAGTTAGCGAATGTGAGCTTAATAGGTCATTTTATCGTAGAATTAGAGTCTCGGAGGTTAGCGAAGCTCTTAAGAAAATGGAGAATGATAAAGCCGTTGGACCGGATGGTATACCGATTGAAGTTTAGAAATGTTTAGGAGAAAAATGTGTGTTGTGGTTATGTAAACTATTTAATGAGATTTTACGGTCGAAAAAGATGCCTAATGATTGGAGATTAAGTACATTAGCTCCTGTTTACAAAAATAAAGGGGATATTCAGAATTGTGCAAATTATAGAGGGATTAAACTTATGAGTCACACAATAAAATTATGAGAAAAAATGATTGAGCATAGATTGAGAATGTAGACTAGTATTTCTGAGAGACAATTTGGGTTCATGCCAGGAAGATCCACTACAGAGGCGATTTATTTACTAAGGGGGATGATGGAGAAGTATCGAAATAGGAGAAGAGACTTACATATGGCTTTCATTGACTTAGAGAAGGCGTATGATCAGGTACCAAGGGATGTACTTTGGAAAGCCTTGCAAAAGAAGAGGGTGAGTGTTGCCTACATTAAGGTAATACAAGATATGTACGATGGGGCATTAACTAGGGTTATGACACCCGGAGGTGAGACAAATGAATTTTCTATAGGAATTGACCTACATCAAGGATCAGCTTTAAGCCCGTATCTATTTAACTTAGTTATCGATGCTATAACCGAGAGTATCACAGAGGAGGTACCTAAGTGCATGCTATTTGCGGATGATATAGTACTTTTAGCGGATTCAAGAGAAGAGATTAATATAAAATTAGAAATATGGAGAAATACGTTGGAGTCAAAGGGTTTTCGTTTAAGTAGGAATAAAACAGAATATATGCATAGCAATTTCACAAATAAACAACTTAGAGACGATTTGAAAGTTAGGCTAGGAGAGAATATAATTTCTCAAGTGACAAAGTTTAAATATTTAGGATCAATTGTAAGACAAGATGGTGAGATTGATGACGATGTTAATCATAGAATTCAAGCTGGTTGATGTAAGTGGAGGAAAGCCACTGAAGTTCTTTGTGATAGAAAAGTACCCAATAAAATTAAAGGAAAATTCTATCGTACTGCTATAAGGCCAGCAGTGTTATATGGTAGTGAATGTTGGGCTATGAAGGGACAACATGAACGTAAAGTGGGGGTAGCCGAAATGAGGATGTTGAGATGGATGTGTGGTCATACAAGATTAGATAAGATTAGGAATGACCATATACGTGAACGAGTCGGAGTGGCTCCTATTAGTGAGAAAATGGTAGAGAATCGTTTGAGATTGTTTGGTCATGTTTAGAAAAGACCATTAGATGCGCCAGTAAGAAGAGTAGATCAAATAATTTGAAGTCCGATTAAAAGAGGGAGAGGGAGGTCAAGGCGGACATTTGGCGAACTAATAGAGCAAGATCTATTGGTGAATAATATATCGAAAGGTTTGATTACTAATAGAGCGGAATGACGTCGTATGATCCATGTAACCGACCCCACCTAGTGGGATAAGACTTTGTTGTTGTTGTTGTTATGCCTTCATGGTAAATTTAGTATCGCAACTCATTTATATTTTGGATGGCTCTCATTTTTCGGTGAATTCAGTTCTCACTGTAAGAAAATTTTACTGCCATTACATTACAGCTAAAAGGTAACGTTCAAGTTTCATTCCCACTAAAACGGGCCAATTGCTTCCAATGACAAAATTACTATGCAATTTTCACTATGTTAAAATCAAGATCTGTAGTTTGATCCACCGGAGGGAGCTGATACTTTTCATCATTTAACTAAGTAATTAATTAGCAAAAAGTTATTTATGGGTTTGATCAAATGAATGCCTCGTTAAATCACTCAAATCATTCGCATTGACTTTGTAATTGTACTATCATATCTTGACTTTGTAATTGTTACTATCAAATTCCAGGGCAGTTCCCATGGGTAGATTATTCAGTCTATTTCATGTAATGAATAGTTCCAATCGCGAATCACAACCATTTTAAATAAATGTCACACAATAATAATTAAATATAGTGCCAAAAGCATTTAAAGAAGCAACTGGCTTTTTTTTCCATTGTTCTTCGACTCTGAAGAATGGTTAGGCTTGAAGAGGCGACCCGGGGGAGTTGAGGAGACAACCTGAAAATTAAAAATATGACAGGGAGGACAATCGGCGGCGAGGCAACCTGGACCTCGCTCTCTCCCTCTCTCAGATCTCTTCTCTCCCTCTCTCGATGATCTCTTCTCTCCCTCTCTCGATCTCCAGCAAGGCGAGGGCGACCGACGAAAGCCACAGCAACCTGCTGCCATTTAGGAAATCCTCAACCGCTAGATTAAATCTTGGCGATATCCGATAAGATTTGATCTGAGGGGATGAGGATGGATCCGCTTCACACCTTCATTATATTTATATATATATATATATATATATATATAACTCCGCCTATATTTTATAGCCGGTCCCAAGCCCGAATAAAGGAGAAGGATTGTGTTAGGCCCCGACAGCCAACATAAAATCATGTCAAATCTTATGAACATGGATCAACGAATATATCTATTGGTGAATAATATACCGAAAGGTTTGGTTACTAATAGAGCGGAATGGCGTCGTATGATCCATGTAGCCGACCCCACCTAGTGGGATAAGGCTTTGTTGTTGTTGTTAAAAAAGAAAACAAGTAAATTGGAATATCAGATAAATAAAAATGGAATTTCAAGTTTGGTGACATGCCAGCCAGAGGAAACGAATACCATCAACATCAGTCACCAGTACTGGGACGAGTTAAATCCACAAAATGTCACTAAGAGTTATAGGTTTTTTTTCCATAAGATATCTCCACAATCTTAAAAGAAAAGAAACATTTGCAAAATAACGGCAATAAATAATTTCAAACAAAATTCAACCGGACATAATCCAACTGACTTTTGTTTTCAATGCTAGCAAAAGGCTGTTAAGACAAAATTGCAGAGCTCAGAACTCAACTGTCCAAACTGTCTACTGATATGCCCTAAATAAAGAGAGCTCAAAACATCTGACCCCCCATCTCCCAAAAAAAGACTGATGAATAAAATGTACAGGCGGTCGACAAGGCAAATGCTATTTACACTCTGAAACATTCAGCCCTACTCACTCCTCGATGCTTTGGATCTCACCCATCATTATCCTGTTACTAACTACGTTAAAGCCTAAAGCTGACAGACTCACCTTGTGCCCTTTCTTACCCTTCTTCTTAGTTCCTCCCCCTCGGGCTGTCTCATCATTTCTGTCATCCGGACCTCCATCGTCATCTCTACTGACTGTTAGGTTAGAGTTTCCACGTCTTTTACTATCACTTGATGAGATGTTGCTCTTTTGGGCCTGGAAGGCGATCTCAATCACATCAGGCGACAAGAACTCTTTGTAGTTCAGGAACTTGTCAATGAACTCGTGGTTGCGATCCAACGAGCCAAGGTTTTCTCTCAGTAGCATTTCAGCTTCCGAGGTAGACTGCTTAATGCAAAATTCTAGAAAGCTTATATCTGCAATGATTTCACAACTGAATTACTAGCTGTTTATTCATGCAATAGAATAAAAACTTGAACCGTTGAAAAGAAAATATATTAGGTTTAGATTTGACATGAGAATATTTACCATTGGTGCCTGTAAGCTTGACCCACTCATTCTGACACCAATTCCTGAAATCCAATGCCTCTGAAAATAAGAGTGAAAAAGATCATATTAGGCTTAATGTAATATCTTTCTGAATAATGTGAGATCGTTTCAATAACTTTACCAGAAGATTTCATCACAGAATCCACCCTCCCTTTGGAAGCTGCCCTACTGGAAGCAACTGTTGTGGAGAGAGGATTGTCCACTAAAACTTCACCAGAAGGCTTCCCTCGACTTGGTGCTCCAGGGGCCCCTTTTGCAGGGCCTCCTTTAAGTCCTAAACTGCCTGCACTAGAAAGCGATGGGAAATCCAACCTGCTTAAAAACAAAATAATTTAGCGATCAAAATTATGCATACAAATGCACCATTTTAGAGCAAGCCTGAGACATGAAATAGAGAAAAGATAACACTGACTTATGGATAACACATCAAGTTAGATAAACAAGGACACCAGACCTGTAATCATGAGATAGATGGCCCAACATTGCAGACAGTATAACAGTTACCAATTAATCAAATATAGCTATCAAAACCAAATAAAGTTCAAATAGATAAAAGAAATTGAATGCTTAGCAAAAGTACAAAAGAAACAATTCAATAGAATAAAAAGTGAATTTAAATTATTAACTTGGCAACCAGAAAAGGTTGAACTGCAGCTAAGATCATGATCTGCATCCCTGAGATGCCAAACAGAGAAGCAATCCCTTAGCTTGTTTGCCAATTTTCATGATGCAAGAAGTGAGAAATACTACATCTGTAGTAAGTAATGTATGATCCAGTTTCAATTTTTTAATATAGCATTAGGAAAACTGTAATTATACACAGAACTTCGCTGGAAACTTCAAATGTTATTTCAAGATTCATAGAGTATTTTAACACTAGTGACCTGCATAACTGCATGAGTAGAAATCATAGATATAAACTTAAAGCAGAGGCGAAAGAAAGCGAATCAGGATAAAGGATAAGACATACAATTTCACAAAGGCAGCTAATTAATCGGATCCAGTAGGAAGAAAGTAAAGTAACTATCTAAAATAATATATTAACAACAGCTCATGTAGTGCTGTATACAACTAATTTGACAAGCAGGAAAATGGTTATGCACGAATAAAAGATGGCAAGCAGAAACAACATGAAATTAGGAATAAATCATCAAAATCACAGGGGAAACAAAGGTACATGAATAATAAAATGAAACATGAGAAAAAAATTCTGAGATAACCAAGCTAAGCTTAGTGACATCAGTGAGCATGAAAAGCTTTGGCTTGGCCTGAAATGGCAAGAAATGGAGTTCGAGTGTAGAGTAAGGAGTTGAACAAAGAAGGAAGATTGATCTAATGTACCAGAACATGGAACAACAATACCTACAAGTGAGCAAGGAATGTCAGAAAAAGAAAAATTTTTTTGAGGAAAAAGGATGACCACCAAGTTTGTGGGTGTTTTGTGGATGTCAGAAAATATAACACGTTATTTTTCACTAGAGAGCATATGTACTATAAATATCAGAGAAAAAAAACAGAAATTGATACGCAGCAGCGCTACTTTTATTGGACAATGTAACAAAAACGTGTAACGCTACTGTTGAAGACATTTTTTTTAAAATAGAGAAATATCAATAGGTAAACATAAAAGCTAGACAAAATGAATCTATGAACTCCATTGTCAATCCTTTTTATGGAGAAAGTTCCATGTTTAGATTATTGGCATCAGATTACATAAACAGAAAAGGTTTCCGGGCAAATGGTGTCAATTTAATCAAAAGATTGTGTCGAAAGCAACAAATAGAAAAATGATGTAACACGGAACTTCAAATTGGATAGATTTGTATTAGCAATAATAGAATCTAAAAGCAAGTTCAAAGAGCATACCGCTTGGGTTCTGGTTTTAGTTGTTCAAGTGGACCCCAGAATAGATCATCCTCAACTTTAGGCCTTGAGCTAGTTGCAACTTCTGAACTTATTTGGCTAGGTGATACAAGATGTGACGGAGAGGACCCAGAAACCTGCCAAGAAGCTCCACTTCCGCGACCAGAACGATTTGATTGAACCTTTGCAGGAAGTGGAACTGAGATTGGAACCTGTTGTGGCATTGAAACTGCTTTCTTCTCTTGTTCCCTCAAAATATCTCTTAAAGAGGTTGGTTTCTGAGATTTTCCGGAATCCAAAGACCAAGCTGGAGTAGATGATGAACTTGACTGATCCCCTTTCCAAGGAACAAAATCTCCTAAAGATGGACCAGAAGAAGGAGCAGGTAATGATTCTTTCTCATGATGCACCTGACGGTGACTTTTTCCCTTGTCAGTAAGGACTAGGGCAGCAGATGTATCAACAGAACCAACCGGTGATGGGATTTTAACTGCAGAAGCTTTAGATTTGGAAGCCTTTCTACGACTTTTTCTAGTATCTTTGGCCTCAACAAAGTCATCACCGTCAGCAGTTGACGGATCCAGTTGGGAAACAACTGGTACATGTAGTGGTGCTGTTAGGACCATTTCTTTTGTAGCCAATTGTTCTGTATTTACTTCGTTAGTGTTGGCTAAAACTTCTTCAGCCAATAAATCATGTAACTGGCTTCTATTTGCATTCAAATTTTTTTCAGAAGTGGACAGGGCAGATGTACTGTTAAACATTTGATTAGTAGCTTTGTTAGATTTATTTTCTGAGTTGATAACTGCAGCCCAAGGGGCTGCCAAACTACTTGGAGTGACTAATGGAGCAATTTCAGATGATGCCCCTTCCTTTTGCGCCCTTAACTGCTCCTCCTGCTGAATCTCCAAAAGAGATTTAGGCTTCACCCCAGGTGCAGATTTCCAAGCTCGTTGGCTTGGTTGAGTTACTGTCGCTCTACCATCTAGCATTGCTTCAGCTTCCCCTTCAACAACCTTAGATTCATGGTTATTTGATTTTTCCGGATCCTCAGGCTCAGCAGAAGATAGGACAGAATCATCCACACCTACTACTAGGTCTTCATCATCTTTTTGCAACTTCGTTTTCATGTCACCAGCATCAATTAGGTTGTAAGATTTTGACTCTGTTTTGGATTTCTGTCCAGAAACAACCTTGGATTGTCCCTTTCCATTATCAGCAGCTAATTGTGTTTTTGAGCTTTTTTGCTTTCTTGATTTCTTTTCTGAAGACTTCTTGGAATCTCGTGATCCTGTATTATTTGCTTCTTTCTGTGAAGGCAATTCAACAGAGTGCTGATCAGGAAGTTCTTCTGAAGAAATCTTCAAGTCATGAACTTTATCAGATATAGAAGATCCAAGATCAGAAGATACTTGGCCAACAGATTGCAAATTGTTTAAATCTTTAGAACCATATGGTGCAATCAGTTCATCGGTCTGAGATGTCAAATCTACTTCGTGCTCAGTATCAATATTGCTTGGACCCTGACTCAACTGTGTAATCGAGATATCTTCGTGCTTGTTCAACACTTCTTCCAAGGGTACACTCTCCATGACAACTGGTGTTTGAATAACAGAATCTTTGAGACTGTTATCATTGTGTCTAGGAATAGAAGAATCTGGCTCTCTAGACAGAGAAGATCGTTCAAAGACTTGGTGTGGCAAAGGAAGATTGATAGGTTGAGATGCTAGTGAATTAACATCTGGGCTACCTTGCATAGCAGCATTTTGAAGATAAGATGGCTGTCCAGAATTGAGGTTAGCAGCAGATATTTGCTGATTAATTTGGAGGGGTTCATGCACTCTCGAAAGCCCAAAATGTTCCATAGAATGATTGACCGCTGGAATGGAAGCATCAGCTTGACCAAAGGTGGAATCAACAAATTGTTGATGAGCCTGCTGACCTGATAGAACCTGATTAAGCAGCAGCTGTTGTTGTTGCTGCATCAACAACTTCTGTTGCTGCTCCTGTTTTTGCTGCTGTTGAAGCAATATGATCTTATCCAACACAGAAAGTTGAGGGGAAACAGACATCTGAGATTGCAACTGAAGTTGTGTTAGAAGATACTGCTGTTGGAGTAAACTTAACAGCTGCGGATCTTGATATACATCAGATGAAGGCAACTTTTCAGGTGCATGAAAACTAGAAGAAATATCACCATGTTGATTGATTAAATGAGATAAAGATGACTGATTTGTGGCTAGTGAATTCTGCTGTTGTATGCCAAACCCAATTTGGGAAGTGCCAGATGACTGATTTGTGGCTAGTGAACTCTGATGCTGCATGCCAAACCCAATTTGGGAAGTGCCAGAAGCCATAATTGGGTTATGATGTAGACCTAACTGGTCATGTGAGACCCCAATGCCATGAATAGCATTAGCATGATTTCGAGGTTCATTAAAGTTTGACCACGATGCTCCATTATTTGCAGCTGGTTGAGATTTATCTGCTGCAGCTTGCAGAAGAGATAACAAATCAACCTGCTGAGAAGGTTGCAGAGGGCGTGAGGTTTCTTCTGGCTGCATGACCTTAGAATAGGGATCTGAAATCCTCTCCACCGATGATGTCACAGGAATAGCATCCCTCACTGACCAATATGGCAGAGGATTTGATGTTCTCTGCCTCTCCAACAACCTTGTCTGGGCAGAAAGATAATTCACATCTCTCCCACTTTCTCCCCCCATGTTAGGAATAATACCAGTAGATAAATTTGCACCAAGTTCTTGAATACCTGCATTTTAAACAGGAGATAGAATGAAGACTGCTCTCTACAGTAAATAGAACAAGAGATAAGATTAACCCCTACAGAAGACGAGTTAAAGGTGTAAAAGCTAACTGTAAATGGTCGCTACTCAATTTTATATCATATTCGAACAAGTTAGTGATGTAACCAACCTCTAGTGAAAGTGATGTTTTCCTTTGACGAAGTTACAACGTTACCGGACATCAATGATTCCAAAAACCGACTTTGTGCTTCAGTTGTAACATCATGCATTCCTCTTCTTTCATTTTTAAGCTTATCGAATTCGCTGGGACCTGTTTGAACATTGCTAGAACCACCAATTTTCAGCCTATAGGACTCTTCTAAAGTGTCAATCTGTTTGGCCGTTGCAAAGCCAGGAGGAGGTCTTGCCTTCATTCGCAGGTGCGGCATAACATCTCCAAGTAGAGAAAATGGAGTGTCAGGTGGAGAATTAGCAGGTCGGACTAGCAAGTCGATACCAAAATACCCTGCCTCAAACCACCCAATGAGATCACTTCCAGAAAAGGGACCTTGAATTTGACCTTGTGGATCTTTATAGTATAAGGAAAGATCCTCTGGCGATGGATGGGGCTGCAACTTCCTAGAAGTTAAGACATCCCTGGAATTGAAGGAATCTTCACGAATAAGCCTAGCTTTACTTTCTTCCATAATCTCAGGAGGTGGTTGTCTGCTTCTGGGATCAGTTTTTGCATTTGACTGATGACCAAACACCTCAAAATTCTGCCATTGCCTTTCATCTTTATAAATAGTTGAGTTAATATCAGTGTTACTCTTATAATCAGTTCTCATATCCTTCTGGAAAGGGGGCAAGCCCATATACGATTCTCTTGATCCAACATCAGCAGTGACATCTTTCCAATCACGTGAGGATCTCTGAGTGTTGCCCCCAGTCATCTGAGATCTCTGTGGAACAATGTAGGGAGAACTTTCTAGCTTGTTCACATCTCTAATAGCTGTCTCATCTGGGAGAACAGAATATAAGAAAAACAAGAATTGGAAACTAATAAAAGAAAAAAACATCGCAAAATCATTGTTAGCAGAAAAGATAGAATTACACATGCATGGTACCACGCTAAAAAAACCTTCTAATGAATATCAACATATCATGCCAGGTAAAAGTTCTTGCAAGAATACAAGGCATATAAACTATATTCGAGGACACATAAATGTTGACTGCTAACTAACAATAAACTCAAAAATTAGATTGTTCAGGGATTGCACAATGCATGTTGAAAAATATTTTCTTGGGGTGCATGCTGACATTATTCATGGAATTTCTGATGCTAGATCCATAATAAAAATCTTATTGTTCTAGTAGAAATGAAACAAAAGATAAAGTATAACTAGTAAACTTATTGCATGAGCTCTGTCAGCAGTAGATACAGTGTTGAAATAATATATCATTATGGACACTATGAGATGCCTCAAAATAGAACCAGTTATTGTCCAATGAGAATAACTGAACAAATTTTACTAACTCCAAAAAAAGTGTTCAATCACTGTTTAAAGCTCCATATAACCTTTATATGAACCAGAAGACAACCAAGATCGATCTTGGAAAAAAAAAGAAAGAGCACGTTGGGAACACACATTGTATTCATTGAATCCACTAATGCATGAAATTCACATTAAAGGAAAGGTTTTACTTTTAATATCATTTGTTTTTAAATATTAACAAAGTAGTGTTCAAGAAGCTAGCAATTCTCACCTTTGATTTCAGTAAGGTTATCAATCCTAGAAATATCCCCAGCAGTAGTAACCTCATCTCGAACAACTGTTGAAAGGGACAAAGTAACAATAAAAAATGTGCAAAATAGGAAAAGATTCATAAAGGGTGTGAAGTTGCCTCTAACCTAATTTTGGTCTTGATGAGGATGAATCAGTTGTCTTTCCAACTGAACCATCTTTTGATAGTTGAGATGCACCACTGTTAACGATATCCCCCTTGTCAATTCCTTTCAAAACAACCTACACAAAGAAAAAAACAAAATGCAAAGTAAGATAAATGACAAAAAAAGAACAAGGATAACACAAATACGCCTGAGATGATTACCAATTCTTCGGAGGTAGGAGCAAAAAGTGCCAGAGGCTCCAAAGTTTCCTCTTGCATTAGAGATGGAACTTCAAGAAAACAATCTAATGGCTTTGGACTTTTCACGTCAGTTGACCTGTATATGTCAAGCAATTTCATCCTTGTATATCTAAAAGTAGGGGGATCCCCAGATGTACCATCCAATTTCTCGTTGAAAGAATGATGTGTCCGGGCAACAAAGTTGCTTATAGTACTTGTACTCGAGTTAAGCCTTCCACGACCAGCTGATAATGCTGATGTCCCATTTTCTGTCCTCCCTCTACCATGAGAAAAGAGAGAATCGTGTCTGCCTGACGCAGTGGACTGATCATGAAAGGAGTCACCCCTACCACGACCTACAAAATAGTTAGACCTCCATGAACGAGAATGATGGTCATCTCTTTCTATCTCCCTCCCCTGAGTGTTTATGTCCTTTCCTAGACCACTTTGGTAAGGTATTGCTTTGTCATGAACCCCATCACCATCTCTCCTGGAGTCCACTCGCTTGTCACGCCAATTTTCAGACTCCTTATCATCTGGACCCCAGCGAGTGTTCCATTTGCTTTCACGGCGCTGATCACCATCCCTGTTATTAGAATCATTCCACTTCTCGGCTGGAGCACGGCGTGCTTCACCAGTTTGCTTGTTCGAAAACTCTGACCAGCGATCCACCCTGCGAGTGGTTTCACTAGGTTCTTTCTCTCCCTCCCACCGTTTATCTCGGCGAACAGAATTTGTTTCTCTTTCTTCTTCGCGCCAGCGATCCCAACGTCCAGATTCTAATTCATGTGAAGATGGCTTGAATGCACCCATTTTCTTTCCAGAACTATAGACGTCTTCATTATCTACTGATAATTTCAACGCGTCTGAACGACTTCCATGATGAGGGTTGAGTTCCTGCATATATTACAGGAAGCAAAAACCATCAGAAAACCACAAGAATGACACTTTGACCTAGAAGAAAAGAAGTTTCTTAGTAAAGGACACATTGCCATTAAAACTCTAAGCTTTGTTCTATGCATCTATTCTCAGTAAAGATATAATATTTCATACTAAGATAATATATGAGGCCAAAAAGGAAAAAAAAAGGAAGTGTCACTCTTACTGCGTATGTAAAACTAACCTTGTTATCCCCAGCCCTTGGAAGAAGCCATTGAGGAGAAAGAGGTATGGGATCGTTGTCAGATTCATGCATGTCTGTATAATTCAAAAAAAGTTAAACTAGTGTAGCACAAAGGCGCAGCCATGACACAATTTTGTTATGGAACTACATAACTCTAAAATCACACAGAAAAACTTACAAACGAAATTGTAAAAGATATATATAATGTGAAGGCAAGCAATCAATCAGATTTATAAACATAATAGCTACACGTATACAGGACGGAAAAAACAAAAAATAATCTTTTCAACAACACATCTTACAGAGTTGGAAAGGTAACCTGTATGTAGCACTAATCAGTATTAAATTTGCACAGCTCAAAATAACTTCGGAAGTTTCTTACAGGTTCTTACTCAACTGTAGGTCTAGCCAATGAAACACTCAGAAAAAAGGAAAAAAAACTTTGCGAATCCAGCAAAATACGGACTTAAAGTCTCTACAGAAACACAACAAAATAACACATTTGAGAATGACATAACAAAATATCAACTAAAGGTGTAAAATTTTAGGAAACGTGCTCAACCCATAGCAAAACTACACAAGGTGACTAGAAAATAACACGTCCTACCGCGATTACAAAAAAAAAAAGAAGAAAGTTTTCTCCTTTCCGAACTAAATCATCTTTAAAACTCTCTCCACAAAAGAAACAATCCTGATCCAATGAAAAACAGCAGGAAAAAAAAGGAACCGTAAACGGAAGCGACGTCGGAGAACCGCATCTCGTTCGAGAAAACAGCACACTCGAGTCCAGACACTAAAAGGAAAGGAGGAACGAAAAGATCCAAGACTAGGGTTTCCTCGCCCTCCATGCGCAAAGTGGAGTGGGAGGCAATGGGCGAGAGGAGGACCTCTGGGGTTTTGATGCGGCGGAGGGTCCACGGCGATGACCCGGCGGGAATCAGCGCTGTTCCGGTCGGCCATCGATGTCGGCGGCGGGAGTTGGACGAGGAGGAGGACAAAAAGAGACGCTCGAGCTCGACGAGGGTTTCAGGTGTGGCGATGAGGGCACGGCAAATTGGGGCTCGGGGGGAGCGGAGACGCATAAAAATGAGGAGTTTGGATAGAAGGGAGAACACAAAGCGTCACCGAATGACGTCAGCGGGTTTGGCACGGCTCCAACTGACGATCTCTACCGTCCATCTCGCCCATCGGACGGGTCGTGCGAACGACGGAGGTACGGTACCTTGTTGGGTGTAGAGTTGGGTGGAAAACAAAGTTCTTCAAACCCATTTTTTTTAGATTTTTATTTTTAAGAATTCGATTCATTTAAACGAGTTTGGATTTTGCAATTTTATTAAATTTTTTTTACCCAGTTTGCCCAGGGTTCAACTCATACGAAGCTAAAGAGTGATCGATTCACCATTCCAACTTATCCGATTAAATTTGTTTCGTATACAAATGAAACTTTCTCCAAGGAAAAATGACATTCAGCATTGGGTAGTCAAATGAATGTGTCGCGAACAATTTTCAAATTAGTGTAATTTGACTTCTGTTGCCTCAAGTGAAATTGAATAGGATTTATATAGACATATGGATTGAGACATCTCGATTGAAAAAGAATTGAGACACGATATCTTTCTCAAAATAAATTAAAAAGAAAAGAAATATGAAACAAAAATCATAATCAACGGACTTATATAAGAATAAGAAAGAATTTTTTTTCATTATGCAAATTTATTAATTTGATATGGGTTTAAATTGCACTAGCTGAGGAGCAACTTTATCAAATTCGTTTGGGATATATGGAGGTGTAAACCCAAAAAGATTTAATGTGTAGATTCATGGTTGGATCAATATTTAGTGGTAGATGTTCATTTAAATTATTTAATGATGTCATTATGACATCAAATGACTAAAGTTATCTTAACTTTTTATATTAAGATCTACCATTTCAATCCAACGGTTGGATTACACATGTAAATCATTTATGGGTTTACACGTGCATTTTTCTCAATTCGTTTGGATAATTTTCTTATAACAGAGCATTTTTCAATATTTTGTTTATATTAAATGGCATCCAAAATGAAAGAAAAAGTATTGTTTTTTATAAATTTTCAATAAGCTATTTTTTCTTATTTTAACTTCAAACTATAAAATGTTGATTAACCAAGTGATTTAGTAGATGATATATTACAAAACTTTAAATTTAAAAAAGAATACAAAGTATTTTTCCAAATTATTTTACTTGAATTTACTAATGTGAATCTTACACGAATGAATGACATTTATTTATCAAAAGACACGTAGATAGATTAATTATGATGTGCTAATCATTTTTCTTAAAAAATTAAGTTGTAAGTTTTATATTCTTATAAGGAAATTGAAAAAATAATAATAATGATATTTTTATAGAGGGGTTGAGAATTTGATTTCTCCTATAGATCTTCACAAATATTAAATGGCACAAAATTTATTTGATCTTTTTAAGAAACTATTATTGTCGCTCTAAAATAGATTATTGTCACTTTATTGTGCGTGCCAATGCTAAAATGTTGAATAATTTTACTCTTGTGAATTAAAATTGAGTGACAATAATATGTTTTGAAATGATAATAGTGATATTTTTTTTGCCCCAATTCAATAAAACTCTTATAAAAAAATATATAAATTGCACGTGATAATATTTAGAATAATTGTACAGCACAAAGTCATGCATCTATGAAGATCTGTTATGTCACAATTATAATTAATTGGGTTATTTTCATGAACCGAAAGATTTGATTACTAATAGGGCGGAATGGCGTCGTATGATCCATGTAGCCGACCCCACATAGTGGGATAAGGCTTTGTTGTTGTTGTATTTTCATGAACCTCCCTTAAACTATTACGATTTTTCACATCTAACCTCAAACTACGAACTTATTTTTTTAAATCTTAAACTATCGCGGCTTTTTTACTTTAGTCCTCCCATCCACGTATGTTATATTTTTTGTTACTTTTACTTTTTTTCACTTATGAAAAGACTAAATTACTCGTCCCTCCAAAAAAACATGAAACAATAAATATAAAAAATTAAAAAATCGTTGGAAGGATTAAAGTGTTAAAATAAAAAAATTATCATTTATGAGAAAGACTAAATTACCCTCCTCCGATCTTTTTTCCTTCTTTTATTTTTTATATTTATTATTTGATGTGTTATGGAGGGAGGGATAATTTAGTCTTTTAATAAATGAAAAAAAATTAAAAGTAACGAAAAACATAACAAAAGTATACAGAAGGATTAAAGTGGAAAATTCGTGATAGTTTATGGATAAAAAAATAAATTCGTAGTTTGAGATTAGATACGAAAAATCACAATAATTTATGAGAAATTTATGAAAATAACTCGAATTAATTTTATCAAAATTAAATTTGATAGACCAAATGTGTATAACATATTGGGTTATCAAACTTTGCGTCAACATCCAAGTAATATTGCTAATTATTATAATCTATCTATCTATATTATATATATATAGTTTTCCCATATGTTCATCATTTCATTATACCAAATATCCCCAAATGTATTTGAACATCTGAATACTTAACAACTCCTTTTTTTTCTCTTAACTTGAACATTTAAATCAAGAAGCACATTCCAAGATGAAAATTCGAATGAACAACTTGATATTAATTTTCAAAGAAAAATTAAAAAAACATGAGATTGCAATGGCCCCCAAGTGGAGAGGCATTTGACCTAACACTTACTTTTTATAGTTATCAATTCAATGGTTTATTTATATAAAAAATTTGATTTGTCCTTATATTTAGTTAAGTCGATAGTTATAAGTTATAAATCGACAGTTTGCTTGAAGTTTAAAGATTTATCTGACATTGGGATGTTAGGGTGGACTTCGCATGTCACTGTCACGTGAAACAATCTTATCGAATTAATCGAACTCAATCCAGATCATATACATAATCATTAGTTCTACACATAATCATTAATGTCATTTAGATTTGAGTCATCAACATCGCTTTCAGAAGGTTGGAAATTTTGTGTAACATGCATAAATTGATACTTTAGAACAAAACGTTTTAAGTCCAGTTTTCCTTTTTGACCTTTGTTCTTAAGGTTATTATTGTTGCAATAGTAAACATGGGCATGCATAACTTTTTTTGAGCAAGAGTATGAAATTGAAGGTAATAGATAAAGGGATTGTGACATAAGTATGGAAAAAAGTTTAGGATAAGTAATAAAAACTCAAGGGACATTTGGTAATGGAATTAAGCCAAAACTTTTTGCAGAATAGTAAAACAAAATTGTTCAAGGTGAAAACTTGGATCACAAGATTCGTTTCTAGTTTTTTTCGCATATTTTTTTTTCATTTTTTTGGCTGACGTGATAATTTTTTGTTTTTCTTTTTTTGTCTTTTCATTATTTTATCTCCATTACCATTTGTCACAAAAAATTGTTTATTAAATATAATATATGCATAATAATAATATAATATTATTTATTACTTATCATTTCTAAAAGATTTAATATTTCATTAAACATAATTTACTTAAAATTTATATATTTAAATAATTTATTTATAATAAAAAATATTTATAATTTTATTAACTAATAAATTTATATTTTATATTTATAATACTTACTTTTATTCAAACATCCACTAAAATTACACATTTATTTTTTTCTATCGCATCAACTACTTAATTCATCATTACTATATTACAACTCATTTAAATACATCTCGAGTTAATATGTTAATCCAACTATTCACCTGAAACTTAAAAGAATTATAATTTTCCTATCCAAACGCAACCCAAGAGAAAGATGTAAAATTTGAAAAAAAATATGTAGGGATATTTTGTTGCCATTTTTTTTATATTTGAACTAGTTAGATATATACAATAATATCTATGCTTTCTGAGATATTTTTATGTAATGATCTGAGATTTACGGATCTTGATTGAACACGTGCAAAATATTGAGGTGTTCATGGACTTGTATATAGATACTTCCTTTATACTTTAAGACACGTTTTAAGTTTGTATAAATCAAAAGTCCAAAGAGAATAATATATTAATTGAGTCGGGATATCAAAACTAACTTCACGTGCAAATTTGAGCCATGTGAAAAATACGACTAATACAGATAAGTCCCCTTGAGAGGAAAGACCGTAGCTTACTCAAGGTTTAAGGGCCAAGAGTATTCATTGAATAATTTCACATGGATAAAATATATCTCATTTTACTTTTGTTTTAAATTTGTGGTATGTAGTGTTGGTAAGTTGCGAAAACAAATTTATTGGCGTATTTCATTTCACCATCTTCTCTCTAGTATCAGGGACGTTGAGTACACTTCACTAGTCCACATGTGAAAAACAAGCCTTCATGCTCAAGAAAGGAACAGGGCACCGGACACTGAAAAGTAGAAAACACAAGAAAAAAAATCAAAAGAAGAAAACAAAAGAATTTGAGATTGAACTTGCAGTTTGAGCCATGGCATGCAGTAATCCAAGTTAATAGCAGTAACAACAACCATTAATAACAACAATGGTGTAGCATGACAGTAACAATAGGATGTCAAAAAAAGAAGAAAGAAGAAGAAAAAAAAGCTGAGGCTTTAACTAGTGATCGCATATGTTTAATCAGTGTGATCTTGTTGTTGGATTGCCCTGGCAGGGAATAATAATACCAAATATACCACTCAAAGAATAAAAGTGTTTTATTGAAAAAAACAGTAGAATCAATTCTAAGCAAGAGAGTATTGATTCAGATCTTTAAGACTAATACAAAAATAAAGGCTAAGTGCATGCCTTCAAATACACAAAAGTAGCTAAAAAATATACAAAAGTATGAGATTGAGTTGTTTAGATTTGCTATTTGATTTCTTGTCTGCATGGTTAATGAATTCATCTATTTGGATGGGCATACAATTCCATTTGGCGAAAACTATTCACATCTTGTTTGGGTCCTTATATAGCCCACTTGGCGCCTGTCCAAAAGCTCGGAAGGGCTGCATTGTGATTCTCTTTAGAAAAATATAAATATAACTCATTATTCCAAATTTTTAAAGTAGCTAAAATACTAAATCAAAATTTTCTTAACATTTATTTTTGTTAATATTATTAATCTTAAACATCTTATGACACTCCATACCTTCTCAAATGAAAATTATTGTTATATTAAAAAAACAAATAAAGTCGAGTTGATTAGGAATGTTGGATCGGAGATATATATATATATATATATATATATATATATTGAGTTTAAAATAACTGTACTAATTTTTGTCAAAAGAAATGGAAGTGCTTGAAACATCTAGATCTATGAGAAGTGAATTTAAAATCAAAATTATTTATAACTATAGTTCAACTACATTTTCTAACTTCGCATTGAGCCAAAGTCACTAAGACTTTTAATTCAAAAATTTGTTGTGCATGGGTTGCATGCTCAACAATTCTATTTGACATTTTTGGAAACTAATTAAGAAGTTAGCCTTACCTGCTTATAAATAATTATATGGGACTAGACAATATTTTATTAACATTTTATGTTATGTATAGTAAAGTTAATAGATTTAAGAAATCAAAGTTCAATTTGAGGTTACAAGGGTAAATGTCAACGATAACAATTCTAAACTTCATTCCTTAGTCAATGGCAGCTTATTATTTCACCTAAAAGTACAATGTTATTGTAAAGGAGATTAAAACCTGATCATAATTGCTTTATATATATATATATATATATATATATATATATATATATATATATATGAAAATTAGATTATATCAAAGATTGTTAGATCAAATTAATCTAAAAAATGAATTATCGCCCTAAGAATATTTGAATATATCATTTCTAATCCATAAACTATTTATTTATCAAAGAAATAAAACAGATTAATATAATTCTTCCTCTAATTTATGACCCCTATTTATTATATTAAAGATAAATATTACCTATTTATGTTTGATTATGTTTTCTAAGCTTCGGAAAAGGACTATTAAGTATTAATCATATTTAGCGAAACCTCTTTGCTATAGAAAGGTCAGAGCACTTGCTAAGCAGAAAAAGGAGGTTACAAAATCTTGTTCTTTTTCTTCTTCCTAGGAAACAAGCCAACGTTAACCTAACGAGATCACCGCCGCGGCCACTTTATGAACTTAAACACCCGTGGATCCGAATCCTCCGACGCCCCGCGCCGTCTCGTCAAGATCGGCGACCTCGACGACCTCCGGCGTGATAATCCTCTCGAGTATCAGCTGCGCGATACGGTCGCCGGCATTCACCTCGAAGTCCGCGTCCGAGTGGTTGAACAGCACGACGCCGACCGGACCCCGGTAGTCGGCGTCGATCACGCCCGCTCCCACGCCGATCGAGTGCTTCCACGCCAGCCCCGACCTTGGCGCTGCATCGTCGAAAAGGGCAATGAGGAAGGATAAATTAAAGGTTCATTCCATAACGAGAGCTTTTCATTGGCATTTTATCGAGTATCTAGTGAGAAAGTTACCGATCCGGCCGTAGGTGCCCTCAGGAATGGCGACACTGAGATCGGTCGGGACGAGCGCTTTCCCTCGAGCCGGCACCGTCGCGGCTGCAGCACTGAGACGGAGAACGTCGATCAAAGACAGAAAAGGAAGCAGAGCTTTTTTTGCAAAGCAAGAGATTTGCTTTGTTTTTGCAAAACAAAGAAAGCAACGTACCTCGAAAGGTCGTAACCGGCAGAGAGAGCAGAGGCCCTCGACGGCAAGACAGCGTTGGGGGAAAGCTTCTTGACGCGGAGGCAAGGGAACTGCTGGTGCTCATTGGAGTGGAGGGTGCTGCAGCCGTTCTCGGAGAGCTTCGGCACCTTCGCGGCGGGCTCATGAACGTCGGGGCTCCCGCTGCCGTTGGCTGCGCCGCCGGAGGAAGCCATTCGTGGTCGCCGGAGGAGGATGAGACGAAATCGGTAAGACGTTGAGGAGGGGAGGAAGAGATCGGCTGGACAGTTGAAGCAAGCAGACGCACGGAAGATTTATAGGTCGTGATTGGCGAAGGAAGGCGGGAAGTTTCTGGCGGGAACTCTTCCCGCCAACGACGGATTTTAAGGTGAGTAGTGGGCACGGAGACCGGTGGCGAGCTTCCCGTTTTGGGCAGCTCAAAATGCTCCTAGAAATTCGATAATTAAGTATTTAGTTTAGTATATTATTATTTATTAGGTCTAGCTCTAGGTACTGCCTAACAAAACAATTTGACCAATCCAAAAAAACTTTACCCAAAAAACAAGTTATGAGTACAATTTTGTTTATATTTTTTAGTTAGAAATGGAGGAGTCATGAGCTTAGTTTTTATTTATAATTTTTTTGCTACTATTATTAATTAATAAATTATCATTATTTTATTACGTATAGTTTTTTTATTTTTTGATATTTGTTATTATATTTTGGAACTCCTATTTTATGTTTGCCTTTGGTGTTAAATTTATATATTTATGATACCCATTTACTTATATACAATGAAACTTCTTATTTTATTATTTAACTTTAAAAATATTATCGTATTAAAATATGGCCCCCAAAAAATATTATCCTTTTCATCGCGTTAGAGTGTATGATTTTTATCCTTTTCTAAATCTGATGCCAAAAAGAACGAATGATTTTTAACATCCAAAATCACTTTCACTGTTAACTCTCTTGTTTCTTTTTTTTTAATAAGTACAGAGTGCAGTCTGCTTGTAACGCTTTTTTTATCATCTAATTATTAATTTAGTAATTAATTGATTATATACTTGTTAGATAAAATAATATATATATTAAAATTATTTGATAATAAAAATATATCATCTAAAATTAAATAAATTACAATCATTGAATTATTCATATTTGTTAATATGACTTGATCACCAGGATGATCTTAATTTTAATCACTTACTATTGTACATATACTTTAAATTAATATATAAGTATTTTATAGTTAATCAGTAAATATATTTTTCTCTTTCAATTAATCAGATTTTAAATAAGAGTTTACTTTTAAAAAGAATATTCCTTTTCACCGTATTCCATGGTCATAAAAAGAAACTAATTGTTTTTTAGCTTAATTCCAAAACCTATATATATATATATATGTTAAAAAAGGTCTAATGATAAATATAGAGTTAAGACAAAAATAAATTAATAATCATAATTTTTGTATTCAAAATAAGAAATTAACTATATTAAAATATTATTTATATGAAATCTAATATCAAAACAATAAAATTCTAACTATTTGCATGAATGGCTATCTATATTATAATATATTAAAAATCAAAATTTTCTTATTGAATAGTTTGTTACAATCAAATGAAATTAATTTTGTTATTAATATATAACTATATTATGGATTCAAGAAACGAATTAGGAACAAGGGCGAACCCAAATTAAAATTCGAGGGGGGCCAATGTTAAATAAAATATATAATTAAAAGTCACACAACTAAATTTATTAATTAAAAATAAATTACATGACTATATTAAAATTGAGCTCGTCTCTCTTTCAAATCACGAAAATCATCTATAATTGAATCCACAATGAAATTTTCAACAATTTCTCTTTCAATATAAATCAATAAACAATGTGAGAAGAATTCGTCTTCAAGCTGTTACGGAGCCTATTTTTTTATTATCTTCATTGCTGAAAATGATCGCTCAGATGTAGCTGTAAAAATTATAAGGGTAAGTATAAGAATCACGACTCTGCATACAAGAGGATATATTGAAGCTTTAGAAATAATTGATAATGCTTTGAAATCATTAAGTGTATAACATGATCAAAATGCTCAAATTGCATTCTTAGTTGTAACTTTTCATGCTCTGCAAAATCTTCAAGGTAGATTTTTTGTACTAATTGACAAATATCATTAATTCTGAAAGATGAGCGCATCTCTTTTGGATTTAAAGCGTAATTGAGAAGAAGTAACTCCATAGTATGATCATTGAACTTATTATTCAATTATTGCAACTGAAAATTATTGCAGAGCTCCTGTGCTCGGTCGATCACCTTTGACGCCGTCTTCTTTAGATCTGTCTCCGTAGACTTCGTCTGATCCTAGATGCAGCAATTTTTCAATGATAGATAAGGGAGGGGGAGGGGGGGAAGAGAGAGAGACCAGGGCAGGCGAGGCCGATGCCGGAGGTGGCCACGGGCCTGGAATGGAGGATGAGGAGGTGGAAGGAGGGGTTGGATCCCTTAGGGAAGAAGCGTTGGAGAGTCCACTACAAGGCGTAGCTTTGTGGTCAGCTCCATCCGAAGGTAGTGCTCCATGTAATCCTCCAGCTCCAACACCACATGCACCGACGAAACCCATAGCCAATTGGGATCCATGAGAGACTTGTTCGTCATGCACGCCTTCATCCTGTGTGTTTCCTCCAACGCCTTCAATGTATAGGAATCTAGAGAGTAGTAACTTTTGGTGTGAACTTGCTCCTTTTAAACATCATCTTTGCTATTCATTTTCCACAAGAGGAAAAAAAATCTAAACTGTTCTATAATTTTACATATTCTAAACTGTTCTAATTTAAAAGGCAAGATGAAACAACACCCAGTGCATGCACACCTTTAAGAGTCTGTTTGGTTCAAAATTCATTAAAGGGAAGGGAAGGTAAAGAGTGGAAAGGGAAAAGATGGGAAGGAAATGCAGGAAAATGAGGGTGAATAGTTACTCTTATTTGGTTCACGTCATTAAAAGGAAGGAAAGGGAATAATGTTAAGTGATAATTTTATTTGAACGATTATATCCTTTATATATATACTTATGTTTAATTTATATGGTTAAAAATGAAAATACATGTTAAGTGTGTCTTTCCCCTTCTTTTCACCCCGATTTGAGAGTGAAAGAATTGGAGAAGAATGAAGGAGAAAGAAATTGACTTTTCCTCCATTTCCCTCTAACTTAATTCAAACAAACAGGAGGAATCGATTCTCCTTCTTTCTCTTCTCATCGATTCCTCTCTTTTTACCCCCAACCAAATGGGGCCTTAGGATAGAAGAAGAACTAATGATGTAGTTATTATAATGGGCACGTCTTATTATTATAATGGATGAGAGAGAATAGAAGAAGGATAAAAGTTTGAAACGGACACTGTGACAAATTTTTATAAATTAGAAAAATTAAATTATTAGCTTTTATTTAATATTTTAATTTTTCATTAAAAAAGAAGTTACAAATGTCTGACATTCAAAGATTAAATGCTATGGAATATTTTAATGATTCATTAAAAAAGGAGTTACAAATGCTATTTAAAATATTCAAAAAAGTTTAAACACTTAAAATAAAAGATAAAACCAAATCCTACGATGAGAAGCTCTCCAATAAAGGAATTACAAATGCTATGGAATATTTTAAAATATTCAAAAAATTTAAAACACTTAGAAAAAAGAGAAAACCAAATCGTACGATGAGAATTATCAAGTATTAAATGGGTACATTAGTTGAATGGGAGTTACATGAAAAAGAAAAAATCGTGGAGGGTTGGAAAGACAGAAGTTATACGAAATATGAAATCAATTGAAAGAATAGAGGTTACAAGACAAATAAAAGAGATGAAAGCTAAGTACCTAGAAAAAAGATAAAATCAAATGATGCAATGTGAGTCTCTTCGATGTATCAGTATATATATATAACACTTAAAAAAAGATAAAACCAAATCCTACGTTGAGAAGCTCTCCAATAAAGGAATTACAAATGCTATGGAATATTTTAAAATATTCAAAAAATTTAAAACACTTAGAAAAAAGAGAAAACCAAATCCTACGATGAGAATTACTAAGTATTAAATGGGTACATTAGTTGAATGGGAGTTACATGAAAAAGAAAAAATGGTGGAGTGTTGGAAAGATAGAAGTTACACGAAATAAGAAATCAATTGAAAGAATAAAGGTTACACGACAGATAAAAGAGATGAAAGGTAAGAACCTAGAAAAAAAGATAAAATCAAATGGTGCAATGTGAGCCTCTTCGATGCATCAACTATATATATATAACACTTTAAAAAAAGATAAAACCAAATCCTACGACGAGAAGCTCTCCAATAAAGGAAATACAAATGCTATGGAATATTTTTAAATATTCAAAAAATTTAAAACACTTGGAAAAAAGAGAAAACCAAATCCTACGATGAGAATTACTAAGTATTAGATGGGTACATTAGTTGAATGGGAGTTACATGAAAAAGAAAAAATGGTGGAGGGTTGGAAAGACAAAAGTTACACAAAATAGGAAATCAATTGAAAGAATAGAGGTTACACGACAAATAAAAGAGATGAAATGTAAGTACCTAAAAAAAAGATAAAATCAAATGGTGCAGTGTGAGCCTCTTCGATGCATCAGCTTTATATATATATATATATATATTAATATTATAATTTATGGAATCATCCAACGAGATCAATTAAAACAATATACTATTGTAAAAAAGTATATTGTTATCATAAATATAACCATCAGATCCAATGAACTAATTGTATTATATCAATATTTAAACTATTTGTTTTACATTACATTTAAGCAATAATATATTCAAGAAAGATTGATTTGTGACATGTGGCATAATCTAATTATCAATTTATTGTTAAAAGTCATCACTCTTTTATATTTATTGTTGAGAGAGAGAAAGAGATATGGCACTTTGGAAGAGAAAAGAGCACACAAACTAATAATTCTGTCTTGATAAAATCTCAAATGTCTTCCAAGAGGTTGAGTCTAATCCAACCAAAGATATGAAAATAGTTATAAACTACAGCTCCTAAGGTGTTTTGTACAATCAGTGACCCTATATTGTTATCTTAAATATGGTAGCGTAGACTATAGGTTAGATAGCTTATATCTATACATTTCTGTTAATAAGGTTACAACTAATTATATTTCTAAATACATTATATCATAGTTATTAGTAAATATCTCCATTTTTTTTATAATACTACTATCTTTGTAGATATATAGCGTCATAAGATAATAACATTTGACTTCTTAGAAAGAACACTTATCATAAACATTTTCTTCATTTTTTCATATTTAAAATTATAACTATTTTTATTTGTTTTCATATTTTAGTTTAAAATTCATAAAAAAATTATTAATTACTTTTCATTAATTTTAGTAACTAGTGTTTTGTCTTAATGTGGTAAACATTTATTTAGTACTCATAATAATCCTTTTAGCGATCGATAAAAATAATGTATCAAAATTTATTTGAATATAGTTATACGTGTATGGGTCATGACTGAATCTTTTAATGATGATGATCCCATCTGGATATCCTAATATTTTATATCCTTCTTCTTTTTTGATTTCATCATAATTTAGTTTCAAAAAGTCATTAAAAAAATATTATTTACTTTTGAGTAAGTTTTGTTAACTAATGTTGATAAATTTACATTATGGATAAATAATAAATTAAAATATATTTAGCTTAACTTTTGACCTGCAATGATTGAACTAGTCAACTCAATAGTGAACAAATGGCTAATCCGTTTCAATTAAACTTGGAAGTCAAAACTATCATCGTATTGGGGAAAAACTAATTGGATAAAAAAACAAATGAACCGATGAATAAACAACAAACCTAGTTCAAACAAAAAAATTTACAAAACTAAAATTATAGTGAAACATGAAAGAAAATAATTATAAAATATGTAAGTATTAAAAATGAATAATATTAAAAGGAAAATGAAAATGGAATTGAAAAAAACTATGTTAAAAAGTGAATAATATTTAAAAGGAAATAATATTAAATAATGGTAAAATGGAAATGATAGATCTAAGTGGTAAAATTGAATGATATTGAAAAAGGAAACTATCATAATGAAAAAAAAGAAATGTAGAACCAAAAGTAAAAAAAATGAATAAATAAAAATGGTCGATCCCTTCACCATGTTGCCTCGTTGACCATTGACAACAACACGATGACCCTTCCTCTCTCATATCCCTACAGTCTTGTGCATGATCGCCCACTTTCCAAAATGTCTTGTCTCGTCAGCCTTTTCTCAAACCATCTCCATCCATTTTTTATTGTGGATGGCTATCTCTTCTTTAGTTGTAGCCAAATAACCATTTTAACCGACTCCACTCTTTGTTCCTCACTCTCATTTCGCGATTCATTCCACTTTTTCTCTTTTTCAGTGCTTGCCTTAGCCATTGGTGGTGTTGTTCACCACCTAGGTTCTCGTCGGTCATCTCATAATTCAGTCAACAGTCCTCCTACCATAGTGATTGTCCCTTTGTCACTCTCCTCATTGTTGAATTCTTTCATCTGTTCTATAGGAGTTATGCCTCATCACCATGCCTGAGCTCGAACCCATAGTTCCTTCCTTTAGGGATAGGTTACAATTGTGTGTTCATCGTCCTCCCCCTGTGTCGACCTCTATTTCTACTTCTTAAGACACTAAGGTACTTATTAGTTGAACGGTAGCAGTAGCAATGACATTATGCCCTTTACCTCTTTCAAGGCGTTGGGAGGGTCATTATTATTGATTGAGACTTCTTAAAAGTGTTTGAGATCTAAGAGATGTTTTTCACTATTAGGTGGTCTCTGAGCATGTGTATCCATAACTCTTTTGTCTTTTCCATGTGAATATAACTTTTCAATATGGAGCATTTTGTACTCGGGTTCTTGGAGTTTTCATTCATCTCACAATGATCATGTTTATAGCATTTTGGTTTTTTTCTCTCCAATACATGGTCATCATCAGTTTGTCACACATGGATGACCACATGATTATCTATCTCTTGAGGATGGAGTCAGTATCGTATTTGGCGGATGATCTATCTATTACAAAATTGATTAGATACATCAGTTTCTGTCTGTGCAAATGAAGTCAGTTTGTCATATTCTTAGTCACATGATTACTTCATGATTTGATCATTTATACATATGTTATTCTATTTGACATATTATTTCTTCATTCTCTCTATATTCGAGATGCCACTTATCTCCATTTTGGGTCGTATCTCTTTTACCGCATAGAGAACATCAAACAGAAGACCACTTTTGATGCTAGGGGAATCATTGTCTCTACTTAGATTAGTGAATCATGAGATTATTCTTGCCTTTGGAGTTTGTATTCTCGATGAAGAGGAATATATTAGATCTTGATAGTTCGATGTCATTAATGGTCCAGGGTTTTGTTCCATTGATGGTATGTGAGGACAATATCTTTAATGAGTTTTAAGCATTCTTTCGTGTTTTGTTACTTTGTATGCACCCCTATTTGAGGATGTCAAAATGGAGAGAAATTTGGACGGATGTTTATAGTTGGATATTTATGTATCTTGTGGCATGCATTATTTTGTAGTTCATTATTTATTTTGTAGTTCATTATTTATAATGACAGACTTCACATATACTATAGTGAATGTAGACACCTTGGAATAGATGATTATGATTATTGTACTTTGGACACGTGCTTATGATTATGCTACTTTTGATGTTTATGACTATATCACTTTCTGCCGTATGATTATTGCTTTATTCTTACGTTATTACATATTCACATGTTTCGTGACTTAAGATATTGTAAAGTAATAACATATATTCAGAAAAAAAACTTATGATATACATACATATAGAGAGTGTGAGAGAGTGTGCTTATATTTATAATATTATTCCATTATTCAAAGAATTTGTCATCATCAAAAGGAGGAAGATTGTTGAATCTCATGATGCTTCTTAAAGCTTTGATTATAACAAGTGAATTTGTACATAAAGTTATTAATTTGTATTCCAATGTGGCAATGGGAGTATATAATTAATGGGTTAATTCCTTAAACCTCCCATGAACTATAGTGATATTTTCGCGTCACGTTTGCCCCTAATATATGAACTTATCGTGGTGCCCTCAAAACTATGTCGCAATTTCCATTTTAGTTCATCCATCATATTATGTTAACTTTCCCATTATTTTTTATTTTTTTGAATTATTAGATGACTAAATTTCCCTCATCTGACTTGAAATAAATGTCCACTAAGGGGACATCTCAAGAGGGTAATTTAGGTATTTAACAAATAAATAAATAAAATAATAGAAAAGTTAACAAAATATGATAGATGAACTAAAGTAAAAATTGCGACATAGTTCAAGGAGGCGTTAAAGTTCATATGTTAGGAATAGGCACGAAAAATCACTATAGTTCAAGGGAGGTATAAGGAATTAACCCAAAATTAATAGATGAATATATTCCAAAAGATTCGTGAAGTTGAAAAATAAAAACTTAAATTTTATAATATAACTCGTCGAACAAGCAGTCAAAATTATGTAACCTATCTTGCAGCTAGTCGAGAGATATTTAAACAATGAAAGGGAAAAAAATTGAACCTATCGATCGGCGAGTTGATCGCTTCATCAGTGTGTAATTAAAGAATCAACCTAGATCGATCGCTAATATCGACCAACATTCATGAACAAAATGTCATGACTAGTTGAAAGATCAGTCGACCAATCTCATGCAAATTATAATCGGTTAAAACAAAATTATACAACTGTCACATAGATCAGTCGACCGGTCCTTGGTTGACATATACAATTATGACTACTTTATTAATTGATTTTTTTAAAAAAATGATCATAACTTCACAAGAGCCTGTAAAAAGTTATGTCAAAGTATGAAGATAAGTTATTACTTCAAAAAATTATTCTAGACCTTCTTTCACGTCTGTAGCATATTTTGGAGATTTACTTTAGGAATCATCTATTCTCTCTACGAGTTTTAATTGCGAGCATTGTAAGAATATAATATTGGAGGAAAGTTTTTGTGTATTCTTATAGCGAATTTGAGAGTTTATTGATCTGATTGTGATTTGTGTGTGTGTGATGAGCAAGAGCATGAGATGACCTAGAAAATAATTCTAGTAAGAAATTGGTAACTCGATAACTCCCACTTAGCAGAAAATCCTAAATGAACTTTAAAATTTATAAGAATCCTTAGCTCACAAGATGAGATTGCAAGCACACATGAGTCAATGTAGTATTTAAGGATTGATCCACAGAGACAAAGTCGAAAGTATACTTGATTGAAATTGTTTTGAAGAAACAGTTGAGTCTACGAAAAGTGAAATACTACTAAACTAGCAATTGCAATAAATGAAACTACACTAAGTTTTAGGGTTTTTAGATGTAAGTGTGAACAAAGATTAAATAATTAAACACTAGCGCTTGGGAGAACTGTTTCAGAAAATTTGTTTCTTAAATTGATATAAAACCAATAAAGTAGCAATAGATGACCCCATGCATGAAAATTCCCACTCTCGTGGTGGGTGACACTAGCAACCAAGTCATCATCTATAACACAACCGCCATGCTCTCGCGAGGATGGAGCATTCTAAAGCATTGGATACCCAAATCTGGGCATGTGCCGACATGCCTCCACCTCTGGACATAAAGAATCTTGAGTGTAAGTCGGGGCTCGGCCAAAGCACACACTCAGTCCCAACAAGTGATAATTCCTCTCGAGTGGATTATTTTCAATACGATTTTGAAAGAGAAAATAAAAAAAACTCCAGTAGACCTCTTGGTCCTACCTGGCGCTAGTCGTGAGTGACTTCTTATACGACTCAACTGTCTCCCCACTCTCGACATGCATGTGACAATTGAAGATCTTGGGCGGGAGTTATCGACACTATAAAATCAAAGACAACTCGAATGAAGGAAGAACTTCAAGGAAACAAATGACCTAAGGGTACTCCAGGTCCATCTCTCGGTCTATCCTGATGGGTCTATCCTTTGAGAACATTAATAACAAAATATTAAATCTATGCTTATATTATATATATTATTAATTTAATTTTTGACAGATTTTGCCTTCAAAATTACTGACAAATCTCCATCCATTGGTAATTCCAAAGATGCAACCCGTCAGAAACATTAATAATAAGATACTAAACATGCGCTTATATTATATTATATTATATTATATCATATTATATTATATTATATTATATTATATTATATTATATTATATTATATTATATTATATATACATTATTATTAATTTAATTTCTAATGGATCTACCCTTCGAATTACCGATGGATATAATTCTAAAGGCAGAATTTGTCGAAAACATTAATAATAAAATATTAAACATATGCTTATATTATATTATCCATACATTATTATTAGTTTAATTTTTTACTATTCTATCCTTCGAAAATGTTAATATTAAAATATTATCATATGCTTATATTATATTATATATATTTTATTATAAATATATTTTTCAATGCATCTACCCTTCGGAATGATCGACGTATATGATATCCGTCAGTAATTATGAAGGCATCCGTCGGTACGTCGTCGATAAATTATCGATGGATTTTCTCATTAGTATAGCCATGAACATTTTGACCATTGATAATTCTGAAGGATTTTCTTAACCATCGCAAATGTCATATGAAATTGTGAAGGATTGTAATCCGTAAAAAATGTGCTTGTGGTTCTTTCTTAGTTGTCTCAATATTAGCTTGTTATCTGTCCAGCTCTTTTAACTACTCTTTTGTGCACATATGCCCATAAAATGTAGAGGAAAGTTCCTTCTTCTAGTATAAGGGAATATGTGAGTCTAATGTGGAAAGATATTTTCCTCGAGCTCTTTACTACTTTGGACATGCTGTCTTTTTTAATTGCATCACCTTCTCTGAAATTCAACTGTGTCACGGTGGGAATATATACTTGCATACCTCCATGTGGTGTCTTCCTTAAATTTGTCTTAAGTGTGTAGATTGGGGCATCTACCTGCTTGTCCGCTGAAATCTTTACATGAAAAATAATCAAACGAAGCAGTATGTCCCAGGAACGTGGATTATCATCTTTTACAAGATGAATGAGGAGAATCATAAAAGTTATATTTTAACAATAAAGCATGTGTTTGAACATGATGTCATAGCAAGTCATGGAATAAATGCATACTGAACATAAGTACAAAGTATGCATAACTCCTCAATATCACTTACTGTTGTCTCTTGAGCTAAGAAGATGGTGTAACTAAAAACGCAATTTTCTATAAAAAAAGAGAAGATAGTGAAACTCTAAGTGCTTTAAGATCAAGGAGTCAGAGCAAAGATGTAAGCCATTGGATCGAACCTCAGTCTTTCCTTCTTTAGTTTGCAGCACATATCACTACAAGAAAATTGGCGATTAGCGACGCCATGTAGCGCCTCAAAAGCATGTGACGCTACAAAGATGCCACTAGCGCCTACATTGCGCTTCTTTAGCGTCACCAGTATCAGACACCACTTGCCTCTCAATAGCGTCTCACTAGCGTCTCACTAGCGTCTTCCTAGCTACTCAGAGAGTTGACGTTAAAAGTAGCGCAATCGAGACGCTACGTTGACGTTATTTTTTCCCGTCAGGAATCGCAAATGCGCGGTAGTACCTAGCGCCGTTATGGCGTCGACAACGTTAGACGCGAAACTAGCGTCGCATGTGTGAAGACTCTAAAGCGACGCTACATGGCGTCTCAATCGAAAGAGACGTTAATGAGACGCTATAGCATATATTTAAACACTATATTATATATACTATATGTCAATCAATAAATTCATTAAATATTATATTAGTATTAATTACATGATTATCGACATATTATCAATAGCATAATATCAACATATAGATGTATTAATTACACGATTATATATGTATATGTATTTTTACATGATAAGAGTGTTCCTAAATATATAAATTTTTCCCTATATTATCTATGTTATCTATACATATATAATAGATATAATATCTTTATTATGCATATATCTTAATTATACGTCTTCTTAGCTATTTAGCGACCGGGTTGACGTTAACTCTCTAGTGCTGTGATCGAGACGCTACGTAGACGCTATTATTTCGCGCCACTATTCTTAATGCGCGGCAGCACCTAACGCCGTTTTGTCGTCGACCACTTTAGACGCGACACTAGCGTCTCATGTATGAAGACTGTGAAGCGACACTATATGACGTCTCAAACAAAGGAGAAGCTAATGAGACGCTATTGTATATATTTAAACACTATATTATATATACTATATGTCAATCAATAAATTCATTAAATTATATTAGCATTAAGTACACGATTATAAACATATTATCAATAGCATAATATCAACATATATATATGTATTAATTACACGATTATATATATATGTATTTTTACATAATAAGAGTGTTCCTAAATATATAATTTTTTACCTATATTATTTATGTTATGTATACATATAATATATATAATATCTTAATTATGCATATATTATTATTATATACTTAATCATGAGATTACGATGGTTGATTAAGTGAGTGATACGTTAGCGTCCCAGTAGATACACAATAGCGTCCACCTAGCATTTAACGAGCGCCGAAGCTATTGTCGACGCTATGATGACACCATGGGCTTCTCTCTAGAGTCGCATGTTCGAGACGCCATATTGTTTGAGATGCTAGTTCGGCGCTACGGAGTCGCTAAATGAATCTAGCGACTCAATGACGTCTGTATTGTGCCTCCATAACCGACTTTTTACCCGTCACTCAATCGGGCACATATAGACATATAAATACGCGTATATGTTGATACCTATATATAATAAGTGCATAGATACATATTATTATAACCTACTCTGACACATATAAACAAATACATACATATATATATATATATATTCACTTCGAATACGTATACGTATACATGTTATCTATATATATGTGTAGACATATACATACACATATATATTTATAATACACATAGATGAAACACATTTGTATATACGTACGCATATATGACATATGTATATATATACACAAACAATTGTGTTATATATACATATACATACATATTTATAATTTTGTATACATACATGATAGATTATCGGAAGAAAATAAAACAATTGGAACGGAGCATAATGCGATGAGATGTTACATTGATAAATAAAATTATATACATACTAAAGAAATTTAAAAAAAACTTTTATTGAGCGTCTCAATGGAGTCGCAATATTGCGACGCTACACAATTGCGACGGTCCGACGACGCGATGGTGTCGCTACGTTGTCTTAGCGACACATTAGCTTCTCTATAGTGTCGCTCTAGCCGAATTGTGACAGTTTTGGCGCCTACATGGAGTCTATGTAGCATCTCGTTATTGTGCGACGCTAAAGATTACTTAAATCCCTAACTCCTCTTCTTCGTTTTCACTTTTTATTGTTTAATATTTACATCGCGCCCCGACGCCCGACGCGGTCTGACGCCTGACCTCTGACGCGCCCCGACGCCCGTCGCCCGACTCCCGACCTCCGACGCCCGAACTCCGACGCCTTCCACTGCTGCCTCCGGCCTTCGCCCGACGTCCGACGCCCGACGACCGCCGCCTCCGCCCTTCGCCTCTGTCGCCCTCTGCATTTGACCGCCCTCCACTGTCGCCCTCTGCATTCGCCGCCGCCCTTCGTCGCCTCCTCCTCCTCCTCCGCCCTCCCCGACGGTTCGCCTCCGCCGTCTGCCCTCCCCGACGGTTCGCCGCCTCCTCCTCCACCATCGTCCGTCACGTCCTTCGCCGCCTCGTCCGCCCTCCGCTTTTCGCCTCTGCCGCCCTCCGCCTCCATCGCCGCCCTTCGCGTCCATCGCAGCCTCGTCCGCCCTCCGAGTCCTCCCTCCACCGCCGTCGACGTTCTCCACCACCGCCGACGTCCTCCACCGCCGCTGACGTCCTCCTCCTCCGCCCTCCCCGACGGTTTGCCGCCTCCTCCTCCACCGCCATCCGTCGCGTCCTCCGCCGCGTCGTCCGCCCTCCGCTCTTCGCCTCCGCCTCCACCGTCGCCCGTCGCGTCCACCGCCGCCTCGTCCTCCCTCCATCGCCGCCGACGTCCTCCACCGCCGCCGACTCTGCCCTCCGACGTCCTCCACCGCCGCCGACGTCCTCCACCGCCGCCAACGTCCTCCTTCGCCGCCACTGCCCACCGCCTCCACTGTCGTCTCGGCCGCCCTCCGCCCTTCGCCGAAGGTACTAGTCCGCCACCATGTAAATTAAGTTAATTATTAATGCATGAAGTTAAATTAAATTAATTATTCATGTTAAGTTAAGTATTACTTATTCATGTTATTATCATGTTAAATTAAGTAGTACGTAAGTGAATTATCATCTCTTTGGATCAAGTTAGTATTACTTATTCATCTCTTTGGATCATGTTATGAATTAACTTAAGTAGTTCTTAAGTTAATTATCATCTCTTTGGATCAAGTTAATTAGTATTACTTATTCATGTTATGAATTAACTTAAGTAGTACTTATGTTAATTATCATATCTTTGGATCAAGTTAATTAGTATTACTTATTAAGTATTACTTAAGTTAAGCTAACTTATGTTAATTGTTAAGTTAACTTATGAAGTAATTCATGTACTTAAGTTAAGTATTACTTATTCATGTTATGAATTAAGTTAAGTAGTACTTAAGTTAAGTATTACTTGAAATATGTGATTTTGGACTTAATTCGTTAGTTCAAAATCACACGTTTCAAGTACAAGAAATTTCTTACTTGGCTTAATGTTCTCCGTTACAGAAATGATAAAGCCAGATCGTAGTTGGATTCGTCGTTGGAAGGATAAACATGGCGTCATAACTGAAAAATATAAGGATGGTGTTGATGAATTCATTAATGTGGCATATCAAAATGAAGGTGTTGCTTCTTCATATGGCGAAATCTTATGTCCATGCCGGAAGTGCAAATGTTATCAGCGGAAAGTAAGATATGATGTGCAGAAGGATTTATATTACAACGATTTCTTACTTACATACACCAATTGGTTCTTTCATGGCGAAGAAAGATGGGCTAAAGAAATAAGTAATGTAGATACCGTTGTGGGCGACTCGAGCAATCCGTACAGGGACATGATACTAAATGCAATGTTATGAGAAAATGTTGGTGAAACATCGATTGAAGAAGATCCGAATCCTTCGGCTTCTAAGTTTTATAATCTTCTCGAAGAGGCACAACTAATGAACTTAAAATCAGAATTTAATATGAGCGAAAGTTGTTTTGACCGGATGCTTGCCATTATTAAGAGTATGCTTCCAGTTTCTGAGAAATTACCGAGAAAGTTTTACAAGTGCAAACGGTTGATGAGAGATTTAGGGTTGGAATATCAGAAGATTGATGCATGCTGCAATCATTGCATATTGTACTACAAGGAAAACAACTCACTTATGAGTTGTTCTATTTGTGGCGAGCCCAGATTCAAGCCGAAAAAGAATACTCAAAGTTCAAAAAAAATGTGGCAAATGAAATATTTAGATACTTTCCGATCCTTCCAAGATTACAACGACTATTTCTTTCTGAAAAAACTGCATCATTTATGAGGTGGCACAAAGAAGGGGCACGTGAAGATCCAAATTCAATTACACATCCTTCGAATGCAGAGGCATGGAGACAATTTGATGCACTTCATTCGGATTTTTCTGCAGAATCACGCAATGTTAGATTAGGACTTTGCACCGATGACTTCAACCCATTTGGCTCATCGAGTACTGCTTATTCATGTTGGCCTATTTTTGTGACACCGTATAATTTGCCTCCAAGCATGTGTATGAGACGAGAGAATATATTGCTTACTTGTATCATCCCGGGTCCTCGATCTCCTGGTAAAAGTTTAGATGTTTACTTAAGACCTTTGATTGACGAGGATGGCGTGGTTACCTATGACAAATCTAAAAAGCAAAATTTCATTATGAGAGCCGCATTAATGTGGACCATAAGTGATTTTTTGGCATATGGAATGTTGAGTGGTTGGAGTACAAAAGGAAAATTTGCTTGTCCCATATGTGGAAAGAATACGAAATTCTTTTATTTGAAAAATTATAGGAAAGTTTAATGGTTTGATTGTCATAGGATGTTCTTTTGTTTCTGCCATTGGAGAATTCGATGCGCCGTGATCGAAACTCATTTAAAAAAAATACATCCGAGAACACTTTGTGTCCAACTCATTTGACAGGAGAAGATTGCTAGAGCAAGTAAACAAGCTTAGTGAAGTCTCATTCGGACTAAAGGCCGGTAGTTATAAGCAAATTGACTTTGGAAGTGAACATAATTGAGAGAAAAGAAGTATTTTTTGGGAGTTACCTTATTGGTCTTCAAACTTTGTACGTCATAACTTGGACGTCATGCATGTGGAGAAGAACGTATTTGACAACATCTTCAACATTATTATGGATGTTAAAGGAAGAACAAAAGATAGCATACAAACTCGCGAAGACATGAAATTAATATGCAAAAGACCAGAGTTAGATATCATTCATTTTCAAAATGGTAAATGCAAAAAGCCAAAAGCTACTTATGTCTTGAGCAATGATCAAAGAAAAGTGGTTTTCAAATGAGTAAATCAATTGAAATTTCCCGACGGATATGTATCAAACATATCTTGTTATTTTAACTTGGACAATAGGAAGATACACGGGATGAAGAGTCATGATTGTCATATTTTTATGCAAAGGCTGCTTCTAATTGCCTTTAAAGAACTTTTGTCAAAGGCCATCTGGAAGGTTTTAACAGAATTGTCTATGTTCTTTAAACATTTAGAAACAAATATATCCATCATGAGTCCCTCAGCCACTAGTTGACTAGTTTAGTTACACATTATAAATAAACAAAAGAAAAAGAAGAAAAGGAAAAAAAGAAAAGAAGAAGGGACGCTCCCGTCACAACCACTACAACATTTTTAATAATTTTTGATGGCCAAATATCCGTAAAAATCTCACGGAATCCGTTAAAATATTTAATTTTCGATGGGAAGATGTCAGAATAATCCTAGTCATACAAATTTTTTACGATGAACAAACCCGTTGGAACCTCCGACTGGGTGACGAAAAGACTCCCGACACCCGTCGGAGGCTTGGACGGGATTCAAACTTTTTGACGGAATTAATCAATCAAAAATAGAATTTAAAATATAAAAAAATAAGGTTTGGCTACATAGATCGACCACATGCGGCATGTGCAGCCGCCTGCAAGCCAGATCGAACCTACGGGCATCCGATCCGATTGCCGATGGTAAGGATTCGACCTGCGGGTGGCTGATCCGACTGCGGATTTGCCATCGACAAGTTGGATCCGACTGCCAATGATCGGATCCAGTGCCAGTTGGATGGATTTGGCTGCCAATGATGGGATTCGGTCTTAGGCGGATGAAGTCGAGAGAGAGAGGGAGAGGGAGGGCATCGTCGGAGCCATGGAAGTTCGTCGAAATCATGGGAGGACGTCAGAGACTGATATGGCCACTGCCGTGAGAGAGAGGGAGAGGGAGGCCATCGTTGGAAGTTCCTTGGAGCCTAATCTGGCCACTATCGTGAGAGAGAGGGAGAGGGAGGCCGTCGCTAGAGCCCTGGAAGATCATTGGAGCCTGATATGGCCGCAACCATGAGAGATAGAGAGGGAGAGGGATAGAGAGAGGGGAGAGGGGCAATTGTGAGAGAGTTAGAGAGGGAGTGGGGGAGAGAAAGGGAGTGGGGTAGTTGTGTGTGTGAGAGAGAGAGGGGAGAGGGAGAGGGACAGCCATGAGAAAGAGACAGGGGGAGAGGGAGAGGGAGAGAGAGGAAAAATGAAGCGGAAAAAATTAGGTAGAAGAAAAATTATAGTTTTCGACGAGTCTATCCTTCTAAATTACCGGTGAATTTTGATCTATTGGTAACTTCGAAGGCTGAACCATCCAAAAATATTAATAATAAAATATTAAACATGTGCTTATATTATTATTATTATTATTAATTCTGATGGGTCTATCCTTTGAGAACATTAATAACAAAATATTAAATCTATGCTTATATTATATATATTATTAATTTAATTTTTGACATATTTTGCCTTCAAAATTACTGACAAATCTCCATCCATTGGTAATTCCAAAGATGCAACCCGTCAGAAACATTAATAATAAGATACTAAACATGCGCTTATATTATATTATATTATATCATATTATATTATATTATATTATATTATATTATATTATATTATATTATATATACATTATTATTAATTTAATTTCTAATGGATCTACCCTTCGAATTACCGATGGATATAATTCTAAAGGCAGAATTTGTCGAAAACATTAATAATAAAATATTAAACATATGCTTATATTATATTATCCATACATTATTATTAGTTTAATTTTTGACTATTCTATCCTTCGAAAATGTTAATATTAAAATATTATCATATGCTTATATTATATTATATATATTTTATTATAAATATATTTTTCAATGCATCTACCCTTCGGAATGATCGACGTATATGATATCCGTCAGTAATTATGAAGGCATCCGTCGGTACGTCGTCGATAAATTATCGATGGATTTTCTCATTAGTATAGCCATGAACATTTTGACCATTGATAATTCTGAAGGATTTTCTTAACCATCGCAAATGTCATATGAAATTGTGAAGGATTGTAATCCGTAAAAAATGTGCTTGTGGTTCTTTCTTAGTTGTCTCAATATTAGCTTGTTATCTGTCCAGCTCTTTTAACTACTCTTTTGTGCACATATGCCCATAAAATGTAGAGGAAAGTTCCTTCTTCTAGTATAAGGGAATATGTGAGTCTAATGTGGAAAGATATTTTCCTCGAGCTCTTTACTACTTTGGACATGCTGTCTTTTTTAATTGCATCACCTTCTCTGAAATTCAACTAAGTGTCACGGTGGGAATATATACTTGCATACCTCCATGTGGTGTCTTCCTTAAATTTGTCTTAAGTGTGTAGATTGGGGCATCTACCTGCTTGTCCGCTGAAATCTTTACATGAAAAATAATCAAACGAAGCAGTATGTCCCAGGAACGTGGATTATCATCTTTTACAAGATGAATGAGGAGAATCATAAAAGTTATATTTTAACAATAAAGCATGTGTTTGAACATGATGTCATAGCAAGTCATGGAATAAATGCATACTGAACATAAGTACAAAGTATGCATAACTCCTCAATATCACTTACTGTTGTCTCTTGAGCTAAGAAGATGGTGTAACTAAAAACGCAATTTTCTATAAAAAAAGAGAAGATAGTGAAACTCTAAGTGCTTTAAGATCAAGGAGTCAGAGCAAAGATGTAAGCCATTGGATCGAACCTCAGTCTTTCCTTCTTTAGTTTGCAGCACATATCACTACAAGAAAATTGGCGATTAGCGACGCCATGTAGCGCCTCAAAAGCATGTGACGCTATAAAGATGCCACTAGCGCCTACATTGCGCTTCTTTAGCGTCACCAGTATCATACACCACTTGCCTCTCAATAGCGTCTCACTAGCGTCTTCCTAGCTACTCAGAGAGTTGACGTTAAAAGTAGCGCAATCGAGACGCTACGTTGACGTTATTTTTTCCCGTCAGGAATCGCAAATGCGCGGTAGTACCTAGCGCCGTTATGGCGTCGACAACGTTAGACGCGAAACTAGCGTCGCATGTGTGAAGACTCTAAAGCGACGCTACATGGCGTCTCAATCGAAAGAGACGTTAATGAGACGCTATAGTATATATTTAAACACTATATTATATATACTATATGTCAATCAATAAATTCATTAAATATTATATTAGTATTAATTACATGATTATCGACATATTATCAATAGCATAATATCAACATATAGATGTATTAATTACACGATTATATATGTATATGTATTTTTACATGATAAGAGTGTTCCTAAATATATAAATTTTTTCCTATATTATCTATGTTATCTATACATATATAATAGATATAATATCTTTATTATGCATATATCTTAATTATACGTCTTCTTAGCTATTTAGCGACCGGGTTGACGTTAACTCTCTAGTGCTGTGATCGAGACGCTACGTAGACGCTATTATTTCGCGCCACTATTCTTAATGCGTTTTGTCGTCGACCACTTTAGACGCGACACTAGCGTCTCATGTATGAAGACTGTGAAGCGACACTATATGACGTCTCAAACAAAGGAGAAGCTAATGAGACGCTATTGTATATATTTAAACACTATATTATATATACTATATGTCAATCAATAAATTCATTAAATTATATTAGCATTAAGTACACGATTATAAACATATTATCAATAGCATAATATCAACATATATATATGTATTAATTACACGATTATATATATATGTATTTTTACATAATAAGAGTGTTCCTAAATATATAATTTTTTACCTATATTATTTATGTTATGTATACATATAATATATATAATATCTTAATTATGCATATATTATTATTATATACTTAATCATGAGATTACGATGGTTGATTAAGTGAGTGATACGTTAGCGTCCCAGTAGATACACAATAGCGTCCACCTAGCATTTAACGAGCGCCGAAGCTATTGTCGACGCTATGATGACACCATGGGCTTCTCTCTAGAGTCGCATGTTCGAGACGCCATATTGTTTGAGATGCTAGTTCGGCGCTACGGAGTCGCTAAATGAATCTAGCGACTCAATGACGTCTGTATTGTGCCTCCATAACCGACTTTTTACCCGTCACTCAATCGGGCACATATAGACATATAAATACGCGTATATGTTGATACCTATATATAATAAGTGCATAGATACATATTATTATAACCTACTCTGACACATATAAACAAATACATACATATATATATATATATATATATTCACTTCGAATACGTATACGTATACATGTTATCTATATATATGTGTAGACATATACATACACATATATATTTATAATACACATAGATGAAACACATTTGTATATACGTACGCATATATGACATATGTATATATATACACAAACAATTGTGTTATATACACATATACATACATATTTATAATTTTGTATACATACATGATAGATTATCGAAAGAAAATAAAACAATTGGAACGGAGCATAATGCGATGAGATGTTACATTGATAAATAAAATTATATACATACTAAAGAAATTTAAAAAAACTTTTATTGAGCGTCTCAATGGAGTCGCAATATTGCGACGCTACACAATTGCGACGGCCCGACGACGCGATGGTGTCGCTACGTTGTCTTAGCGACACATTAGCTTCTCTATAGTGTCGCTCTAGCCGAATTGTGACAGTTTTGGCGCCTACATGGAGTCTATGTAGCATCTCGTTATTGTGCGACGCTAAAGATTACTTAAATCCCTAACTCCTCTTCTTCGTTTTCACTTTTTATTGTTTAATGTTTACATCGCGCCCCGACGCCCGACGCGGTCTGACGCCTGACCTCTGACGCGCCCCGACGCCCGTCGCCCGACTCCCGACCTCCGACGCCCGACCTCCGACGCCTTCCACTGCTGCCTCCGGCCTTCGCCCGACGTCCGACGCCCGACGACCGCCGCCTCCGCCCTTCGCCTCTGTCGCCCTCTGCATTTGACCGCCCTCCACTGTCGCCCTCTGCATTCACCGTCGCCCTTCGTCGCCTCCTCCTCCTCCTCCGCCCTCCCCGACGGTTCGCCGCCTCCTCCTCCACCATCGTCCGTCACGTCCTTCGCCGCCTCGTCCGCCCTCCGCTTTTCGCCTCTGCCACCCTCCGCCTCCATCGCCGCCCTTCGCGTCCATCGCAGCCTCGTCCGCCCTCCGAGTCCTCCCTCCACCGCCGTCGACGTTCTCCACCACCGCCGACGTCCTCCACCGCCGCTGACGTCCTCCTCCTCCGCCCTCCCCGACGGTTCGCCGCCTCCTCCTCCACCGCCATCCGTCGCGTCCTCCGCCGCGTCGTCCGCCCTCCGCTCTTCGCCTCCGCCTCCACCGCCGCCCGTCGCGTCCACCGCCGCCTCGTCCTCCCTCCATCGCCGCCGACGTCCTCCACCGCCGCCGACTCTGCCCTCCGACGTCCTCCACCGCCGCCGACGTCCTCCACCGCCGCCGACGTCCTCCTTCGCCGCCACTGCCCACCGCCTCCACTGTCGTCTCGGCCGCCCTCCGCCCTTCGCCGAAGGTACTAGCCCGCCACCATGTAAATTAAGTTAATTATTAATGCATGAAGTTAAATTAAATTAATTATTCATGTTAAGTTAAGTATTACTTATTCATGTTATTATCATGTTAAATTAAGTAGTACGTAAGTGAATTATCATCTCTTTGGATCAAGTTAGTATTACTTATTCATCTCTTTGGATCATGTTATGAATTAACTTAAGTAGTTCTTAAGTTAATTATCATCTCTTTGGATCAAGTTAATTAGTATTACTTATTCATGTTATGAATTAACTTAAGTAGTACTTATGTTAATTATCATATCTTTGGATCAAGTTAATTAGTATTACTTATTAAGTATTACTTAAGTTAAGCTAACTTATGTTAATTGTTAAGTTAACTTATGAAGTAATTCATGTACTTAAGTTAAGTATTACTTATTCATGTTATGAATTAAGTTAAGTAGTACTTAAGTTAAGTATTACTTGAAATATGTGATTTTGGACTTAATTCGTTAGTTCAAAATCACACGTTTCAAGTACAAGAAATTTCTTACTTGGCTTAATGTTCTCCGTTACAGAAATGATAAAGCCAGATCGTAGTTGGATTCGTCGTTGGAAGGATAAACATGGCGTCATAACTGAAAAATATAAGGATGGTGTTGATGAATTCATTAATGTGGCATATCAAAATGAAGGTGTTGCTTCTTCATATGGCGAAATCTTATGTCCATGCCGGAAGTGCAAATGTTATCAGCGGAAAGTAAGATATGATGTGCAGAAGGATTTATATTACAACGATTTCTTACTTACATACACCAATTGGTTCTTTCATGGCGAAGAAAGATGGGCTAAAGAAATAAGTAATGTAGATACCGTTGTGGGCGACTCGAGCAATCCGTACAGGGACATGATACTAAATGCAATGTTATGAGAAAATGTTGGTGAAACATCGATTGAAGAAGATCCGAATCCTTCGGCTTCTAAGTTTTATAATCTTCTCGAAGAGGCACAACTAATGAACTTAAAATCAGAATTTAATATGAGCGAAAGTTGTTTTGACCGGATGCTTGCCATTATTAAGAGTATGCTTCCAGTTTCTGAGAAATTACCGAGAAAGTTTTACAAGTGCAAACGGTTGATGAGAGATTTAGGGTTGGAATATCAGAAGATTGATGCATGCTGCAATCATTGCATATTGTACTACAAGGAAAACAACTCACTTATGAGTTGTTCTATTTGTGGCGAGCCCAGATTCAAGCCGAAAAAGAATACTCAAAGTTCAAAAAAAATGTGGCAAATGAAATATTTAGATACTTTCCGATCCTTCCAAGATTACAACGACTATTTCTTTCTGAAAAAACTGCATCATTTATGAGGTGGCACAAAGAAGGGGCACGTGAAGATCCAAATTCAATTACACATCCTTCGAATGCAGAGGCATGGAGACAATTTGATGCACTTCATTCGGATTTTTCTGCAGAATCACGCAATGTTAGATTAGGACTTTGCACCGATGGCTTCAACCCATTTGGCTCATCGAGTACTGCTTATTCATGTTGGCCTATTTTTGTGACACCGTATAATTTTCCTCCAAGCATGTGTATGAGACGAGAGAATATATTGCTTACTTGTATCATCCCGGGTCCTCGATCTCCTGGTAAAAGTTTAGATGTTTACTTAAGACCTTTGATTGACGAGGATGGCGTGGTTACATATGACAAATCTAAAAAGCAAAATTTCATTATGAGAGCCGCATTAATGTGGACCATAAGTGATTTTTTGGCATATGGAATGTTGAGTGGTTGGAGTACAAAAGGAAAATTTGCTTGTCCCATATGTGGAAAGAATACGAAATTCTTTTATTTGAAAAATTATAGGAAAGTTTAATGGTTTGATTGTCATAGGATGTTCTTTTGTTTCTGCCATTGGAGAATTCGATGCGCCGTGATCGAAACTCATTTAAAAAAAATACATCCGAGAACACTTTGTGTCCAACTCATTTGACAGGAGAAGATTGCTAGAGCAAGTAAACAAGCTTAGTGAAGTCTCATTCGGACTAAAGGCCGGTAGTTATAAGCAAATTGACTTTGGAAGTGAACATAATTGAGAGAAAAGAAGTATTTTATGGGAGTTACCTTATTGGTCTTCAAACTTGGTACGTCATAACTTGGACGTCATGCATGTGGAGAAGAACGTATTTGACAACATCTTCAACATTATTATGGATGTTAAAGGAAGAACAAAGGATAGCATACAAACTCGCGAAGACATGAAATTAATATGCAAAAGACCAGAGTTAGATATCATTCATTTTCAAAATGGTAAATGCAAAAAGCCAAAAGCTACTTATGTCTTGAGCAATGATCAAAGAAAAGTGGTTTTCAAATGAGTAAATCAATTGAAATTTCCCGACGGATATGTATCAAACATATCTTGTTATTTTAACTTGGACAATAGGAAGATACACGGGATGAAGAGTCATGATTGTCATATTTTTATGCAAAGGCTGCTTCTAATTGCCTTTAAAGAAACTTTTGTCAAAGGCCATCTGGGAGGTTTTAACAGAATTGTCTATGTTCTTTAAAGAGCTTTGTGCATCCATCGTTCGGAAAGAAGACATATCTCGGTTAGAGGCTTCTATTGTGATTACCGTGTGCAAGACTGAGAAGATATTTCCTCCTTCTTTCTTTGATGTGATGGAACATTTGATTGTACATCTTTCATATGAAAAAAATTGCTGGTCCGGTTCAGTATCGATGGATGTATCCTTTCGAAAGGTGCATGTTATATTTGAAAATGAAGGCGAAGAATAAGACAAAAATTGAAGGCTCCATATGTGAAGCATATTTCATTGAGGAGGTGTCAAACTTTACTTCAAAATATAATGACACACCCAAGTTCCAAGAAACGATGATGGTGGTGAAGGAGAAGTTGACATGAATATTCTATCCTTCTTCAAGTACACATGTCGACTTCTTGGTGCAGGACACAAAGTTATCTTGAATGACAGAGATCTCACCACCGTTGAGAATTATATTCTTGCAAATTGTAGCGAAGTGACACCGTATCTCGAGTAAGATAATTTGTTCTAATTTGTTATATAATTTAAACCTAATTGTTGCTATATGATTGTATTAATTGAAAACTATGAATTCAGAAAATTCTAAAAATTACAACGAGAAATCAATCTGTTAGTTTCAAACGATGAGTTATTGAAACTACGAGACGAACATTTTGCCGATTGGTTGAGATGTGAAGTGAGAAATCTTTCCGCTTGTTCTTAATTGTTATAAGCTCGTAACTTTTAATAAAAGTTTTTAGTTATTTTTTTGTAGGTTATTAATGGCTCAGTCATAACGAACAAAATATGAGATCTCGGTCATGGCCCGAAGAAACAAGTTCTTAGCTACTACGGCGTCATAGTCAATGGATATCGGTTCCATACAGAAGAATATAGCCAACAACGTTCAACTATTAATAGCGGCATATGTGTTCTAGGAAGCATGTACAGGGATGACGACTTTGATTACTACGGTGTTATAGAAGACATCCTAGAATTATCTTATTTGGGAAAATCTAACAAAGTCGTGGTGCTAAAATGTCATTGGTTCGATCCAGAGAAAGGAGTTCGGATCGATCAAAAGTTTAAATTGGTGGATATTAACCCTCGATCGAGATTTCAGTCATACGATCCATTCGTATTGGCAGAACAAACACAACAAGTGTACTACACTAACTATCCATCGAAAAGAACCAAGGATGAATGGTGGACGTCATGCAAGGTGAGGAATAGACTATTCTTAACAGAAACAATGGTAGATGAGAATGAAACATCATCCGTACACAACGATGTGCCCATGGATGATTACTATCAAGAAGATAGAGTGAACGAGATGATTGATGTGACTGATGGAGTTGAGAATTTTCAATTGGTCGATGACGCTGAGCCAATGGAAGAGTTTAATTCAAATGACCTCTTGGATGTGAACTTCGATAATTTTATTGATGATGACTCGAACCAAAATTATAGCGACGATGATGAAGATGAATCAGAATTCGAAACAAGCGAAAGAATTCCGTAGTTATTCTAATGACATAAGCTTTTTACTTTTTTTAAAAGTTATATATGGTTACCGATAATAAGAGAAGTTTCTTTCTTTTTTTCAGTCATGGTTACTAGGGGTCGAGCATCTAGGTCATCTCGTTCTTCCAAGCGTTCACTCTAGATGAGTCAGTCATCACAACCACCAGGTAATATATTTATTGTGAGCTGCCTATTTATAGTTGATTATAATAGTTAAATTCCTTTTTTAATAATATCAATTCCTCCGCCACCGACGGGGCACGTAGCCAGATCATCACATAGTAGGCGATCCATTGGTGGGTCTGCTCAGCGTATCACTCTAGGTACGTGACACATCGTGGGCAATAGACAATAGGAGATAGAGTTTTTTAAATATTTTACTTTTGTGACAGTTGCTCCACCGTCGATAGGGAACATAGTCAGTTCGTTTCGATCGCACGACCACGATCATCATGTCACACCAGGTTATTTTTTGTATTTTACTTAATTTTATGTAGGAGTCAAATTTTATATATTTTCTTGTGATGGCAGTTGCTACCCCACTGCCACCGCCGAGAATAACAGGCACTTCACCACAATCTAACATTGGCGAGCGACATCTTACGCAAGGTGATATATTTATTGTTATTGACATTTCTCAATTAATTATATTAATTATTTTTTAATAGTGTCAGTTGCTACACCGCCGATAGCACAAGCTAATGACTCAATTCATTCAGACGAGCAAACTGCTACTGATCATGCGGTACACATCAATCGAGGTGAGAACATTACTGTATATCTATCAATTATCACAATTTTAATTTGGTATGACACTAATGATTTATTATGTATTAGGGCCCGTAGCTGATGTCGGACCTTCACAGCCTACTCCAGCTGTACCGGATGATGACTCCTCTTCGAGTGATGAAGAGGGGTTACACGATAATGGGGTGGTCATTGTGAATAATATTGCTCGACCGTAAGTTAAATAAATTGTACAAATTTTGTTATAATTTTGGTTATCATTGAAAATTAATTCTTCTTTGTAATTGACAGGACCACTTTCTTACCCGCTAGTACCGTGCGGGATGTCAGTGCTCTCGTTCTTTCTCACTTGCTGGAAGGGGCAGGATATTGGAAAGATGTCTCAATTCAAGTGCAAGATGACATCTTTCGAGCCTTTACGGTATGATCTTCTATTTGGATTACATAATTCAATTTATATTTATTTTAAAATTACTAAGTTTTAACGTTCTATTTGTAGAAGGCAAATCAGTTTCATCCAGATCTTAGTTTATGGAGGATCCAGAGAGCTTTTGAGGAGGTCGCTGCGAAACGTCTCCGAAATCGATTATATAAGTTTCGCAAGGTCGTCACGTCCGCCGGCCTCACTTTGAAGCAGGGCATACAAAGATGCTCAAGACATATTAGGCGCTCGGTTTGGGAGTCCCTCTATAGGAAGTTGTAAGTATGTATACTTTTACATTATTTTTATAAAAATTATAGTTTTTTGAAAGTGTAAGTATTTGATGTTCACAAAGGACAGATGAACGATGGCAAAAGAAGTCAGAAAATGCAGGAGTTAACCATCTTTCGAAGCCCGAGGCCCACATCCACACAGGGGGGTCGATGCGATTTGACGAGCATCGACGACGCATGGTAATTTACATATAAATTCAATTAATCAAACTTTTGACTTATACTTATGTTATCAAATTTGAAACTTTATTGTAGGAGGAGAAAGAAGGCGATTCCGTAGACTTTCGTGTGGTCTATGAGGCCACGCATAAGAGTCTGAAGACAAATGACTTAGTTATGCCTACTACTCGTAGGCTTCTGGTAAGTCTCATGATATGGTCATTTGGTTGTTGCCGTTAGTGCAATATTTTTGAAATACACAACGTTTAAATTTTTTAGGATGAGTATAATGCAAAAATGGCTGAAAAGTATGGAGATGATCCGAGTACTTAGCCACCAAGTAATGTTTCTTCGTTGGTTTAATCATGTTTTTTATTTACATGATTCTTGATATATAATTTATATATTATATGATTTTATAATTTTTCTATTTCGTAGAGGACCCTACTGTTTGGGAAGAGGTGGCCGGCACGACACGAGGGGATACTTGCGTAGCCTCGGCACAGCCGCTCAGATACCTAGGAGGATCGGAGGAGAGGTGCATTTGCTCCGAGCTCATCCGCTGCACATGATCTGACGCAGCTATCACAGTAGCTATCACAACAATTATCGAAGCAGATATCTCAACAGGTGTCGCAGCAGGTGTCACAGCAGTTGTCGCAGCAGGTGTCGCAGCAGTTGTCGCAGCAGTTGGGTCCTCTATTACAGGAGATTCAGGGATTGATCCCTACGCAGAATCCATCCCCGCGAAGCCATGGATCGAGTACGTCTGGATCGAACATCCGGAATGATAACAATAACTCCCAAATCTAGGATAGAAAATAAACTATGCATTTGTTACTTATAGACTTAAACATACATATAGTTTGTTAGTTCGATTTAATAGTTTTTGTATTCTTATGTTATATATTATGCCTGTGATGATTTTATATCGCCTGTGATGCTTTTATATTGCATGTGATGAATATCAATGCATTTTGAGATGCATTATAAATTGTATGGCGTGGGAAGGGAAAAAAATGAGGCTGGGGCAGGTAAAAAAAATGTGCATGTAGCGATGCCATAGGGTCTCATTGACGTCTAAAAGCATGTCGACGATAATTTAGATATATCGCACTTCGCGCCATCCTAGCGTCTCATTGGCGACAAATGCATCATCATATTTGCGTCAATTTAGCGCCTAACTTAGCCACACATGGGCGCCGGAAGGGCGTCTCAGGTCTACCGCCCCTTGCACGTCGACTTAGCGACACAGTGCTGCTTCGCGCAGCTCCAAACATCACGTCTTAATACCGTCGATATAGCGTCAATATGTGGAGCTAGTTGCGTCTCAAAATCTTTGACTCTAGTGCGACGCCACTAGCCACCGAGTTCCAGCATCTCAATTTTGCGGCGTTAATTAGACGCGAAGGAGACGCTCTTGACAACAGAGATGTAATAGCGCCTCCCTAGCGTCTCCGACTTTGAGTCGCTAATTGCCAATTTTCTTGTAGTGTATATTATTAATGCATAGTCAATTTTATTCATGTTTTAATAATCGATTTAAAGTTTTCAATTATATTTTCTGTACACTAATTCATCCACCTCTTAGTGCTTTTCAATCTTATAGTTCAGACGTCCAAAATCTTGTCAACCCGAAATGTTTGAAAGAGTGCGAGATGACTAGCCAAAATTTGAACATCCTTTACTAGACTTTTTAGATGTTTGAAACTCAAACAAAAGACATACATTTTTTGTTTTGTAAAACCAAAATCAATCCAATTTAAGTCTTATTCACTATGTTGGATGACAAGGCACAAAAAGAGGGAAAAGATGAATTTACATTTTACTATTAAATCTGCTTTGCAAACTAAGTCGCGATCGCAAAAAATTGATTCGTTAAATTTAAAACCTAACATAATAATAATAATAATAATAATAATAATAATAATAATAATAATAATTACATGCATAATAGAGTAAAAAGGAGATGGATAAAGAGAGCATACACGAAAGAGAGAGCAAATACAAAGACAAGAGATTTATTGATGAGGTTCGACCACACTTTGGTATATATTATTCTTTGGTTTTTCGACTTTGAGGTCATCAAATATTTCACTAACACTTTTTTTAATTTCAAATAAGGCAAGAAAGAAATTCTTTACACCGTCTTCTTCTCCGCTTCAAGAGGCAAAGAAACCTTTCTTATTCGAAAGTTTTCACCCACCTATTTTCTTCACTTAAAAGGTATGGTGCAACTTGTGACTTTTCATCGGCTAGTAACTAAATCACAGTTGGAAAATTATTACAACACTCTTCAATCTCTCTTTTATAATTTGAATATCACATAATAAAATAGAGAAGAATGATAAGAATTGTAACTTTGACATCAATTTGTCTTCTTGGATGCACACAAATATTAATTTAACTCTTCTTAGGTCTTAGGCTACAACTTTATTCAAATGTTTTGGACATATTTTATTGCCTCCAACCTTTTTCATTGTCGTTGACACTTAAAATTAGTCATTTATATTTTTTTAGCACTAAGTGGATATCTACTCCTCTTAGTGCACACCCATTTTGACGGGTCATTATCTATGGAGCAGATGTAGTAGTCATCCTATTACTATTGACAGTTTGATAGACCTACGATAGTTTGCATATAATCTTTCATACGATCATTATAATGAGTTGATTTTAATTTGTTGAAAGTCTAATAAAATTATCTACAACATTTATATTCACATGTCAATCCAAATATACATTGAACTTATTTAAATATTGATTAAATATTTTGTTCATAAATAATTTGTACTACTTATTTGGTGTCACTCTTGCTCTTATATAATTTGATTATGTTTATATGATAAAAATAACAATTAGGCTAAACAAGTTAAAAGATAAAAAAAATGTTGATCGTCATTTGTTATGTCTATGTCAAAGAAGAACTAGCATCATATCATGAAGCTATGGAACTTGATAAAGGAGTGACAAGTTGAGTAACATAAGGCAAAATTATGAAGCTATGCGACTTGATAAAGGCAACACATTGAGAGCTATTATTCCTATTATGTGGGAATGCTTCACCATTGAAAAATATCTCGTTTGAGGTGTTGTCGTGTCATTCCTTGAGATATGTCACTTATTGTAGCACTGATTCTCCACTGAGCATTATAATATAGATTATATCATTTGGAACGACACCTCCTTAAAAGTGAAGATTCTTTAGAAAAAGATATAAAAGATTAAAAAAATGATGATGATAATGAAAAAACTATGATTTTTAAAATGATGAATAATGAAAGACAATAATATGATATATTTTAAATCGAAAGATGAATAAGAACAAATGCGATCTTTACTTATAGACCAAACTTGACTCTATAATCTTTTTCATGATGATGAACAATGGGATTTTAATTGTTATATGTCATGAATTATATTTTATTGCATATTACATGTTTATTGTATAACTATGACAATTTAAGACTTATGCCATTTAAACAGTTATAATAAAAAATTTAATTCATGACTTACATTTACAATGTTATGACATCAAGCTTTATGCTTACATATTGAGTGATCATCGTAGGTACATGTTTGTCCTACATAGTTGATAGATATTGAGTGATCATTGTAGTTCAGTTGCATATTGATGCATGCATTTTACAAATATATAATTAGGCTTGCATTTAACTTTATTTTGTGTAATTTGATCATAGTATGCATATATTTTTATATTTATTTTTTATTTTTTTAGTCATCTATCTCTGGTTAGTGTATTTTGCAGGAATTATCGGGGAAAATGTCAAAGGATGGGAATGAAAGAAGAATTATGCAAAATGGAGTCAAATCGATTTTTGAAAATATAAGTTCACGTTTCATAGGCCGTGAGAACCTCTTCACGGTCGTTACGATGTTATTTCACTGATCAACACCGGATACTCATGGCTCTCCCAGAGCTGGATTACACAAAATTTTGATTTCACAGACCATTAAATATTGGTCACGACCGTGACGATGGAGTTTCATGCACCAGCTACGCCATTTTACGGACTGAGTAATTAGTACTTCTCGACTGAAAAATCTTATGGGTCGTGACATATTTCTTACAACTGCTAAAGTTGATCTTTAAGGATCAAGTAGTTTCAGGGTCAGACAAGAAAAAATCATCACGGTTTGTGAAGATATGTAGCGGTTCATTACGAGTTGAAGGGTTTTAAAGATGAATATCTTGCATGTCATTACAAAGTCTTCATAGATATCACAACATGGTTGAAGAAAATTTTTATCACTTAATGAGCCATGAGACAAGGATAACAAGTGTCACATAACGTTTATGAATTTTGAAATTGATTTTCACGGGCCGCTACAATTGTGTTATGTGCCTTGAAATTATTAAGTCAATGGACTAAATAAAAAAATGTCCAAATCATGGTTGTGAAATTCTGGTCATGCCTCGTGGCGACTGAAGCATACTCCAATTCTAATTCTTATTGAGGCGTGATGATTATTTCAGGGGGCATTACGGATGCAGAATTTGACTTGAAAATGTATTTTTAAAAAGATTATCGACACACAAGGACTATAACTCTCATAATATGCTCATGGATTAATTGGAAACAAATTTGGCCAGAAATTTCAAAGTTTTACAAGGCAAAACATTCAAAATCAATTGGACCTCACTAGATGGTAATCTTAATGTGGCCGAATCCAAATTTGCCATATTTTATATGGGAAAGATTTTCATTTCTTCTCATATTGTATGAAAATTTGAGCCTCTATAAAAAAGAATGTCTGACAGCAAAAAAAAGTTGATACTAAGGCTTTCAAGCCAAGAACGAAGGATCATGTCTGAAGAACAAATGAGAAGACTTCTATGCGGTACACTTTGACGAGAATTGCATAGTGGTTCATCGTTGTTTTTTATGAGTACTATTTGTCTACATATTATTGGGATGATATTTTAGACTTTCATGCTTTATCTATCTATCTATCTAATCTTAATTATTAGCTTTCATTTTATATTTCAGTTTTAATTGCAAAAGTTTTAGTGTAAGAACAAATTCTGAATTTCTATTGATTGAAAAATGTTTAGTTTTTATGAACATGATTGTTATGTTAAATGATTTTCTTCATATTTAAATGACTTTTGGGCTGATTATTAATTAGGTAGTGTAATCAATTATTAATTTATAATTCTATATTGAATTTGATTATTAACTTTTATGTTGAAGAAATGCATGTCATAATTTAATAGAATCAGATGAAATATTAGATTGTGTGATTTGCTTAATTGACATGGGTAGACAATTAAGTAGTTGAATTTCAATTTAACTAAGAGTAGATACAAATGAAGTACTTTAATATTATTATTGATTTAAGATGGTTGGTTTACCCGATAGGGAAATCAAATTTTTAGTGTTCCTAATTCATCATTCTAATCATTATATACCATCATAAGGACCTATGCATCGTTATCTTTTTGTCAATTTATTTTTTACACATTTTACCCAACTTATATGTTATCTCCTATTAGATTGCAAAATTTGATAGATAAGTAAAATAGTTTAATGTGAGGTCGATAACGTTTATTCTCACGCTCTATTATTTGAGCGATTAATGCGCTTGCTAGCATATATCGTTATCAATTTTCGCATCACATATATATAATATCTATTATGTTATTATGCCGTGTTCGCACATTATATTGTATTTAAGCCTAAGATTCCAGATGATATATGTTTTATGGTATTCCTGATATAGATAATGTTATTTATGTTATATGACTATCGAACTTGCACAATTATATATTAGTATGTATTTCAACTTTCGCATTATGTATCTATCATGCACATTTTATTTTAGGGTTATTTTCATAAATCACCCTTAAACTATCACGATTTTTTACGTTTAATTTCAAAATATAAACTTATTTTTTGGATCCCTATATTATCACGTCTTTTTTATTTTAATCCTCTCGTCCATTTTTGTTATATTTTATGTTAGTTTTACCTTTTATCATTTATAAAAAGACTAAATTACTCCTTCATCCATAACACATTAAATAATAAATATAAAAAAAGAAAAAAGAACAAATATTGGAACACTTAATTTTTAGGGCCGAGTTGAAGAGGGCGACCAGTACAAGGAACATTTTTTTTATATTTATTTCTTGATGTGTTATGAAGGAAGAGATAATATAGTATTTTCATAAATAAGGAAAAGCAAAACTAATAGAAAATATAACAGAAATGGTCGGGAGGATTAAAATAGAAATGTCGCTATAATTTATAAATAAGAAAAGATAAGTTCGTAATTTGAAATTAGATGTAACAAATCATGATAGTTTAGTAGTGATTTATAAAAATAAACTTTTATTTTATAAATTTCTATAATATATGACTCTAAATCTTACAAGTTCAACTTTTCACGTAATGCTCAACATGTAAGACAATTTAACATCTTCTAGACATCCATCACGTGGGGAAGGCCAAATCTTCAGGCGTCGCATGAACACTAATGTGAAAAGTTTTAATTAATACGCAGAAACTTTTTTTATTTGATTATAACGTCGAAATTCATTACTGATAGAATGATTAATACTTTCTCCTCACTTATAGTGAAACGGGTCAACTGTGTATAAATATATTCTATAAATAGCTGACATTTATAGATATGCACTAATTTTACTTATTTTTAAAGTCTTGATTAATTCAACTCATCATAAAAATATTAAGGATTAATATTTGCTCCTCAATGATTTCTTGAACTTCTATATATAAAAATAATCGACATATATATATATATATAAGTAAATATAAAAGATTTAATGGAGGTATATAGTCTTTTTTAGATAAGTTGTTATTTTTTATAAACAAAGTGTATATATAAAAAATAAAAAAAAACTATCAATTTGTGCTTGCAACTTATTAAAAAAATTAATTTACGTTGTACTCTTTTTAGTTTTCTTTAGAAGTCTTGATTAATTCAACTCATCATAAAAATACTAAGGATAACTATATATATGCACATAAATCCGTTGCTGAGTGTTCCTTCACATTTCTATATGCGCTGCACGAAATGGGTGTCATTGATGACGCCTACGGGACTGGGAAAGAATATGTTCTAATCGAAATCGGACCATTCTTTTTGCAGTACAATTTGTGCTTCTGTGCTCCGGCTTTCAATTTCAAGTACGTCTGGAATTCTATGGCCAGGGGTCGATATCAAAGACATGACCAGTTTTAACATTTTTCTTTTGTCGTCAACTCCATATTTTTAGGAAATGATGTCGACGATTTAATTCGTGGGATGTTAATCATTATGCGCATTATTTACATATAAAAAATCGACCCATCATTAAGTTTAATTAATTCAGTTAGTCGTCTCACGTCACATACTTGATAATGATAAATTCATATATTTTACATTCATCAAAACTTAAACTCGAAATTTTATTTAAGCAATTTTTTGTTAGTACTAGTTTTAACATTCTATGATGTCAAATTCAGGAATATAACAACTGATAAATAGATTACGTAATATCGTGTCGAGTTAGAACAAAGGAAGATATTTCACCTTTAAAAATAAAGTTAATCACAGATAAGCAATCAATTTTGTTTCGTTAAGTAAGATTTGTACTTGATTTTTTTTTCTTTCATACGTAAAATATTCTCATCAATAGCCTCACCCGATCATAACTATAGATTCGGATACAACCTTTAACAAATGTGAAAAAAATATAAATTTAATTTGGTTGGCATATTGATACAATTAGTAATGTTTTACGTAGAAGTTCATAATTTTAAAATTTAAATTTGAAGCCTTTAAGTTTGATTTATAGTTTTACTATTTTAAATATGATTGCAAAATAAATAATAAAATATGTCATTATTTTAAGAACATAACCAAACGTCCGGTCAAACTTTAAAAGAATGTGAAATCATCTTAAAATTAGTGAATATAGTTTGAGGGGTCATTGGTAATCCAATAAGAAGGATATATCTATTATTTAAAATAGAAAAAAATATAGTTATTTTTTAAATTTTTGCAACCATATTTTATTTATTTATTTTTAAAAATCAATCATACATTATAGTATAAATATCTTTTTGTTAAATATTGAACACCAACTATGCATAATAAAATATTTTAAATATGAAATATTGTATTTTAAAAATTTATTCTTTTCTAACCAAATGTAAAATACGTTGTTACAGTCATTTATTTTCTTCAATTACAAGTGAGAAAAAAAAAAGACGTGCGCATGAGACAAATGCGTTGGAGCTAAGCCTCTGCATGCATGAAATGTGTAGTTGTGTACACCGCCGCTAACAACATGACCAAAATAATGAAAATATTAAAATACTTTAATCCAAAAAGTATGAATATAATATAATTAGATACGCAGCAATTCTTTCTCCAATCATATTTACCGCCAGCCTTTAATAAATGGCCCCATGGGAGCTCAAAGGACCTCAACTGAAGGGGTCAAACGGCCACGGGTTCCTATTTAACAAACAGTGGTGCATTCCAGAGCACATCACTGCATCGATCTGGTCTCCATGTCCACCAACACGATCATCCCCTCCTCGGAAGCCGATTCCGTTCCGCGGCCGTCGGAACGGCCGGGCGGCGCCCTGACGGCGCTCCTCGGCAGGACCCGGGACAACCTCGCCTTCGGGTCCGTGTGGTCCGAGCTCAACGGCGCCATGGGGGACCTCGGCACCTACATCCCCATCGTCCTGGCCCTGGCGCTGGCCAAGGACCTCGACCTCGGCACGACCCTCGTCTTCACCGGCGTCTACAACGTCGTCACCGGCGCCATCTACGGCGTGCCCATGCCGGTGCAGCCGATGAAGTCGATCGCGGCCGTGGCCATCTCGAGCTCCGGCTTTGGCGTGCCCGAGATAATGGCCGCGGGGATATGCACTTCCGGTGTGGTCTTCTTGCTGGGCGCGACCAGGCTTATGGCGCTCGTGTACAGGTTCATCCCGCTCCCCGTCGTCAGAGGCATCCAACTCGCTCAGGGGCTGTCCTTCGCCATGACGGCCGTCAAGTACGTGAGGTACGATCAAGACCTCGCCAAGGGGAAGTCCTTCGGCCAGAGACCGTGGCTTGGCTTCGACGGGCTCGTGCTGGCCATACTCGCCACGATCTTTATCTTAATCGTCAATGGTGCCGGCGAACAGATGCGAGAACGCGATGAAGCCCTGCCTGAACGCGCTCAACCGGAGAAAAGGGGGCGCTCGTGGAGGAAGGTGATCTTCTCGGTCCCGTCAGCCGTGGTTGTCTTCGTACTCGGCGTCGTCCTGGCCGTAATACGAGAGCCGCACGTCGTGAAACAGTTGAAGGCGGGACCTTCGGCGATTCACGTCGTGAAGATCTCGAAGCGCGCGTGGAAGGACGGGTTCGTGAAGGGCGCAATCCCGCAGTTGCCCCTGTCCGTGCTCAACTCCGTGGTCGCGGTCTGCAAGCTGACGGCCGACCTGTTCCCCGAAAGGACCGCGTCGTCGACGTCGGTCTCCATCACCGTCGGACTGATGAACCTGGTCGGCTGTTGGTTCGGCGCGATGCCGTGCTGCCACGGCGCCGGCGGGCTGGCGGGGCAGTACAAATTCGGCGGGCGCAGTGGGGCGTGCGTCGCGGCGTTGGGGACGGCGAAGCTGGTCGTCGGGCTGGTGCTGGGCGGGTCGCTACTGAAGCTGCTGGTGGAGTTCCCCGTGTGTCTGCTGGGTGTGCTGCTGCTGTTCGCCGGGGTGGAGCTGGCGATGGCTGCGAGGGACATGTCGTCAAAGGGGGAGGCTTTAGTGGTGCTCATCTGCGCAGCCGTGTCGCTCGTTGGATCGAGCGCCGCGCTCGGGTTCCTCTGCGGCATGGTGGCCCATGTACTCATCGTACTCAGGAAGTCCATCTTAGAGAGGTGATGTCTCGGGAAGTCCATGCATGTTGGAGTGATTATGTTCACTAATCAAACAACAACACTCAAGTGTGCTCATTATCGGCACAAGAGAGATTTCCATCATCTTGTAAATGGCCCTGAGACGCCATTCTCTTTTACCAAGAACAATACTATGAAAAAAATTGTATTCTGTAACATTGAAAAATATCGAAAAGTTTGTATTGAAAGTTTGAAACTGTATATGGTAAGAGATATTTGGATCCAGCTTAAGTTTGCTTTGATGACGTAGTGCACTGTTCTGTTTCATGAATTCTGTATATTTTGATTCTAACGATGGATCCAACTCCAAACTAATTGCTGCTTGTTATCCATTGTGTTCAAGGCATGACTATCAAAGTTTGGACGGTCTTCACATCCCGCGAGCTATAATACCTTGGTGAAGGTCGCCCAAATTTCTTGGGTTGAAATTTTGTCTTCATATCTTACATATGCAGAGCTTCTTAGGTCGCCCAAATTTCATCTTCATATCCAGAGCTATCAAAATATCTTACATTGTATGCTGCAAGAGCAAAAAGGGTGAGAAATTGACACCACTCTTGACTCCTTAAGAGCCAATGAACCAACCAAGTCTAAAATTTCACCCCATTATGGAACAACCTCCTCCACCCTGGGATCTGGTTATAACTATAGTCATCTATAGGATTTGGCATAGACTTGTTTGAAAGAAATCCAAAGTTTGATAGCCATGCATAGTTTCTTAGGGTTATTAAATACCTTGATGGTTTTGTTGGACACTTACTTTCTCCCTCAACCTGTCTTAGGTTGTCAATGGATTGAGAAAACGTGGGAGAGCTTCCGGGATGTCAAGATCAGACGATCGAAGTCTGATATGGTTGTTCCCTTTCCCATTTACTATTTTTTGTCTTCATACTTTGCAAGAAATCCTCAGATTTATAACTTAGTTTCTTTTTGCAGGGAACTCTGACTATGGAGCTAAAAAATCTTTTGACAAATGCATCTATAACTATGCACTCAGCCGAGGCAAGAAAGGAGAGCAGAGGAGCTCATGGGCGCGAAGATTTTACGGTCTGATCCACAACGCATCCAAATTTCATCTTGTATTATTTTCTTTAACATGACATTAATTTTCTCTTCAAAAGCATGACGTCCACTCATTGGAATTTTTCCCTAAAAAAACCTTATGCAATTAGTTCTTCTTTTTTTTTTCTTTTTGCAGAAAAGAGATGGTAGTAAAGCACTCACTGGGGTTAGTATAAAATAGCTGTTGTAAAATTTCACATTCATGCTTCTGACAATCAGAAAGAATGTACAGGTGTGGTTATCTTTTCCATGTTCCTTCCAAATGTTTGATTACTCCAGTATCTCTGACTATGCAAATTTAGAGGTTGTGGAAAATTGCTACATAATTCTGATGTCTGTATTATCCTAGAAAAGAAGATTGCCAAAGAAATTAGCAGTTAGGAGGACCTTACTTTATATACATCAATAGGAATAATCTTTCTGAGAAACAGATGCTTGATTTATCTACATTATTCGAATAGTTGTGCTAAGTTATTTTTGTTCATTAAACTTCCTATAAATGGACGAAAAGGGGGAAAAAGTAATAACTATTAAATTCAGATGGTTCACTTCATTTCCTTATAACTAAGCCAATTTAATGATTGTGATGATCTATATGCAGAAATGAAGAAACGAGATACAAATATAAGTGATCTTCGTGAAAGATTTTTTTTCATTGAGTAAGGTGATAAAGGTTTACATTGGTAAAACAAAAGCACACATGTAATTATGTAAATATTTATAGGTTATACATCTCTGCATTAATTTTCTAGCTACTTTGTCTTCTATAGCTTAAATTCTAGAGCATATTTGTAAAAATAAAATGGATTATGATTGATTTAGTAATCAAGTCGATAACCTATTCCGGTCCATTGAAGTTGAATTTATGCTTAAAATAAGATGAATACGACTTCTTAAAATCCACAGTTTGATTTCTTTTGTATGAATTTTCCTCAAGTAAGTCCACAATTTATTGACAGTTTAAGATGATAATGTTTCACAATCTTTTTGGCTATGTAATCATTCCTAATGTTTACATTTTTTTTCACATATAGGTACTGGGAGAAGGAGAAAGCTAGGATTGCATATAAAGCTGTCCATATGAAATACCCTGGATGATAAAGTCGAGACATTCTCGCCAAAAAGAAAGTGCTTATTGATATCTGTTGCTTGTTTTATTCGGTCATAAACATTTACTTGAATGTTTTTGATGTTTGCTCTCTCTCTATAAAAAAAATGTTTTTGATGTTTGATAATATGACATCATTGCAGAATGGGATAGTCTAAACCCATATCTGTGGGGAAGAAGCTGATCTGATCCTGTGTATTTGTATGCCAAGGAAAAAAAATCATTCACGGGGTCATGAAAAACATTGTCTTTCCATTTACAAAGATCACACACATTTCTCTTTCTTTTTCCTTCTGGCATTGTGTTTGTGTCGTGATTTGAAACATCGAAGATTTGTAGGAAATTTGCTTTCAGATGCAACTTCTCTTCATATGTTATACCATGGGTAGCTGTTAGGCAACATTGTTTGTAGGATAATAGCATTACTAGACACTATTCTTAATATTTCCTATCTTCCTAGAATATTACTGCAAAACAGCTTGATGAACCATTGATACTTACAGGCATTAGGTCTCTTGCCATTTCACAAATTAGTCCATCCAGAATCTGCTTTGCTGCATCCCCTGCTATTTCATCTTTTTCCATTATTGCAAATGTTGAGCTATTCCATCCGAAATCCCACATGCAGTTGCAATCGGGGTTCCTATTATGTATATCCCTTTCAAGCATTATATACAGGAATGCTGCAGCATCGAGACAATCGGCACCAGGTTTGGAGGGAAGGTTCAAGCTCTCAATATCATCATTCAATTCTTTAATCAGTTCGCTGAAAGATCGAACTTTCAAATGTGCGTGAGGCCTCATCATGTTGTAGGTGACCTCCTTTCTTTTGCCTTTTCTTCGTATTAACTCTAGTCCAGAATCTAGAAGCAACTTGCTTTCTTCTTTCGGAAATTCGCTTTCAATAGTTTGGGCAAGATCGGTTGGAATTTCAAACTCAAATATTGCATTTGCCATATTTATAAACTGCTGACTGTGGCTTAGTTGTCTTGTGAACATGGACAGATTCTTGACCGGTAATCCTTGTTTCTTTTGTTCAGGTACTTCTGAGTTGGTGCTGCATTTCTCGAACTTCTTGTCTAAAATTTGATCTGAAAGAAAAAAGGACATGCCTTCTAATGGTTATGAATTATTGGTTAGTAGTAATACTATGCTATATTAAGTTCATTAATTATATATACGCTATCAGAGTAGATGCAATTATGATTTCTAAGTCACCTTCTGGATGCTTTGCCTTTGGAATGAAGGATTCAACTTCCGAGGTTGAATTGCGTAAGCCTTGTGCCTTTTCATCAGTCTTTCTTCGAGTTGTGGTATTACTCTGCAAAAAGAAGAAATAAAGATAAACATTATACCATCAGTGTAATGAGCAAAACTGATGCATATACTTCAGGGGTAGTTTGATAAGACAATATATTCTCTATCCTTTCAAATGAACATCTGATAGATAGTCTTGTATGTTCTTTGCCAAAATCTTTCCCTTGGCCATATTATGTTGTGTGTTCTTGATGTCAAAAGGTCTCAATGAAGATTAACAGTGGATAGGGAATTAGAAAGGGGTTATAACAGAATAATGTTACTTACAAGGTTGGTTTCTGCTTCAAATCTTTTTTCTCTGGCTTCGATTTTCCATCTAGCATTCGTAGGAGATATATTTGGAGGTACTGTTACTCCAATATGCTGCGCTGATGCTATGTTATTGGAAGTTATTTCCCTACTTTGACTGTTTCTTTCTACCCATATATGCTCTAGTTCATGCGAAGAAGCTTGGTTGTTTGAGTCCTGGCCAACTATATTTTGGCTTTCAGTATCTTTAGACATGTCTGATTTTGTGTAGCTTTCACCTCTATCTTCTGCCATGTTTACAATGCCCATCTTCTCTGAACTGGAACTATCAACTTGTTTTACTAATGGTGTCAATGGGACATGGGGCAGGGTCTTGTTTTCTGTGTGTATTTTTGTTACCAATGGCTTATCTGCAAAGCTCCTGCATCCATCTTTTCTATCTGATTGAAGATGGGTACAAACTGATCTTGGATTTTTCACTTGACTGTTTTTGGTGTTTTCTCCTGTTTCCTTGAGCCTATCACGCTTTCCAGAAATTGACTTGTTCACAACTACTTTACATGCAGATTTTTCTTCATTCTTCACTTTCTGTTCACTGCTCCTTGTTCTATTTAGTTTCAACTCGACTTTAGCATGAAGTTCAGTTTCTTTTGCAACTCCTTGTATTGCACAGTTGGGATTTACTTTGTGGACATTAGAGTTGCACGGTGATGCTTTGAAGAGATTTATCTGATTACTTGCAAGAGTTGACCATTCTTGACATTTCTTTTGGACTTTGGGCATATCTTTGTTGTGAAATTTTCCATCTTGGCACTGCAATCTTTTTACAGGTCGTCGCTGTTCGTTCGCTGAAACTAATATATTACTGTCTTGGGTGATTCTTTCTTCTTTCATTTGCCTTGTCGGTCCCTGTTCGTTAATCTTGTCACTCAACCGTATCACACGTTTCATGCGCATGCTTCCTCCTACACCATCATTCTTGTTTGCATCTTCAATCTTGTTGTCCATTTTGACATGTATCTTCTGTAAGTTGTCTTTTCGTATCAAGTTTTGTGTATCATGTGACTGGATCAAATGTGTCTTTCCTCTGCTATAGTTGACCTCAATGCCAGTCATGAATTCGATCTCATCAATGTTTTTTTCATGAAGAACTTTCTTTTCTGCATCCCTTCTAACATTTCTCTGCAAAGATTTCACCTTTTCTGCATCTGCTTTTAAACTTTTATCTATCTCCTTTCTAGACTTCGGATCCATTTCCTCTTTCTCCCTGCTTATTTCTGGTTTAATCACTGGAAGTTCCTCTAGCCCCATAAGTTTGGCAATGACACTTGGCATTCTCACTTTTTCACCTTGTAGACTTGGATTCTTCGATGTGACATTTTCAGATGTTGCTAATTTTCTATTACTGTCTGAGAACATAACGAGTTCACTGCTTTGGGCATGCTTTCTTGCATCTCCATTTTCTTGAGGTTCAGATGTGGACAAAGAACTGTAGCTCATGGACCTTCTATGTGTATTCGATTGCTTTGTTGGTTGTAATGAGCTCTCCTTTGGACTTCTTGTGGTTATTGACCCTCTAGATTGAGATGGGGCTAATATCCTCTGCCCTTGATTGATGTGTTTAGCATCCTCTTTGACTAATAGCTTCTGTGAGTGTCTATTGTGTCCATCATAAAAAGAACTACGCCTGGTCGTTTTCTTATGATTCGCCCTGTCATCCTCTTCTGCACCTTTGAGCAATCTGATCTGCTTAGACTGAGAGCCAACCATGTAGTCTGATGCATCCTGTACAATTATGAGCATCTTAAGGGACTCCTCCAAGTCCATGGCCCCTCTCAGCAGCTCCCTTCCAATCTCGATCGATTCCCTTGTGAACTTTGCGCCGCCGGAGTATGCTTGAAGCATGTTATTCAATTGCTGGATGCCCATTGATATGTCTCCTGCCTGAAGGTTTGCTAAAAATGAACTCTGATTCATCTGCTGCGGTTTCATCCTGAGTTGACTGTTTCTTTCTCCTAAGTACAGTGATCCGTGGTGCATGATCCGCTCATTTCCAACCGCAATATTGCTGAAAAGTTGCACGTTCTGGAGCTTGCCTCTGTTGCTGAGTGCCAGGGCGAGTGCCATGGACACATCGACCGAGTTCGGAAGGTTTGTGGATCTTTCGAACGGAACAATGTCTTGCGACGATCCCGCTGGATGAGTTATTTTGCTTTGTCTCCTGCCAAGCATTTGTATGGCGTCCATGCTAAGCATGTTCTTTTCGTTCTGAGCAGCGCAAGAAGGATCATAAGTGCAAAAGAAGGTAAATATGCCATTGCTCGTCAAAGTAGCAAGAGTCTGTGAGAGATGACTTACAATCTTGTTCTTGGTTGTTTGTCCAGCATGATATGATCTGTGAGAGCTCCCATACGCTTCTGGATAAATGATATCAGGATGATCTATTTGACAATATCAGGTACAAGTATGGAAGATGTATGCACTTATATATCTTAATTATATCTCGATGTATGCATTTTGTTACTTTTTCATAAAAAAAAGCTTACCACCTTCTAATTTCCCATGCAGGGATCAGCTCTAAGAAGACATCAAGGGTCTCTCTCCCACTCTCTCTGTGCTTAAGAAATCTTCTGTCTCGAAATCAAACTTCAAAATTTCAAAACTCTTCACAAGGAAGGGCAAACATCCACATCGACATCAGGAAATGTTTGGTACTTCTTTATTTGTAAATATTTCATTTTATTTGGGAATTATCCCCTTTAGTTCTTGACCCCTTGAATCGGTCGAAAACTAATTGTATCCCCACTTGTAGCTTTGGATCCACCATTGATGGACTACTCATAATCATGAACTACTCATGTACAACGTGCCCATGGATGTGGCGAAGGAGGAGTACGTAGGGGCATGGAGGAGGCTTTAATTATTCTTTTCTTCTGATAGATGGATTCGCTATTACTCGTGGCCGATGGAATCGGGTCCTTCCCTTACGTTACACGACAATGTAATAGGAAATAAATCATAGTAGAGAATACACTGTCTATGCATGTGGAGAACAATTTTAATATATGGTGATTATAATTCTCTTGTATAGTTGTATTCCTATTAATTATATGTATGGCTCTATCTCACGCCACATCGAGGAAGTTGATCTTATAAATCACCCTCGTGCATTCATCATCCAAAACGGAAAACTACGAAAATGAAACACATGTATTCCTGCATAGCATTCCTGAATAAGATGTTTACATTCTTCAATATTTTCTTATGTTGTTATACTTTTTTTCTCTTTTGTAATCTAATAAAAAATTATATTCTATATTCTTATATAACTTCAAAGAATAATAAATCCCTCATGAATAATTTTTTATTCCATGAATAATAAACTTCAAACCACACACAGCAGACAACTGGAAAACGTAACTCTTATATCTGTGTCTGAAAGCTTGAATGAAAAAAAACCTTTTATGCAAACCCCATCGCAATTTAACACACCAATGAAATAGCATTCTCGAGGCGCACTGAACAGTACCGAGACGCTGATTCAATGTTTACCGAAAGAAATGAGTTAAAAAAACGCAGCGATCCCGGCAAATCAAATATATACATAGACCACTGCATGCTTCAGTGTGATGCGCATCTTAACAATACTGCTACTTCACATAGATATGAACTAACTAGTTGGGGAGTTTGATCACATACCAGCTGCCGACGTAGCCTGAAGCTTTCTCTGGCCGGACGTCGACGCGAATCCCAGCTTCTCCTTCCTTATCCTGAGATCATCCAGCAGCTTCTGAGCAAAGTGATCCGACCGTTTCGCCATTTGTTTGGTCGCCGACGACGTCGATCCGAGGGCATAAAAATGTTGCAGCTCTTTTACCTTGAGTTTTCTCACTACTACTCAGCAGATTAAAATTGTCTGAGCAATGGAGAGCTACTCTTCTTTAAAAGAGAGACAAAAGGAGGAAGGGAGAGAGAGAAAAATAAAAGCCTCTCATGGGCATTGACACTACAAGTTTACAAATTAATGATGGGTGGAATGAGAGAGCGTACGTACAGAATGCAAGGGTTGTTCGCCCTCAATGGTTGGCAGGTTATTTGTCAGCACTTGCTTTCACTTTTGTGGTGTGAGATGAGATGTCCATCTCAACGACTCGTTGGCTGTAATGATCAATCAACTTACTGCATATATATCCCCATTCATTTATGAAAAAGGGAGAGAGAGAAAGAAAGAAGAAAACAGACCTACATGCATGGGAAGTTTGTCGTGAAAGCTTAGATTCTGTGCAAGTGTTGAGTGCCCGAGTTATACTCCATTCTAAGCAAAGCAAGAAAAGAGACGGCCCTTCCATATGGAGGACTTCAATCCTAAGTTTCCATGCTTTGCATGCATGGGGCTTCTTTCCCACGCCCCCTTATAGTCTATATATTTCATATTATATATACGTATACTACATATTATATTAGGAAAATATATTACACGTCCCCTTTATTTACGAGCTTTTTTTACCTCGTCATTATTTTGATTTTTCAAATTTTATTTCGTACATGATCCCTTAATTAATTTCATGTTATAATCTTCTCTAATCGGCTATACGATCGATTACACGAGACTAAGGAGGAAAAGCAAATCGCACATGTAGCGAATGAAAATCGATAACTTTAAAGTTCGGATATGGTGAGCGTAATTAATTATTCATGGCTATCTTAAACTTTGTGTAGCGAAAAGCTTGTACATTAATTTGCATATCCAATTGTTCATCATATGAATCTCACCCCCTTGAAATATATATATATATATATATATATATATATATATATATATATACATATACATATTGATGTGGTAATCATGATCGCAATACAAAGAAAATTGACCATACGATAAAATTCAATTTAACACTTTTAGCACTCAATAATAAAGTGATCATAATGTGTTTTTGGAATTGAAATAGGTGTCCTTTTTTATTTGACGTGACAACACAATTATACTTTTTTTAATTAGAATTTACCATCCTTTTATAAACATTGATTCGGTTCGTAAATTTTCTTCAGTTTGTTTGTACTTTTTTTATTTCTCTCAAATGAGAAGATGAGGAGTCACTTTTATTTGACCATCTACACTCTTTCTCTCCTTCATCTCTCTTCTTCATCTCGTAAGTAGTAAAATTACAGATGATGGTCAATTTTCTGCATTAAGGCCACTCTTTAAATAATTACAGATGAGATGAAGTGGTAAAATTTTCTGCATGCAGCCAACGAAGCAGGCAGGAGGACCTTGGGAATGATTTTGGTGGAAAGATGACGACGCAACCAGCCTGCATTTGGTTTTGGGGTGGGAGGTCTTGTTGGCGGTGGTACGTCGTCTCATCACTCCCTCATCCTCATGGTTGGTGTGCTGCCTGCCTTGGGGCTCAATATCATTTACTTTTTCTTTCCTTTTCATCCAAAAGTTAATGCTTCCAAATAAATAAATAAATAAACAACTTAATGTACACATTAATGAGAAGTTAATAGAAAATGTTACAGTGATTATAGTATGAAAGTACGTCTTCAGTAATCCAAGGGAGTCACCCTTTTCTATCCACTAAACAAATTTTATTTACCGAATAGTCTTTTTCTTTATTTGTTATTTTCCTCTGGCAGTTCAAGCTTGTTTTTCCTTTTCTTAAGCTTCATTACTACTTAATTTTCTCTATTTATATGATTAAATGCATGCAATTTAAGTTTAATGTTATTGTTAAAGTACCTCTAATTTAACTATTTCAAATATTTCCTCAAAGAAAATGAAATTATATACTAAAGATTGTCAAAAAATGGAACTTGAATGTAAAAATATTTGAAATAAGAGAGACACATAAATTTTTTTCAATTAAAAATTAAATTAAAAAATTCCTCAGTCTGAGTATGCAGTATCTCTTGAATCCACTATAACTATAAGGAATTAATTTTAAAGAGGGCAATCCGAATTATGATTGTCTACTTACAAAGGGCTCAGAAATTATGCATAGGTAAATGATCTCCAAAATTATGTGCACATATCTATACTCGATGAATTGTACGCTCCTATAATTTATCTAGTATTTATGCAAATTAAATAAAATAATTTTATATGTTTCTTAGTGCACATATACTAAAATATGTCGACGCAAACAAGTTGTTGCTAACTCGACACTAAAGTGTGGCTAAAATAAATAGTTACATATTAGCATCGACATAGCGTCGCAGCGTAGAGACACCGGTGTTCGGTAGTTATTAGTGTTGTAATGTCGTCAAAGACAAATGTGACGCTATTAGCACCACATGTTGACGTTATTACGAAGTTATTATGACGTGAAAATGTTGTGGAGAGGAGTCTATATGTATCGCTAACCCGACGCTAAGATGATGTCGAAACATGCGACACTATTATGATGCTAAGGTGACACTAAGATTATACTTTTAAGATGATGCTCAGGTGACACTATATAATTTTGAAGATATTACTTGTGCATAATTTGTAGGACCTCTTTAAAATTAATTTCTTATAGTGGATTCGTCTGAGTGCACATAATTTCGGAGATAAAACTTTGTGCATAATGTATGGGTCCCTCTATCACTAGACAATCATAATTAGATTGCTGCTACAAGTGGATACAAGATTATTGTGTTTCACAGTACAGTATTATAGCAAAAGAAATGCAAGATAGAGTTGAGAGTACTGGACTATGGAGTCGACTAACAAAATATTAAAAAAAATAGAAGGATAAATACCTATGATGATTCTCAATATTTACTCTATTTGGTGGGCTAACTTTGATTTTTAACACTTTCTTAGGAGTTTAACACTTCTTTTCTAGATCCTTTTAAAAAAAATTGACTATTTAAATTTATATTTTGATTGTTGATTACCGCTAAAGATATTTTAACAATGTGAACAAAAAATTAAAGAATTGTAACTTATTCAAGTACATAATATATGATTATCATCCTCTCACCAAAAGAAGGGATTATGAAATTTGATATATTTATTGTGGTCATCTTACAATCTTTTTCTTGATTAATGAAGTGTTTAAAGCACATAGTTCTAAAGGATAGCGAGATAAAAACATGAGGCCCATGTCATCAACATGTTCATAACCTCCTAATTTACAAATCAAATGCCAGTGCGATCAATGGCTCGGGCAGGAGATATCGGACGGGTTGAACTGATCAAATAAAAACTATATAAGGCACATAATTTATTAATTACAAATTAATAAACTAAGTATTGTTATGCATTAACATTGAAACAAGTATAAATTATACAAATTAACTCAAAAATCATTTTTTACTATAAAAAAATAAGTCTTTTTGTTGAAACGATAATTATTTTCACAACACAAATTTCAGAGCCATTAACCAAATGCAAATAGTATATGAGTTAAAGCACATTTACATAGTTGTCATATTGCCTAAGATAAGATATAATAATTTCGGTAAATTATACGAATCATTCCTTAATTTTAGGTCAATATTTTAATTGTCATTTGTCCTCCCGATCTTCAATAGCCAAATTTTTTATTATGCTATCGACGTGACGCAAAAAATAATAAATAATAAAAATAATTAATAAAAACAAAAATGGGAGCCAATGCCCCTTCCTCTTCGGCATTCGAGAGGAGAGGGGAATGGGTGCCAACCCCTGCAAGCTCGCCGACGAGTGGCGAATGATGAGCTCGAACAAGAGGGGCCGACGCCTCCCTTTCCTCTCGCACGCGTGAGAGAGAAAAAAGGGTGGCATCAGCCCCTTATGCAAGCTTGCACAGGGACGATGCACCCCTTTCCTTTCGAGCAAGAGAGAAGGGAGACGTCGCCCCCTCTATGCGAGCTCATTGGGTTGGCGCTCCCCTTTTAGAGAAAAGAGGTTCCCTTCTCCTCTCTGCGTCAAAGAGGAGACAATAAGGGGCGGCAACCACGAGGTTATCGTCTCTTTTTAAAAAAAACATTATATATTTATATTATTTTATTACTTCTCTCTTGTGCTTTGTCAGTAATGCAATTGAAAAACTTATTATCGACAGTCAAAGAACACAATGCGTGTAAGAAAAATAAATTCGAGGATGGTTTAATTACAAAATGAAGTTGAAAGACCATCTAATTACCACACCTAAAATTGAAAGACTATATGTATAATTTATCCCAGTTTTCACTTGATTCTTGATGAAATTTGATAAGTCAAATTCGAACAATAAGATGATCAAGTTGTTGATTCTCATATATTGAATTTGAGCAAGGGTCACGATAAGATCAGCCAACTCGGTCCTAATTTTAAGCGTCATTTGTTTTTCTACTAGCCACTATTATATGTTAGGATTTAAATGTTTTGACATTATTAGCGATTTGATAAGCAAATAGTGATTTGATAGTGAATAGGATAATGGTCTCGGACGAGATGCAACATTACGTGAATAGCGGATGATGATTAATAGTTAGAGGTTCTAACAATATGTGTTTGATAAATTTAAGAATAGAATTATATGATTAATATAAAATGACATAATTGGACATATAATAAATGATTCGATTTAAGAGCTATACAAATTCTATTATAATATAATAAATAAATTATTTATATCTCAATAAATAAAATAAAATCTCACAATTAATTTTTTTGTTAAAATATATAAACATTTATGTTAACAATAAATTTTATATAGTGCACACATGCTATAAAAATATTAATTATTAAAATAAATTTTTATTCATTGTTAACATAAATAGGATAAGTTGATAAATAAATGTATTTGAATAAGGCTAGAATTGGAAAAAGTTATAAACCGCTAACATCTAATAGCTAAATGTTATAAGAAGTAGCTTTTCAATATTTTCATATGAAACGTTAAACACTACTTATTTTTATCATTTACCAAACAAAAAAATAACGTTTAATTCACAAAACGTTATTTGAAACGTTAATTTTGATATTGCCAACGGAGCCTAATCCTAATGAAAAAAAGTATTAATTTATTTTATCCCATATCATTATTAACTTATTTATTATTATTTGAATAGTTTACATAATTTATTTACTTCAATTTTTTTCATTTCTTAAATTCTAATTCTTCTCGGTGATGGTTCCTTTTATTCTTTTGTCATTTCTTCTTCCTATTAGTTATCTTCGTGTATTTTTTTTATTTCCATTGTGATTACTTCTTGACATAATTTATATTATAAAATTTTCCTTCCATTTTCAGTTACTTCCACTTTAACTTGTTTTTGTTTCCTTCAAAATTGATCTTTAACCTTGTTTTGATCAATTCACTAGTTTTTTTTTTCTGGTTCAATACTTACTGACACACCAATTTTGAAGCCAAATCAGATTGAACGACCAGATTGGACGAGCTGTCGCGGTGAAACTATTGAACTGATTGGTCCAGTCTAATTTTAATAACATGGATAATACCCACCTCATTGCCATTCTCTAGCTCCACTTATTTATAAATGTTTTGTCCTTTGACTGTTGCAATCAATTTTGTGCTGATTTAATCTTAATAGTCATAGAAAAATTAGATTCTGACTTAGCATTTGCATAACGATTTAAGGACCATCAATGTATCCTTATGCAATATATATAAATCATGATTGTCAGACCCGACCTGACCAGCCGGTCGGACTGATGTTCGGGGTCTAAAATGATCCGCGGGTCAGTTAAAACTCGGAAAAAAGTTTGACCCACTTTGACTCGGTCAAACCCGATCTTTGACTCGGTCAAAATTCAGGTTCAACCGGTCGACCCGGAGGGTTTAACCGACCCAGTTGGGTCAATTGTTAAAATAAATTTTTTTTGAAAAATAAAAAAATTTATTAAAATATTTAGACATATTATATATATCTTGAAATTTATATTTTAATGTCCTCTTGTCATATATATATAATTTTTTCACTATTTTTTTTATTTATAACTAGAACCTTTTATTTATATTGATGACTTAATTTATGTTACTTTATTATATTATTTAATCTGAATTATTTTATTTTACTTTATTATATTATATTTTATATTTTTGTTAAATAATATATTATATATTAACAAGATTATAAGAAACTCTTTAACTTATTTTATTCATTTATTAATTTACATTATCCGGTCCAATCATCCGGTTCGATCCGGTCCAATCAGTCCGACCTGACCTGTTGATCAATCCGGGTCGATGGTCGGGCCGAGTCCTATAATATTGATATAAATAATAAATCTGCACCACATGCAAATTACTTTAGACCTAGATTAACTTATTTGAAAGTTGGCTATTAATTGTATTATCAAATTATTTATAAGTTAAACCTACTCTTACTTTGTATTGTACTACTAAAAATATATTTAAAATCCACGCGTTCCGTCTCAACATAATCATTTGCATGTGATTGTGAAATTTGAGAAATAAAAAATCGTCCACTTGACCACTAGCTACATCTAGAGTTCATTAACTTATAACAACTATGCACATTATATCCACACAACTTAGACCACATCTCACACACACACAAATTATCAAGTTAATTTGAGTAATAGAAGTACGAGCTATCGATAATATGATGATATAAAGTATATATCGATATTTCATTATTTCTATTAATTTATTATATTTTCGTCTCAGTTGGACCGATTTGATTGATTGATCAATCTGGATTCGTGGTCCGGATTTTACAAAGACCATTAAATAGATATAATCACTGAATTTGGAAAGATAATTCTCAAAATTTATATATAAAAAGCTACTATTAGAATAAGGGAGCCCTTAACCACACACGGAAAGGCTTAATGCCATCACTCTTTAGCTAATTTATTTTTTTATTTTAAAATATTATAAAAAATCTGCATCATTTAGCAAGCATTTCAGAAATATTAGACACGTCATCACTCCATTTGAATCATAATAAAAGTCATGACTACGTTTGAACAAAGTAAAACTCTTGGTACTCCGTTTTTTTTTTGAATTATTATATCATGCATTTTGTCTGATTCATCTGCTTCAGTTGTCTAGTTTAATCCAACACTATATGGTAAAAAAATATTGATTTTGATTACTAATGTATATTTAAAACAGAATTTGAATTATAGAAAAATTAAAGTATGTAAAAAATGCGAATAATGTGTAAGATAATGAAGAAAAAATATTTGTAAACACTATAACTCATATGCTATAGATGTAACATATTGACGTGTTAAACAAAACGAAAAGTACAAACAAAAGTTTTCTTATATTTATAAAATAGGAGATAAGTAGAAAAGCGAGACGTTGAGATCTGAGGAAAGAAACTAAATTAAATAAATCTAAAAAAATATTTTCGGGGGGCCGCAGCAGACACGATGACGCCTTCTGGGCCCCCACTGACAAGATTGGGGCAGATCCGACGGCTGCAAAAATTTATTGCGCTGCCACGAATGGGCCCCGGGGACTCAGCGGCCCGAAGTATGCCCCCGAACAGCTGCCACTCGCTGTGGAATCTTCCATTGGGCCTTGGGTCCAAATGGTCAAGTGGGTCCCGTCTTTCTCCCGACGGGATTCGCCTGCTGCCGTCCCCTGTTCGCTGTTGGAGGGAGGGCATCGGATCCGCTGCGCGGTGTTTTTGAGTGGGCTGACATGGCTGTTGGCTGTCCCGTCGTATTCGTCGTCAGCGTGTTTGGCTCTCCATGGAAGCCAAGCCAGTCGCAGCAAATACGTCCCGCTACTGCCCCTCTTTTGCGCTCTTAACGACGACTCTGCCATCGGTCGGGACTTTTAATCCACCTTTCAATCTGGGATCAAAATTTTACTTTTTCACACTTTTTTCAGCTTGGATGCATAATTCGCACAAGTAGGCTTTTTTCCTAATTATATATAAGAAAAACAAATTTAAAATTTTGCGTAATTAAATCAAGGTACTCGTAACTCGACAAACCAATGATTTCAAGAAGTAATAAATCTACTCAAAGCCAGTTAACAAATATAGTTGCACTTAATTGCTTATGTTGAGTGATTGTCATTTTTGTCTTATGGGAATGAAATTCGAGAAATTTTTAAGCAAAGACAATCCAGGTAATATCATTTTTACGTATTCAAAAGCATAAGAAAATTTGATTGACTTAACTTGGGCGTAATAGTTCGAATTTTAACCTACCTGTCAGTTTCATTTACTTGAAGTTTGTAAAATAATGTGAATTTGCCGTGATTTCATGACTGTGTAACTTAGAACCTTTTCCGATGAATTTGTTTTTTGGAACTTGATTCTTAACTAGCAAGGTATAAACTAAAATCATGCCCTTGTTCAATTTCACAATACAAGACTTATAACATATGCCCTGCATGAAAAAAAAGAGCAATCGTTTTTCTAATAATCATAAGCAAGCTGACCATATAAATATGTCGAACTAATCAAAGAATGCTGGTTGAAGACTCCGATTTTTGATACCATGATCACCAATTTTCACCTTAAAAATTTATTTTCGAAGCTGTCCAACAAACGCTGATGCACCTGCACGATAGAACAAAATAATGATCCACACGCAGATAACATAGGGGAAAAACAACAAAAAACAACAAAGCTTTATTCCACTAGGTGGGGTCGACTACATAGATCATACGACGTCAGGACAAAAAAAGAAGAAAAAAAAACTATTTAACCTGAAATATAGAAGAGGAAGCCCTACACATTCCTACAGTGTTTGTATTTTGTAAACTAAAGAGAGACAGTAGTGGTTAGTAACAAGGTCGATTGCATGCAGTAATATTTATACTGCCGAGTGCAGAGCTTTTGTGTCCTGCTCTTTTTTCTTTTTTCTCTGCGCCTCCTTGACTCCCCTTTATCCTCTGCTGGCCGCTGCTGCTGCCTGCGGCTGCTTATATAAAAAAAAATTGTAGTAGGAAACGAAGCAAACGGATGGGACGAGAAAGCTACAGAACGGGGCTGCCTTCCTTTATGCGGTCAGTAGGTTCTTAGCAGCTCCACTTCTGTCTCTGGATATCCATGCTGTGATTTGCTCATAATCCTCCAGAAGTTCTAGGAATTGATATTGGGCTCTCCATTTTCCCCCTTTCGGACATGGGCAAACAGAGAACCAAGAGGAGGTCCATCCCATCGAGTACAAGACCTGGAGTATCCAGCCAACCATCAAGAAAGAGAGGCAGGCCTCGCAAGGTGGTTGCAGAAGAGGAGAGAGACGTAGAGGAGGAAGAAGAAGAAGAGGAGGGTGATGAGGAAGAACTAAAGAAGAGGAGGACTAATAATAATGAGGAGGAGGAGGAGAAAATGAAGCAAGAGCAGCAGGGAGCAGAGGTGCCCTCCTCCTCATTAGCTGCTGCAACTGTTAAAAATGAAGATCTCAGGGTGGAAGAGAGCCAAGGACAACAAACACCCAAAAGCAGAACAACAAGGAGGAAAAGCCAACAGCCTCGTAAGAGCACATGAGACTTGCTCACACTGTTGTATTCTTTCTTTTCCTTTTTTTTTTTTTCATACAATCTTTCATCCCCTCATGAAACTTTCTGTTGTGAGTGAATGATGAATCCACTAGGACTCCTGGTTCTCAAGGGAGATCAGATTTCATGGACATGTGAGCTTTGATGATGTAGTCGTTCTTGATGTTTCGATTGTGGAAGGAAATATAGGATTTCTGTGTTGATCAAGTCTTGCATCCCCCCCAAAGCATTTAGTTCTGGATTCGTGTTTCTAACATCTATAGGTAGCTGACTTGATTTAGTAACTAATTCAGCAGGCCAACGAACAAAGGATAATGGTCAAACACTGGTCCCACATAGTCAAATAATAACCAGCAATCCTCAAGTTTTCTTCCTTTTCTTCTCCTTTTGTGTTTCTGCTGATTGTTCTTTTTCAGGTTCTTATATGTAACTTGTCGTAGTCTTCTTATTGCTAAAAGAAAAGGTAAAACAGAACAGACCTCTGATTGGATGTGACCAAGCTCTTCACTGCTCAAGAATATTTGAAAACGTTTTTTTATGGATCAAGTTTGTTTTTCTTGGTGAGTAGTGATATTAACAAAGGCATGTCTTCCTTTTTCTTTCATAAAACGCAAGAGTCCTATCAGTATACCATGCTCAATTTAATTCATCTCTTGCACTTTGATGGGATATTTCATATGCCCATCGACTGGATAAGTTGAAAACAACGTGGGTTAACATCCTACTAAAATTAAACTTCATGGATCAATAAGATGATGATAGCTTCATGGATGCCCATCTTCTTTTCTTGTACCTATGTCCACTTGGAACACAAATGTACAGAATGAAAGTTTCTAGGACATCATAGGAAACATTTTTTTTGTTATCAAATGCTAAAATAGAACAAGTTGGCCCTAGCAAGGAACAATTTTACTGACTTTTCTATGAACACCTAAACGGATCAGGAAATCCCATATAAAATGAGAAGAATATGATCACAGGCGATGGATACTGGTCCCCAAATACATCCTCTAAAATGCCAAACTCATGAATGCCGCCTCCAAACTTTCAATGCTTATCCGTTAAGAAAAGCCATTAGCGACCAGCTGGGATTTTGTCTATAGAATAACAATATAAAGAAAAAGAAATCTATAAGGACGGATGTATCAATTGGCACTCCATCTTTAGGCAGACAAAGAGAATATGCAAATGAATTTGAAAACTCCTTTTCCAAAGTTTCCTTTCCCTAGTCAACTACCCATGTTTTTTTTTCATTATAAGCTTGAGCAATGTCCGAGTACATAATATTGAGGACCTCTGGAGGAGGGGACCTCGTCCAAAAAGTATTCAAAAAAGTCCTTCCCCGATTTGCTAAGAAATTCACGGCCGAGTTACATTCTCTATAGCAGTGTGTACATTGAAAGCTTTCAAAAGAAGAAATTAAAAAGCTAATTTCAGAAAAGATGCACCACAATCGCCAAGAGCATTTAGATCATTTGCTAATGATTGCCTCTAAGATTGCCGAGTCGACTTCAAGCCAAACGCACCTGTGCCCCTGATCGTGACAGCCCCTGAGCCCATACAGTGCGCCACACATCTCCGTTTCAAGAACAGTTGCCGCCATACAGCCAAAAGCCCCTGCCAAAACACAATTCCCATCAGAATTTCGAATTATAAAATCCGCTCCCCCTGGATTCCCACGTTTGGTGAAGGAACCTCCGAGTTCACTTTCACCCAAGTGGGAACCGGAGTCTCCCACCGGACCCGAATGGAGTCATGGGGGTTGGTTGCCTCAGAAGAGGTGAGTCTGGTGAATTCAGCCGAGCCAGCCAGAGCCCGTCTCCACATAGTCGAGATGGTCACCGATTTGGAAGCATAACGGAGGTCATTTCGAGCAAGCCAGATGCCCCACAAACAAAAGGCTAAAAGAGTTTGAAGCTTAGATGCAGAAGGGGCATCCAGACCACGCCCCTCCAAGATCCAGTCACCCAAATGCCACCGGTCCAGATGAGTGAAAATGTATTTGATAATTGATATTATATTGCATTAAAGACCAAAGAGCAAGGGCAATGGAACATTAAAAAAATAGATGTTTATTAATCTCAACAGCATTCCCACACAAAGGACATGAGGTGTTAATATTTGAATTGAAACAAGAAAGCATATCAAGAGTAGGCAATCTGGAGTGAGATAATTTTCAAAGAAAAATTTTGATTTTGGGGGGGGGGGGGGCATTAACTGACCATATATGCTTCCAAATAGGCCTCCAAAGGTCGGCAAGGGATTAGGCTGGTAACTTCGCAAAAAATAAACTGAAGAGGCCTTGATTTCACCGTGTGAATCAGCAGCCCAAACCCATCAATCATCACCGGCAAAAGACAACATGCGGCAGTTGTATAGCAATAATAGCTTCAACAAGAGATGGACCAAAATACTCATTTAACAAAAGTAAGTTCCAGTTACCATCCATGATTAGACAATTAACATTCAGAGTCTCAAGAGGTACATGCATGTTAACATAAGTTGGCATGTGAGAAAGAGGTAAATTAAATATCCATGGATCACTAAGAACAGAAGTAGAGGTTCCATTAGTGATATACTTGTAAAGGCCAAACCTAATTTCCTTCGTAACACAAGGCCATGAAGCATTCACACATTTAATTTCATTCTAGGGCAGTAATAGATTGCACTTATTTTTTACCAATTGAGTCCAGATGTCCTGAGCACCATAGAAGAGAGGTTAGGGAGTCCCTAAGATGTCTATTATTACTGACTTACTCAACAATATTCCTAGCTTGGGGGTATTCAAACCAAAAGTATTCGTATGTTTTTCAAATGCAGTCTTTCCATAGTTCTTTAGTAGACTGGAAGTCTGGAGTTCCTTTTTTTGGGCGATATTAAACTGGAGTTTTCTTGGCTCAAAATTACTCAAACTACCTCAATTAAAAGGTTAAACAAAATAAACAACCAAGTTTATGATGATAACTGAACTACAAACCTCATAAAGCAACAAATGTATCTGCAAGAGAAATCTTTTTTATCCAGGCTGTTCTAAAGTACTTTGCAGCGCAAGATCAAGGGCATAAAGCATTTATTCCCTTGCTATTTCTAAATGATTTTTTTTAGAATGGTAATATCAGTGAAATTTATGACAACTGAGATTCTGAAAGTTTAAATAGTTAAGCCACCTCCCTTTAAAGTTTCCAACAAGTGGCAAGATTGTTCCCTCTCAATGAAGACCCTTGGCTCGACCACAATACCAGCTTCTCAGTTAGGTTCAGTTCATTAAAAGGTTAGATATCTTGGCATGCAAAGATTGAGAATTCAGCATATCAGGAATAACAAAAGTATGAGTAGAATAGTGATAAGTGAGTTGAACTGCCAGCCATTGTTTTGTTTTTTCCCTTAACTAGGATGGATATATATATACAAATCAATGAAATATACACAAAAACTGTAAAAAAAATTTCAGATATTCACCCGGAGATATTTAAGTCTGTTTTCTTCCGCATCAAACACTGACATACAACTGAAAACATACAAACACAAAAATCTTTGTTCACCCAAAAAAAGAATGAACCTCTAAAAGTCAAGTGATTTACAGGGCACAATAATCACATAACATATGAAACAAAAGGATACCTCGAGTCTACGCGGCCCCATTCGCAAGAATTTTTCTCCCAGTGGGGATGGGGGCGGAGTCAAAAGTAGCCCCAAGGGTCAATTCGGTTGTCGGGATAGGGATATATGCCCCCGCCCTGGGGGCCCAATCCTCGAAATTCATATCATTTTTCAAAATTTAATACTAATTTAATAAAATTATTATATGTGATTCTTAATATTGTATAATAAAATATTGTGTTGTATTATATTAATTAGGTGTATTTAAATGATTTTAATTATATTTTGTTTCATTTTTTTTTTTTTGGGGGGGGGGGGGGGTGTGGGTACTACCTCTACTTCAGTCACAGGTGACTTCCAACATGTGCACTCAGTTGAATAGCAGTCATAGAGAAAGTACGCGATATATGGGAGCAAGAACCTCAGTAACCAGTCTTGATTGCCTCCTCAAAGAGAGGAATAAGTGTATCAATCATGATCCTGATTGGTAAAAAAGCAATATACCACAAGCTGTCATTTGAATATTTTTTTTAGGGAAGACATTTGAATGTTTATGCTCCTAAAACACCATCCATTTTCTTCAGCATTTTGATGCGCTCATATATTGCAGTATATACAATCTTCGTAAACATTTTCGTCTTCCAGATGTCTCCCACATAAAACACAATTTGCCTGCACTAGCGAAACTAGAACTTGCTTCCATTCACCCAAAACGAGGAATAAGATGAACTTGAGGGCAACAAAAGAAGGGAAATAACACAAAACGTTGGTTACAAAAAATTGGAAAATTATCAAAGTCAAGTTCAATCCCTGATGAATGATTCACCCTGCACTTCGCAAAAGCTGAATGTTTTGTTGGTGAGTGGTCTTTCACATGTATCCCTTCTGCAAGGACCGTTTTTATTTCTCGGAGTAGGATCCCTTCTCTTCATTACTTAATATCATGTTCTTTTTTCTTCTTTTTCCCTCTTTCTTTTTTTCTGGTCAATGAAACTCCGATCCACATGTATCTTAGAATCATATTAACATTTTGCAAGAAAATGATTATTAATACAAAAATCTTCAACTTTATATTTCCTATTTTACAAGCTCTATTTCACGTTGGACTGCCTAATGATTTCTGTAGAATGTTTGAATTTTTGAACGCACGTCATAGGCTTATGGCATCCTAAGCAGGGGGTGGAAGGGGTTCAATGACATCCTTGGACTTTATGCATGAGATATCACATTCTTAAAAGAATGGCGTATGAGCCAATAACATAACTTTGTACAAAATATTACACCTTTTTGTGTGACAACATTTTTTCTCCCTTGATGTGTTAGATTGTCTCAACCGAAAATATTTGAACTCACATAGGCCATCATAATCCTTTAACTCTTGAATAAATATGAAGCTAGACAGCAAATTAGAGATAAACGTTAAGAAATGCGACTGACCTGATTCTCAAACACCATTCTTTTGCTTGCCAATGGCCGAAGGCCGCAAAGATTCAAAGATTTGCTCCAAGTCCATGATCGTCGATTATGTTCTTTTCTCCTCGCCATCATCGCCCACTTCTCTTTCATAGGAACCATCCATCCCATATGACTCTGACTCCACATGAAGGAACTTACATTCGCTGCCTCCTCCCCTTTCCTCCTAAAACATCATCGTTCCGTTCACAACCCGACAAACTCTCTCACGCCTGAAATCGAGCATCTCAAAGACATCGATACATCGATCCACGCTGTTGCTTGTCCGTCGCCCATGTACCGTCCTCCTTGAGATGTCCTTCGCCCCGGTAACATGATAACTCTAACCGTCGGGATGAAGACGGAAAAGTAGTACCAGAGTCTCCTCCTGGGGGATGTCGAAGGCGAAACCGTGAGAGCAGAGTTCGCCAGCAAGGTGGCCGCCGAGACGACCTCGGATTTGACGATGGCGGAGGCGAAGTGGAGCTCACGGGCAAGGAAGAGGCGGCGACGAGTAGAAGGCGCAGCAGGAGGAGGAAGGGGAGGGAGAGAGGGCGCGGGAGCCGGTTGTCACGGCGGCTGATGGCTGGCGGTTTACGATATAAACATGTTTTAAACGGTTTCATACCTTTTTTAGTTATCTTACTTGTAACAATTTTTAAATTATGATATACCTGTGCTTCATTATAATCAAAATTTTTAAAAAATGGTAAATTACTATGCGTTGTAAATTTCGGTGTGAGGATAAGTAAGTTGTCGAATTATGAAATGAGAGGATTTTATGATGATTACTAATTTAGTCAATTAAAAAAAAACATTTTGTAGCAAGTAATCATTATCGATAATAAAAATAAAAAAAACAAATTTCTAAATAATAAAAGATTTACTGCATTATGCCTACGAGGCTGATTAATTCTATGGCTACATCTACGAACAAACTAATTTGCTCATTTGATCATGCGTTACCATAAAAATCATAACGGCTTGCTCGCCTTTCAATTCAGTTACAAATTGCAATTTTTTTTAAAAAACATATATGTTATGCTTAGAATTTGATTAATCCTGAGCCACCCAATGCCCAAAGGTACATTACATGCAGGGGAGAGAACAAAGCAGCTTCACTGCAAGACAACACCTTCAGATTTTGTTGTCTTGTACGTAAATCACCATTCTCGCCAATGCTGTTCCCCTGGTCCCTACCACGGAGCTCTGGACAGTGAAATCCACCCAATCGCTTCTACTTGAACTGTTTCTGTTTCTGACCGAGAGAAAAAAAACCTTTCATCAGGAAAACCAAACCAGAATAATAAAAGCGAGGAGACGAGTGGACCCTCAACCAAACTGGTACTCTTTAGCTCATCAGACATGGACTGATGAGATGCATGCACGAAAAGGAGCATATATATATATATATATATATATATATATATATATATATATATATATATATAGGAACATCGCATATCTCCACTAATTAGGGAGATATTTAACAGAACGAATGGGTGGCCGAGATCCCATGTGCCCACCGCTGCGAGACCTATCCATGAATCGCGTACGTGCAGCGTGTAACCTTCTCCTCCCATCAAAAGCTTCACGATATTAAGGAATCTGTTCTTATTATTTCTCAATATCATAGATGCGTGTGTGGCTCTGTTTTCTTATCTCCTCCAGCAGGCGCCCCTGCGCCCCGCTTTAACGCACAGGAGGGGCACCACAACTAGTTTATTAAAGCTCAGATCATGAACTCCTCTCCTCCCTTGGACGTGTCCACTGACAATGGCATCGGAACAACAAGTATGCCCGCCGGCATTGCCGTTGCCGGTCACGGCCGCGTGGGTGGAGGAATTCAAGCTGCCGGACGTGCTGAAGTCCGAGGCGGTCCGCTCGTTGCACGCGGCCATCGATCAGGAGTGGGGCTCCCTGCAGCGCAGCGCCTGCCAGACCGCGGCGGGGCGCGCTCTGTGGTGCCACGCTGTCCATGACCCCATGGCCGCGGTGCTCGCGGGGGAGAGCTACCTGCGGAGCCTCCACGAGAAGATAAGGAAAGACCACCTCAACAATGCGGCGGAGGTTTCGGGCGTGATCATAGCGGTGCGGACCCTGTGGTTCGACTCCAGGATCGAAGCTGCCGTCAACTGCTCTATTGACAAGGGGGCTCAGGTTGTTCTCCTCGGTGCAGGTTGATTCTGTGCTCTCTCTCTCTCTCTCTCTCTCTCTCTCTCTCTCTCTCTCTCTCTCACTGTACCGTTCCTTCCTGTCCAAGACAAAGTGAAGTAACTTTGTTTAGTGTGGTGAATCTCGACAGGAATGGACACGAGAGCATACCGCCTCAGTTTCCTGAATGAAAGCAGTGTGTTCGAAGTAGACTTCCTTGAGCTGTTGCAGACGAAAGCTGCACTCCTCAAAGAGCTCACGGCGTCGCAGGAGAGCCACCAGCCTGTGATGAAGGCCAAAACCCTGACCAGAGTTCCGGCAGACATCAGAGATAGTGACTGGTTCGACAAGCTCCAGAGGTCCGGGTTTGCGCCGCAGAGGCCAACTATATGGGTGCTCGAAGGCATCCTCTACTACCTCCCCCAGCTGCATGCAATGCAGGTGCTGAGGACCATAGGCGCCAATTGTGCCATGGCTCAGAACGTCCTCCTCGCGGACTTCCTGAACAAGTCATCCATGTCGCTCTCCAGCTCGACCTTCCAATTTTACAGCGACTGGCCGGAGCATTTGCTGCCGGCTCTCGGGTTTCCTCATGTCAAGCTCTCGCAGATTGGAGACCCTGATGCTCATTTCGGGTTGCTGCACAACCCCCAGAACTTGTTCAACAAGCTCAGGAGCTTACCCAGATCCACACAGACACATCCAGACGATGGAACACCCTGCAGCCGTTTGTATCTTGTGGAGGCCTCTGCGCAGCGGGACCAGGATTCTTTGTAAAGTCAGCAAAAGTTAAAATGGAGAGGGAAAAGCACATATTGTGCCAGTGTGCCTACAGGCAGCATAAGATACACACTGCTTTTTTTTATTATTTTTTTTGCAACTATTTAGGAATCAGGAAATACTTCTAAAATCGTCATCTGATAGCATGTGGTAGTGTACACGTAAAGTAGTTGGAACCCGTGCTACTTAATGAAATTATGAAACATTCCCGCATTTCGATATGTTTTAAGGTGTATCTGAATTAAATTGACGCATTTAACTAATCATATATGCACACATTTATATTATTAATGCTATATATGCAGGCAAACAACGAATATATTTTTAGAATCAACCAATAAAGTAGTTTAAACCAGATTTCGTGTGGATTTCACCTTGAAGAGAATCAACTCTTAGTAACACTTATGATCAAGAGAAAAGTGAATTTGCATTAGAGAATCTTTCAGCAATGGTTGAAGGGTTGTTTTTTCTTCTGTACAAACAATCTGTCCATTTGTATGAGACAAATGTGCAATTCAACATATTGCAACAGGGAGTTCAAGTAACAAAAATAGATGATGATTACAAAATTAAGATTTTCATAATTACAGCATTGGAGGGTGTTTAAATGAAAATACAGAAACTCTGGCACCTCAAACTTAAGCTTTTATAAGATTCAATTAACTCAATAGCTTACAGATTAAGACAATCTGTATATAGATGGTGCATGAGAGAAACGTGCAACATTCTAGAGCTTACAAACAACAGCTATCCATCAGAACCATTGGCATTTGATACACCACTGCTTAGAAATCATTGTGGCGATTAAATGTCTGCACTTGATGCACTCAAGTCCCTATGATAATTCATCTACACAGGATAGTCACAAGTCCCTATAAAAGTTTAACTTCTTGCTTCAACAATAGCAAAAGCATTCTGATCTCATATATGTAGCCATGTAGGTATACATTATGCATGAAGAGAAAGGGAGCAAGAGAACGTACAGGAACTACTCGCAACGATCAACTAACAAAACAAATAAAGGGATCAAATGTCAACTTGAGCTTGCATTGAACATATTATGATATTACAGTAGAAGACATCTGCACTATCGGGACATGCATGGGCAAACTGAAACCAAAATGTGATGAAGACACTCATTTGAGCAGCAAGCAGCAAAATCTGGACTTTTCAACTGTGATAATCTCTCTCAAGGATATTTGAGATATCTCAGACTAAAGTTTAGTACAGTTTGCAATCAGGCACCCAAGCAATTCTTCACACCCAGCTCAAACCTATCAAGTGCAGAAATTGTATCCATCAAGCCACTCTTAACCTTTTCCCTGTAGAACAAAAAGATCTCAAATATGCATTTGTCCTCAAAGATGTCATGATTAAGTCGCCAAAAGAAACTGCAATCCTCATGGTTATGGCAGTTCATCAATAACCCTACCATTATCTAATTGGAACCAGATTAGGAATATTCTTGAACAATAGATATCTCTGACAGACTACCGATAAATGATGCAAATAGTGTTGATTGGTAATTGAGTAGGACCCCTGTAAGCAATTGATTTTGGTTGAGATCCCCAGAAGTAACTTTGTTGGAGGGAGTAAATATAAACTATCCATCCTTTGAAATTCAAGAGTAAATCTCCCACAATTTTAAATGTACCTAAAAGAAAAGAAATCTTGGGAATGCTCATAAATCTTCAATAAAACAGACCTATCAGTTGTAAGTTGACTGTTGTCTTCCAAGACAGTGCTAAGGGAGGAAAATGATCTGCATCACAGAGATATGACAATGCATTAATTTATTAGTATGTAGTTTAATTATCTAGATCTAGAAACGGTACACCGCGATATGGTAGGAAAATAGCATCTGGTGCTTGGTTCTAGAAAACAAGGGCTTTAATAGATAGTTATTGATTAAGATAGATAACAAAGCACACATATGTTGAAAAGTAAAAGCTCATTGAGTTATTTAAACCTTCACTTGACTGTTGTTATTACAGTGACGAAATGACACTATCACTTTATCACGGCAGCACATTCCACATTTGACTAGCATAGTAAAAATAACTGAAATGCTTAGCAGATAGCTAGTTCGCTGTCACTTGATGATCAAATAATCACTTTATGAAATGGCAATCATGATATGATTAGACAGTTCCATATGACATAATTACAAAATGGAAACACAGATAAACTACTTCACAGACTTATCAATGCAAATCCAATTCAGTAACAAGGAAGCTACTGCATGAATTTAACATCAGCCAATAAGAGTACTTAGTTTCATCTAGAAGTTTTCTCGTTTTTCACTTTCTACTGCCCCTCAACTGGAATTCTCAAACTGGTTGGAGTGGTGCATGAATTCTTCTAAAATAAATTCCTGACAGTGACTGGATCAGCAGAAATCACTGTCAAAATGATTCATAGCGTATTACTAGCGGATGACCAGGAAGAGATTAATCGTCTACCTTATCAAATCGCCAAGAATTGCTTCCGCTTCCAACTTCACCGGGTCCTTGTCATCGAGCAAAGAAGCCGCATTCTTCACAATTAGACGGAATGTACAAACCTGCACGATGAGTTTACATTAAAGCATCAATTGCAGCTGTTTCGAACATTAAGATAGAAAATACAATCTGACTGTCGACCCCAAATGTATCCAATTAGCAAACGAAAAGGAAACACATCAAACCTCCACGCCTGTTCGAGACTGTAAATCAACAAGGGAACTCCGCTGCCGCGGGACGCAATCCCTTGCGGCGGAGTTCAGCAGCCGCTGGAGCTCTTCGGAGTCGACGTTTTCGGCACCCGTTGCTGCAAAGTAAACGAACACATTGTACTCAACCTGCGGGCACTATTATGAAACAAGAACGAAGGAACATGTGGAGGGACGCAAGATTACTTAGCGACGAGTAAGCAGATTGGAGGCTCCGCCGAGAGGCGTCGATGGGAGCCAAGAGGAACTGGGCGGACTTCTTCTTCTGCTCCCTTAACCACTCCTTCGGCCCAGCTACAAGGCCGCAATGCATAAATAGGTGAGACTAAGGGGTCGTGAAACGAGGAGCGGGAAGATGAATTGGGGACGGAGCGTACGGATGCCGATGGAGAAGGCTCCGGCGGCAGATGGGGCGACGGCAGGCGCGGCGAGGAGGAGTAGGAGTGCGCTCCGGCGAAGGGTCTTGCAAGGGACGAAAGGTGCTTGTTGATTCATTTCAACGAGAGGAACGGAGGATTGGGAGGGAGGGAGCCTTGATGACGACGACGGCGACGGCGACGGCGGCGGCGGCGAGATGAGCGACTGGATAACGTTGGCGGCCATCGCACTCGCAGCTGGTTGGGACTCTGAACGTACCAGGCTCAAAGGGGAAATGATAAATTAAAAGATGAATTTGTAAATAACTTTTAATTTTGTGAAAGACGAATTTTGAGCTGCATTTTTTCTTTAATAATGACATAATATTTTTTCTCTAATTTATTTTTATTTATTTTTCCTTCGTCGATGTCTAGAGGAGAAAGTGTTCGTGATTTTTTCTACGAAAAAAAATTGACCTTCTAATTTTGGGTGAATTTTCAACGATAAAAGCCTACCTTAAATTTTTTTTCCGGAGAAAAAAAAATCTATCTAGGTGATCTCAATTTTTTCTTATCAGAAACTTACTTTAAACTAATAATTTTAAAAAATATTATAAACATTAAATATATTATGTAGATGTTTTAAAAAATGAAACTCAACTCTAAATTTAACTATTTCATGTAAATAAATAAAATAACATATTATTACATTATAATTAAAAATATTCTACTTAATTTTGTCCAAAATTTTTGAAAATAAATTAATAACTTAATCATATTCAAGTTCACGTGATAATAAATAAATAATATATCTAATCTATATATACATATAAGCAAAGGTAAGGTAAAACTAATCTAACAAGGATTGTTAAATAAGGTAATAATATAAAACTAACCTTATGAGGTATGTTAAATAAGGTAATAATATATAATGAGTTTAAACAAAAAGCATAAAATTAAGCCGACAAATTTTGTTAAATAAGATATCTGCACGGTGGAGAGGGAGAGAGGAAGAGAGAGAGAGAGAAATACAATTAATTGAAATTAATTGCTTAAATAGAAATATAAAAATATTTAATTTGAGTAAGAGTTTAGGACATATATAGTGGATTCAAGAAGATGATAATTATTAAAATAAATAATATTGTCTTTCTTAAAGAAAATGCACAAGTAAAAATAATTTCTTTTAAAAAGATAATTTGTTATTTTCGGAATTAAAAAATAATTTGAAATAAATAAGTCATTGAGTCAAATTAAAATTAAAATTTTCATTTTATAAATTTGGTTATGATTAAATAAATAATATTTTTATTTCCTAAAAGATAATATGCGAGTAAATAAGAATTCTTATTTAAAATATAATATGATTTTTGGAAATTTAAAATAAATAATTTAATTTGAGTTAAAATAAGATTAATCTTTCTTTTTTTTTTATCAATTTGAGTAGGATTACAAGAAAAAAATAATTCCTTTTATAAAAGATAATTTGTTATTTTCAGAATTTAAAATGATTTAGAATAAGCAATTCAATTTGTGTCAAATTAAAATTATTTTTGAGACCTCGAAAAAGAAAATGGACAAATTCCATGGGGAGAGAGAGAAATACAATTAATTGAAATTAATTGCTTAAATAGAAATATAAAAATATTTAATTTGAGTAAGAGTTTAGGATATATATAGTGGATTCAAGAAGATGATAATTATTAAAATAAATAATATTGTCTTCCTTAAAGAAAATGCACAAGCAAAAATAATTCCTTTTAAAAAGATTATTAATTATTTTCTTTCTAAAAGTTAACATACAAGTAAAACTAATTCCTTTTTAAAAGATAATTTGTTATTTTGGAAATAAAATTAATTTACAATAAATAATTGAATTTGAGTCAAATTACGATTAACATTTCTTTTTTTCAATTTGAGTATAATTCAATAAATAATATTTCCTTTCTAAAAGATAATGTAAAGGTGACTAATATTATAATAAAATAATAAAATATACAATAAATAATAAAATAATAATGTAAATGTATTAATAATTTATAATAAAATATTATAGTACTTCATTTTTACAAATTATTATACAAGTATGAATAAAGTTTGATAATTATTATAAATTATAATATTCCAATTATATATTTTATATTATTTATAATATTCGTCAACCATGCATAGCACGGAATTTAGGACTAGTAAATATGAATAATAGAAAAGTTAAAACTATAAATTTGTATTTGAAAATTAAAGTAATAATTTAATTATAATAATTTTGAGAAACATTTGGTTCCGGCCCTCCATTTTTTTATAAGGAACCCTAATTTAAATAGATGATTTTATTTATTTTGAAAGACCGACTTAGGTTTTAGTGGAAGTTCATATTTTAAATCTTTTTGGATTAATTTTTTCAATTTAGTTAGATTTTTTCGATCGATAGATTTTTACTTACACAGTCCATTCGACTCCTCGTGCAACAGAAAAAAAAAATACCATTTCTTGTATGTAATCTTTCAACCTCATCAATTTTTATTTTCAGCTATCTTGTATGTAATCTTTCAACCTCATCAATTTTTATTTTCAGCTATTATTATGAAAATATGTGTACACATATATTCGACTATATCAGTTTCTTAGTGATTGGGTTGTAAAGAAACATTCACACGTCCTCTAATCGATTCTATATATATATATATATATATACATACATACATATATATATATATATATATATATATATATATATATATTATATATATATATACATACATGCTCAGGATATTAATTCTAACCAATTTTTTTAAAAAATTAATTATTAGAGTTGTTTTCAGAAAATTAGTAATTATATTAATTATATTGGTTTACACCCGGCTCCTGTTCGCGGATTGAGCCACTATTTAAAATCATTGTGAACCACGCCTAACGTGATCTATTGCCCATTTCAAATCGGACGATCTCATAACTAGGCAGGACATTTTTCTAGTGATCCCCCATTAGATCTATTAATTTAATTTTTGTGTTTAATTTAACTCGTTCGAATCATTTTTCTCACATTTATAATTGTATTCACAGTCAATCTTATATTTTTATATACATTGCATAGTTTTCTTTACCCTGTTAATTAATCTTGTGTCACATTCTCATACTCACAACCTTATTTAAGAATTATTGCATTTTGAGTTTCAAATATTTATCCTCTTGAAATAGACTAAATAATAATTTATTGAATTTTCAATTGGCATCCGTTTAATTTAAAACATAATATGCATGGACAAATCAACCATTGCATTGTCACATTTCATTAATTTGATACACGGTGCGTTTGACAAGTGAAACTAAAGTTCCTCCAAGTTTAATAGTTCGATTTGATATATTAGTTCGAGATAATGAAGAAGAACTATGAAGTTGATATAATAGAAAAAAGTAAATATGAGATTAACTTTTGTTAGATTTTGAATTAAAAATTAATATTAAAAATATAAAATATAATAATGTTATTAAATAAAAAAATAAAAGTATAAGGTATAAATTCTTTTACTAAAAAATTTTGTTAAAAAATATATTACTTAAATATAAAAAATAAATTTTAAAATAATCTATATTTAATGAAATATTGAAATGTATTAATGAAATAATAAGTAATAAATATTATTATATTATTTCTTTATTATTCATATTTTACATATAATAAATAAATTATTATATATAAGATAGATAAAAAGAAGAAAAAAATAAAAGAAATAAAGAGTTTGCAAAATAAAAAAAGTCACGTCATTTGAAAAAAAAAAGAGAATAGTAGCTGATTTTGGACGGAACCAAGGTCAAGTTAGGCGGAACTAAGGTCGCGTGACCCTAGTTCTGCCACATTTATTGCGACCTAGTTTCACCTCGAGAATCAGACTACATGGGTGCGTTTGATAAGTGAAATAAGATGGAATCAACCATGGATGCATTTGGGAAACCAAGGCGGAATCGGTGGCTGGTTTCACTTGCCAAACACACCCATGGGGTATAACACCCCTTAGGTGAAACTTGTTGCATCAATATGAGCCTTTCATTTTGGATGAACGATTCATATCAAAGTAGATACACTCTCTTTCTCTTTTCTCTCTTGCACGCACACACACTCTCTATTCTATCTCTTGCCCGAACCGGTCATCCCTTCAAAGCGGTGCCGCCGCCGTCACTATAATTCCCTCGGAGTGCCGCTGAAATTCTCTCCGAGCGCCAGCCCTTCCTTCATCGTCGAGTGCCGTTGCCCCTTTCCTCCATCGCCGCACCCCGTCCTCCCCTCGCAAGCTCCGTCGTCCTCCCCTCGCATGTAAATATTTAATTAATCAATGTCATAAGGACAAGTGAGTGCCACTACTTGTTCAATCGTTTCAAGTTATGAATGCATTATGTTGCATCTTGTTCAAAATTCGCACGAGCGAGATTATGCAACTAAGAAGTAAGAACACAAATAATATTTCGGATCAACATTCCAGTATTATTAGATGAAAATCAGATTTGAGAGTTCTCTTAGCCCTAACTCTTAGAGGTCATTTGATGCATTATCAATTTAATTAACTAATAATTTAGATCACAACTTAAATAGATTATCAATATTTAAATTACTAATAATATTATATTACAGTATTTGACAAGTATTGATAATATAATAATAGTTAAAATAGTTAGAGAACAAATTATCATAATATCTTTAAAAGTTATTTTAGATTTTCATTACAAAGTATTATAAATAAATAAAGCAAAAAAATTTTAAAAAGTGGATAAAAATAAAATAAGATGAGGAAAAATTAAGAGCTATTTATAAAATATTTTAAATCATAAAGAAAATAAAGTTGAATGATATTTATTTATTAATAAAATATTTAAAATTAAAAGTTTTTATTGAATGAATATTTTTATCGAAATGCATGTCACACAATTAATAATCTCGAAAGGCAACTCCTCTACATGTTATATGAATTTTAAGATTATCAGAGCAATTAAAATTACCGATAATCAATCACAACCAAATGAAATAATGTAGTGGATCTTAAAATTTTAAATAAAATAATTGGTAATTTGTGCATACCAAACGACCCTTAGAGATGGACGTTACTTTTACATATAATAGAAGTTTCACTCTTATCAGAACCATGCAATAATTCTAAAGATTGGGCTCCTACCATATCATACAAAAAAAATCAATTCCTAAGCACAAACACAATAAATCTAAAAAAATTGTCCCACCGGCTCCATCTCCCATATCCCTTGATAGTGTGGGACGTTGTTGGATCTAAGTTTTAATGACATATTAAATTATATTTTGATGATATAAACCTCGAATGATTAAAAATAAAATGCTAAAAAGTTTTTTAAAAAATAGATAACTTTATGCATTATGCATTGATTAAATACTTGTCACTAATCTCATTAGTTTTGGATGAATGTGGAAGTAGAGAATTCTGTTAGCTTTTCATAGACTCCAAGATCACCTAATTTGGATAACTGTGCAGAAAGTTATGGTCAAAATAGTGCAGGGCGGTCAACCTATCGGTCGAAGTTATGAAGGCCAGTCGAAACAGTCCGGTCGACCGATCGGAGATACCGGTCGACCGATCAAGGCATAAATTGCTCAAATGAAAAACTGCGAGACTGCACCAGTCGACAGTCTGGTCGAAGCACCGATCGACTGATCAGCCCAATGGCTACAAAACAAAACTGCGAGACTGTACGGTCGAGACACCGATCGATAGTTCGATCGACTGACCATCTGCGGTAACAGGAGAAATTAGCGCAACGATCATATAGTTCGGTCGACCGGTCAATAAATGCGGTCGATCGGTCCATTATTGCAATGAACAGTAACATCTATATTTTGAGGAGAAAAATATGGAATTAATTCTGGACGAATTTTCCACATACTAGAGGCTATAAAAGGAGTGCCAAGGCCAGAAGCAAAATCATCTATCCAAGTATTAAAGCAAAACTTCAAAAAATCAAAAGGAGATCATTTCTCTTGAAATTATCATTTTAGAGCCTTCTTTATTTCTCTCTTCTCTTCTTGTGAGTGTTCTATTATAAAAGAGAAATTATTTTTCAGAAAGATTGTGAGAACTCCTGAGGTTCCAAATCTTATCTCTTGAGCGAGAGAAAAGATTAGCTTCATAGGAGGAGATGTTGCCTTGCTTCTCGAAGCGGAGAAAAAGGTGATTGTGTAAAGGACTTTCTTCATTGTCCCATTTGGAACAAAGGAATGGATTAGTGAAATCTCCGGCGATCTTGAGGTCGAGAAGTCAGAGCGGGGACGTAGGCCAAGGTGTGGCCGAACCTCGTCAATAACCACCCGTATTCATTATGTTTAATTTCTCTCACTCTATCTCCCTCTCATATTTTGTTTATGATCTGAATTGTAAATGTTTTAAAAATCGATTTTGTGCCTCCGCGATGAATTTCGTGAAATTGACATTTTCGGATAAACACCAATTCACCCCCCTCTTGGTGCCCTTTGGGATCATACAATTGGTATCAGAGCGGGTTGCTCTTATTTTGATCTTTTGAATCTTCTCGTTTCCAAATCTAATCATTTTTAAAATTCAATTATTTTTTTAAGATTTAACAATATTAAGAGTCATGGAATCAAGTGCATTTGTTTTTGTCGATGGACAATCAATTAGTCGTCCTCCTCTTTTAAATGCATCAAATTTTGCATATTGAAAAAATTGGATTCAAGCCTATATATGTTCTATTGATATAAATATGTGGGATATTGTTGAAAAATGCTACTATTTACATGAAAAATTACCATCCGAATATGACGAAAGACAAAAAGTTTTTTCGAAATTGGATTGGAAAGCAAAGAATATCTTTTATTGTGCTTTGGATTCAACGAATTTTAATCGGATTTCAAATTGTGAAAGTGCAACTGAGATTTGGAACAAACTCATCACTACTTATGAAGGAACTGATAAAGTTAAATAATTTAAATTAAATATTTTGAATCATAAATATGATTCATTCAAGATGCATGAAAATGAATCTATAAATGATATAGTTGCTTGATTTAATGATATTGTGAATGGATTAGCCTCTTTGAGCGAGCTTAGAACTAACCCAAAAAAGTGAAAAAAGATTCTCAAGTCTCTCTCCTCCCGTTAGCATACAAAAAAGGACAGTGATAGAAGAAAAAGATTTGAACAAACTGAATTTTGACGATCTAATTGGTTCACTTCTAACCTATGAGATCGGAACCCAAGAAGAAGAAGAATCAAATGCTCCCAAAAAGAAGACATTGGCCTTGAAAGCAAACAAAAGTGAAGATGACTCGAGTGAAGAAGAAGTAGACGAAAAGAGATTCACTCTCTACTCAAGAAAACTCGATAAGTATATCAAATTGGTGAAAAAAAGAGAAAAGAATGTGAAACATACTCGAAGATCATACAAAAATCACAAAGGAGAGACATCTCATAAAAGAAAGAAGAAAAGACATGATGAGTCAAGTGAAGATGAATCAAATGAATCGTCAAATTCGTCCAGTGAGGATGCATATCTATGTTTAATGGCACATAATGATGAGGTATCATCCAACTCTTCTTATTGCTCTAGTGCTAATAGTGATAATGATAACGAGGATGATGATATCAATTTTGACGTACATAAGAAATTCTTTTTCTTAATTGAAAAATATCTTATTCTTAAAAAAAGAATAAAAAATTAATGAATGACTTTCATATTATAAAAATTGACTTTGATATTTTGAAAAAGGAAAATGATGCATGTCTAATTCCTAATGAGACCTTGATGAATGATCTTCATATTATGAAAAATGAGTTTGAAAAATAAAAAATGGAAAATGAAAATATTAAAAATGAAATTGAAACTTTGGAGATTACACATGCATGTGAAATTGTAAAACTAGCACGCTCTTTAGAAAAAGAAAAGAAGGAAAATGCCTCTTCGAAAAATATAGTTATTTTTCATGTAACAAAAAATAATCCTAGAAAACACTTTAGACATGAAAACTCTTATTGGAAATCTAATCATAGAAAACCACATATTAAATGTTTTACATGTGGATTTAATAGCCATTTTGTATATCAATGCAAAGTAAGAAAATTTTCACAAAATGGCATGATTTAGGTTACGAAAGGAACAACATCTAACAAAATAGGACCCAAAGAAATTTGGGTACCAAAAGTCACTTAATTATTTTTCAGGTGTGCCTCACATGCAAAGGACAAGAGGAAATGAAAATGTGAAGGCACAAAGTTTATGGTAAAAGTATCATTGATTGAATTCTTATATTTCTTATGTGATTAGGCCTATTTTTTTTAATTTCATTCAAAATTTTCAAAATGACTATTTCTTTGAATGAGAAGAAATGAACAAAATAAAATTGATCATAATGATAGAGGGAGCATGTTAAAACTTTACTTTGACATATCATGGATATCATTGGTGTATCAAAGTTTTATGCTATATTTTGATTCATAAATATATTTTTGGATTTCATCAAATTGTCTTCATTTTACCATTATAAAATAGTCATAAATTTATGGGGAGTCATATTTTCAAATCCTTATGTTGAAATACTCTCTATATGTCTGTTATATGACAAAAGGAGGAAGAATAATTTTAAAAAAAATAAAAAAAATTGATTAAGGGAGAGTTACATATGGCTTCTTATATGTCTCATATACAAATTATTCTTTTTGATGAAACAAAAGAGGGAGAAGTATAGAAAAAATATGATCTGAATATCATTTTATATGAAGAGTATCTTGCAATTAATATTTATGTGAATATCTACCATTGTAAGGAAATGTATGTGTTAGGGGGAGTAAAACTGTTTTTACAAGAATTTTACAACTTTTTCATAATTTATATATTTTTCATATTTCTCGGTTTGTCTTCATAAAAAAGGAGGAGATTGTTGGATCTAAGTTTTAATGACATATTAAATTATATTTTGATGATACAAATCTCGAATGATTAAAGATAAAATGCTAAAAAAATTAAAGAAAAAAAGATAACTTTATGCACTACGCATTGATTAAATAATTGTCACTGATCTCATTAGTTTTGGATGAATGTGAAATGCTTGTAGAGAATTTTGTTAGCTTTCCATAGACTCTAAGATCACCTAATTTGAATAACTGTGCAGAAAGTTATGCTCAAAATAGTGCAGGACGGTCAACTTATCGGTCGAAGTTATGAAGGCTGGTCGAGACAGTCCGATTGACCGATCGGAGATACTGATCGACCGATCAAGGTATAAACTGCTCAAATGAAAAACTACGAGACTTCACCGATCGACAGTCCGGTCGAAGCATCGATCGACCGATCAGCCAAACGACTACAAATTAAAACTGCGAAACTGTACGGATCGAGACACCGGTCGATAGTTCGACCGACCGACCATCTGCGATAACGAGAGAAATCAGCGCAATGATCATATAGTCCGGTCGACCGGTTAATAAATGCGGTCGATCGGTTCATTACTGCAATGAACAGTAACATCTATATTTTGAGGAGAAAAATGTGGAATTAATTCTGGACGCATTTTTCACATACCAGAGGCTATAAAAGAAGTGCCAAGGCCAAAAGTAAAAACACCTATCCAAGCATTGAAGCAAAACTTCAAAAAAATCAAAAGGAGATCATTTCTCTTGAAGTTATCATTTTAGAGCCTTCTTTCTTTCTCTCTTCTCTTCTTGTGAGTATTCTATTGTAAAAAAGAAAAACTATTTTTCAGAAAGATTGTGAGAGCTTCTGTGTAAAAGAGGTTTCAAATCTTACCTCTTGAGCGAGAGAAAAGATTAGCTTCCTAAGAGGAAAGGTTGCCTTGCCTTTCGAAGTGGAGAAAAAGGTGGTTGTGTAAATGTCTTTCTTCCTTGCCCCATTTGGAACAAAGGAAGGGATTAGTGAAATCTTCGACGGTCTCGAGGTCGAGAAGTCGGAGCGGGGACGTAGGTCAAGGTGTGGTCGAACCTCGTCAACAACCACCCGTGTTCATTGTGTTTGATTTCTCTCACTCTATCTCCCTCTCATATTGTATTTATGATCTGAATTGCAAATGTTTTAAGAATTGATTTTGTGCTTCCACGATGAATTTCGTGAAATTGACATTTTCGGATAAATAATGAAGGGGGCGGAGGGCATCGTCCCCCTCTGCAAGCCTCTGCTATCATCGATGAGAGAGGGGGGAGGCTGCCCTCTCCCCCATCAAAGGAAGAAGGGAGAGGGGGTGATGTGTTGTTTCCCCCTATGAGCCTCCACCATTGTCGATGAGAGAGGGGGCGTCACCCTCTCCCTCTCTGTAATATCTCTAAGTTAATCATGCATGATTAGTTGTATGAATGTGATGTTATATTATCTTATTGATAATCTCTATGAATGTGATGTTAAGACTTATACTTCAATATCAACTAAAGTGCGAAAGCGATGAAAATTTACTTAATGCATGAAAATGTGATTTTCGGAAAAGTGAAAATTTGGAAAATTAAAGTTCCGATAATTGTTCCTATATATGAAAGAATTCTAAATGTAATTTTTAAGAATTTTTAGGAGGTGTATGAGTTAGGTAAAATGTAGACACAAAATCAAAAAATATGTGAAATCGCGATTTTTGTTCTACGGACAAAAATTTAGATTTCGATTCCTTATTTATTTTTCTAAATATTTTATTTGAATCTAAATGGGGGGTAGTTTCTTATTTATATGTAATGTCTTAAGTAAATGAATAAATAAATAAATAAATGAAAAATACAAAAGCCATTTACTTAAATGCCCATGTGAATAAGCCATATAAACAAGGGTATTTTTGGAAAACTGATTTTCACCAGTTGAAGTCGGTTCCCCCTTCCTTTTAATACTTATCCTGGAACCCCCTTCCTTTTAATACTTATTCTTTCACCTTTTACTACCTTCTTCTGCCCTATTCACCACCCTTGGCCGAAATTAGAAAAAGAGAAAGTAGAAGACACCATACTACATGATTGAAGCAAATTAGAAAAAGAGAAGGGGCAACTAGGGTTTTAAAGTTTGGTAAGTTCCTACATCATTTTTTTTTGGATTTTAACTACATAATTATTAATTAGGGTGACTCTGAACCTTTCTTATCCATTTATGCTCGGATTTTACTTGAACATGGGGTAAAACTCATGTTGTTCATGGGTAAGATTATTTGATAATTTAGGGTGTCATAGACATTGATGTTAGGGTTCATTGACAATTGGAATCACTAGAAAATGATATGTGTAGCGAAAGTTATAAATAATATACCGAGACTTACTCAGTCTGTCAGGAGGGAACTTATGGCAGATTATGTTAGTATTAGTTAAATTTATTGTGCTCAGTACAAATAGATATAAATTCAAGTAATTTTATGAGTTGCACCTTAGGATGTCTACTATTTGACAAAATTGAAAGAATCAGAACATGGAAGGTTTATTATTTTATGTAAATCATAAAAGTAAGGTTACTCAGTCTGTCAAGACATAGAAATAACATAAAAATTAGGCTGAATGTTGATTCTCATGAGAGCAAACCATAATAAAGTAGGAAATGAAACTTTTACAGAATAATGTCATTGTAATGTGAGAGTAAAGAAAATTGGAATGATGTCATTTGGGTATGTATATAAGAAGATATGGATTTTTCTTTACTATGTGTGCAATCTGTTATATTATTATGTCAATCCTTATGTTTAATAGTTACTTAAGTTATAAGAGTAAATACTTAAGGTTCATATACCTAAGCAATTAATTATGTTTCATGTATGATAGGATTGTGTTCAGATCATAGTAGTAATTTGTTTCTTACTATTATTGTTATAGGAATAGAAGAATAAAGTAGTGAACAAGGAAAGGAAAACATTTTGCTAGCCCTTATAGGTAAGTTGATTTCTCCTACTCTATGTTTTCACCTCTTTTGAATTCGGTATGACATCAATTATTATATGTATTGAATATATTTTAGAATGCTATGAATTGATTTCGAGAAATGCAATTATGGGAAGTACGTGTGATATGATTTGAATGGATTGCGATGAGTGCAATTTTGATCATTTTGAAATGGTGTTGGATATGATTCATCTTCTGATAATCAGGAGATGTTTGTTATGTGATGAATCATGCATCGACACTCATTTGCATTTGCATATATGATGATTGGAGCTAAGTGCTACATCACTGATCACGATGGGAGCCAACTCTAGAGTCTAATCCATCATTTTGTTCTCCAATAATGGGATGAGATAGGCTGGAGCTAAGTGCCATGCGGAGCTAAGTGCCACATCGTGAGTAGTCGCGATGGGGGCACATTTAAAATCCGTAGGAGTCACCTCTAGAGTCCACCTATCGATTTATGATTTGTTCCCCGAAAGGATGAGGTAGAATGGAGCTAAGTGCTACATCGCTGATTACGATAGGAGTCACCTCTAGAGTCCACCTACCGACCACTGGCCAGTTGGTGATCCGTGCATACATATGAGAGTGTTGCATTGCATACACATGTTTGATATGTTTAAGTGACAACGAATGTAAATTGAGTGCAATGATTTTGATTGGGATGTTATATATATATTTAGTAAATGTATGAAGATATTGACTTTGATATTATGATTAATGCATGTATGTTTATGTCTCCTCGAATTTATTAGATGGTAACACATAGCTTATGAGTTATCAGCTTACTGAGCTATTATTTGCTCACAGTGTTGTTGTACACTTTTTCAGATCAGTAGAACTTTTGGGAGTGCGAGAGACAGCCTTAGCAGGGTGTGGATCCTTTTTGCTGCTAAGATATTGAGAAGTCATGTGCCCCACTGCGCGTGTTTAATAGAAGACTTACAGCTCTCATATTCCTCTGTTGGGATATGAAGAGAGTTTGGTATGTGCTATGTATGAGAAGTAATTTTGTATTTTGTAAAATGTGAATCTTTTATGACTATGTGGTGATGTAAATCCTAAGGTTATTACATGCTCTGAATGATCAATATGAACTGCGTGGTTTGTTTATATGTGTTATAATTTTCTTGTATTATCTAAAGGAGTTATGCATAATTTTTTTAAAAAAATTAATAATAATAATATTTGATCATCTGTAATTAGTCGCGAACTCTAATTTAAATCACCGTTTAAATCAGGGTCGTGACACCCTCTCCTTCCGACGGCTTCACCATTGATGGTAGGAGAGGGGGAGGGGACGTGAGGCCGCCGAGGGAGAAGTTCAGTGGGCGGCATCCCCCTCTCTCGCCATCGACTACAAAGGTGGACACCAACGATAGTTTTGTATTTTATTATTATAATACTATTTTATTACTTTATTTTTTATGATGTTCTGCCTAGGCAATAATACCTGTAAATTGGTGATACCCTATCAAAAGGACCTTTGGTGAAATAAGTAAAAAAAAAATCAAAAGATAATTTTGTTATAAAGCAAAGTTTGAGAATAGAATTGAAAAATAGGATAAAGTTTGAGTGCAATTATAGAAATTCAAACGACTCTTGTTGGCGGATCCCTTCTTTGACGATATTTTCTTCTTTCCTTGGTGTAATTTAAATATTAATCAAGTTTATATTTTACATACATCAATTTTCTTTCTGTATCATCTTCATCATTTGGTCATCTTCACCTTTGCTACATTTCACATCCATGACTTTCTTCTTTGTTGACATTGATTCATGATCTTCTTATAACCTTATATCATAATTAAGGAGGATTCTTGTAAGTTCATTAAACTCAAATTTGTAAAGATCCTTCTCTTCAATGATGTTAAGGAATAGAGGTAAGTATAACAAAACATTTTCCATAATATCCCAAATCACAGTCAATACAACAAAACTTGTAGCAAACTAAAAGTATTGAAAGTCAGTAGACTATTATCCTTCGTCAAGGGAGAGATTAGTATATGCCACAGCTAAAAACTAACAAATATTTAAATACAAAAATAAATCATTGACCAGGCTCTAATACTAATTATAGAAACTCCAATATGGGTGGATTGAATTGGTCTATAAAACTCTTTTACAAAAAACTTATATGCAAGTCACCAAAGCTTAGTTGATCGAGAATCTAGTTCAATACAATCAAGAAATTAAGAATAAAGAAGACAAACTAATTACGAGGTTCGGCCAAAACCTTTCGACACACATAATCACTCCTAAGTCGAGATTCCTCAAAGCATCCTTCTTTGAACTAAGAAAAAGAAATCCTTTACACCACACCTTTTTCTGCACTCAAGAAACAAAGTGAACCTATCCTACACTAAGCTAGCTATCACTCAAAAAATGATAACCAAAGTACATTTAAAGGTTATCTTTTACAAATGAATGCACTTAATTAATAAAAATGGGATTTGAAATAAATGCTAAAAGTGATTTCAAACTTACGAACTCTTAGTAAATTTACTATGCAAAGACGGATTATGAGGAAATTTTATAGGCTTGATCTCGAATTATGGCCATTATGGTATCAATGCATGTATGATCAATCACTCATCTACTGATCAACCACTTATTAATGTGATAATTGTATCCTCTTTGTCTCTCATTTTGATTGATCGCTTCTCCTTTGATCTTCCGCTTTGGAATTTGACCATTGTAAAGCTTTGCCTTTTCAATCTCGTAGTCCGCAAGGGTTGCCGATCGTCTAGAAGTCAACCTTGATAACACTGTTCATGCATTCAATCATCTTCTCTTTGTTTGTGTGAAGGCCAGCTTTGTCAACACTGATAATCTTTATTGGTTTTCCTCTGCTTGATTGGATGTTTGGTTTTGTGCAAATTATCAACTTAAAAGGCAAGGTTATATCTTCAAAAATAGACATCAAAATAAGTTAACATTTGATCCTATGAAGTCCTATAATAGAATTTTATACTTCTATGCATATATATCATCTAAAATCATGAGCCATGCACACTTTTTGGAACTTAAACAAGTTCAACCTTGAATATATGAAAGTTTGCATCACCAAAACATCAAGAAATACAGAAAACGTTTGTTCTTACACCCATCTCCTTCATTCCCCAAAAGGACAGAAAGTGGAGATATCCCCCTCACCACCATTCACTAGGACGAAACATGATGCGTTAAAAGTATTAGAAAATAAAATCTACTAGCAAGTGACTGATTGTACATATTAGGGGAAAATATATTAGTTTGTTCTCCTCCAAAAAAAATCATTTGTCCTTTTTATTAGAGTCGTGACACTAATATGTGATTTCAATCCCTAGTAAAATATCATTGCCATTAGATTTTCCAATATCTTAGTAAATCATATACATAATATGCATAACACTAATTAAAATTTCTAAGGCAAGCATCAAAAGACTTGGTTTGGAGGGCCATAGAGTACTCTTTATGAATGTTAATATTTAATTATTTTATTATGAAATCACATTTGGAAAATATGAAAGTTTCATTTTGAATTTTTCTTTCTATAACCGTTTAATAATGTATCCACCCAATATAATAAGTAAATCCATTGCTGAGCACTTACTTTTTAATTTTTTAGGTACCATGTGATATAGTAAACACAAATCATATAATGAAAATGCAAGAATATATTTATTTTTAACTGTGACAAAGATGATTAAATAATGGAAGGTGAAATAAAGGATTGATCATGGGATGTTTGTACACAAGTTGACTTGCTCTAGCCAACTAATAAAATATTTTAAAATAAGAAAACTATATTTGTATCATTACTAGTTATTTCCAAAATGCCAAATAGTTATTTATAATTCCTATAAATTTATTGCCAACAATGGTATCCATTTAATTCATGTTAGGTGTCAAAATTCTATTAAGATATTTCAAAGTTTAACTTGATATTATTGGGATGATAAAATTTGGATTCAAAACAAGGAAAGTAAGATGTTTTATTTTTTGGTACCCTAATATAAGGAGTGATTCATGATTAATTCGAAACAGAAATAAGTAGTAAAACAATATTCTACTAGTCAAGTTAATGTGGAGTATGGTATTATTGGATCCTACTATTACTCCAAACTTGCGAATTCACCTTAGCCAATCAAACTTTGTTATATTCATCATTTGATGTTGAAAATTAATTAAACATGATGAATTTGCTTAAAAGTAAAGTTACATGCGTAAAAGAATCTTTCAAAAAAATGTAAGGAAAAGTTAAGTGCTCAGACATTTACTAGGATTCAAGTTTTAATTGAGGAGTATAAAAAAATAATTTAGAGGGCTGAAGATAATAAGGATAAAGTAAAATGTTGATAATGAACTTTATATAATATTATTAAATGCATTGCATGTGGGAGCTAACATCAAGTATAAACAAATTTTTTATGCACAATGGTGAATTAGAGTAGTGACATAACTATTATTTTAAATTATGTGAATTAAAAAAAACAGAGTTAACAATAACCACTAATAGTTGACAATAGGATGACACATGTATAAATTAAAACTAATTTTTTTTAAAACAACTGATTCCAAAGAGGTTAAAGAGCTATATGCATACATACATACATATATACATACATACATACATACATACATACATACATACATATTCACTAGAAACATGTCATGCTTGGTCACATATGCTGCCATTGTTGGAAGATTCTTGTATTGCAACAACTCATTTTTACGTTGCAACAACTCATATACGTTAAATGAGTATTATGATTCACGCTTCTATCCTAATAATTATCCATTACACTTGCAACAATTCATATACATTAAATGAGTATTATGATTCACGCTTCTATCCTAATAATTGTCCGTTACACTTTTTTAGCAAGCCACAATGAATTTAGACGGTATTTTGGTTGATAATAATGCATCGTATAAGAAAATTATTAATTGCACGTTGTCCTATATATATGCACTCTTATTCTGGCTACATCAAGGAAACAAAAAAGAGAGGCTAATTCTTTTTTTATTTTTTTTCTTCTTTGTTAGCAATGAGAGGTTCGCTGGCTGAGGTATTAGAAGATAAGAGATTTGAGAAGGTTTTAGTACTCAAAGAAGTTGAGGCTCAGAGTTTGATCCCAAGGTCGTCTCAAAGCTGTTCTATCCGCGAGATCTTGTCTGCGGATGCAAGGACAGCATGGTATTGCAAATCCTTCCAATCATTTGATATTATATATAAACTTTTTTTAGTCATCTTCAACAATTTGTTAGTGATTTTTTTTTATTTTTTTCTTATGTGTAGATATATACATGTCTACAATACGCATATACATACATCTACCTAAGCCAAAAAAAGTTTTCTTTGCTAAAAAGATTCAAATGTATATAGAATGTTAAAGTATGACCATTTTGCAACATTTCCTATTTTGATCTTTTGTGTTACAATATTTTGCAACCGATTCCCATTTTGCAACATTTTGATGAATAAATCATGAGGGTAAAAAATGATCACAAATATTTAGAACATGATCACAAATATTTAGAACATGGATTTGTTAGTTATATTGCAAAATAAAAATTCATGCCGACATGTATGTCATTGCATTTCTTTCTAGTATAGTCATTTGTTTTCCATCAGAAAAGTGTTTGAGAAAGGCATGATATTTTCTCTTGTTTTTAACATTCATTCTCTTCTTTTTGTGTGAAGGCATCATTAGGTGGCCTCTCTTCCAACCAACACTCTCCAACTCATCTTCTTGTGATGCAGCAACAATCACATGGATCTTCTTTACCGTCCAATTGCACGGTACGATCTGTCTGCCAACATGAGGAGGTCGAGTGGGTGTCTGTATGCAGATCCACCTTCTCTGGCACTTCCCTTTTTTTTTTTGCCAAGGTAATAAGTTTGATTTCTTCTTTTTTCTTTTACTTTCTCCAATTTTTTTTATTCCTCTTGTTGTTATAATTAAATCATGATGCACCCTTTCTGTATGCTTAGGAGGGAGGTCCCAAGATGTAAAATATACTTTCAAGCTTCGAAAGGCAAATTTCTTCTTGGGGAGGCGAACATTACCTTTCAAGATACAGATCTTGATGCCGGTGACGATACCAATCTTTCTACATACAAGAAATGTTCTTTGGGCCTTTAGAGACATAAGTTCAAATATTTTCCTATTGCTATCCTTTGTAGCTAGTTTTCTTTTGTTTCTATTAAACTTATGAAACATTGTAACACAAATGTTTACATTTATGAGTTTGTGGAAAATGGTACAGGATGTACTTTATGGTGATATAAATTCAAGTTGTAATTGCTTGGCCTTCCATTTCTTGTTTCATCACTATGAAAATATTTAAAGTAGCTAAAAGGATAAAAAAACAAAAAAATGTGAAATATAAAAAATAAACTAACAAAATATAAACAAAAAAATATTATTTTGTTACAAAGAGAGGCCCAAGGGTCTAGTTCAAGGAAAGGTAAGCTGACAATAGACATTGTCATGTGTGAAATAATGTTACAATTATGGGATACAAAAGGGGCAATGTATGCACAACACAACTTCAATTAAATGGACAATAGAGAATCACATATATGGAGCGCTGTTGAATAAATGATCAATGATTGTGATGTGGCATTAAAAAAGTGGGCCCCTACTTAACTTAAAAGTGAAGTTATATCAACCATTGATGTTAAGATCATTGATTTTCTATATGTATAAAGCAAGAAACGCTCCATATAATTCTAAAGATCAATTATATTCCATATAAGATCAATTATTGAGTTGCACTTGTTTGCTCTTTTTATGAAGCATCATTGATCAAACGATTAATGATTGAAGTATGACACTAAAAGTGAGCCCACGTTAACCTAATAATTAAGTCTTATCTCAACTATTGATATTAAAATCAATGATGTTCCCAATGTAATTGGTCAAGAAATGCTCGACATAATTTTTAAACTCAAGTTTCTTTTAGTTTGTAGAAGATGAACCAAACAACAAGACTATTTCAAGTTTGTGAATTTGTTTTTTTTAATTCTCAATTATTAGGCAATTAAATATTTTAAATTTTGTTTTTGCATATATTTTATGAATGTAAAATATTATTCTAAAACTTATTTGGGTATGATAAGTATAATAGTGGAGAGGAGGCGAAATATCTTTGGCAATGACCATTTTGCCCTTTAAATATTTTATTATCTTAAAATGTTTAGTTAACAATTATTATTTATCATCATTAGTTTTTTTCATATTGTTTGACCAAAATTATTAGACATAATCATGAAGTATATATTTAGGAAAAACACTTTGTAACAATCAAGAAATATTTACTCTGTAAAAGTAATTATTCAACATAAAAAAATAATTAATAGAAGAGAAGTTTTCTTAAACTTTTACCATTGCTTAGGAAATAAATCTAGTTGTCTCATTAAATGACCCATTTAATATTTAAATATTCAAGTCATTAAATAAATTAAGAAGTTCATTATTTTGAGTAACAAATTTAATGTCCATTGAGAGGGTATCAAAAGTTCTTAAATCATATTAACATATCTACCTGAAGGGTCATTTGTGGTGTAAAATCCATGAAAGCTGGCAGTGCTCATGAAACTTTTGAAGAAGATGCACAACATCGGCATCATCTACCCTCCTCCAAGAATCTCGATAAAATTTTCATGATTCTTATTCTTTCAATACTTTTTTCTCATTTATCCATCTTTTAACAACTATTTTGTATGAAAATTGCAATGAGTTTTTATGCATCGACATCATTCAAAAGAGTAAACTTTTGGATGTAGTTTCACACCCTTTTTGGCCAATAATGACATAATCAATACTACGTGACGCAGGATGATCTTACCGGATTAGTTGAGTTAGATGGTGAACTTGCTTTCAATATGTGGACAATGCGTATAATCATTAACATTGTGTAAATTAAATTATTGGTGGAAAAATTACACAAAATGTCCTCAAACTTTAATGTTTACTCAGGGATACACTCTATCTTCACTTTATAACACGAATGTCCTCCATCTTTTAACTCATTTCACCTGCTATCAGTCACGGAGCTGATGTGATGCTGACACAACATCCTCTCTCCTCTCCACGTAAATATTCACTGACCTGAAGGGGGGCCGTCTTTCCCCGGTCTTTCTTAAAAGAAAGAGGGGGGTGATGGCCCCCCACTCTGTGACCTCGGCAGAGTAGGGGGCCGTCGCCCCCCTCTTTGCCTTCCTTCCGAGAAACGAAACTTCACACTACACCTGGGATGAGGCGTCGCACTACGCTGGAGACGAGCCAGCGGAAGTCAAACAGAGACAAACCTGCGACGGCCCCCCTCTCTATGGCCCCCGTTTTTCCCCTCGCCGACGCCGACGATGGGAAAGAGGGGGCCGTGGCACCGAAGGTCGCAGAGAGGGGGCCGTCGCCCTCCTTTCCCATTGTCAGTGTCGACGAGGGGAAAGACAGACTCTCGCATCTATGTGGCATTTTTTCCATTTTTAATTATTAATTTTTTTATGTTCCACATTTACATGGAGAGGAGAGAGGATGTCTGCTACATCAGCGCAACGTTAGCTCTACGACTAGGAGACAACCGATAGCAAGTAGAGAGGGCATTGTGTGAAACAAGTTAAAAGATGGAGGACGTTCGTGTTACAAAATAAAGTTAGAGAGCATCGCTGAGCTTAAAGTTGGAGGACATTTGGTATAATTTTTTTAATTATTGACACTGCTTTTCAAATACTGAGAACTAGTTATCCCAAAAAAAGTTATGGCTTGTGAGGTGCAATCAACATGATGAAGACAAATGTGCCTCTCCTTAGATGACATATCGACGTTTAGGTGATTTGACTTCTCCTTTCTTCATTATTAGTTTCCATGGGCACTTATTGCTTTTCCATTATTATTCTATGAACTAAGAAGTTTTCTATAAATATTTTGGTTGACATTTGGTTTTTTTCAAAAAAAATATCTACTATAAAATTCTATTTTTTAATAATTTTTAATGTGTATTTATCACATGATATAACAAATAAATCAGTTTGAATTAGTAGTGTTCATAGAGTCTAGTTGAATCCGATCCGACCTGACCAAATTTTATCTGACACGACCAAATTTAATCGGGTTAACGCCCTTTGGGGCAGCAACTCCGACGGATGGTCGAGTCACATGACCACTATTTCTTTGCCTTTTAAAAAAAAATTCTTACTTTTTTACATCTTATAATATTTATTTAATTTTTCTTTAAAGTATAAAAATAAGTTTTCTTGATATTTAAATATTATTTTCATTATAAAAATATTTTATTTTAATATTTTTATAATTTTAAATGAAATATATGATTAAAATTGAATAAAAAAATTATCGGATCATCGAGTTCACCAAGTTGACTAATTAGGGATGAGAGAATGAGGATGGAGGAAAGATTCTTTAAAATTTCCTGTTGATTTTATCCAACTAATTGTACTAACTTTCTTTTCCGATTTTTCTTTTGCATTGCGACTTCTAGAACAAAAAAGAATGATACTTTTCCGTTCACATGTGGTTAACCACCCAAATATTTATTTTAGTTACGAGTCATAACTTAATTTATACATGATTAGATGTGCTATTGTTGTATTACGTAGTTGATATGTATTAGATACAATATGTGTTGGATCAAGGGGAAATAATTCGAATAACCAACTAAGGTCCCTAAATGACTGCTGGAGGGGGTAGGGGAGGGAGGAACTGGTGTTAAATCGAGTTTGTAAATTAAGCATCCACAAGTATAAAATTGATTAGAAAAACTTAATTGTGGCAGAATAATGTTCAAATCATAAACACAAAAGAACAAGGAGGTTTTCTCTCGTTTGTGTATCTACAGTTCCGAGGGAAGGAAATGGAGAAACCTCCTAGGTTCAGGTGATAGGCAACTACAACATTAGTTTGGTAGTTTGGTTTTAATTTTTCCTTTGAACCAAGTATTTTGCTCTTGCCTATTCAAAAATTAAAGTTTAGGACTTGTTAATTAAGGTATGTTAAGGGAATTCAAAATCCTCTAATCTCTCTCTAATGATGTGTGATTAGAACTAGAATGATTCTTGCCATATATATTTAGTTCATGATGAAGTTGCTCATTTGTTTATATAAATGTGATTAGTAGTTTTTAATATTCTTTATGCAAACCTACATACTTCATGCTTACTGTTCTATAAATGTTCATGTATGATTTATACGATGATTAGAGTAAAATGTGTGCTCAAGGTATTGATGAATGTATGTTTTGAGTAAAAGAAAATGTAGTGAGGATCTTGCCCCATCGCCCCAGATCGGTCAGTCGAAACCCTTTCGGTCATTCGTTTATGAAAAGTTTGAACTCTCAGACTTTTACGGACGTCGAAGCGGCCATTTTGGTCGTCCGAAGCCAATGTAGCGGTTGTCCAAAAATGTTTTGACCATTTGATTTAGAAAGTCTGATATTTTGAACTTCTACGGACGACGAACGATCAATTCGGTCATCCAAAACTCTTTCGAATGTTCGATTTAGAAAGTCTGATTTCTCGAACTTCTACGGACAATGAACGATCAGTTTGGTCATCCAAACCCCAATGAAGTGGTCGTCCGAAATCCCTTTGGACGTTCGATTTAAAAAGTCTAAAATCTCGGACTTTAGCAGACGTTGAGATGCTAGTTCGGACGTCCGAATGACCCATAGCGGTCGACCAAATATGTTCGGTCGCTCGATTCATGCCTCAATAGTCGTTCGAAAGTGGACCGATCGTCTGTTCGTTCTCTAATGATTGTTTAAACTTAGAATGATTTGAAGTATGTATGATCTTAAATAGGATTAAAACATGCAACATGTATTGAATGATTGTAGGTATTCATATATGTAATTAAAGGATTGATTGATATGTGTATTGATTAAAAAATGGATTGATGTGAAGGTCTCTTGTTATAATTGTGGAGGGAAAATGTGTCCACCTCGTAGTAGTGGCGTTTCCCATAGAAACAAGTTTCACTTTCTCGTTGTGACGTTTTCAAGTTGAGGCGAGTCCACCTCCTAGTGATGACGTCTCAATTGGGACCTAGGAGGATTCTGGCCTAGCTAACCAAGTCCTGCATATCAACATGATCTTCTCAATCATCATGATAAGAAGTTATTTAATTAAGGATGAAAGATGAAAAGATGAATGATGAATGATGAATGACTTGAGACATAAAGATGAAGATAATGATGAAGTAAACACCTAAAAAGATGCAAATGAAGGTTCTCTTGTCACATCATGATATGAATGAAGATGTTAAAGTTAAGCAAGATAAGTTCATAATATACCTTAGCATAATGATAAAGATGTTATATATTTATCTTATCTTATCATGATAATTGTTCACATGTCATATAGTGTGCATAAGAAGTTCGTAGCATGCATATGATCTATGTTCCAGCTCATAACATGCATATAATCTATGCTCCATTATGATACAATGCATATGTCATGATATGTATAAAGTATGTTACAGGATCATAACATGCATGGACCCCAACATATTCTAATAGGAGAAATCTCATGAATCCTTGCAGGTATGAACGAGGCATAGACTCGACGATGAGGACCCATGATAATGAGATTGCACATGTGACGGTCGAGCTACGACCCGAGTTATCTTATGGTACTTCATGTTATGATGATGAACTCCTTAGCGAGTCGAGTATGTATGGTCTATGGGCCTTTGAAACATGTACTTTTATATGAACTCATTTATTTGGTCGTATGATACTATGTGGTCCATGGACAAGTATGTTATCTTGAGATCGGTCGGTCAAAACCCTTTCAGTCGTCCGTTTATGAAAAAAGTCTGAACTCTGGACTTCTACGGACGTCGAAGCGGCCATTTCGGTCATTCGAAGCCAATGCAGCGGTTGTCCAAAAATGTTTCGAACGTTCGATTTAGAAAGTCCGATATTTTGAACTTATGCGGACGACGAACGATCAATTCGATCATCCAAAACTCTTTTGGACATCCGATTTAGAAAGTCCGATTTCTCATACTTCTATGGATGATGAACGATCAGTTCGGCCGTTCGAACCCTAATGAAGTGGTCGTTCAAAGCCTCTTTGGACGTTCGATTTAAAAACTCTAAAATCTTGGTCTTTAGCAAATATTGCGACACTAGTTTGAACGTCCAAATGACCCATAGCGGTCGACCAAATATGTTCGATCGCTCAATTCACGCCTCAACAGGCGTTCGAAAGTGGATCGATCGTCTACTCGATCTCTAATGATTGTTTAAACTTAGAATGATTTGAAGTATGTATGATCTTAAATAGGATCAAAACATGCAATATGTATTGAATGATTGTATGTATTGATATATGTAATTAAAAGACTGATTGATATGTGTATTGATTAAAAGACGGATTGATATGAAGGTCTCTTGTTGTAATTGTGGAGGAAAAATGAGTCCACCCCCTAGTGGTGGCGTTTCCCAAAGAAATGAGTTCCACTTCCTCGTTGTGGCATTTTCAAGTTGAGGCAAGTCCACCCCCTAGTGGTGGCATCTCAATTGGGACTTAAGAGGATTCTGGCCTAGCTAACCAAGTGCTGCGAATCAACATGGTCTTCTCAATCATCAAGATAAGAAGTTATTTAATTAAGGATAAAAGTGAAAAGATGAATGATGAATAACTTGAGACATAAAGATGAAGTAAACACCTAAAAGGATGCAAATGAAGGTCCTCTTGTCACATCATGATATGAATGAAGATGTTATAGTTAAGCAAGATAAGTTCAAGATATACCTTAGTATAATGATAAAGATGTTATATGTTTATTTTATCTTACCATGACACATGTCATATAGTGTGCATAAGAAGTTCATATCATGCATATGATATATGTTCCAGCTCATAGTATGCATATCATCTATGCTCCATTATGATATAATGCATATGTCATGATATGTGAAAAGTATATTACATGATCATAACATGCATGAACCCCAAAATACTCTAACAGAAAAAATCTCATGGATCCTTGCAGGTATAGACGAGGCATAGACTCGGCGGCGAGAAACCCATGATGATGAGATTGCACATGTGACGGTCGAGCTATGACTCAAGTTATCTTATGGTACCTCATGTTATGATGAAGGACTCCTTAGCGAGTCGAGTATGTATGGTCTATGGGCCTTTGAGTTATGTGCTTTTATATGAACTCATTTATGTATTATGAATCCTATGTTGGGTTGTATGATATTATGTGGTCCATGGACAAGTATGTGATCTTGATATTTATTAGCTTATGAAGTCTTTTGTTATGCATGTTATTTAGGTTTTTGTTATATTATTATATTTTTGCTGCAATATTTTATGCAATTAGGTTATAAAGAATTGGGCGAAAGTAATGTCACATAGGGTTCGATCTCTAAATTGGGTTAGATTTTGGGGATGTTACAACTTTCCCCTTCTTCGCATGTGTAGCTGGAGGCCTAGCATAGGGTGTTCATGGCCAACGAGCACAATTAGTCCCAGAATATGTTGTAGATGGTGATGGCATACGACGTGGTTGTTGTCGAGTGGGAAGAGCCTCTATGGCTCAACGGTGATGAGTGGGAGGCACCTTTGTGTCTTATAGGTGAAGCACACCTTCTATCCCCGACCTCTCATGACAAGGAGGTGAAGCACTCTGTGCGTCGCTGACAAGAAAAGAGTGGGGCTCCCCTTTTTTTATTAATATTATATTATATTAATATTATTTATTATTTAATAAGCTGTCACATTCTATAAATCAGTGATTGCATAATAGAAGGATAATAGGTAAAATAAGTTAAAAATTGATGGACTTTGTAATGTGTGTGATGTGATTCTAGAGTGCAAAATATCACCTATATAGAAATTCAATGGCTTGGGTACCAAATTGCCATGAATGCACGAAGTGTTCCCACTTGAGGATGTGATCCCACTCGACAAAAAGTTTCAAAACCAATTTTAAAATTTATAATTCCTATCAAAGCTGCAAGCACACAACATCATTGTAGTACTTAAGGTTCGATCTACTGGGACAATTGAAAATTCACACTTAATGGAAACCATTTTGGATGAAAAGTTAAATTTAAAAAAGTACTAGAGTGACCTAATGAAATATAGCGTTACTAAACTAGATGTCATAGCAAATGAAACTATACTAATTTTTAGGAATTTTTAAAATAAACATAAAATAATACAAAAAATGAAAATAAGATAAGGATAAAAAATGAAAGATATGAACACTATGGCTTAGGAATTGTTTTAATAATTCTATTTCTAAAACCAATGAAAATCAAAGACCATACTGACAAATGTTTTCACTCATGTGATCCCGCCCTCACGGTGATCACTTCCTGAGGTCAAATCACTCTCATGCGTGCTGGCCAAAGGATTTTACACGAATGAAACATCACCTAGAACATATCCACATTCTCATAGTCTTTGGGCATTTTAAGTGTCACATATTCAAATGGGGGCACTTCCCGGAGTGCCTCCACTTTCGAACTTGGGTATCTCTTTTGTCGTAAATTGAAACATAACTAGCCCATTAGCCCGTGCTAGTTCTCAGTTGCATAAATTGTCCCTCTTGGGCAAAGATAACCAAAATTGAATGAAAACATAGTAAGAACAAAATTTGATAATGCCATAGTTGGAAGATTCTTACGTTGCAACAACTCATTTTTATGTTGCAACAACTCATATACGTTAAATGAGTGTTAGTATTCATGCTTCTATCCTAATAATTATCCGTTACACTTGCAACAACTCATATACATTAAATGAATATTATGATTCACGCTTCTATCCTAACAATTACCTGTTACACTTTTTTAGCAAGCCACAATGAATTTAGACGGTATTTTGGTTAATAATAATGCATCGTATAAGAAAATTATTAATTGCACATTATCCTATATATATATATATATATGTGCTATTATTATGTCCACATCAAGGAAACAAAAAAGAGAGGCTAATTTTTTTTTTCCTTCTTTGTTAGCAATGAGTGGCTCGCTAGCTCAAGTATTAAAAGATAAGAGATTTGAGAAGATTTTAGTACTCAAAGAATTTGAGGCTCGGAGTTTGATCCCAAGGTCGTCTCAAAGTTGTTTTGTCCGTGAGATATTCTCTGCGGATGCAAGGACAACATGGTATTGCACATATCCTTCCAACCATTTGATATTATGTTTTCGCTTTTTTTAGCCATCTTCAATGATTTGTTAGAGATTTTTTTATCATGTATATATATATGCGCACGTGTGTACACTATGTAGAAACTTACACCTGCCTAAGCCAAAAATTTATTTTTTCTTGGCAATAAACATTCAAAGGTATATAAAATGTTAAAGTATGACCATTTTGCAGCATTTCCCATTTTACCACAAACAATAGTGAAAAATACTTATTTTATTTTCTTGTGACACAAATTATAACAAAATTGTAAGTTGCCATAACTTTGATGAATAAATCGTCAGAGTAAAAAAATGATCACAAATATTTAGAATATTTCATTACTCAGAAACATGATCTTGATAAATCATTGCATTTCTTTCTAGTATATTCATTTATTTTCCATCAGAAAAGTTTTAGAGAAAAAACATGACAATTTCTTTTGTTTTTAACATTCATTCTCTTCTTTTGAGTGAAGGCATCATTACGGTGGCCTCTCCCCCAACCTGCGCCCTCCAGCTCACCTTCTCGTGCTGCAGCAAGCATCACATGGATCTTCTTGTGTGCCAACATGAGGAGGTCGAATGCAGACCTGTATCCGGATACACCTTATCTGGCACATCCAACTCACCAAGGTAATAAGTTTGATTTCTTCTGTTTTCCTTTACTTTCTCCAATATTTTTTATTCCTTTTATTATTATAATTAAATCATGATGCACCCTTTCAGCCAGCAGTGGTAGCACTTCAAGTTTGGCTTAGGAGGGAGGACCCAAGGTGTGCAATATACCTTTCAAGCTCCTAAAGGTGAACTTCTTCTTGGGGAGGCAAACATTGCCTTATAAGATACAGATGATGATGCCGAGCAAACACTACCAATCATTCTACATACAAGAACTAATTTTTGTGTCTTTAGAGACACAAGTTCAAATATTTTCCTATTACTATCATATGTAGCCAGATTTCTTTTGTTTCTACTAAAGTTATGAAACGTTTTAACACAAATGTTTACATTTATGAGTCCGTGGAAAATGGTATATGATGTACTTTAAGTGATATAAATTCAAGTTGTAATTGCTTGGCCTTCCAATTCTCGTTTCTATCACTTTGAAAATATTTAAATTGGCTAAAAGGATAAAAACAAAGAAATATGTGAAATATCAAAATAAACCAAAAAAATATAAATAAAATAAAATATTATTTTGCTACAAAGAGAAGCCCAAGGGCCTAGTTCAAGCAAAGGTAAACTTACAATAGACATTTTTATGCGTCAAAAGAATGTTACAATTATGGGATAAAAAGGGGCAATGCACGTACAACATAGCTTCAATCAAATTGACAATAGAGAATCACCATTGATTAAAAGATCAATTATTGAGTTGCACTTGTTTGCTCTTTTATGACCAAAGATTATTGACCAAAAGATTATTGATCGAAGTATGGAACTTTAGAGTGAGCCCACCTTAACCTAATAATTAAGTCTATATATTCTCAACTATTGATATTAAGATCAATGATGTTCCATATGTAATTGGGCAAGAAATGTTTCACATAATCTTTAAACTCATTTTTTTTAGTTTATAGAAGACAAGAACAAGACTGTTTCAAGTTTGTGAATTTGATTTTTTTAATTCTCAAATATTAAGCAATTAAAAATTTTAAATTTTGTTTTGCATAGGTTTTATAAATGTAAAATATTATTCCAAAATTTATTTGGATATGATAAGTATAATAGTTGGGAGGAGGTGAAATATCTTTTGAAATGACCATTTTTTTCCTTTAAATATTTTATTGTTTTAGAATGTTTAGTTTAATATTTTTATTTATCATTATTTTTTCATATTGTTTGACCGAATTTACTAGACATAACCATGAAGTAAATATTTATGAAAAACACTTTGTAACAATCAAGAAATAATTACTCTATAAAAGTAATTATTCATCATAAACAAATAATTAATAGAAGAGATGTTTTCTTAATCTTTTACCAATTCTTAGGAAATAAATCTAGTTGTCTCATTAAATGACGCATTTAATACTAAAACAGCCAACTCATTAAATAAATTTAAATGTTCATTATTTTCAGTAACAAATTTAATTATAAAAAATTCTTATATCATATATTAACATGTCTAGTTGAAGGGTCATTTGTGGTGTAAAATCCCTTATTCATTTCTTAAGTAACATGTTAAAAAGCATAAATCCATGAAGCCGGGCAGTGCTTGTGAAACTTGTGAAGAAGATTCACGACATCGACATCACCTCCCCTCCTCTGAGCATCTTGATAAAATTTTCATGTTTCTTACTCTTTCAATACATTTCTTTTCATTTTCCCCATATTTTAAAAAAGATTTTGTATGAAAATTGCAATGAGTCTTTTATGCATCAACATCATTCAAAAGAGTAAACTTGATGTAGTTCCACAGCCTTTTTGGCCAAGCCAATAATGACATAATCGATACTCCATGATCATGTGTACAATAAGTTAGGGCTTGTCAATGTGCAATCGACACTATGAAGACAATCGTGCCTCTCCTTAGACGGCATCTCGACATAGGTGACTTTTCTCTTATTGCTTCTATGAGCACTTAGTGCTTTGTCATTATTATTCTATGAACTAAGGGATTTTTTTAAAAAAATTTTGTTTGACATTTGGCTTTTTCTAAAAAAATATCTACTATAAAATTCAATTTTTGATTATTTTTTAATGTGTATATATCACATGATCTAACAAATAAATAAGTTTGAACTAGGATTGTTTATGGGTTATGGGTCGAGTTGAACTCGACCTATGAACAAATTCGGTCCGATCTAATCAAATTTGACTCGATTCGAGCTGATTAAATTTGTCCCGAATTTGGTCCGGTCGGATCGATTTAGGTTAACGCCCTTTGGGTTAGCAAATCCTATGGGTGGCAGGGTCACTTGACCATAATTTTCATTTTTAAATTTTTTCCTTACTTTTTTTATATTTTATAATATATAAAATATTATTTAACTTTTATTTTAAAGTATAAAATAATTTTTATTGATATTTAATTATTATTTTCATACTTAAAATATTTTTCAAATTTAAATAAAATATATGATTAAAATTGAATAAAAAATGATCGGCATGTCAAGCTGACTCGAGTTGGGAAATCCCAACTTGTATCCGACGAACTAGGTCCGGTCGCGGGTTGACTAGGTTGACCCGACCCGATGATCAGATGCAAGTCATAACTTAATTTATGCATGATCGCGATTTGTATTAGATGCAAAATGTGTTGGATCACAAGGCACCCATCATCGAGGGAGAATAATTCGGATCACCAACTAAGGCCCCTAAATGACTGCCGGAGGGGATGAGGGAATTGGTGTTAAATCAAGTTTGCAAATTAAGCATCCAAAAGCATAAAACTGATATGATCAAATCATAAACACAGATCAACAAGTAGGTTCTCTCCCGTTTATGGTTCTGAAGTTCTAAGCAGGAAAGGAAATGGAGAAACCTCCTTAGACCTCTCTCTCAACTAGGATCACAATATTCCTCGACCCGTGTGTGCCCTCGTTGGGAATCCCCGAGTGGATCCTCGTCTTCTGGGAATTTCGCCCCCACGGGTGTGGGGTTTGGGGCATAATGCCCCCGAATCTTCTTTTAAGGATCGGGGCGAGGGCTGTTGCCTTGCCCCACGGAGTCTCGAGCCCCCGCACCATAAATTTTTATATGCTCTATTAAGATAAAAAATAATTAAATCTCAATCATTCAATCATTTGTATAAATATCATAACAAAATCTAAATTTATTTCTTTCGCCTAACTCTCTCTCTCCTTTTCCTCCTAACATCTCTCTCTCCATGATCTCATCCAAAATGGTCGTCCATGATCACTTCCAAGATGGCCACCCATCATCGCTCTCCCGAGTTGTTGCTGCCGGACGGCCACCTACACATGGGAGGGCAGCAGCCCTCCCTACTTTCGTGCATAGAGGAGGTAGCTTGCTCCCTTCGGGAATGCTAGCTAGGGAGGGCCGCCCTCCCTCCTTTTGTGCATAGAGGGGGTAGCTTCCCCCTGCCCTCACATGCTGCTGTCCTCAACTTTTTTATAATTTTTTTGCTCTCACTTTTTTTAATGTTGAAATATTTTTTATGTTAAATATGTATATTATAAATATTTATAAATGTTCAATACTTCACATTTTATTTTTTAATTTAAAACATGGGGAACCGAGTCCCGTAGGGTACGAGGATCCAAGGGGTTCATAGCGGGCGATTAGATTCCCCTCGCACCGTTGATTTGGGATGGGGGACGGTCAAAGGGGTCGGGCGGAGAGGGTCCCCCCCTCTTAGTCTCATGTGATCGGTGATTCTCCTATCCTTCTCTTCTTGTGAATGGAACATGAGATAAATGGTCATTTTGACCCATTGGATACTGGAACGGTCACGACAGACTGTTTTTAGCAAATTGGATGATGGAGAGCAATGTTTAAAAACCACTTTGGATTGGTCTGATTTGTTACTAAAACTGAAATTTTTTTACGAAATCAGTTTGATTGGGAAACAATCGGAGAAACTAGGTTGAATTAATACATTAGGTTCGACCTGATTTTTATTTTTTTTTCAAAAAAGGATAATATATGGGAATATTTTATTAGGCGATTTGGAAGCTTAAATTTACCAAAATGATTTTACAATGAAATTGGAAAGTTCTCAAGATGGAGGGAGAAAAAAAAGGAAAGAATTTAACATAAGAAAATAAAAGGAGAGATGTTAATTGGAGAAAATAAATAAAAATGGAAATATTAATAATAGAACAATAAAAATAAAGGAGAATTACAGATGGAAAGAGAATAAAATACAATTATAATTTTAGGTTGAAAATAAATTTAGACTATTACATTATAATAATATATTCAATACAAATAAAATTACTATTTAAACTAACATCTTGTAACAAATAATAATTATTAATTGATTTAATAATTTTGTAGTAACTTATATATTATATTACTCTCAAATAATTATAAATAATAATGTTATTTAAAAATATAATTGAATTGATCGGATCTTGACATGCCGTTATGATTTTTGATCGAATTTTTCAAAATTGATGCACTCACTCCCCACCACACACACACACCAAACATCCCCACCATACAACAACAATCCCCCTTAAGTAGTGATATATTAGGTCTCCCATCAACCAATGTTGTTAAGATCAAACTGAACTCATAAAAATCGATGAAAATCAGCCAAAACTCGACCCAATTTGGATTAGATGGTTCAGGTTACCTAATCACCTATTTTTTACTATCTTATATTTATTTAATATAAAAAATATTATTAATATTTATTTTAAAACATAAAATAATTTTTCAAACTATTTAAGTACTATTTATGTACTTCAAATATTTTATTTCAAAATTTAAATATTTAAATCAAATATAGACTTAAGTTTAAATAAAAAGAAAAATAAAATAAAAAAATCGGATCGTCCGATCGACTCTGGTTGGAAAAATTTAACCCGTACCCGACCCAACCATCGATGACCCTGACTTGAGTTCATTGGGTTGACCTGATCCAGGAAACACCCTTAGTTGAAGTCTTAATAAGATTAGAAATTCCTTATTAGATTAGGAGTTGAAGTCTTAATAAGATTAGAGATTCAAAATTTATTTTAATCTAACTATAAGTTTAGGATATAAAGGACTTATATGAAAGTTAATATAAGAGTTCTACGTCTAAAAATATATAGATGATAAAATAATATTATTTTATTCTAAAAATTAAATATAAGAATAATAATTAATTATTTAATTCCAAAATTTAGGAATAATTATATTTAAGAGAGATAAAATAAAGATAAGACAATTAGAAGAAGATTAGGGATAAAGTTTGTTGAATAATTGAATTAGGACTCCTAAAGAGGTTGAAATTAGGATCTTTAAGGAAAAAATATTTAGGAAATAAAATAATAATAAATTATTATTGTAAATATAAAAATCAATAAATAATATTTTTAGCTAATTATTTAAATCCAAAAATTTGTGAAAAATAAAGGATGAATTATAGATAGGAAGTATGATTAGGAGTTCTAATTAGATTAGAACTTGGGGAACTTTTCTCCTATGAATAGAACTTCAAAGGTCTCCTTCAATGCATCTCTTCGCTTGAGTTTTCCTCCGCCTTTAGGATACATTTCCATTCTCGATGCACATGTGCGCTGGTGCGACTCGACAATCCCTTCGTAGTACAAAGCTCTGTTAAAGGACATCCGTTTTTTAGTCCGTCGTCGTCGGATCTTGTCGAAAAATACACCCAAAGTCTCAGGTTTCAAATAGTCTTCGAGGTACGTGAAATTTTGGCTTCACTTTTTTATGTCATTTCTTAATAAAATAGATAAGATGATGGATGATTTAGGATTGGGTTATGTTCTCGTATGATGCATGAATAGTTCTATATAATTTTTGTGCCGAAAGAAATCGAAAGTTGTAGCATGCTAAAGTTTCGAAAAAAATCACCGGAGTTCTGACAGCTATGAACATGGCATGGGTTCATCTGTAAAGTTGATAGTCAATGTGGCGTCGCTCTAAATCTGACCCGAATTCAGAGTGAACTTGGCTCGAATTTATGGCAGCTCGGCTCAGGTTGTGTCGTGATCAAGTTCAGGTCGATCCCCTTTCCGACAACTCAGCCCGCATTGAGTTCATACTCAGCCTGGGTAGTCAGATGTTACCCAACGTGGTGATGATGTCAGCAAACTCGAACCGAGCTACCTCGGGCCTGGTCTGGTTTTGTTAGGAAAAAGAGGAGAATGCAACACCGAGAGTTCGTCTCGAGTCTTGGTGAACGCAGACTGAGTGCAATCACAATGTGGCTCGAGTTCCTAGGTACCCAGTTCGGATTCACATAATGACAAGGTTTTATTTTGCTTTTAATTTTTATGATGTGCAATGACTATTCTACCCTTGTATTAATAATGCTTAATAAAAAACAATAAGAATGTTAATGAAGTCATCAGATAAAAAATGTAAAATGGAACTTCTTGGCACTGATTGTCACTGAATCGTATAGTAAAAGTTAATGCAGTTATTAATAGTCCCACTACTCTAATAATAATCGTGAGTATTAATAGTCTCACACCTCTTTATTGGCCCATCATTGTCCTACTTTTGATCTTATCTTGATCCACCTTGCCCCTACATGAAGTGCCATGAATGCCCAAATAAAATAAGTCAAGCTCACATTAGGACAACACATATAGATATCTTAGAGATTATTGAAAGTAAAAGATGCAGTAAAAGAACAGAAAGAATAAAGAGAGTCGAATTGAACCAAATCGAATTGAAAAGATAAAAGAACCCAAAAGAATAGAAGAACCGAATTGAATTGATAAAATTATTTTAAAATACTGAAAGCTTGCTTATTCATTTGCATTAAGTCTTATTATTCATTTGTATTGTCTTACATACTAAGTATTTATATTCATGTGTTTGAATCCCGCAACAATGTTCATGATGATTTAAACTTGCACATGAAAGTTGTCATTAGAACTCTTTATAATTATATGATGTAAAGTATAATTCATTTCTACATTATGTTAAAGAAAGATGAATAGTTATTTCGCTTCTGCATAGGTAACACGGCCCAAAATAAGCCCAAATTCTATGTGGCAGAAGGGTGAAATTTCAGCTCAAAATAAGCCGAAATTGCATAATAGTGTTAATATAGCGTTGAAGTGTTGTGACGCTAGTTTAGCGTCTACTCTTTCGACGCTAATGCGACACTATTTTTGAAACTTAGTGTCACAACATTGGAGCCACTAGATTATGATGCTATTCGGCATTTTTTATAATTAATTAGTTATGAACATGGTGCCACATTAGCGACGCAGTAGCGTTACAATCTTTGCGTCGTTAATTGGCGATCCATGTGCTCCTCGGGGAATGAATCCTATTCGTTCTTTGTTTCAATCCAATGTCTCCTACTTGATCACAGCGTCCAAGCACGGTGCAACGTCCGAGCGGCGATCTTGTGCATCACTTCCTGAAGCTCGGGCGACGACGGCGATGGCTTCATAATAGCAATGCTGATTAGCGTCTCAAAACATGCGATGCTAACGCGATGTCGTTAGTGATGCAACATCGTCACATTAGTGTCGCCATAACTACGACGTCAAAAGCCTCTCTTTTGCCTCGGTTTAGCGTTGCCTTAACATTTAATAAATGCGACGGCAGGTTGGTGCCATCTCGATGCTAGCACATCATTTTAAATGCGCACGTGAACAAGAAAAATGCTCGGCAAAAATCAGCACCAATTTAGCATCACATAGTCGCAGTGCAACCTTCAATACTCTAGCGCCTCACAGGAGACGGTTCAAGTTTTAATTGAGGAGTAGAAAAATAATAATTTAGAGGGCTGAAGATAATAATGATAAAGTAAAATGTTGACAATAAACTTTAATATTAGTGTATATGAACACTTTGAACCTAATTTAAGGACGGTGAGGGGAAAAGCTTTATATAATATTATTAATTGCATTGTGTGAGGGAGCTAACGTCCAGTATAAACAATTTTTTGATGCACAATGGTGAATTAGAGTAGTGACATAGCTATTATTTTAAATTATGTGAATTAACAAATTGAGTTAACAATAACCACTAATAGTTGATAATAGGATGACACATGTATAAATTAAAACTATTTTTTTTAAAAAAAAACAACTGATTCCAAAGAGGTTAAGGAGCTATGTGTGTGTGTGTGTGTGAAATTTTCACTAGAGACATGGTATGCTTGGTCACATGTGCTACCATTGTTGGAAGATTCTTACTTGCAACAACTCATATACGTTAAATGAGTGTTATGATTCATGCTTCTATCCTAATTATTATCCGTTACACTTGCAACAACTCATATACGTTAAATGATTGTTATGATTCAAGATTCTATCCTAATAATTATATGTTACACTTTTTTAGCAGGCCACAATGTATTTAGATGGTATTTTATCCTATATATATGTGTTCTTATTCTGGCCACATCAAGGAAACAAAAAAGAGAGACTAATTTTTTATTTTTTCCTTCTTTGTTAGCAATGAGAGGTTCGTTGGCTGAGGTATTAGAAAGAAAGAGATTTTAGAAGGTTTTAGTACTCAAAGAAGTTGAGGCTCAGAGTTTGATCCCAAGGTCGTCTCAAAGTTGTTCTATCTGCCAGATCTTGTCTGCGGATGCAAGGACAACATGGTATTGCAAATCCTTCCAACCATTTGATATTATATATAAACTTTTTTTTAGTCATCTTCAATGATTTGTTAGAGATTTTTTAATGTGTAGATATATACATGTCTACAAGATGGATATACATACATCTACCTAAGACGAATCAAAAGTCAAATGTTTTGACAATTCCTCCTGGGAGGATAAAGCAATATAATTTTGAATAAGAGCTTTCGATCCTTGTTTATCATTCGCAGCAATCGATATTTCACGATCGAATGTATAGTATTGCTTAGTCCTTAAAAAAATCTAAAAACTGGCTACAATAAAAAAAGGAATTACAAATCAAATTTGGATAGTTACTATTTTATCCATTTTGAATCTTTTTTTTTGTCTCATGGTAGCCTGCTCCGGTCCCCTTACGAAACTTTCATTATCTTGTTTAACTGACCAACCCAAATGATGAATAAAAAGACAAATTTATTGAATACATTCAACCTCTTCCTCTATTTTTAGGAAGAAAGGTTTTTGACAATAAAGATTCAAAGGTATATAAAATGTTAAAGTATGACCGTTTTGCAACATTTCCTATTTTTGTGATCTTTTGTGTTGCAACATTTTTGCAACCATTTCCCATTTTGCAACATTTTGATGAATAGATCGTGAGGGTAAAAAATGATCACAAATATTTAGGACATGATCTTGATAAATCATGCATTTGTTAGTTATATTGCAGAATAAGAATTCACACGGACATGTATGTCATTGCATTTCTTTCTAGTATAGTCATTTGTTTTCCATCAGAAAAGTGTTTGAGAAAGGCATGACATTTTCTCTTGTTTTTAACATTCATTCTCTTCTTTTGTGTGAAGGCATCATTAGGCGGCCTATCTTCCAACCAGCACTCTCCAACTCATCTTCTTGTGCTGCAGCAATAATCACATGGATCTTTTTTACCGTCCAATTGCATGGTACCAGCTGTCTGCCAACATGAGGAGCTCGAGTGGGTGTCTGTATGCAGATCCACCTTCTCTGGCACATCCTTTTTTTTGTGCCAAAATAATAAGTTTGATTTCTTTTTTTCTCTTTTACTTTCTCCAATTTTTTTTATTCCTGTTGTTGTTATAATTAAATCATGATGCACCCTTTCTGTATGCTTAGGAGGGAGGTCCCAAGATGTAAATATACTTTCAAGCTTTGAAAGGCAAACTTCTTCTTCGGGAGGCAAACATTACCTTTCAAGATACAGATGATGATGCTACTAACACTACCAATCTTTCTACATACAAGAACTGTTCTTTGGGACTTTAGAGACATAAGCTCAAATATTTTCCTATTGCAATCCTTTGTAGCCAGTTTTCTTTTGTTTCTATTAAACTTATGAAACATTGTAGCACAAATGTTTACATTTATGAGTTTGTGGAAAATGGTACAGGATGTACTTTATAGTGATATAAATTCAAGTTGTAATTGCTTGGCCTTCCATTTCTTGTTTCATCACTTTGAAAATATTTAAAGTAGCTAAAGGGATAAAAACAAATATATGTGAAATATAAAAAAATAAAACAATAAAATATAAATAAAAAATATTATTTTGTTACAAAGAGAGGCCCAAGGGTCTAGTTCAAGGAAAGATAAATTGACAATAGACATTTTTATGTATCAAAATAATGCTACAATTATGGGATACAAAAGGGGCAATGTATGTACAACACAACTTCAATTAAATGGACAATAGAGAATCACATATATGGAGCACCGTTGAATAAACGATCAATGATTGTGATGTGGCATTAAAAAAGTGGGCCCCACCTTAACTTAAAAGTGAAGTCATATTTCAACCATTGATGTTAAGATCATTGATGTTCTATATGTATGAAGCAAGAAATGCTCAATATAATTCTAAAGATCAATTATATTCCATATAAGATCAATTATTGAGTTGCATGTTTGCTCTTTTTATGAAGCATCATTGATCAAACGATTAATGATTGAAGTATGACACTAAAAGTGAGCCCACCTTAACCTAATAATTAAGTCTTATCTCAAATATTAAAATCAATGATGTTCCGAATGTAATTGGGCAAGAAATGCTCCACATAATCTTTAAACTCATTTTTTTTAGTTTGTAGAAGATGAACCAAACAACAAGACTATTTCAAGTTTGTGAATTTGTTTTTTTTAATTCTCAATTATTATGCAATTGAATATTTTAAATTTTGTTTTGCATATATTTTATAAATTGTAAACTATTATTCTAAAATTTATTTGGATATGATAAGTATAATTGTGGAGAGGAGGCAAAATATCTTTGGCAAAATATCTTAAAATGTTTAGTTAACAGTTTTTATTTATCATCATTAATTTTTTTCATATTGTTTGGCCAAAATTATTAGACATAATCATGAAGTAAATATTTAGGAAAAACACTTTGTAACAATCAAGAAATAGTTACTATGTAAAAGTAATTATTCAACATAAAAAAATAATTAATATAAGAGATGTTTTCTTAAACTTTTACCATTGCTTAGGAAATAAATCTAGTTGTCTCATTAGATGACCCATTTAATATTTAAATCTTCAAGTCATTAAGTAAATTAAGAAGTTCATTATTTTTCAGTAACAAATTTAATGTCCATTGAGAGGGTATCAAAAGTTCTTAATTCATATTAACATATCTACTTGAAGGGTCATTTGTGGTGTAAAATCCATGAAGCCGGCCGGTGCTCATGAAACCTTTGAAGAAGATGCACAACGTCAACATCATCTACCCTCCTCAAGCATCTCGATAAAATTTTCATGTTTCTTATTCTTTCAATGTATACTTTTTCTCATTTACCCATCTTTTAACAACTATTTTGTATGAAAATTGCGTAGACGTCATTCAAAAGAGTAAACTTTTGGATGTAGTTTCACACCCTTTTTGGCCAATAATGACACAATCAATACTACGCGACGCGGAATGATCTTACCAGATTCGTTGAGTTCGATAGTGAATTAGCTTTCAATACGTGAATGATGCGTATAATAGTTAACGTCATGTAAATTAAATTATCGACACTGATTTTCAAATATTGAGAGCTAGTTATCCCAAAAAAAGTTATGGCTTGTCAGGTGCAATCCACACAATGAAGACGATTGTGCCTCTCCTTAGATGACATCTCGACATTATGTGATTTGACTTCTCCTTTCTTCATTATTAGTTTCCATGAGCATTTATTGCTTTTCCATTATTATTCTATGAACTAAGAAGGTTTCTAAAAACATTTTGGTTGACATTTGGTTTTTTCAAAAAAAGAATTTACTATAAAATTCTATTTTTGAATAACTTTTAATGCGTATTTATCACATGATCTAACAAATAAATCAGTTTGAATTAGAAATGTTCATGAGTCTAGTTGAATCCGATCCGACCTGTCCAAATTTTATCCGACGCGACCAAATTTAATGGGGTTAATACCCTTTGGGGCAGCAAGTCCGATGGGTGGTTGAGTCACATGACCACTATTTCTTTGCCTTTTTTTTAAAAAAAAATTCTTAGTTTTTTACATGTTATAATATTTATTTAATTTTTTTAAAAGTATAAAAATAAGTTTTCTTGATATTTAAATATTATTTTCATTCTAAAAAAATTATTTTAATATTTTTTATAATTTACTAAAATTGAGTAAAAAATTTATCGGATCATCGAGTCAGATAAGATCATCGAGTTCGATCGACCAATTTGAACACCTTTAATGGGATGAGAAAATGAGGATGGAGGAAAGATTCTTTAAAATTTCCTGTTGATTTTATCCAATTAGTTGTACTTACTTTCTTTTCTGATTTTTCTTTTGCACTGCAACTTTTTAGAACAAAAAAGAATGATACTTTTGCCTTCACATGTGGTTAACCACTCAAATATTTATTTCAGTTATGAGTCATAACTTAATTTATACATGATTAGATGTGCTATTGTTGTTACGTAGTTGATATGTATTAGATACAATATGTGTTGGATCAAGGGGAAATAATTCGGATAACCAACTAAGGTCCCTAAATGACTGCTGGAGGGGGTAGGGGAGGGAGGAACTGGTGTTAAATTGAGTTTGTAAATTAAGCATCCACAAGTATAAAATTGATTAGTAAAAATTAAGTGTGCCAGAATAATGTTCAAATCATAAACACAAAAGAATAAGGAGGTTCTCTTTCGTTTTAAAAAAATAATAGTAGAAAATTTAAATAAGAAAATAAAGGAAAGATGTTAATTGGAGAAAATAAATAAAAATGGAAATATATTTAGTGGAATATTTCTAGTTATTCAGTGCATAAATTTATTCATTTTAAGTTATCTTTTTTGGCCTATAATCTTCGTACATAACTTTTTGTATAGTTATTAATTTTTTGAAAATCTAATAGAATTATATATAATTTTTATATTCACTTCTCAAGCTAAATTTTGAGAGAATATAAATAAATATTAACCACAAATTAAATCTTTTTGATACGTCAAATTGATATTTCTAAATACTAGAGGTTTGCTTTATTAAAATATGGTTAATTAAATCATAAAGCCTAGGTTTCAGCTGATAGGCATCTACAACATTAGTTTGGTTTTAATTTGTCCTTTCAAACAAGTATATATTTTGCTCTTGCCTATTCAAAAATCTCATTCATATGTCTATTTAGAGATGGAAATATCTTAAATTGTTGATATTTCTTTCCACTTATCCTAAATCCTAAGGACTTTTCTTTTGTCTCTCTCTACTTCGCTACCTCTTGCTGTTGCTGATCTTTTGTGAATACAACCTTAAAGGATTAATTCGGCATATTGTGTTCTAAACATGTAATTCACGTGGAGAAAACTCAATAAAAGGATGGATAGTCCAAGAAATAAAATTAGAATGGATTAGATTCACTCTGGTGTAGGACTATCTTTCCCTAACCATCCCAGTCTCGAGAGGTAGATTGAAGGGGTTTGGCAATTGGAGAGTAGCTCTTATCACTAGGGGCGCTCTGTGTGTCACCAACGAGCCATAGAGCATGTTCCCTCTCGTCGGCGTCTCATTGTCGTTGACAGAGGAGGCGATCAAAGTTCCTCGAGTGCAGGGAGAGATCGTCAATACGGAGGAGATCGTCGATACCGAACTACACCCGACCTTGTTGTCTGCAGCAGGGCTGGGATGGCATGTCTTTTCTCCTTGCCACCATTATGGTCCTCGCCTTCATGTTGAAATAGAGCTCTGAAAGCTGTGAAGGCAGCCTCTTCACCTTCACGAGCTTGAATGCCACCGGTTGTGAGCTCTCTGGCACCAGGATCGAGTGACTCTCGGGGGGTGTTTGGGAAGTGGAACCGAGTGGAGCCGTTTGTTTTTTTTCTACTTCTTGACTTTTTTTTAAATGATATTTTGGCTTTTTTTCAAACTTTTTTTCTTTATCGTTTTCTTTTATAACTTTTCTTATATAAGTTAATTTATTTTATTATATTTTAAATATAAATATTAAAATATTAATATAATATTTTTTATTTTTTATTTCATTACAAATTTTAAATATTTCATTAAATATAAATTATTAAAAAAATGAATTTTTATATTTAAATAATATATTTTTGAAAAAATTGTTGACATATTTTTAAATTTTATATTATATATTTTAATATTTTAATAATATTATAATCTATATTTATAATATATATATTTAATTTAATTATCCATAAAAATTAATCTATCATATTTATTTTTTTCTATCACATCAATTACCTTATTTATAAAACTCGATGAAACTCTAATTTCAATGTCAAATGATTCTTCGTTGCCACTCGAAATCACAACTTTTGTAGGGTCCGACGAATAAAAAAAAGAAAAAAGAAGAGATGGCCCAACTGCCCGCAACCCACCAGCGAAATAGTTTAATATAACCTAAAAGCAAAGTAATCATTTTGCTTAACTACCCCAAGTCGGCAGAGACCTCAGCTACTGTAGCTACTTCCTCTCTCTCCGTTCGACCAATCCCACCTCCTTTCACCAAATATTGTAAGATTCGATCCGGACGTCGATCCGAATTACTTAACGGGTCAGATCGGACCGATCGAACCAAATGATCGGATCGGATAATACAAATTAATAAAATAATAAAATAAATTAATGTGATCATTGTAATATTATTAATATGTAATATCTTATTTAGCAAAAAATACAAAACATAATATAATAAAATATTTAGATCAAATAATATAATAAAGTAAGCATTAATTGAATCATCAATCGAATATTTTCTAAAAAATCTCGTGAGGTAATTATAAAAAATAAAAATATTGATGAAATATTATATATATAATAAAGAAGAATGTTAAACATAAATCTCAAATAAAGATATATATAAATAATGTTTTTTAAAAAGTTTTAATAATTTTTATATGTTTTATTTTTTTATGTATTTTACAATTTTGACCCGTCCGGGTCGGTCAAATCCGCCGGGTCGAACGGTTGAATCCGGGTTTTGACCGAGTTAAAGCGGGTCAATCGCTTGGCCGGGTTTGGATTGACCCACATGCCTTTTTAATGCTCGGACACCGGTCCGACCGGCCAGGCCGGGCCGGGTCTTACAACACTGCTTTCACCTTCCTTAGCTCAAGGCGGTGGCAGCAGCTACAATGGAGTGACAGCAGCCAGCCACCTCTCGGCTCGTGGACATCGATTATGCCAGAAACGAAGAAGGAAGAGGGAGTGGTTCGGTTGGGAGAGGAGCAAGGGAAAAGAGGGAAATAAACTAAAGTTTAGGACTTATTAATGAAGGTATGTTAAGAAAACTCAAAACCTTCCAATTTCTTTCTAGCGATGAGTGAAAGTTTAGATTATGACGCGGAAGAATAAGTCATTTGTTCTTAAAATGAAAGATTAAGGAATGTGCATTAAGACATAGATTATGTCAATTTTTTTATGATTACTGTTTCATCGATAAGCATGATTAGAACTAAAATGATTCTTGTTATGTATGTTTAGTTCATGATGAAGTTGCTCATTTATTTATACAAATATGATTAGTAGTTTTTAATATTCTTTATGCAAACTCTATGTACTTCACGCTTACTGTGCTGCTATAAATGCTCATGTATGATCTATACGATGATTAGAGTAAAATGTGTGTTCAAGGTATTGATGAATGTATGATCTGAGTAAAGGAAAATGTAATGAGAATCCTGCCCCATTGCCCTAGATCGGATGATCGAAACCCTTTCGATCGTCCGTTTATGAAAAGTCTGAACTCTCGAACTTCTACGGACGTCGAAGCGGCCATTTCGGTCGTCCGAAGCCGATGTAGCGATTGTCCAAAAATGTTTCAAACGTTTGATTTAGAAAGTCCAATTTTTCAGACTTGTACAGATGACGATCAATTCGATCATCCGAAACTCTTTCTGACATCTGATTTAGAAAGTCCAATTTCTCGGACTTCTACGGACGATGAACGATCAGTTCTTTCGTTCGAATCCCAATGAAGTGGTTGTCCGAAACCCTTTGGACGTTCGATTTAAAAAGTCTAAAATCTCAGACTTTAGTAGACGTTGCGACGCTAGTTCAGACGTCCGAATGACCCATACGGTCGACCAAATATCTTTACGAACTTGACCTGGGTTCCGACACGACCTATGTTAATTTTATGATGTTTAGATCCATGATTCATGTATCCTGTCCCAGGTTGATGATGACCCGGTCCGAGCAGTTCGATGATGAAGTCACCTTCGACAGTGACTTTTGTCGAGCGACCGACCGATTCATCGAATCGGCCTACCGATTATGCACGAACTCAACTCAGGTGTGACTCAAACCCGGCCCGGGCTATGCCATGTTTTTCCTGAGAAGATGCTTTACGAACTCGACCGGGGTTCTGACACGGCCTATGCTAATTTTGTGATGTTTAGATCCATGATTCATGTATCTACTTCAGATCTTGATGATGATCATAATTACATCGTTAATGCCTATGATTTACTCTCCATGATCTATTCTTGTTGTCATGATTTATGTCCTAATAATGATTAATTAAAATCTACAAGATAAAAGACAAAAATTATTAAATGGAGAGGTTTTTCTTTTTATGATGGACTGGTGACGACTAGATCATGGACTAACTTCGATCAGTTATGGGATGACTACCAGGGACGGAGCGAGAAAAAGAATTTAAGGGGGCCAATATATATTATAAAATATATAATTATAAAATAATAAATTAAAATTTAATTAATTTTAGTCTAGTAAATAAAATAAAATGTAAATGGATGACCCAGTCCGGGCAGTTCCACGACGAAGTCACGTTCGGCGGTGACTTTTGTCGAGCGACCGACCGATTCGTCGAATCGGCCGACCGATTATGCACGAACTCAACTCAAGTGTGACTCGAACCCGGCCCGGGCTATGCCATGTTTTTCCTGAGAAGATGCTTTACGAACTCGACCCGGGTTCCGACATGGCCTATGTTAATTTTATGATGTTTAGATCCATGATTCATGTATCTACTTCAGATCTTGATGATGATCATAATTATGTCGTTAATGCCTATGATTTACTCTCCATGATCTATTCTTGTTGTCATGATTTATGTCCTAATAATGATTAATTAAAATCTACAAGATAAAAGACAAAAATTATTAAATGGAGAGGTTTTTCTTTTTATGATGGACTGGTGACGACTAGATCATGGGCTAACTTCGATCAGTTATGGGATGACTATCAGGGACAGAGCGAGAAAAAGACTTTAGGGGGGGCCAATATATATTATAAAATATATAATTAAAATTTAATTAATTTTAGTCTAATAAATAAAATAAAATGTAAATTGATGAAGAAGTATGTCCCGCAAGTGGATTCAAGCCCTCAACCTCTCAATTAATGGAAGTAGGCAATTTCCACTAGACTAAACTTAGTTATTTGATATTTTAGGGGGGGGGGCAATATATATAATATAATTTTATAACATTAAAACATATATAAACTAATATAATCTCAAAATGTTGGACGTAGTTCCGTCCCTGATGACTACGGTCAGTTATGAGCTAGCTCTGCCAGTTATGATGATGATGGACGGGTTGAGGCAGATCTTTCCGTGGGTTGAAATATATCCTAAATAAATCAAAGATGAATAATAAGATGATGAAGAAGATGAAAAACATATGAATAAGAATCTTATGATGATCTGATTCTACTCCTTTATGATGATTTACTTATGATCTCTTGGTCTCTTATTCATATGTCACTTATATGATTCTTTCTCTCTTATGATGATCATGATTACTTCCTTATTATGATGATATTTTATGATTCATATCTTGTATCATGATCTTATGATGATTTATATATTACTTTCATACTAAATTGTAAAACTTATAAGGAAGTTCTCCCTTGCATGTTCTTGAACTAGACCCTTAATTTGGGCTTCTCGTTGTAGCAAAATAATATTTTATTTTATTTATATTTTTGTTGGTTTATTTTGATATTTTACATTTTTCTTTGTTTTTATCCTTTTAGCCACTTTAAATATTGTCACAGTGATAGAAACAAGAATTGTAAGGCCAAGGAATTACAACTTGAATTTATATCACCATAAAGTACATCCTGTACCATTTTCCACAAACTCATAAATGTAAACATTTGTGTTACAATGTTTAATAAGTTTAATAGAAACAAAAGAAAACTGGCTATAGTAATAGGAAAATATTTGAACTTATGTCCCTAAAGGCCCAAAAAATAGTTCTTGTATGTAGTGTTATTGCATCATCATCTGTGTCTTGAGAGGTAATGTTTGCCTCCCCAAGAAGAAGTTCACCTTTAGGAACTTGAAAGGTATATTGCACACCTTGGGACCTCCCTCCTAAGCCAAACTTGAAGTGCTACTACTGCTGGCTGAAAGGGTGCATCATGATTTAATTACAATAATAAAAGGAATAAAAAATATTGGTGAAAGTAAAGGAAAACAGAAGAAATCAAACTTATAACCTTGGTGAGCTAGATGTGCCAGATAAGGTGTATCCGGCTACAGGTCTGCATTCGACCTCCTCATGTTGGCACACAAGAAGATCCATGTGATGCTTGCTGCAGCACAAGAAGGTGAGTTGCAGGGAGCAGGTTGGGGGAGAGGCCACCCTAATGATGCCTTCACTCAAAAGAAGAGAATGAACGTTAAAAACAAGAGAAAATGTCATGCTTTTTCTCAAAAACTTTTCTGATGGAAAATAAATTACTATACAAGAAAGAAATGCAATGATTTTTTTTTCAATATATAAACAAATGCACGATTTTATCAAGATCATGTTTCTGAGTAATGAAATATTCGAAATATTTGTGATCATTTTTTACTCTCACAATTTATTCATCAAAGTTATGGCAACTTACAATTTTGTTATAATTTTGTCACAAGAAAATAAGATAAGTAGTTTTCACTATTTTTTTGTGGTAAAATAGGAAATGCTGCAAAATGGTCATACTTTAACATTTTATATATCTTTGAATCTTTATCGCCAAGAAAATTTTTTTTTGGCTTAGGTAGATGTATGTATATGCATATTGTACACACGCGCGCGCATATATATATATATATATATATATATATATATATATATATATATATATGGTAAAAAATCTCTAACAAATAATCGAAGATGGCTAAAAAAAGCGAAAATATAATATCAAATGTTTGGAAGGATTTGTACAATACCATGTTGTCCTTGCATCCGCAGAGAATATCTCACAGACATAACAACTTTGAGACGACATTGGGATCAAACTCTAATCCTCAAATTCTTTGAGTACTAAAACATTCTCAAATCTCTTATCTTCTAATACTTGAGCCAACGAACCTCTCATTGCTAACAAAGAAGGAAAAAAATAGCCTCTCTTTTTTGTTTCCTTGATGTGGACAGAATAAGAGCACATATATATAGGACAACATGCAATTAATAATTTTCTTATATGATGCATTATTATTAACCAAAATACCGTCTAAATTCATTGTGGCTTGCTAAAAAAAGTGTAACGTGTAATTATTAGGATAGAAGCGTGAATCATAGTTCTTCTACGTTGCAGAGCTTCGCACTTGTGACAATGGTGGACTCGACCGAGTTCCAATGAACTCGATCCGAGTATGGACCTACCCGGATAGAGGTGCAGAGAACCCGAGCCGGGTTCTTCGTACGTAGAAATTGCGTGGATGCGCAGCACGCATTCTGATAATTTTTTTCTACGATGGCCGACACCAATCATCATCATACGACATCATATAACTAGGAATCAAATAAGATATGTTTCAAGTCTAAAATCAAGATTCTATGATGAATCTATCGTAGTTCCATACATTTCAAGTTTCTATCCGAGAAACTAATTTCTTCTTCCTCTGCCCGTTCCTCTTGATTCGGGTGCGCGTCCGGCGACATCCTCATCCATTGGAGGCTCTCTTATCATTTGGCAATGCTTCCAACATGAGAGAGGGCGAGAAGGGCGCACCAACAGGGGAAAATATCTAGGGCTGGCTTGCACAGGGGAAAGGGGTTGTTTGATCATTTTGGCCTCTTATTTATAGGGAAGAAAAAACACAATGTGTGTGGTAGTTGGAGAATTAAATCTCCCTGATTTCATTTTTATCTTCTTTCATATTTTGTCTTTTCTATTCCTTTTCCTTTTTCTTTTTTTATTTTTCTTTTCCTATTATGACTCGGGCGTTACAATATGATTCCCTAGTAAAATATCATTATCACCGGATTTTCCAACCTCTTAGTAAATTAGACACATAATACATACAGCACTAATTAAAATTTCTAGTGCAAGCATACAAAGACATATTTCTGCCATTGGTTTGGAGGGCCACAGAGTATGAGATTATAATATTACTTTTTATGAATGTAATATTTAATTATAAAATCACATGATAAGTTACTTTTATTGAATGTATAATCTACGACCACAACGACTGAATTTATTATCTTCATGCATGCATTCTTCTTTAAGACATGAAAGTTTCAATTTGAAATTTTCTTTCTATAACCATTTCTATAATAGTGTATCCACCCAATAAAATTAGTGAATCCATTGCTAAGCACCAACGTTTTAACTTTTTAGGTAACATGTGATGTAATCAACATAAATAATATAATGAAAATTCAAGAATATATCTATTTTTAACTATGATAAAGATGACTAAATAATGGAAGGTGAATTAAAGAATTGATCATGGAATGTTTGTACACAAGTTGACTTGTTCTAGCCAACTAATAAAATATTAAAAACATAGGACAACTATATGTGTACCATCATTAGTTATTTCCAAAATTCAATATAGTTATTTGTAATTCCTATAATTTTATCACCACCAATGATATCCATTTAATTCATGTTAGGTGATAAAATTATATTAAGATTTTTCAAAGTTTAATTTTGATATTCTTGGAGTGGTAAAATTTGGATTCAAAACAAGGAAAGTTAGGGCTGAGCACGGGCCGGGTCGACCCGGCTCGGCCCGACCCAAAAAACTAGGAAAATAACCCGGTCCGGATTAGATCCGGACCGGGACCGGGTCTAATGACTTGAAAACCCGTCGAGTATCGGGTCAGGACCGGTTCTGCAATGCAGATACCCGACCCAGACCTGACCCGATATAAACCCACTATATAAACCCACTCAGTACCCTCTCCTCTCATTTCAATCTCTCTCTTTCTCTCTCCCACCTCTCTCTCTCTCCCTCTCCCTCTCTCTCACGATAGCGGCGGCGGCACCGACAACTCCGACGCCCTCTCCCTCTCTCTCACGACGACGACGGCACCGACGACTCCGACGGCCCTCCCCTTCTCCTAACCCCCTCTCTACTCCGGCTGCCTGGTGCCGGATCGGCCACCAGGTGAGCTGATCCGGCCACCAGGCGGCGGATCAGCCACTGGCAGGGTGATTCGGCCGCCAGGCGGCCGAATCGGCTCGCTGCTGGCCGATCCGACCGTTTGATGGCCGGATCAGCCTGCCAGTGGACGATCCGGCTGGATCGGCCCGCCTGCTGGCCGATCCTGCCACCAGACGGCCGGATCGGCCATTGGCAGGCCGATTCGGCGCCTAGCGGCCGGATCGGCTCGCCTGCTGGTTGATCCGGCCGCCAGGTGACCGATCGCTCGCCAGGCGGCGGATCGGCTCGCCGGGTGGCCGCCAATCGTGCGGTCGCGCGTGATCGATTCCTGGCCACAAACCCGATCGTCTCGGATGGCCGGGTCCGGGTCCGGTACTAGATCGAAATTTTTTTGACCCGGCATAATCCGGATCGGGACCCGGTCCGCTCAAACCCGGACCCGATCCCGAATTTGCTCTGCCCTAAGGAAAGTAAGAGGTTTTTTTGGGTACCCCTAGTATAAAGATCTAGTAATTCATTATTCAAAATATAAATAAATAGTAAAACAATATTCTACTAGTCAACTTGATGACACCAAATGCAAACGGATCCTACTACACTCCAAACTTGCGAACCACCTTAGCCAATCAAACTTTGTTATATTCATCATTTGATGTCATAATATTAGTTAAACATGATGACTTTACTTGAAAGTAAAGTTACATGCATAAAAGAATATTTAAAAAAACTTAAGTGCTCGGACATTTACTTGTTCAAGTTTTAATTGAGAGTATAGAAAAGATAATTTAGAGGGCTGAAGATAATAAGGATAAACTAAAATATTGATAATAAACTTAAATATTAGCGTATACGAACACTTTGAACTTAATTTAAGGAAGGCTAAGGGGAAATTTTATATAATATTATTAAATGCATTGTGTGTGGGAGCTTACATCAAGTATAAACAAAATTTTGAGCACAATGGTGAATTAGAGTAGTGACAGGGCTATTATTTTAAATTATGTGAGTTAGCAATATATATATATATATATATATAATTGGAGGATAATGTGTGACGTGCTGCCATAGTTGGGAAGATTCTTATGTTGCAACAACTCATGTACGTTAAATGAGTATTATGATTCACGCTTCTATCCTAATAATTATTCTTTACACTTGCAACAACTCATATATGTTAAATGAGTATTATGATTCACGCTTCTATCCTAATAATTATTCGTTACACTTTTTTAGCAAGCCACAATGAATTTAGATGGTATTTTAGTTAATAATAATGCATCAACAACAACAACAACAAAGCCTTATCTCACTAGGTGGAGTTTAATAATAATGCATCATATACGAAAATTATTAATTGCACGTTGTCCTACATATATGTGCTCTTATTCTGGCCACATCAAGGAAACAAAAAAGTGAGGTTAATTTTTTTTTATTTTTTTCTTCCTTGTTAGCAATGAGAGGTTCGCTGACTGAGGTATTAGAAAATAAGAGATTTGAGAAGATTTTAGCACTCAAAGAAGTTGAGGCTCAGAGTTTGATCCCAAGGTCCTCTCAAAGTTGTTCTCTCCGCGACATATTCTCTGCGGATGCAAGGACAACATGGTATAACACAAATCCTTCCAGCCATTTGATATTATATTTTTGCTTTTCTTAGCCATCTTCAATGATTTGTTAGATATTTTTTATCATATATATATATATATATATATATGTGCGTGTGTGTACAATATGCATATACATACATCTATCTAAGCCAAAAAAACTTTTCTTGGCAATAAAGATTCCATTTTGCAACATTTCATATTTTACCACAAAAAAATAGTGAAAAATACTTATCTTACTTTCTTGTGACACAGATTATAACAAAATTGTAAGTTTCCATAACTTTGATGAATAAATCGTGAGAGTAAAAATTGATCACAAATATTTAGAATATTTCATTACTCAGAAACATGATTTTGATAAATCATGCATTTGTTGATATATTGAAAAAAAAATCATTGCATTCCTTTCTTGTATAGTAATTTATTTTCCATCAAAATTTTTTTTAAGAAAAACACGACATTTTTCTCTTGTTTTTTACATTCATTCTCTTCTTTTGAGTGAAGGCATCTATTAGATGGCCTCTCCCCCAACCTGCGCCCTCCAACTCACCTTCTTGTGCTGGAGCAAGCATCACATGGATCTTCTTGTGTGTAATCATGAGGGGTCGAGTGGGGGTCTGTATCCGGATGCACCTTATCTGGCACATCCACCTCACCAAAGTAATAAGTTTGATTTATTTTGTTTTCCTTTACTCTCTCCATTTTTTTTTGTTCCTGTTATTGTTATAATTAAATCATGATAGTAGCACTTCAAGTTTGGCTTAGGAGGGAAGTCCCAAGATGTGCAATATACCTTTCAAGCTCATAAAGGCAAACTTCTTCTTGGGGAGGCAAACATTACCTTTCAAGACACTGATGATGATGCAATCATTCTACATACAAGAACTATTTTTTGGGCCTTGAGAGATATAAGTTCAAATATTTTCCTACTGCTATCCTTTGTAGCTGATTTTCTTTTGTTTCTATTGAACTTATGAAACATTGTAACCCAGTAAGTTGATTGTGTTAAATTCGGTAAATGATTACATTTATGAGTTTGTGGAAAATGGTACATGATGTACTTTATGGTGATATAAATTCAAGTTGTAATTACTTGGCCTTCCAATTCTTGTTTCTATCACTTTGAAAATATTTAAAGTGATTAAAAGGATAAAAAAAACAAAGAAAAATGTGAAATATCAAAATAAACCAAAAAAATATAGAGAAAATACAATATTATTTTGTTACAAAGAAAAGCCCAAGGGCCTAGTTCAAGGAAAGGTGAACTTACAATAGACATTTTTATGCGTCAAAATAATATTACAATTTTGGGATACAAAAAGGGGCAATACGCGTACAACATAACTTCAATCAAATTGACAATAGAGAATCACCATTGATTAAAAGTTCAATTATTGAGTTGCACTTGTTTGCTCTTTTATGAAGCATCACTGACCAAAAGATTAATGATCGAAGTGTGGAGTGAGCCCGTCTTAACCTAATAATTAGGTCTATATATTCTCAACTATTGATATTAAGATCAATGATGTTCCATATGTAATTGGGCAAGAAATGCTCCACATAATCTTTAGACTCATTTTTGTAGTTTATAAAGACAAGAACAAGACTGTTTCAAGTTTGTGAATTTGATTTTTTTTAAAAAAAATTCTGAAATAGTAAGAAATTAAATATTTTAATTTTTTTCATATGTTTTATAAATGTAAAATATTATTCCAAAGTTTATTTGGATATGATACGTATAATAGTGGGGAGGAGGTGAAATATCTTTTGAAATGATCATTAAGACCTTTAAGTATTTTATTATCTTAGAATGTTTAGTTAAATTTTTTTACTTATAATTATTTTTTCATATTGTTTGACCGAATTTATTAGACATAACCATGAAGTAAATATTTAGGAAAAACACTTTGTAACAATAAAAAAATAATTACTCTATAAAAGTAATTATTCAACATAAACAAATAATTGATAGAAGAGATGTTTTCTTAAACTTTTACCAGTATTTAGGAAATAAATATAGTTGTCTCATTAAATGACGCATTTAATACTTAATCAGTCAACTCGTTAAATAAATTTAATTGTTCATTATTGTCAGTAACAAATTTAATGCCCACCGAGAGGGTATTAAAAGTTCTTATATCATATATCAACATATCTAGTTGAAGGGTCAGCTGTGGCGTAAAATCCTTTATTCATTTCTTAGTGACATGTTAAAAATCATATAAATCCATGAAGCCGGACAGTGCTTGTGAAACTTTTGAAAAAGAGGCACGACATCGACATCACCTCCCCTCCTCCTAACATATCGATAAAATTTTCATGATTCTTACTCTTTCAATACATTTTTCCCATCTTTTAAAAAAATTGTATGAAATTTGCAATGGGTCTTTTATGCATCAACATCATTCAAAAGAGTAAACTTGATGTAGTTCCACAGCCTCTTTGGCCAATAATGACATAATCGACACTCCACGAGCATGTGTACAATAAGTTATGGCTTGTCAATGTGCAATCGACACTATGAAGATGATTGTGCCTCTCCTTTGACGACACACATTAGGTGATTTGACTTCTCTCTTCCGTATTCGTTTCTATGAGCACTTACTAAAGAGGGTCTTATTGTATTATCTTTTCACATTATTATTATAAAAAAGATTGTCATTAATAATGTGCATTATCTTGTTTACTATGTATAGTAATTTTTTTAATAATTTAAATGATACTATATAATTTTTACTAAAATATTATTTATCACTAATATTAAATTAAATATTATATAATCCAGCTAAAAATTCAAATAAAAATCACAAAAGTAATAAATTAAATAAATCTAATTATGAATATTTCATATCTTTTTAAATTAAAATAATGGTAATAAATATATATAATATTTAAAATAATAACTCACAATAATATGCAATTCATATGAATAACAATAATAAAATAATTTTAAAATAAATTAATATTATTAATTATGATAATAATGATGGTATTAATATTATTTGCTATTGTTATATGAATTTTCATATTATTTTTATATTTTATTTGTCTAAGATTGGAAAAGACAAGAATGAAAAGAAAATGAAAAATAGATTGTCACTTAGATGACAATTTGGATGGTCACTCCCTCTTAGTTAATGTGGACTATCACTTTATGACTGTGTTTGGATGACAGAACTAGGGCAGAACTTGCCCAAGTTCTCCACACATCCTCATTGATAGGAACTTCAAACATGACATGAAACAAGAATGTGAAGTTCAAGTTCTTGCTGGAACTCTTTTTGTTTTTTTATTTTTTATTTTAATTATTTTTAATATTTATATATTATTTATTAACGTAACAATCTTGCACTTGTGTAGGATATTATTCACTTTGGGTCTCAACCCTCACGATTTTCTCAAAACGCGTTCAACTAAGCTAAGGTCATGTTCTCATATATACCAAACATTTCTTACGTGACTTAGACATGTGAGACTAATCTAAGGCATGCCTTATGCATTCTTCCTCCCTTAGGGGACCCAATGTCTCGTTGAGTGATCGCACTCCATCATGCATAGAGGCTCACGCGGAGTGACACTGATACCATATGTAACATTTTCGACTAGCATATGATATTATCCGCTCGAGGCCTTGGACATGTTCCCATATCACTACAAGAAATATGGCGAATAGAGATACATAAATCGAGACGCTAATGCGACGTTAATACATGGCTGGAAATAATAGCATCTCCTTAGCGATGACATAACGTCAAAAATATGAGACGCCTAGAATCGATAGTTATTAGCATCGCAATAGCGCCAACAATAAAGGCGACGTAACTAGCATCAACACTCAACGCTAACTTGACGTTAAGATGACACGAAAAGTGTCGTTGCGAACAATTGAGTTGCATCGCTAGCAGAACATTGTGACGCTATTTTGACTCATAAGTGACGCTAAGTTTATACATAAGTTGATGCTAGTTCGGCGCTACTATGATGCTCACCGCTGATGCTAAGGTGACACCAAGGACAATATATTTAAGATAGCCTCGACAATGCATGCGATGCAATTGCGATGCTAAAAAGACTCTAATATCGAACATTTTTACCCCATTACAACCATATTTTCTTCTCTTCCCACAACATACAATTATATGCATATAAATGCATTCATCATTCATCGTAGGAATCATATCAAATATAACAATATGAAAAGTGATAAACTGAACTAACAAAGGTATAACTACTACGCATATAACTAATAACAAATGCATAAGTAACAAAAGTATATCTAATATCATGCAAAAGTTTCTATCTTTTGAGAGTTGTTTTTGTCATTCCGAACATTCGATCCCGACGTACTCGATCTTTGATCTCGCGGGGATTGATTTTGCGACGGGATCAACGTCTGAATCGCTTGCAATAAAGGACTGAGATAATTGCTACGACACCTTCTACGATATCTGTTGCGATAGCAGCATCACATCAGGTGCAGCGGATGAGCTCGGATCAGATGGACCGCCTGTATATCCTCCGCTCCTCCTAGGTACTTGAGCGGTTGTGCCTAGATCACACATGTATCCTCCTCGTGTTGTGTCGGACACCTCCTCCCAAACAGTAGGATCCTTTATGAAATAGAAAAATTATACAATCATGTAAACATTATATATTATATAACATCAAAAAACACATAAACATATAAGGTGTTATATAAATTAAAAACATAAATCGCTTCCGAGATATGTTACCTGGTGACTAAGTACACTGATCATATCCGTACTTCTCAGCCATATTTTCATTCTACACATTCTAAAAAATTTAAACGTTGTACATTTAAAATATCATTTGCACTAACGTCACCAACCAAGTGAACATGTGATGAGACTTACTAGAAACCTACAAGCAGTAGGTGTGACCAACTCGTTGGTCTTTCGACTCTTATGCATGGCCTCATAGACCATGCGAAAGTCCATTTCTCATCCTGCAATAAAGTTTCAATTTTTATAAAATAAGCATAAGGTAAAAGTTTGATTATTTAATTTTTTATGTACAGTACCATGCGTCATCGATGCTCATCAAATCGCATCGATCTGCTGGTGTTGATGTGGGCCTCGAACTTTGAAAATCAGTTAACTCTTGCCTTTTTCTGACTTTCTTTGACATTTTTCATTCACAATGTATGAACATCAAATACTTAGACTTTGAAAAATTATAAATTTAATAAAAATAATTCAAATGTAAACTTACTTACCACTTCCTACATAACGACTCCCACACCGAGCACCTAATATGCTTTGGGCATCTTGTATGCCCTGCTTCAAAAGGAGGTCAACGGACGAGATGATCTTGTGAAACTTATACAGTCAATTTCGGAGGCATTTCGCAGCCACCTCCTCAGCTCTCTAGATCGTACCCAAACTAATATTCTGGATGAAACTGATTTGCCTCCTATACAATGTTATAAAAATTAGTAATTTAAAAATAATATAAAACAAATTATGTAACCCAAAAAGAAGATCATACCGTGAACGCCAGAAAGATGGCATCCCACACAAAAATTAGGACATCTTTCTACGACGTTGCCCCATCCGGCAAGTGGGAAAGAACAAGAGTACTGACATCCCGCACGATACTAGCGGATATGAAAGTGGTCCTACAATTTATACACAATAATTAATTTGCAATGATAAGTAAAATAATAATAAAATTCTTAGAACTTATTTAACTTACGATCGAGCAATAATGTTGACGGTGACCACCCATTATCGTGTAATCCATCTTCATTAGTCGAAGAAGAATCATCACCCGCTATAGCTGGGGTAGGTTGAGAATGTCCGCCATCATCAACAGGCCCTAGTACGAAATAAATCATTAGTGAAATATCAAATTAAACTAATGATAATTTATATATGTACTATAAAATTCTCACCTCGAGTCATGTCTATCATTGTCTGATCCATGGCAGTCCACTCGTTAGAATGTGACAATCTGGGTGCTTGTTCTATCGACGGCGTAGCTAGCACTATCAAAAAATAATTAATATAATTAAATGAGAAATATAATTTTAATAATAATAAATATATCATTTGGGGTAAGATGTTGTTCGCCAACTCTGAAATGTGGTGAAGCATTCGGTAATTTTGACGGTGGCATAGCAACTGTCATCATAAAAAAAATACTTAAAATAGTTGCATGTATTTAAATTTATTGAATATACAGGAAATAACCTGGTGTGACATGTCGATCGTCGTCGTGCGATCGAGATGTCCGACTATTTGCCTCGTCGACGATGGAGCAACTGTCACAATGACAAAATAATTAGAACAATTGTATGTATAAGATATATTAAATGCACAAGAAATAACTTGGAATGATGCGTGAAGATGACCCACCAATGAATCGTCTATTATGTGACGACCCGACGACATGCCCCATCGGTGACGGAGCAACTGGCATTGTAAAGAAAAATAAGTAAGTAAATATAAATAGGATGATGCATGCCTTAGATTAATCTCACATGCATAAGTCACAGAAGAAATGCTAGGTATATATGAAAATATGTCCTTAACTTGGTAGGACTCATTTTGAGAAAATCGTGAGGACTGAGGCCTAAAATGGATAATATCCTACAAGTGCAAGAGTGTTATATATGGTATCACGGCCACACTACGTGAGCCTCTATGCATGGTAGGGTGCAATCACTAAACGAGAACGTTGAGTCTCTTAAGGGGAAAAGGATGTATAAGGCATGCCTTGTATTAGTCTCATATGCACAAGTCACGGGAGAAATATATGTGAATGTCCTTGTTCAGGTGTGATGTGTTTTGAGAAAACCGTGCAGATCGAGGCTCAAAACAAATAATATCACGTGCTAGTCAAGAATGTTACAATTAATACATTATTATTCAGTTTATAAATTAAATTATAATAATTTATTAGTCAAAAATGTAAAATTATTTAGTTCTAATAAGTAACAAATATTTTATTAATTAATTAAAATATTTTGCTTAGTATTATAATGTAATAAAATTATAAAAAAAATCACATTAATTAACCAAATTGATGCAAACATTATATTAATTATATTTATTGTATTATAATATTAATTAAAAAATTAATGTAAAATCTTATTTATAATATTATATTTATTATAATAAAATTTTATGAATTAAAATGTTCAATTGTTTTTAATAAATATTATATTATATTTTAAATAAAAAATACATATAATATTTATATTCACTAAAATTTTATTTCTTAAAAATAATAAATTATATTATTAGTTCTTACTTATTATCTAAACACCCACTAAAACTTATTTATCAAATTAACTTTTTAAATTTTCATCATAACATTTTTCATCCAAACACTCGCTATAACTTTTTCATCTAATGATTAATTCTTGGGAACTAAACGAGAACTCAAAATTCTCATCCAAACACAATCCATAGGCAATTTGCATTGCTAGGCAATTTAGATTACCTGTAAATTAAAATAAAGTAAATAAAGTAGACCCAGATAATTTAACTTCAGATTACTAGTAATGTAGAAAGATTACTTGTAGGGAAACATCCCCTAAGAGATTTTTAAAAATATTTGGTTGTTGGCTTTTTCTAAAAAAATTATCTACTATAAAATCCTTTTTTATTATAATTTAATGTGTATATATCACATGATCTAAAAAATAAGTAAGTTTGAACTAGGATCGTTTATGGGTTGAGTCGAATTGAACTCGACCTGTGAACAAATTCGGCCAAACTCGATCAAATTTGACTCGATATTGATCAAATTTGATTCGATCTAACTCAAATTTGGTCGGCTTGGATCGATTTAGGTTAATGCTCAAATCAACTTTTTAAATTTTCATCATTACATTTTTCATCTAAACACTCACTAAAACTTTTTCATTTAATCGATTAATTCTCAAGAACTAAGCGAGAAGTTAAAATTCTCATCCAAACAAAGACATAAGCAATTTGCACTTGCAAATTAAAACAAAGTAAATAAGGTAGGCCTAGATAATTTAACTTCATATTACTAATAATCTAGAAAGATTACTTGTAGGGAAACACCCCCTAAGGGATTTTTTTAAAAAAATATTTGGTTCTTGGCTTTTCTAAAAAAAATATCTACTATAAAATTCTTTTTTTATATTTTTGAATGTGTATATATCACATGATCTAACAAATAAATAAGTTTGAACTAGGATTGTTTACGGGTTATGGGTCGAGTTGAACCCGAGATGGGATCAAATTTCACCCGATATGAACTGATTCAATTTGACTCAATCTGACTCGAATTTGGTCGGATTGGATCGATTTAGGTTAACACTCAAATCCGATGGGTGGTGGGGTCAACTATCATTTTCACTTTTTGTTTTTTTTTCTAACTTTTTTATATCTTATAATATATAAAATATTATTTAATTTTTATTTTAATGTATAAAATGCTCTTGCTTAATATTTAAATATTATTTTCATACTTAAAATATTTTTAAAATTTTAATTCAACTTCATATGATTAAAATTGAATAACAAATCATCGGATCATCGAGTCGGATTGACTCGGATTGGAAAATTCCAACTCGTACTCAACCTGACCCGAACTAGGTCGAGTCGGATTAGGTCATCAAGTTCACTAGGTCGACCCGACCGGTGAATACCCTAATTTGAACACTTTAATAAGATGAGAAAATGAAGGCCGAGGAAAGATTCTTTAAATTTTCATGTTGATTTTATCCAACCAGTTGTACTTTCTTTTTGAATTTTTCTTTTGACATTGCGACTTTTAGAACAAAAAAGAATGATACCTTTCCCTTCACATGTGGTTACCCTCATATTTATTTCAGTTATGAGTCATAACTTAATTTATACATGATGCTGGATCACAAGGCGCCCATCATCAAGGGGGAATAATTCAGATCACCAACTAAGGCCCCTAAATGTCTGCCGGAGGGGTGAGGGAATTGGTGTTAAACTGAGTTTGCAAATTAACCATCAACAAGCATAAAACTGATATGATCAAATCATAAACACAAATGAACAAGGAGGTTCTCTATGTTTATGTTTCTAAAGTTCTAAGCAGCAAAGAAAATGGAGAAACCTCCTTAGCCCTCTCTCTCGACTAGGGATTGCAATATTTCCGACCCATGTGTGGTCCCGCTGAAATCCATGAGTATAGCCCCTTCAGGGAATTTCTCTCCCATGGGGTTGGGGGCATAATACCCTCGAATCTTCTTTCGAGGATCGGGATGAGGGTTGTTGCCCCTACTCCCCCCCCCCCCAGGCTTTGCTCCCTCTTTTCGTTCCCATTTGTGAAGGCTAGAGAGGTGAGGCCAGTCACCCTCATTGGCAGCTGCCCTCAACTATTTTTATAAATTATTTTTGAATGTTGAAATATTTTCTTTTATGTTAAATGTGTATATTATAAATATTTATAAATTTTGAATACTTCGTATTTTTATTTTTCAATTTGAAATATGGGGATCCATTCCCAGGTTTCAGGACGGAGGATTAGATCCTCCCTGCACCAGATATTCTAGGTGGGGGCAGAGAGGGTGTCCCCCATCCCGAATAAGTGTCATCCTACTCTCAACCCATTCCTCTTCCACTGCTCAGCCTCACCTAATCCGTGCTTCTGACTCTGATTCTCCTATCCTCCTTATTGTGAATCGAACATGAGATAAATGGTCTTCTTGACTCATTGGATACAGGGAATGGTCAGGAGCTTCTCTTGACAACTCCAAGTGGTGCACAATGGGCAAACTGTTTTTATCAGATTGGATGATGGAGAAGAATGTTTAAAAACCACTTTGGAGATATATTACTAAAGCTGATTTTTTAAAAAAAAAATTGGTTTGACTCGGAAACAATCCGAGAAACTAGGTTGAATTAATACATTGGGTTCAACCTGATTTTTAGTTTCTGTTTTCAAAAAAAGATAATATATGGGAATATTTTGTTAGGGATTTGGAAGCTTAAAATTACCAAACTGATTTTACAATGAAATTGGTAAGTACTTCTCAAGATGGAGGGAGTAAAAATGAAAGAATTTAAAATAAGAAGATAAAAGGAAAGATGTTAATTGGAGAGAAGAAATAAAAATGGAAATATATTAATAAGAGAACGATAAAAATAAAGGAAAATTATAGATGGAAAGAGAATAAAATATAATTATGGTTTTATGTTGAAAATAAATCTAGACTATTATATTGAATTGATAATTAAAAATTGAATTAAAAATCTAATTGAATTGATCGGATCAAGATAATTTTTAAAAATCCGATCAATTCAATTCAATTCAATTAGATTTTTAAAAATTAGATTTTTAAAAATTACTATTTAAACTAGCATCTTGTAACAAATAATAATTATCAATTGGTTTAATAATTTTTGTAGTAACTTATATATTATATTATTCTCAAATAATTATAAATAATAATATTATATAAAAATCTAATTGAATTGATCGGATCTTGACTCGGTTGACGTGTCGAGCTGATTTTTTATCCAATTTTTAAAAATTGGTGCAATCACTCCCCCACACCAAACATCCCCATCATATCGGACCGAACAAGCAAAAATTGATGAAAACCAGTCAAAGCTCGGATCGAATCGGATAGTGTGTTATGTGACCATTTAAGTTTTTACTATTTTATTTTTATTTAATATAAAAAATATTATTAATATTTATTTAAAAGCATAAAATCAGTTTTCTAATTATTTAATAATATTTATGTACTTAAAATATTTTATTTTCATTTTTAAAAATTTAAATGAAATATAGGCTTAAGTTGAAATAAAAATAAAAATAAAAAATTGAGTCATTAGGTCGACGCGGTTTGAAAAAATTCATCCCGCACCTTTGGATTAGGTCGAACCCGACCACCTACATGACCCGATCCAAACTAGGTCGGGACCGGATTTGACAATGACTAGACCTTATCACTAGGGGGTGCTTTGTATGTCCCAGCGAGCCATAAAGCAAGTTCCCTCTCACAAGGGATTTACATGTCATCATCATCATCGATGGAGGGGGGCGATCGAAGGTACATTGAGTGCAGGGAGAGAAGGAGATCGCTGACACCGAACTACACCACCTTGTCCGCAACCAGGATAGCACGTCTATTCTCACGTTGAAATGGAGCTAGGAAAGGCAGCCTCTTCTCCATCATGAGCTCGAATGCCACCAGTGGCGAGCTCTCCGGCATCAGGATCAAGCGGCTCTTTTTGCCATTGTGGTCCTTGGTCGAAGCCACAACTTTCCCCTTCTTCGCATGTGCAGTGTCGGAGGGCCAACGTAGGATGTTCATGGCCCGTGAGAACGATTAGTTCCAAAAATGCATTGCAAAGGATGATGGCATACAATGATTGCAGATGAGTGGGAAGAGTACGGCGACGAGTGGGAGGCACCTTTGTGGCTTGTAGTGTAACATCCTCAACGAAAAAAAAAAAGAGAAGGCACACAGGCCCACACGCGCTTGCAGCCCACAGCCCAACACCAAGGAATATTATAACCTAAAACAAAGGAGCATTCCACCTACGCCAACAGCCAGCTGAAAGCAATAGTAAACCCCCTTGCTACAGTTCTCATTCGGCCACCTCCCTCTCCATTCGACCAGCAACATCACAAGACCCCTTGGGTAATACCAAGCTCCTTTACACTCTTTTTCTCTCCAAGAGTGTTCGGCCTGCACCACAGCTACAGTAGCCGAACACTATAGCTACAATAAGCACATCTTTCCTCTTTTCATTTGGTGATTAGCATGAAGTTAGCTCATAAAGTCTCTCTCTCTAGTTACTGTAGCCGAACCAGGGGATTAAGAAAAGAAGCTAGGTTTAAGGAATTAACCAGGGGATTAAGAAAAGAAGCTAGGTTTAAGGAATCTTAATCAAGGTATGTTAAGGGGATTCAAATCATCTAATCCCTCCCTAATGATGTGTGTGAATGGATTAGGGCATAAGAACCTACCATGTGTTCTTTAAATGGATGATTAAGAGATACGCATTTGTATGTTTCATGTTCTATTAAGATTCATGCTCTATTGCTAATCATGTCTAAAATCACATGTGCTCTATGTATTATCAATCTTAATGTTCTATTGTTAATCTTATTTAGATGTATAATGTCTATTGTGGTTATATTAGCTCATTATGAAATCTTGTGAAACTTATGAACAATTTTAAGTGTGATTAGCATGTTGGATGCTTTATGTGAAAACCTCTTTATGTTTCATGATTAGGATGTTAAGAATGTTAAGAAGTGTCTCATATGATGGATGGAAGTCATTATGTATTCAATATGTCAATGTATGCATGATTAGGAAGAAAAAGATGTAGAAATCATATTCTGTCGGCCCAAAACGGGCGACCGATATATTACCGGTCGACCGTTCTGGAGACCATTTGTAGTCTCGCACTCTGTCCGACGGTCGACTGATTCTATAATGATCATCCGTTTTGGAAGGAGTGAACATTCTGTGATTAGCGGGTGACCAAATACCATGTTTCGATCGTCCGATAGCCATGTAAAGGTCGACCGATATACTAACGGTCGTCCGATATGTGTAATCGAAATACTCGACACATTCTGTGATTAGCGGACGTCCGAGCACCTTGTTTCGGTCATCCGAAAGCCAAGTACCGGTCGACCGATATCTCAGCGGTCATCCGATTTGAGTAGCAGATACATTCTGTGATTAGCGGACGATCACAAACTCATTTCGGACGTCCGAAAGACCTATAAGCGGTCGAACGTTATTCAGCGGCCGTTCGGTTTAGAAGAGTGTCATGATTAGTGGATGAATCGAAGTCTAATTTCGATCGTCCGAAAGGACCATAACGATCGACCGATAACCCGATCGACCGTCTGAACCCTTCCAATGGTCGACCATTACCCAAAATGGTCGTCCGTTCTGAAAGCTGATTGGCTATGATTGAATGTCCACACATAGTATGATTTGAAGTATGTATAACCTTAAATAAGATTAAAACATGCAACATGTATGAATGATTGTATGTATTGATGAAAGCAAGTAAAAGACGGATTGGCGTGAAGGTGACTTATTGTAATCGAGGAGGGGAAATGAGTTCCACCCTTGAGTGTGGCATTTCTCAGGGAAACAAGTTCCACCCTTGAGTGTGGCGTTTCCATAAGTCGTGACGAGTTTCACCCTTAAGCGTGGCATCTCTGTTGGGCCTACGAGAAACCAGGAGACGAGTTTCACCCTTAAGTGTGGCATCTCTATTGGTCTCCCACGAACCCAATTATGGCCTAACTAGCCATTTTCCCACGAACTCAACATGGTCTTCCCAATCAATAAGATAAAAAAGTATCTAAATAAAGATGAAAATATGAAAATATGAATAATGAATGACTTGAGACATAAAGTAAAGATGTTAAAGAAATATGATGAAGTATGCACCTATGAGAATGCAATGTAAATGTCCACTCGTCACATCATACCATGATATGATGAAATATGATAAAGTAAAGTAAGATAAGATTATGATATGCATTACCATAATTATAAATTATGATATGTCTGACTTAAAGATTATGATGTTACATATTATCTTATATTGCCATGATGATATGCTCACATGCCATGTAGTCTGCATAAGTAGCTCATAGCATGCATATGATATATGTTCCATGATGATAATATGCATATGCCATGACATGTAGAGATTATGTTATAAGGTCATAGCATGCATGGGCCTCAACATACTCTAACGAGAGAAATCTCCTGCACCCCATGAATCCGTGCAGGTATGGATGAGCTTAGGTTCGGCGGTGAGGACCTCTTGATGAAGACATTGCACATGGACAAGGTCGGGCTACAGCCCAAGTTATCGCACTTATATTATGTCATTATGTTGAACTCTTGTAAGAGTCATTTATGTATGGCTTATGGGCCTTATGGAGTCATGTATTTTACTTGAACTTATTATGTTGTAAGAACCATTTGTTGGGTATACGTTAGAGCCTATTAGGCCCATGAGCCAGCATGTGATTTTGGGTTTTGTTTTAATTATCCATGAAGTATTCCGTTGTTTACGATGTTATTGTTTTAAGTTTTTTATATTATATTTCCACTGCAAAGTTTTATGAAATTAGGTCAAGTAAAAGTGACGCCGCCTAGGGTTCGGCAACTATATTGGGGTCGGATTTTGAGGACATTACAGGTGGTATCAGAGCCATAGTTTGGCTCGTATGTATGGGTTTTAGGATGTGTAAGCCATAGGTTGGCTAAAATGTCTAAGTATGAAGTCCATGTACAATCTTCACGAGGTGCCACCGAACCTAAAGGTAAATTTTACGTATGATTAGTTTATGCTAATGATGTTTTTATGTTTGTTGATTATGAATATAGATGTCAAGACGGGCAATCGTTGATGAAGATTGTGAGAGGAACGTATCCTTCGATGGATTAATCCGGGCGGCACAAAATGCCCAAATAACCAATGAACCGAATTATTCCATTTAAAGGTTCTTAAGGCTGCAACCTCCGAAGTTTGACAGAGTAGGAGATCCCGAGCTAGCTGAATCGTGGATCGAAGAAGTAGAGGATATCCTCAAAGTCATGGGATGCTCTGGAGACCGCAAGGTGTGTATGCAACGCATCGCCTTTGTGGCCAAGCTAAGGCCTAGTGGAAGGCTCGCTTGAAGACTACCCTAGATAATTAAGAAGAGGTCGAATGGGAAAGCTTCGTAGAGGCGTTCGAGGCTCGTTTCTTCCCTGACCATGTGAAGGAAAAAATATGGACGAGTTCCTCAACCTCGTTCAAGGAAGTATGGCTGTGGGGAAGTGTGAACACATTCCTAAGGCTGAAAAAGTATGGGGAGCTCAATGAGAATAAGCTCCGAAGGATAAAGAGGTTCATTAATGGGCTGAACCCCGGACTACAGCCTTGGGTTAGGAGTGGTCGCTGCACCACTATGAAGGATGCGGTGGAGCTCGCTGTTGAACATGAAAGGAAGTATCAAGAAAGAAAGGATGCCAAGGGAAAGATCATTAAGAAGCATGAGGGGAAAGCCCAAGGGAATAGCCCAACGAAGACACCGTACTACCCTCCGAAGAAGGTGGAACCAACTAGGCCCACATGCTCACATTGTGGAAGGACCCATTTTGGTGAATGTGCCTGGGACATGTCTCCAATGTGGCAAGGAGGACCACGACATAAGGGACTGCCCTGAAAGCAAAGGGGCAATCGGGACAAAAGAAAAATGGTGGCAAACCCACCAAGAGCTCCAGCAAGAGTTTTCGCCATGGAAGTGGATGATGCCACTCAAGAAAACGATGTGATACAAGGTAATATTCTAATTGCTGGTCACTATGCAAATATTCTATTCGATTCGGGTGCAACTCATTCTTTCATCTCTCATGCATTTGCAAGCATGCTAAAAGTAAGGCATCTAGTTACTAATTGTCAACTAGAAGTTGTGACCCCCTACCGGAATGGTAGGCACTAGGAGATATATCCTCAATGTATTCATAGAAATAGATGGAAAGAATTTCCCAAGTGACCTCATATTGCTTCCTATGATAGAGTATGATGTAATCTTAGGAATGGATTTGTTATCTTACAATGATGCTTACATGTATTGTAAAGAAAAGAAAGTTTTTATAGATGACCATCATGGAAAGCCTACAATGATTAGGAGAATTCCGTCCAAAGAAGCCAAGGTGCTAATTTCAGCAACTAAAGCAAGCAAGATGATTAAAAAAGGAGCAAGAGAATTTTTGGCAAGCGACGTCAAGACGGATTCACAACCCAAGACACTTGAATCCTTGGATGTGATACGAGAATATCCCGATGTCTTTCCGAAAGACATTGCGGGATTACCACTAAGAAGGGAAGTTGAGTTCAATATTGAACTACTTGCGAGGACCACTCCCATCTCGAAGCCGTCCTACCGAATGGCTCCGGTGGAGATGTATGAACTGAAGACACAACTGCAAGAAATTTTGGATAAGGGGTTCATTAGGCCAAGCGTCTCACCATGGGGCGCACCGGTATTATTTGTCAAAAAGAAAGATGGCTCATTAAGATTGTGCATCAACTATCGAATGCTCAACAAGGTGACAGTGAAGAATAAGTACCCCTTACCAAGGATAGATGATTTTTTTGATCAATTATCATCGGCGTCGATTTTCTCCAAGATCGACCTAAGGAGTGGCTACCACCAATTAAGGGTAGCCGAGCAAGATGTTCCCAAAATGGTATTTCGTTCAAGGTATGAACATTACGAATTTTTTGTTATGCCTTTTGGACTAACGAATGCGCCCGCCGTATTCATGAATTTGATGAATAGGATTTTCCGTCCACACTTGGACAAATTTGTGATCGTATTTGTGAATGACATCCTCATATACTCATCAATCCCAAAAGAGCATAGAGAACACCTCCGCATTGTGTTGGAAACTTTGAGGAGGAACAAGATTTACGTCAAATTTTTCAAATGTGAATTTTGGCTTGAAGAAGTGATATTTCTTGGACATATTGTGTCAAGACATGGAGTGGCCGTGGACCCGACAAAGGTTGAAGCGGTGATGAATTGGAATAGACCCAAGAATGTGACCGAGATTCGAAGTTTTTTGAGATTTGTTGGATATTATAGAAGGTTTATCCAAGACTTTTTCAAGATTGTCACTCCTATGACAAAGTTGATAAGGAAGGGCGAGAAGTTCATATGGACACAAGCATGTGAAGCAAGCTTTCAAGAGTTAAAAAGAAGACTTACAATGGCACCCATCTTAGTCATTCCCACGGGGAGTGGAGGCTATGTTATTTATAGTGATGCATTTGGTACCGGGTTAGGATGTGTACTTATGCAACATGGCAAAGTGGTTGCATACACTTCAAGGCAATTGAAAAAGCATGAAGTCAATTATCCAACTCATGATCTAGAGTTAGCGGTGGTTGTATTTGCATTGAAGATATGACGCCACTACTTGTATGTATTTTCTCAAAAAAACTTGAACATGAGGCAAAGAAGATGGCTTGAGTTCCTTAAGGAATATGAGTTCACAATATTGTACCACCCTGGAAAGACAAATGTAGTTGCTGATGCACTAAGCCGCAAGTGGGAAGGATCACTTGGATGTTTGAGAGTACAGAAGTGGAACCTTGTGGAAAGCATAGTGCAATGAGCCCCAAGCATTTGTGGCCAAATGATCATATGTATGACTCATCATGTAATCGAATCAAGCTTAGTGAGAAGAATAATTGAAGCTCAAAGAAAAGACCCGAAATATGCAAGAATGATCAACGTATGAAAAAGGAAAAAAAAATCACTTCGAGTATGTAGAAGGTGGAGCAATTATGTACAAGAATCGTCTATGGGTTTCAAAGGACAAGACACTAAGAAGAGAGATTTTGGATGAATATCACAAGTCCGAATTCTCCATTCACCCCGGGAGCACCAAAATGTTCAAGAATTTGTAAAGAATTTTTTTGTGGGAAGACATGAAGAAGAAAGTGGCCAAGTATGTAGCAAAGTACATAGTGTGTCAACAAGTAAAGATTGAGCACCGAAGGCTTTGTGACAAATTACAATATTTACCTATTTCGGAATGAAAATGACAAAGTATATCTATGGACTTTGTGGTTGGATTACCACGAATCCGAAAAGTGCATGATGCAATTTGGATTGTAGTTGATCATTTGACGAAGTTGGCTCACTTTATTCCTATGAAAGTGAGCCAATCTATAGAAAGCATGGTAGAATTGTATGTGAATGAGATTATTCATTTGCACGGAATCCCAGCTTCTGTTATTTCGGATAAAGATCCGAGGTTCACATCAAAATTTTGGAAAGGTCTCCAAAATGCCTTTGAAACAAGACTGAATTTTAGCACGACGTTCCATCCTTGAATCGACGGTCAAAATGAAAGAACAATTCAAACACTTGAGAATATGCTTAGAGCTTGTGCCTTAGATTGGCATGAAAATTGGGATTACCACCTTCCTTTGGTGGAATTTGCCTATAATAATAGTTATCACTCAAGTATTAAGATAGCTCCATTTGGAGCCTTGTATGGAAGGTCTTGCCGTTCTCCGACATGTTGGAGTGAAATCGGTGAAAAAAGATATCTCGGGCCGGATTTGGTCCACTTGTATATTAATAAAGTGGAGCTCATCAAGCAAAGAATATTAGCGGCGTAAAGTAGGCAAAAGAGTTATGCGGATATGAGAAGAAGAGAACAACTCTATGAAGTTGGTAATCATGTGATGCTCAAAGTTTCACACACCAAGGGTGTTATGAGATTTAGTAAGAAAGGAAAATTAATACCAAGATATATTGGTCCATTCGAGATCCTAGAGAAAGTTGATGCGGCATATAAGTTAGCATTATCAACCTCTTATGCAAGACTTCATAATGTTTTTCATGTATCTATGCTTCGGAAGTATGTCCATGATGAAGCAAATGTGATTCGGATTGAGGAGCCGAATATCAAAGAGGACTTGACGTATGTGGAGCAACCTATAGAGATCACAAATTATCAAGTGAAGCATCTCAAGAACAAAATCATATTTATGGTCAAAGTGGCATGGAAGCACCACCAGGGACAAGAAGCAACATGGGAACTCGAAGAGGAAATGCAAGAGAAGTTTCCAAAACTCTACAGTAAGTAATTTAAGATTTACTAAAATTCGAGGATGAATTTTTATTTAAAGGGGGTAGGTTGTAACATCCTCAATAAAAAAAAAGAGAAGGCACACAGGCCCACACGCACTTGCAACCCGCAGCCCAACACCAAGGAATATTATAACCTAAAACAAAGGAGCATTCCACCTACCCAACAGCCAGCCGAAAGCAATAGTAAACCCCCTTGCTATAGTGCTCATTCGGCCACCTCCCTCTCCATTCGACCAGCAACATCACAAGACCCCTTGGGTAACAGCAAGCTCCTTTACACTCTCTTTTTCTCTCCAAGAGTGTTCGGCTAGCACCACAGCTACAGTAGCCGAACACTATAGCTACAGCACATCTTTCCTCTTTTCATTTGGTGATTAGCATGAAGTTAGCTCATAAGGTCTCTCTCTCTCTCTAGTTACTGTAGCCGAATCAGGAGATTAAGGAAAAAAGCTAAGTTTAAGGAATCTTAATCAAGGTATGTTGAGGAGATTCAAACCCTCTAATCCCTCCTTAATGATGTGTGTGAATGGATTACGGCATAAGAACCTACCGCGTGTTCTTTAAATGGATGATTAAGGAATATGCATTTGTATGTTTCATGTTCTATTAAGATTCATGCTCTATTGCTAATCATGTGTAAAATCTCATGTGCTCTATGTATTATCAATCTTAATCTTCTATTGTTAATCATGTTTTGATGTATAATGTCTATTGTGATTATATTAGCTCATTATGAGATCTTGTGAAGCTTATGAATAATTTTAAGTGTGATTAGCATGTTGGATGCTTTATGTGAAAACCTCTTTATGTTTCATGATTAGGATGTTAAGAATGTTAAGAAGTGTCCCATATGATGGATGGAAGTCATTATGTATTCAATATGTCAATATATGCATGATTAGGGAGAAAAAGATGTAGAAATCGTGTTCTGTCGGCCCAAAACAGGCGACCGATATATTATCGGTTGACCGTTCTGGAGACCATTTGTAGTCTCGCACTTTGTCCGACGGTCGACCGATTCTATAATGGTCATCCATTTTGGAAGGGGCGAACATTCTGTGATTACGGACGACCAAATATCCTATTTCGGTCGTCTGATATCCATGTAAAGGTCGACCGATATACCAACGGTCGTCCGATATGTGTAGTCGAAACACTCGACACATTCTATGATTAACTGACGTTCGAGCACCTTGTTTCGGTCATCCGAAAGACAAGTACCGATCGATCGATATCTCAGCGATCGTCCGATTTGAATAGCAGATACATTCTGTGATTAGCGGACGATCCCAAGCTCATTTCAGACGTCCGAAAGACCTATAAGCGATCGATCGTTATTCCAGCGATCGTCCGGTTTAGAAGAGTATCACGTTCTGTAATTAACGGACGAACCGAAGTCTGATTTCGATCGTCCAAAAGGACCATAACGGTCAATCGATAACCAGACCGGCCGTCTGAACCCTTCCAATGGTCGACCGTTACCCAAAACGGTCGATCGTTACCCAAAACGGTCGTCCATTCTGAAAGATGATTGGTCATGATTGAATGTCCACACATAGTATGATTTGAAGTATGTATGATCTTAAATAAGATTAAAACATGCAACATGTATGAATGATTGTATGTATTGATGAAAGCAAGTAAAAGATGGATTGACGTGAAGGTGACTTGTTGTAATCGAGGAGGAGAAATGAGTTCCACCCTTGAGTGTGGCATTTTTCGGGGAAACGAGTTCCACCCTTGAGTGTGGCGTTTCCATAAGTCGAGACGAGTTCCACCCTTAAGCGTGGCGTCTCTATTGGGCCTACGTGGAACCATGAGGCGAGTTCCACCCTTGAGTGTGGCGTTTCTATTGGCCTCCCATGAACCCAATTATGGCCTAGCTAGCCATTTTCCCACGAACTCAACATGGTCTTTCCAATCAACAAGATAAGAAAGTAAATAACTAAAGATGAATGATGAATGACTTGGGACATAAAGTAAAGATGTTAAAGAAGTATGATGAAATATGCACCTATGAGGATGCAATGTAAATGTTCACTTGTCACATCATATCATGACATAATGAAATATAATAAAGTAAAGTAAGATAAGATTATGATATGCATTAGCATATTGATAAGTTATGATATGCCTGACTTAAGGATTATGATGTTACATATTATTTTTTATTGCCATGATGATATGCTCACATGCCATGTAGTCTGCATAAGTAGCTCATAGCATGTATATGATATATGTTTCATGATGATGATATGCATATGCCATGATATGTAGAGATTATGTTATAAGGTCATAGCATGCATGGGCCTTAACATACTCTAACAGGAGAAATCTTCTGCACCCCATGGATCCGTGCAGGTATGGATGAGGTTTAGGTTCGGCGGTGAGGGCCTCTTGACGAAGACATTACACATGGATAGGTTCGGGCTACGGCCCAAGTTATTGCACTTATATTATGTCATTATGTTGAACTCTTGTAAGAGTCATTTATGTATGACTTATAGACCTTATGGAGTCATGTATTTTGCTTAAACTCATTATGTTGTAGGAACCCTTTGTTGGGTATACGTTAGAGCCTATTAGGTCCATCGGTCAGCATGTGATCTTGGGTTTTGTTTTAATTATCCATGAAGTCTTTCGTTGTTTACGATGTTATTATTTTAAGTTTATTATATTATGTTTTCACTGCAAAATTTTATGAAATTAGGTCAAGTAAAAGTGACGCTACTCAGGGTTCGACAACTATATTGGAGCCGAATTTTGAGGGCGTTACATGTAGGTAAAGCACACCTTCTATTGCTGCCCTTCGGGTGACGAGCAGGGCCACTGTATGCATCGCCGGCGAGAAGAGAGCGAGGCTCCCTTTTCATTTTTTAATTTTTATAAATGTTATATATATTATTATTGTAATATTTTATTATTTTTATTATTTAATAAAATATCACATCCGATAAATCAGTGTTGCATATTAGAAGGATACTAGATAAAATAAGTTAAAAATTGGAGGAGGATCTCCTTCCAAACTAAAGTTTGATGATAGAGTTGAGAGAAAAAGGATAAAGTTCGAGCACAATTATGAAATTTACTCCAAAAATAGTTTATATGCTATATGATCAGATGATCATTTAATAGGCAAAAAAAAATCTAGCACTACTATTTACCTCTTATTCATGCATTGAATGTAACAATTTAATGGACAATCATTTCTCCTATTATTAAGATTTTTTAATGGTGAATATGATTTAAATTATATTTTTCTTTTTTATTCATAAAAATATAATCTTACAAATTTACTTATTTTATTAGAATTTTATGCACTAAGATTTCATTCTTGAAAATCATGCTTATTGTTTTAATTGTGAATTAATGTGCTTGAATTTTATGATGAATTATCTCATTTTCTGTTTTATGAATCCCCCAATTAATCTTGCATCGTACACAACATTTTTTCCCCGAGAAGATACATAATACATTTTTTATTTTTGTTAGACACATTTACATTTCAAAACAATGTGCATTTTTATAGTTAATTTATTTTAAAATCATAAAGAATATTTTCATTTATTCCAATCATAGATTCATCAATGTAATTATAGTATTTTATATTAGAAGTTTTTGCCTTTTATTATACTGTACAAAAAATCGATTCAAAGATGGGTACTTATTATAAATTTGAATTTCGATGATTCTTGTAGAATCACAAAGTACCAAGAGGGGGTTGAATGGGTGTTTAAATCGAAATATCAATTTCATGAAAATCATCGTAAAAAATTAAAATCGATTCGTTAATGTTTAAACTGACACAAAAACAACATATCACATGGATAGTAAAGTAGGGAGGAGGAGAGAAAAGATAAATACAAAATGCACAATAGTTTGTTAACGAGGTTTGGTCACACCTTGGCCTATGTTCCCGCTCTAATTTCTTGATCTCAAGACCGTCGAAGATTCAACTAACTCCCCTCCTTCGTTCCAAGTATGCTAAGGAAGAAACTCTTTACAACTCCTGCATTTTCTCATTTTCAAGAAGTAAGCTCACATCTTTCACTTGTAGGCTTTCGCTCATTTTTTCTTCGCTCAAGAGGTAAGACACAATCTATTTTCACTCAAAAGCTAAACAACGATTATCATATCATAAGAACACTCCGCAATCTCTCTTTTATAATTTGGAATCTCGCAGAGTAAGAGAGAAATAAATAAAAGATTTGCAACTTGAAACTCAAATAGACTTCACAAATGTTCTTCCTACTATTTCTTAAAAGTCTTGATCATTCTTGTACCTTTGAGTCCTCTTTTATAGCCTTCTCAACTTCATTTAGCCGTTGGGACTTATTTCCTAATTTTGAGGTCAAATATAACTATTATAGTGCCTTTTACGCGTTCCTCACCGGTCGACGGATCCACATAATCGTTTGAAAAGTATGATCATTGGTGAGATTTGTATATTTTATGTGTTGATCGTATGCTTCGACTGACATGGTCTCGCCATTCTACTACTTGAATTCTGCATTTTCTGCACGTGCTTCGACCGCCAGATCGTCGATCGGTGCTTCGACTGCCTTGTACTATTTTAAGCATAACTTTTTGCACAGTTCTTTAAACGAGATGGTTTGTGATTCTATAGAAAGTTAATAGAATTCTCTACAAAATTTTATATTCATCATCCAAAATCTAATGAATGAGATCATAGTCAAATATTTTCAAAGTTCAGTATACAAAGTTGTCCATTTCAAATGAAACGATTTAGACATTTACTCTTTTATACATAACTTTTCATATCAATATTTAAATGAGATGATATTTGATTCTATGAAAAGCTAACAACATTATTTATAATTTTTATATTAATCTCTTGATCCAAATCTCATGATAGAATACTCAAATATTAGGTGGAATTTTAGCACATAAAATATCAATTTCAAATTTAATTTTTCAAACTTTACTTGTTTAAACATAACTTTTTATGTAGTTATCTAAATAAGGCCATTCTTGATTTTCTACAAAGATAAGAGAGTTATTTATAACTTTTATATTCACTCTTAATCTCGTGAGAACATAAGCAAATATTAATAGAAAGTTTAATGCATGAAACACTTTATTTCTATTTAAACTTTTCTGTATTTTAAATATAACTCTAATCTTTCGAGGTTTGCATTATCAAAATATAATTATATAGGGCATAAAAACTTTGCTCCAACAATTTCTCCCTTTTAATAAAGACGAACTGAAAAATATGAAAAGTATATAAGTTGGGAAGGAAAAGATATTAAGGTCAATTTTACCCCACCCATAAAATTAAGTTTTTCTTACAATAATAGATATGCACATAAGTACTAATTCTAAGGTACTTTTCATATAAAGTTATATTTATGAAGTTCACATAATAAATCAAGGGTTATATATTTCTCCTGTATAAATTTATCTTATGTTCCTATTATATTTCTCTTATATTTCTTTCCCTTTAGATTCATCAAAAAGTAATTTGTACATGAAGTATATAATAAACAATATGAGATAACCCCCCTCCTCCCCCTATAAAATATCAAAAGAGAGATGAAAATAATTTTTATTCTTTTTCACATCATAAGAATTGTTTCAAGTATAATATATGCAATAGGCAAAAATAACTTTTTCTAAGCTCATGACAAATTCATAGAAGCAAAACATAAAATCAAATTTATCTAGGTGTTATGAATAACACGTCTCAAAAAATTATATAAGGAATCAACATATTGCATAAACTTTGAGACAACAATGATATTTCAAATTTAAATTGAATAAGATCAAATAATCAATGATTTGACAATAAGGGTAACAAAGTCATATTCAAGATGAATGGAGGAAATAATCTTTCAAACTTTTGAACAAGCTCTTCTTATCATATGAACAACTAGTCCTAAATCCCGTACGATGCACGGATGACGAATATTACAAAACTTATATAGTATAATTATAATATATAATTATTATCAAATAAAAATGTAATACATAATTATAATAATATAATTTTTAATAATTATCAAAATTAATTTTTTATCACTTAAATGTGATAAATAGGTAAAGATTAAATTCTATCCCGACCTGCACGTTGCCTTCATGAAATTCTACTCAGTTCGATCCGAGCACAATATATAGATGAGTTAGGCACGGCTCGACACTAGGCCAAGAAATCGGACCTAATCCGATGAACACATTATTTATTATTAATTTATTTTTATTACATATTTAAATATTTAATAGTATGTTATAACTATATTATATATCTAATAATCATAATACCATATATTATATTATTGTTTAATATCATATATTATAATACTTTAATTATTTTAGTATTAATACAAATTAACTTTGGACAAAAGAAATGAGTCGTCCGACTCGGAATGATCCAACTCGGCTAACTCGGTCGGGCTGTGCACCAATCATGTCGGGCTGGCATAATGTCAATTCAACATGATACGACTTATTTTTAAAATTGGTCATATCACAATCAAATACGATTTGATCGACCCGAGCACCGCACAACACAACATGTTTGTCCATCTCTACAAATAGGTTAGTCTATTTTTAAAAGTTTAAAATTCAATTTAAATATACCAAAACTCCAACATCTAATCAAATTATTTTTCTTCTTAATAATTAATTGTTTTCAATAAATAGACTTATTTTATTATTTATAATATTTTAATTACTTTTATAAGGAAATATTATTTTCAATGGACTCAATTGAATTCTTTGTTTTAAAATATTTTTAAAATTTGAAAATAAAACAATATCTTCTAAAAATGAAATAGTATAATCTTTCATTATACTTATACATTGCCTTTCAGAAAGAAAAGAATATTCATTTAATCATACTCAAATTTAATATTTTTTTCTGAAATAACACATTATCTTTTAAGAGGAAAATATTTTTTTAGTATACTTGTCCATTATCTTTCACAAAGGAAAAAGTAATCTTAATTTGGACTCAAATAACTAACTCATTATCTTTCAAAACTAAAAATAAAGTAAAATTATATTATTTATTTTATTAGACTTCTACGATAAATTCGACAATGGAAAGTTTATTTATTGTAATCATAATAAAATGGAATTATTTTTGTATTTCTAAAATAATACAATATTTTTTAAAAAGAAAGTATTATTTATTTTAATCATACTTAAATTGATAAAAATAAAGAATTAATCTTAATTTAACTCAAATTGAATTATTTATTTTAAAATGGTTACTATTTAATTATACTTACTCTTTAGAAAGCGAAATTATTTATTTAAATTATACTCAAATTGATAAAAAAAGAAATTTTAATTTTAATTTGACACAAAATGAGATCTTCATTTTAAATTAATAAATTAACAAATTATCTTTTAAAAAAGAAATAATTTTTACCTACATATTATCTTTAGAAAAAATATTATTTATTTTAATCATACTCAAATTGATAAAAAACGAAATATTAATATGACTCAAATTGAAATCCTTATTGTAATTGTTTTTAATTTTGAAAATGAGAACTTATCTTTTTAAAATTTAATTGTTATGTACCTGTACATTATTTTTTTAGAAAGAAAAATATGATTTATTTTAATCAAACTCAAATTGATAAAAAGAAAAGATTAATCTTAATTTGACTCAAATTAAATTATTTTTAAACAAAATAAGTTTACTTTTAATTCAATTAGTTTTTGGATGATTATAATTATTTCAATCAAACAATCTTTCTTATAAAAAAATTAGAATATTTAAATATTAATAGAGTTTTAACTCCTACTTAGTAAAAAATTCCTACGGCGTCTCGCTAGCCAATTTACTTAACTAATTGAAATCATTATTTTGATTATTTTAAATTTTGAAAATAACAAAACTTGTAATATATTAATTTATCTTATTTAACTAATTTTGTAGGGTTAGTTTTAGCTTTTATATTTATTTTTTTATATCATATGTTATAGTAATTATTAGTTTCAGAACTCCTACTCTTTCTCAAATTAAATATTTGTATATTTCTATTTCAGTAATTAATTTGAATTAATTGTTTTACCCTCTCTCTCGATCTTAATTTCAAAAATAAGAAATCTCGTAAATATATTAATTTATCTTATTTAACTAATTTTGTAGGATTAGTTTTATCTTTTATATTATTTTTTTTTTCGTGTATCATATGTTTTATTAATTTTTAGTTTTAAAACTTCTACTCTTACTCAAATGAAATATTTTTATTATTCTACTTAAGCAATTAATTTCAATTAATTGTATTCTCTTTGTCTCCACAGTGCATCCAGATACCTTATTTAACAAAATTTGTAGGCTTCATTTTATATTTTACCTTATTTAACAAACCTCATAAGATTAGTTTTATATTATTACCTTATTTAGCGATCCTTGTTAGATTAGTTTTACCTTTTAGATTTAAAAATTCTTAAATTAGTTAAATTTTAAGCAATTAATTTCAATTAATTTTATCCCCCGTGCAGATATATTTAACAAAATTTCTAGGTTTTACCTTTTACATTTAAAGTAGATAAATTTTAAATTTTATTAATTGAATCTTTAATAGAAGACATGTGTCATTAATATATGATGTCACTTGTCATGCTCTCGTACTCTATTTTTTTATTTTTTAAAAAATAAATTATAAGAATAAAAAAATATTTAAATTAAAATGACAAATTATTTTTTTAATTAATTATTATTTGCTTGTACATTATTTTTTAGAAAGAAAATTTTGATTTATTTTAATCATACTCAAATTAAGGAAAAAAAGATTAATCTGAATTTGACTCAAATTAAATTATTTTTAAACAAAAGAAGTGTACTTTTAATTCAATTATATTTTGTATGCTTATAATAATTTTAGTCAAACAATATTTCTTCTAAACAAATTTGAATATTTAAATATTAATAGAGTTTTAACTCTTACTTAGTAAAAAATTCCATGCATGCGGTCACCTAATGCTTCACCACTATCAATTTACCTAACTAATTGAAATCCTTATTTTAATTGTTTTTAATTTTAAAAATAACAAAACTCGTAATATATTAATCTATTTTATTTAACTAATTTTGTAGGGAGTTTTATCTTTTATATTTATTCTTTTCGTATATCATATGTTATATTAATTATTACTTTTAATACTCCTACTCTTTCTCAAATTAAATATTTTTATATTCCTTTTTAAGAAATTATTTTCAATTAATTGTATTACTCTCTCTCTCTCTCGTTATAATTTCGAAAATAAGAAAAAATTGTTTGTATATCATATGTTATATTAATTTTTAGTTTTAAAACTCATACTCTTACTCAAATTAAATATTTATATTTCTAATTAACTAATTAATTTCAATTAACTCTCTCTCTCCTTAGTTTTATGTTTTTTTGTTTAAACTCATCCTATATTATTACCTTATTTAACAAACCTATTAGTTTTATATTATTATCTTATTCAACAATCCTTGTTAAATTAGTTTTACCTTTTAGATTTAAAATTTCTTAAATTAGTTAAATTTTATTAATTAAATTTTTAATAGAAGACACATGTCATTAATATATGATGACACTTGTCATGCTCCCCTACTCTATGCTTTTACCTTTTCTTATATATATATATATATATATATATATATATATATATATATATTTCTCTCCTTTCAGTCCTTTATATGTTTTCCTTTTCTTCCAAATAAACAATAACAATATAACATTGTGAATGAGAAGTCAAAACTTAATTTTCATAAAATGAAGATTTTAAACTTAAAATATTTATGCAAAGATATGATAATAAGATGATTTTGCAAATCATGAAAATGTAAATTCATGCTCATATAAGTCATATAATTAATATATTTCATGGTATGATGTAAATATTTCAAATATAAATACATTAAACATTATTTGTGCAAGAGAGATATCATTTAATATCATTTCAAATTTCATAATCATGTGTCAAATGATATATGGATACTCAAATGATAACAAACTATGACCATATAAATTAATCCACATTAATCTTATAGCACAAAAGTTTGTTTACCAAGACAAATACAAGTTAGGTATATACTATTTTAAAAGTTTTCCAAATTTTATGTAAAGTTTCAAAACTTTGACTTCTTTCAATTTCAAACCTATAAAGCGTCAAGACATAATAGATGACCAAATAAATATACATACTCACAAATTTTAAGGGATAATCATATTAAATAATATAGGCATTTTAAAAGTCAAACATTCATCCAAAAATTAATTTTTCAATAAGCATATGTTTATGCACAAATTATAATAACTAGTGCACAAGTCCAAAGTACAAATAATTACGACACACAAGTATATCCATTTTTCTGTTTCTATGTTCAAAATAATATTTTTACTATAAAATTTGTGTTTGCACTCTTTGAAATCCATTTTTCCTTTTCTTTCTTTGTCACAAGGTAATAATCAAAATTGATGACAATAAATGAAACTGAAAAAGTATTCAAAGTTTAATCTTTTACATGCTCCATCTTTCTTCAAATGATAATAGCTATTTTAAATTATGGATGAGAGAAATAACTTTCATTACATGGCATGATAATTTGAAATATGACACAATAATATTTATTTCAAAATATTTTAGAAAGATGAGCATATAAAGGATTTTTTTATAGAAGATGTATATATCAAGTTGAAAATGATCTCTTTAGTAATATGTTTCATTTCAAATATGTGTATAAGCATGGAGTTTGTCAATTAAATATCTTATGCAATAATTCAATCATCTTATTCTAAATTAATTTGTCAAAAATCATAATATGTATGTATACTCAAATGATATAATGTAACAAGTGAAAATTCATAATAAGTTCACGAACTAAAGTTCATAACACAACAATCATATAAAATAATATACCAAACATATAAATACGAAGTCTTCATTATAGATAAATAAGAATTATTCAAGATTAGAAGACTAAGTATTCATATTTCCATGTCTTTTCTTTTTAAAGAACAGTTGTGATAATAAACATGGTAAGGGTAAAAAAAATAGACATGTAATTCTCTTTCTTTGACATGTGAACAACATCGACTTTTCAAGTATATTATCACAAGTCAAAAGAAGATATTATATTATTTTCAAAATTCTCCAGACATTCACATTTCAAAATATTTAAAAGAATATTTAATTCTTACATAAAGATCTTAGAACATTACCACATTGAATAAAAAATATCAAGATCCAAAATAGTACACAATATTCATATAAATCAATTACGCATGCTTAATACCAATATCAACATATTTTGAGTGTGAAAAATCATGCATGCAAACTTTAGTATTAATATGAGTGTCCTTATTTTTCATAAATATGATTTTCACATCGAATTAGTAAGATAATCCAAAAATGTCAATTTATCAACCATTATGCATGTGACATATTCTCATCAAACATATTAGACAAAACAAGTAATATAGACACTTTCAAAATTAGATGAGCAACACAATTATAGTATGCACAAGAATCATAATTTTTTTATCAAATATTATCTTTATGCATGTATCATGATAATAAATTGACAAATTAAAAACATAAGCATACATCGTATCAAAATAAGTTCAAGTTTTCATTTACATATACTAAATACTTTTGCTGCAAACTTTATGCCTCCACCTTATTTGAATTTCATTTTCCTTTTTCTTCCCATGTGACACAAACCTTCAAGTAAAAAATCATTTGAATTTTGGTACCCAAATTAGTTTGGGTCCAAGGTTGTTAGTCCCATATCTTTCTAGAACTCATTTCATTTCACCATTAGTTTCCTCAAGTTTGCATAAAGGAAAATAGTAATCATGAAATTTATATGCATAACAAATAGAATGATATTTCAAGTATTAACATCTTTAGATTTATAAAAGTAAACATAGTGATGTCAAAAATATTCCTTAAACTTGCATTCAACTTTGCATAAATGATTATCAAATATTAATAGATAAAATATTCATAAAAAATGATCACATATATCGTTTTCTTTTGTCAAATCAAGATGGCAACTCTATGGCAAGGAATTAAGATATATGCATTTGAGTTTGTGTATAATCGTGGTCAAGAATGAACATGTCAAATGTACATCTTAAATATGATATGTCATAATTAAAATCATGTGTGCAAAAAAAATTGCTTCGATGATATTTTTACCAAAACATATGTGCCTTTACTTTAGTTGAGTCATTCTTCTCATTCTTTGCGAAGCACACCTACAACATTTTGGTATCCAAATTTGTTTGGGTCCAACATGATTAATTTTAGTTCCTTTAATAACCCACATAAATTTCATGTCCATATTAATGAATTTTTAAATTTGACATTCAAATAAATAATGCCCATGAAAATTACAATAATGAAATTTAATAGATGGTCCAACGAAATGAACATATCTCAACTTTGAATAATCATGATGAGAAGCATGGGAATGTTTAACATTGAAAGAGCGATTATAAGAATGTTTATTCTTCAAATAATAATTATTAGCATGCTTTGGCTTTGAAGAATAAGAATATTTCAAATAATATTCTTTCGTGTTTTTAACATTTTTCTCCAAGTTCATTTCTTTTTTATAATTATTAGAGTTTGCAAACATTTTAATAGGCTTTTGAACATTCCTATTATGTTTCAAAGGCATAACATTTTTATCATGTAAAGCATTTTGTAAAGAAGTTATTTTCTTTTGTGATTCATTCTGTAATATAATCAATTTTGAGTTCTCTACTTTCAAATTTTCATAATATTTTATTTCCAAAAAGAGTGAATCAATTTCCTTTATCAAATTTTCATTTTCAAGTATACATTCATTCTTTTCATTTTTAAAATTTTCAAAATAATTTTTCATAATATGAAGATCATTCATCAATGTTTCATTTTGAACTAGAAAAACATCTCTTTCTTTTTTCAAAATTTCAAACTCATTTTTCAAGGCAATATACTCATTCATTAATGATTAATTTTTCTTTCTAAGAGAAAAATACTTTGGAATAAAAAAATGAAAATTCTTTATAAACATCAAAAGTAATATCAACATCGTCATCATTGTCACTAGTAGAAGAATAAGATAGAATTGTGGTTACCTCATCATCCTCACTTTTTTTTTCATTAAGCATAAAACTTCATTCTTGAATATCATGAATGTAGACCTATCATTTTCTTCATTGTTCACATCCAATGTGTCTTTTTTTATCAAAATCACTCTCTTCATAACTATTTAACAAAACTTGCCAAAATTTCATGAGAAGTTGAGCAGTTAGAAATAAGATTCATGCCATAAGAATCTAAAGAAAAATAAAAAATATTTTTGACATTGTAATCAAGTTTTTAAATCATCATTTGAAAATCATCATATTCAAAGAAAGAAAGATGGAAACACCATTTAAAATATTCTTTGACTTTTCAAAACCATTTTTTATAACTTCATATCAAAATCAATGGAACATAAATATGTCTTCTTTCTAATTTTTCAAGAAGTAAAAGAATAGTCTTGAAAACTCGATGGGTCGAAAATGGAATATTCTTCTTCAAAAAATGGTGCTATGTTCTAAAAGATGATTAAATTTTAAAAAAAGAAATGAGATCAACATTGCTCTGATATCAATTATAGGATTACAAAGCACCAAGAGGGAGGTGAATTAGTGTTTAAACATAAAATATCGATTTCATGAAAATCGTCATGGAAGATTAAAATCGATTCGTTAATGTTTAAACCAACACAATGACAATCATATCACATGTATAATAAAGTAGGAAGAAATGAAGAGAAAAGATAAACACAAAATACATAATAGTTTGTTGACGAGGTTCGACCACACCTTGGCCTACGTCTCCGCTCTGACTTCTCGATCTCGTGATCGTATGAGATTTCACTAGCTCTTTTTCTTCGTTCCAAATGAGGTAAGAAAAAAACCCTTTACAGCTCTTGACTCTCATTTTCAAGAGGTAAGGCACACTACTTTCACTTGTAGACTTTCACTCATCTTTTCTTTGCTCAAGAGGTAAGACACAATATCTTTTCACTCAAGAGCTAAACAACTATTATAATATCACAAGAACACTTCGCAATCTCTATTTTACAATTTGGAACCTCACACAAGAATAAGAGAGAAAGAAATGAATGATTTGCAACTTGATGCTCAAATAGACTTTATAAATGTTCTTCCCACTTTTTCTTAAAAGTCTTGATCATTCATACACCTTTGAGTTCTCTTTTATAATCTTCTTAACTCTATTTAGCCGGGCTTGTTTCATAAATTTGGAGTCAAAATATGATCATTATAGTGCATTCTGCGCGCTGACCTGTCTATCGTTTTGCCCCACCGGTCGATCGGACCACATAATCGTTTGAAAAATATGACCGTTGGTGAGATTTCTACATTTTTTTGTATTGACTGATCAATCAACCGATGCTTTGACTAGCATGGTCTAGACATTCTGTTGTTTGAATTCTGCATTTTATGCACTAACTGGTCGATCAGTGTGACTGACCGGTCGACTGGTCAGATCGACCATCCTAAATTATTTTGAGCGTAACTTTTTGCACAGTTATCCAAATGAAATTATTTTTTATTCTATGAAAAGCTAACATAATACTCTACAATGATACATACAAAATCTAATGAGATCATAGTCAAATATTGATTCAAAGTTCAGTATACAAAATTGTCCATTTCAAATGAAATGTTTTAGACCTTTACTCTTTTATTCGTAACTTTTCATGTCAATATCCAAATGAGATGATATTTGATTTTATAAAAAGCTAACAATATTATTTATAACTTTTATATTAATCTCTTGATCCAAATCTCATGATAGAATATACAAATATTAAGTGTAAGTTTAGCACATAAAATATCAACTTCAAATTTAATTTTTCGAGCTTTACTTGTTTAAACATAACTTTTTATGTAGTTGTCCAATGAGATGATTCTTAATATTCTACAAAGATAAGAGAGTTATTTATTACTTTTTACCTCTTAATGTATATTTCGTGAGAACATAAATAAATATTCATAAAAAGTTTAATGTATGAAGCAACTTATTCCTATTTAAACTTTTTTATATTTTAAATATAACTCTAATCTTTTGAAGTTTGTATCATCAAAATATAATTATATAAAGCATAAAAATTTTGCTCCAACAATTCTAACCTTCCAAACTACTGAATTTTGAATGTTGTGATTGTCAAAAATCATAATATTAAAATATTAATCATATGCCAATATTTTATTTTATAGTATTTTAATATATTTTATTATAAATTCAAATTTTGATGATCCTAGCATTAAGAACTATCGATGGTTATCCATCGATAATTCCGAATATGATGACCTTAAATAAAATCAGTACTACATACTTACTAACATATGTTTTGTCAATCAGTATTTTAGAAGAATATTTTTCCTATCGAAATTCTGTCGAAAAATGTAAAGAATTTTGACCCATTGGCCATAGAAAGTATACAAGTTGATGGAAGTAATATTTTAATTATAATTATTATTTTCTTAAAAATGTTTAGCTTATGTCGCATTTTTTTGGTCAGAGTCCTAATTAAATGAGTGATTTTATTTTGTTTCAAAAAAATTAATTAATTTCTAACTGGGCCTATTTTTTTTTTCGGATGAGTAAGTTTTTCACGTGGACAAATTTTTACTTACATCCCAATTAATATCCTTATATTATAGAGAAAAAATGTATGTGTAAACTTTTAAAAAAATTATACGTAGTCCAATCGTTGAATTAAAATTTGATGATGAATATTAATATAGAAAGTTAAAATAACTTTAGTTGTGTGATGTGATGATGACATCATCGAATAATTTAAATGAACATATCATGAATTTACCACATGTAAACCTTTTTTGCATTTACACCAACATATATCCCTATATTATATATGAGTGTGTATATAATTTACATGTGCAATATTGCACACTCGTTTTTCCACTAACTAACAAAAGGTGCAGCACTCCTCTAAAATAATACTGCTTTAAAAATAACCTCGGCATTGCAACTTATTAAATAATTAGGCAATAAAATAAAATAAATACAATTTACAAAAAACAAATCACAGAAGGCTTTCGAGAGAATGAAGTGATACAATTGCTTACCAAACATGTCGCTGATGTGTCTAATGTAATTAAATTGGATCATATCTCTCTGGATTAGGTAGGCCAATGCATGTTGCTAAATTACCTAGCTGGACTTCCACATGACCTAATTTCATATTGCAAATCAGACAAAATAAATTATTTGGTGGTGATTATTTCAATGAGGAAACCTTGGTGCAGAATCAAACCTTCCACAAGTTGTTTTCCATATGCCATATTATCCTCCACTATATTTTTTTTAGTGTTCGGCTATACTTCATTTTATCCTCTCAAATGTATTTATTTTGTCTTTCAAAATAGCTAGGAGTGGGAAATGCCATTAAAAATGTTTATCCTATTTTTGGAACAAGAATGAGAATAAACAATTTGATAGAGGTGGGAGAGGTCATTATCAAAATGAGATTGAATTTTTTTCTTTTTGGAGTTATTTGGAGTGAAATGATTTTTTTTATCTTTTCAGTTCCTCTTATTCCTCTTTCAGTGGAATTTATATTAATAATTTTTTTCTCTCCAAGAAGATGCCAATGTAATATTCTTTTCTATCCATATATCATAATCAAATTGTGTTATTTACATTATCTGATTGTATCAAAATATATACTCTGTGTTGTTATATTCAGAAGTCCGCCCTTTCAGCTATCTGAACATGCATGATCCATCATCTATTTTGCAGTAACATGTTGTAATGTTCATGACATTAATTAACAATGAAAACATATCGGAAGCCAATTGCATCTACAATATGTGCACTGCATAATTCAAGGAAAAAAGAAAAGAAAACGAGATATTAAAGAGGGCAGATCCAGATATAAAATTAATGCAATCCCAGATGCTTTATGCATAAAAAATATGTTAAAGATAATTAGTTGACATGGACGCCCATAGCTTTGAGAACTGATGCTTTGTAACAAACAACTTTTTGGGAATAAAAAAGGTTGTGAACTTAGCCTGGATTTGGATCCTCTTCCTTAGACGACATGCTTTAGATAGTATCAAATTGACGCATATTTTACATGTTGACACTGTCACCTTTATTCCCACTAAATGCTATCTCTTTTTATTTTCTATTACCACATAAAGTCCGAGAGTTTTGTGAGAGTTTCAATAAAATGCTTTTTTAGTACATGAGAAATTGAATTTGAGGGAGAAAAAAAGACTGTTTAACACATGAGCCATTGGTCTAATATACTACTTCAACTCGCCCTACTTATATGATAATTATTCATTTATTCTCTACTAAGATACTAATTTTGCTCTCGATTAATCTCTCACTCATCATATTTTTTTATATACATAAAAATCGAAGAGAGTATTCCTAAAATTTTGGTTTATTGAATTTGGAAAAAAAAGAAATTATGTTTTTTTAATCACGAATATAATTTATTGAGAAGCTAGCCAGGATTAATTAATGTCATGCACTAGCATTCGGGATTAAATTTGGGTGGTGTGGGAACCTCATGCTTCATGCGTCACTATTCTTAGAACCTTTCTCTTTAATTAATGGACTGGTGACTCACTGCTCATTCACCAACAATTATCATTAATTAATTAAAGAAAAGGGGAAAAGCTAAGTTAAGCGACACATCAATCAACAATCACATCTTGGAACCAATCTTTTTGGTCGTAGGTGCACAAATTTATTCCAATGGAGCTTGTTGTATGATATGATACGTGTATATCCCGGGAATGGAGTGGGCTGCATGCATGCGGTTTACAATATATTATTCCACTCCTTATTCCCCAACTTGTCTCCGGCCTTTTTCTCCTTTTGCACTGTATCTGAATGCAATATATAATTTGTATCGTCATACTTTTATTTTTTTTTCTTTTGAACTTCCATTTTTTTCGCATGCTTATGATTTTTTTTTCTTTTGGTGAATAATAATATATTTCAAAACAAGATATGTGTAATGACGGTTAAAATAAATAAGATAAATTAAAAAAATGTCTTGAAATAATTTGAAACAAAAAATTATATGTTGGGAGCTTTAGATTTTCAAATCTCGAACTTTTTTCTCTTATGAATAGGTAACTGTAAAATACTTATTTCTTTGTGATCTCGGAAGTAAAATGATATATAAAAAAAATATTGAGGTCGGAATCAAATCAAGCTATCCGACACCTCTCCTTGGGGCGCTGCCTTTGTGGAACTCGATCGAACTTGGAAGACATTTGATTTGAGATCCACTAATCTTTTATCTCTTATCCTAAAGCCGCATCCTGACCCCACTTCACCTCGCTTTCACACGCTGCTTTGCTTCTCTCACTCACTCACTCTCTCTCTCTCACCACCCCCACCCCCCACCCTCACCGCCACGGCCTCTCTCTCTCCATGCACGTGCGTCAAAAATGCAATTTTAATATTGTCCTGTTAACTGAGATACTGAGTTTGCAATATTTTTGTTAATAAAACTTTCCTTCAGATTAAAGTTTTCATATATATATATCTTGCTGAAATTTTTTTGGGTTAAGAATGCAAATTCCTTTTCATAAATAGCATCTCATTTATCCTTCATTGAGGAATAAGACCTACATTACTTTTTAACCAAATGGATATCAATACAGGGAAGAGAATTGGGATGTTCCATTCATCACCCAAGATGTTTCAATTGGATCAAGGGCATTGAAGTATATATATATATATATATATATATATATATATATATATATATATATAATTCGGGAATAAGTTAAGTGAACCAAAAAGAGGGCGGGAAGGAATCCACGTCCGTTTATTCCGTTGCGAATAAAAGTTACGCGAATCCTCCACGCCACTCGCCTCGTGGACACACGTTAAACTGTCTCCTCTCGGCCAGTAGGAAGGAGACACGTCACCGTGGAGTGGACATGCGCGCAGAAATCGGGTTCGAATTCCGTTGTTCCGGGGGACCTTCGTACCAACGGGAATCTGCCCACTCTCTCTCTCCTCCTTTCGTCTCTCTCTCTCTGTCTGCACACGCGATTACGCGATGACGATGACGACGACGATGATGAGGTGATGCCTTCTTCATCTTGGTCGACCACTCCAATTACTAGTACGACTACCGCCGCCACCTCGGAGGGGGGCGCGCGAAACACCGCTCGACTGCGCTCACCGCTGGTGAGGGGAGACGTCGGTGGAGGGGGCGGGGAGGGTGGAGGGAGCGGAGCACCGGATTCGCACCCCCGGTGCCTATTTAAACCCCCAGCCATGCGGATTCTGAGGAGGCCCGTCGCCGCCATCTGCTTCTCCGTCCTCTCCTCCACAGCCGCCGCCGACCGCCGCTGCCGACCGCCGCTCTTCAGCCCCATCCCTAATTCCCGCCCCCCGCTCCTCCCTTCCGGCAGAGGTACGCGATTCTCTGCTCCCCCGACTCGATTTCGTCGGGGCGGTTTGGCCCGGCGGGTTTCGATTTTCCGGTTTGATGGATCGGTGCTAGGGTTCTAATACTTGGATTAGGATTCTGTCGACCGGCTTTGAACAGCTCCATGGAGGGTCTCGGCGCCAACGAGATGAGCGCGGTGTCCGCCGTGTCGCCGGCGGTGGAGATGGATTGCGGATGCGGGGGAGGAATGAATGGGAGGGTATGGTCGTCGCCAGGAGGGGGGAAGAAGATTGCCATGGGGAAACGCATCTTTTGTAACAGGTCATTGAACATGAAGAATATCATTGCCGTGGGGTTCGATATGGACTACACCCTGGCGCAGTACAAGCCGGAGACTTTCGAGTCACTGGCCTACAACGGAACAATCAAGAAGCTGGTTTATGATCTAGGCTATCCACCCGAGGTTTGTGCATATAACTATATCAGTATCTTTTTGCATTGACGGCTAAACATAGTATAATGTTCCGGGGTTAGCCTAATTCTGCACTCTTAATGCTTTGCAATGCCCTCTGAAAAAAATGCTTTGCAATGCATACTGGTAAATAATTGGGCTTTTACTGTCAGCTTACTGGAGTAACAAGACTGAACACTAGAAAGTCCAGCAAACTAGGTTTTGAATCCTCTTTTTGGTAGGTTGACATAATATGGAATAGTGATCTTCATTTGTGGATAAGCTGAGTAAACTATCCTGAATGAACATTTTATAATGACAAGCAAATTCCTTCATTGTGTGTTTGGAAGGTGTGATGTTAACTCAAAATTGAGTTATTCTCAGTCATAGTACATGTATCCTGCATTGAGTTGCTTTCATCGGATGAAAATCAAACCAGTAGGAGGATACAAATGCCAAGCTTAATACTTGGAATTTCAAAGAAGGTTAACTGTTAAGTTTGGGCCTAGCACCCACAAACAGGACGATTTGAAACACTATTGTTGTTGATAAAGGATGTCTCTAGTGGACCTCTCTCTTTTTTTTTTTTTTGAGAGGAAAAAGGATGACTACCAAATTGTGTGGTTGTCATCCAGGTATATATATATCTGGGGAAACTGGAGAGGTGTACAAGTGTGTGCTCTCGAAGAGAGAGCAGTAAAAATGAAAAAGTATATCAGCCAAAACCCCACTCCCGAAGCAAAAGGAGAGTGTGGTGTACAATATGCTCTATCTGACATCGCTCCCCACAAAAAATTACTCGGTTCCGCTGAAGCCATTTCGCCCAGGAACCTGCCAAAAAAATCGCTGTCAGGCCAAACCACGAAGAAGCTGCCACAACGCCGTAGGATCAGAGGGAAAAGGGACCCCAAAGGGCATCCGATGCCAGATGCCGCGTGATGTCGCACATGTAAAGAATAGATGGCCAATGTCTTCCTCCGCCTCACCACAGAGGACGCATGACGTGTCACTGTGGTGTGCCCACCTCGTCCTATATGACCTGGTGAGAAGTCGAGCCAAGCAAAAATCTTGACTTTCAGCGGAACATGGGATCTCCAAATAAGTCGACAATCAAATCTGAAATCCTCCGACGTTGTCATGTCGGGAAGAAAGCGGATGTAGAGACTCCGTACCGACCAGGCCTCCGATAGCCAAACCCAACCATCATGTCTGGTCGGGGCGGAAAGGGGCAATCCTTTGGTGAAGAACAAGAAACTCCGTGAAACGCTGATTAGAGAGGGCTGTATGCTCCGGGGCCTATGAGCCAGAGCCTGGGCCACAGGGCGTAGACTAGGTCCCCGCCACCGTTGCGTCAGGATGCACCGCCAGAGCATACAATCGGGGGAAAGCCTCCTTCAGTGAGTCCGCGGGGGACCAGCCATGCCGCCAAAAGCTAGTGGATCTCTGTATGAGGCTTAAGTTCATAGATGAATCTTTGTAGTTCAACCAAAATTGAAATTTAAGGTTGGAACTTGGAATATTTTTCTTATGCCTAATATCCTACAAATTTATGATTAATTTAATTTGTCCATTGAGTTGCAATAATAAAATTGTTTTGATATCATTTTTAATTTATTAAAATATACTTATTTTAAAAAAAACTAGTATGGCTAGAAAAAAATAGGGGAAAAACAATAAATAAAGATATAAAAGAAATGAAACAGTAAGAAGTAAATAGAAAAAATAATTTAATATTTTTTATTATAAGAAAAAATAATAATGAGAAAAGGAATAATAAAACATAACAAAATAGAATTTATATTATTGTATGTTCCAACACATTTTCGATGTCATATTATAATTTATTACAAGATCTTTATTTTTGAAACACTTATATGGTTAGAAAAAATATCAAAAAAAGGAAAAAAAATCTTTCAGGATGGGTGATAGGACTTGAACAGGCAACTTATAGATCATGAACCGAACATATTTACCTAAAAATCAGACTAATACAGTGGCTCAAACTCGCTGATTTTACCAATTTGAAGTGTGATCCGAGATTACCCCGAATTCCAATTCTAGGCTGTCAACTTTATGTACCTAAGAAATTTAAAATTGTAAGTTTTATAAGTACTAAAACTTGTTTTTGACAACTTTGTTTGGGAGGATTGCTTGCTCAAAAGTTTGGTTGCTGTTCTTTTTTAAGTTAAAGGTCAGGTTGTTGTTGAATGAGATTATTGTTGGGCAAGAAATGAAGATAACCATCCTCCTAAATCATGGATAACTGCACGCACTAGATATAGCAATTTCTCCCAAATAACATAGGGTTTCTTATTCATTTCTTCTCTTTTAATTATTATAGCAGTAGATTATAGACATATGATAACACTCGTCTTTTAGTTGCTGCTTGCTGTAAAGTATTAGAATATGAATGTAAAGTGTTTTATTCATAGACAAAGAAAAATAATTGCGATAGTACGTCCTATTGACTTGGTGGACTTAACTATAGGCGAAGGAAGAGTATGGAATGTACTTGATTAGAAAAATATTCTAGTCATAGACAAAATATTCAATTTGGCCCTTCCATCTGAAATTAATGTGGAATTTTCAGATTATCACAAAAATAAGCCATTCTTTGGTAATTATTCACCAGAAATGATTTATATTACTAATTTATCATCCATAAACAATTAAAAACTTTTTCAAGATAAATAAATATAATAAAAGCTTACACAAAACTCCGCCTATATTTTATAGCCGGTCCCAAGCCCGGATAAAGGAGGAGGGTTGTGTTAGGCCCCGACAGTCAGCATAAAATTCTGTCGAATCTTATGAACATGGAT